>CAMZMU010000105.1:9354481-9954481 GCA_947311845.1 Poa pratensis | reverse complement strand
AGCAACACACGAGATCGGGCCCGAATTTGTTCTGACTACCAGCACAGTGCAACATACCCGCTGACGAATGGAAGCACGCCAGCTCGGACGGAGAAATCGGGCCCGAATTCTCCCTAACATCATGAACAGTGCAACGTACCCGACGATCGTGCGAAATACCCAGTGTGCCCCGACATACTGTAGAAAATACGCAGCGGCAAAGCATGGAAGGGAAACATCGGCGACGCAACGTCCCGAGCAACCGACCTGTGGGCCTAGGAAAGGAAGGGCCCATCATCAGCGAGAGAGAGGGGGAAGGAACCACGTATGAAGAAAGCTATCCCAGAGGGGCACGCAATGCATTGGCTAAACCTAATACGGTAAATGAACAAAATCGACCAATGGGATGAACGCGCTGTGAATCTGCACCCCTCTGGCACATCCGCCACACCGATTAAACGTGCAGCGTGAGGCCGACGGGTGGGCCCTCGAGCTACAGGGGTGATCCACGTAGGATGTCAGCGAGAATGAGTGCACGAAGGTTGGTATGGTTAGCGACTTTGCGAATCCCTGTTCATGCCGACTCCAGGAGCCGACGGTGATCGGACGGTGCAGAGGCACGGAGCGGAGAGGATCGGACGGCCAGAAAGCCCCAAATCGCTGGAAAGCCTCTAATGGGTCTCACCGTTTATATCTTTAGATTCTTACAGACACCACATGGATAGCACATAAAACCATTCTGCTTGTTTGCCTCAGCCACACCGATAAAAGAATGCATGCCATTAATAAACTCGTTAGAGCATCGGTCAACGTACATCCATTGCCGGCATTATATAAGTATATCAAAAATTATTACACAACATCATGAATAGAGAAGTGACCAAATTAATATATTTCATCACATTAAAACCAAAATAGAGTAGTGACCAAATATTATTATTGCAAAAAAATCTCTATCTCTATCTCTACTATCTCTTCTCTACTAAAAGGTACCATTGGTTCCTTCGTCAAGCCTCCGCTTTGTTTTTTCCGCTACATTTCGTCACACCGGTTTTCTCGCCGCATCCCGTCGTTCGCCTTTTTTTTCCCACGTCCCCTCGTGAAACGCTTCATCACATCCTTTCCTCTCATTTCTCCTGACCAAGCCGACACCGCGACAGACGGGAAGGCCGCCGCCGCCGCATCTCCAACCTCGGCCACCTAGTCTACAGGCTACAGCTACAAGCGCCGCCGCGACCCTCGTGGCCAACCCCACCGCATCTCCGTCCCCGGCCATCGCCACAACATCGTCGCCTGCGCATCTCCGCCTCGGACAGCCGCTAGCTCACGGCCGACCTCGCCGCATCTCCGTCACCGGCCGCCGCCACAGCATCGTCGACTGCGCATGCCCGCCACCCATCCTGCAGACCCTTGACGACCGACGCCACGCCACTGGGAACCGGCGACGCGGCGAGTGACGCGGTAATGTTAAGAACATTCCCTGCCTCCTCCAGTGTTCTTCTCTGCTAGACTGAATTGGACGCAGCACTGTCCTGTACTCCTTTGCTAGACTGAACCTCCCCTGCCTCCTCCAAATCTCCAATATTCTGCTCTGCTAGACTGAAGCGAATGCAGCACTGTCCTGCGCTAGACTGAACCTTCCCCTGCCTCCTCCAATTTTCGATCTCCTATGTGAGAGACGATTTTAGCTTCAATGTATCTATTGCAAGCTCCATTGTCATGTGTTGAGCTGTGCTAGAACTGAATCAGATAACTGAAAGCAATGTTCTGTGTTGACATGACTATTATTTCTGCTGGTTCCTTTTGTTGCATCCCTCATCTATTTTTAATATCTGCTGGTTACTTTTAAAACTGTTTATTGTGATGAATGGAGAGTGAATAAGAGACTTTCTGCTGCTTTTTTGTAGATGACATCAAAATCTGAGGATGAGCTGAACCAGAATGTACACGAGGATGAGCTGAACGCACGTGAAGTGATTAAAATGTACCAATCTGTTAGCTTTTTGTGCTGCTGCAACTTTTGTACAGTTCAACAAATTGAAGTGATTAAAATGCTCATCTTGTTGTTCTGACATTTTGTATATACTTGTGCTATACTGCTATTTGAATTGTGGGAACAAAATTAAATTGGTGCCACGTTTTGTCTATTTGGTCTATGCTAAGCATATTGATTTCCAGGCTGGTTTTGAAGCTAAATATCATTAGTTGGTAGGAGGTAAGACTTTATACACGTCTCTTTTTCTTCTTAAGCATATTGATAGAACTTTTTTTTAGAAGGGGTACGCTTCCAAATTTTATAGAAGGCAGCAAGAGTATTTACAAGAAACTGCTCCGAACTGAAAAACAGTAAGGAGCAGAGAACATCCAAAACTCACACAAGGGACTACTCGCTAAATCTATTGTCAACTCTCTCTCTCGCTGCACCGTTGGTGCCTCTTCTCGCCATCATCCAGAGCCTCTGCTCGTCCAGAATTCGTGTTGCCAGATGGGCTACAGTGAACTGTCTTCGTGCATCACCAAAAACCCAGGCGTTTCGGTGTTTCCACAGCGACCAGCAGACTAGGCAGATCAGAGTGTCTAACTTCTTCTTCTCTCTGCTTGGCAAGGCCTGCCTCGCAGCTAACCACCAGGACTGCAACGTGCTTTCCTCCGTTGGTATCTCCACATTCAGGTGCATCTCAGTGAAGCAGATGTGCCAGATTTGTCTAGCAAATGGGCACTGCACGAGGATGTGCTCAGCAGTTTCCAAGCTCTGCAAGCAGACAGCGCAAGGGTCAACTTGCTCCTGGAGCCCGTGTCTCACACGTCGATCCGAGGTCCAAATCCGATGCAGGACTACTAGCCAGGTGAAGATTTTCACTTTCAGAGTTGCATCGCTCTCCCAGATCCCTCAGCCAAGCTGAACCTGACTAGTCCCTGGCAGAGCATCTCATATGTTGACTTGGTTGTGTAGACGCCGGTGCTCGACCATCTCCAGCTGAACTCATCAGCAGAGTCCTCCTGTCTATGCATTGCATCTACTGCCCTCCAAAGATTAATCATTTGCTGACCAGCTTGGGGAGGGAGAGGTTCCCCAGTGTCAATGTCATCCATCCATCTGTTGCCGGTCATGGCATCTCTAACTGTTCTCGCGTTCTTGCACCTAGTACTGACCAGGCCAAGCAGTAGAGGCGCGATGTCCAAGACTGAGCTGTTGTTGATCCATTTATCAGTCCAGAACAGCGTTTTTCGACCATCTCCAACCTTGATGCTAACTAGGCTATCGAACACCTGTCGGGCATCGTCATCTTTGAGCATCGGCAAGCTACACCAAGCTCGTGAATCATCCGTTCTGTACAACCATTGCCAACGAACCCGGAGAGCCAAGCTCTGCAGTCTCATGTCCTTGATCCTCAACCCTCCAAACTCCATTGGCTTGCACACATTCTTCCAGGCCACGAGACACATACCTCCAGAGACATCCTCCTTTCCGGCCCAGAGAAAGGCACGCAGGACTCCCTCAAACGCTGTCAGTAACCAAGCCGGCGCCTTTGCCACCATGAGATGGTGTATAGGCCTGGCTGACATAACCGCCTTGATCAGAATTAGTCGACCCTCTCTACCAATGAGCCCACTCATCCAAGAGGGCAGCAAGTGCGTCGCATGATCTAACATTGGCTGCCACTCAGCTTTTGTCAGGGGTCGAAGCGCAAGTTGCAGTCCCAAATAGCGAATTGGAAACTCTGCAATTGCGCACCCCAACACTTCAGTAACTCTGTGTGTCGTCGCCTGATCCCCTCTGATGATGGTGGCTGTGGACTTGAGGTAGTTGACTCGAAGGCCAGACGCCTCTCCAAAGAGATTCAGCCGCTGCCTCACCGTGATCAGGTCCACCATGTTTGGCTTGGTGAACAGAAACACATCGTCAGCGAAGATCGATAGCCGCTGAACAGGGGAGCAGTTCCCGATCGGAGCCAGCAATCCCGCACCCTCGGCATGCTGGAAAAGGAGAGTGAATACCTCCATGGCCAAGACAAAGAGTTGTGGGGAGAGGGGGTCTCCCTGCCGTAGTCCACAAGCGTGCTGAATTCATTCACCTGGGCAGCCGTTAACCAGGATCCTTGTGCTTGCCGTACGCAGGGAAATCGAGATCCATCTGAGCACCAACTCGGGTAAGCCTAGTTTCTGAAGAACCTCAAAGAGAAACGCCCAGGAGAGGGAATCAAACGCCTTCGAGATATCTAGTTTGCAAAGCACCCCTATTTCCCGTCTCTTGTTAATCTTGCACGCTAACTGCCTCACGAGGATGAAGTTGTCGTGAAGGCTTCGGCCTCTTATAAAAGCAGATTGGTTGCAGCTTACAAGTCTCTCCATGTGCGGCCGCAATCAGTTGGCGATAATCTTGGAGAAAAGCTTAGCGAAGCTGTGCACCAAACTGATTGGCCGGTAATCCCCGTAGATTCCGCATCGGGCTTCTTGGGTATGAGCGTGATCAGTGCTCTGTTCAGATGCCCAAAGTTTCGACCATCCCCCACATAAAGTTTGCACACTGCTGCCATGATCTCCTGTTTTATTAGCGGCCACGATCGATGGTAGAACGCGCCTATGAATCCATCCGGGCCAGGAGCACGGTCTGGCGGTATCTCCTTGATCACCGCAAGCACTTCCTCCTCGGTGAATATGCTGCCGATCTCCTGCAAATCATGTGTGGGCATACCCAGCGCCTCAAGATTCAGAGAATGATCCCTGTTTTTTATCTGTCCAAGCAGGTTGTTATACACCTCGAAGAAAACTTCCTCCTTGCGACTTTGATCCGTGATGATCTCATCACCATGCCGGACTGCTGATATGAAGTTCTTTGTTCTCCTTCCGTTTGCAATGGCGTGAAACTGTTTCGTGTTTGCGTCACCCTCTTGGATCCAACGAACTCTTGAGCGCTGCCGTGCCATCGTGCGCTCAAACGAGGACAACCCAAGGACTGAACTGATTTGTCTTTCAGTGAAAGGGCTACATGTCCATCTATTTTTCTGAGATATGTGATGCTTCTGCAAGCAACGAACTCTTGATGTTGGCCATATGCTTCATGGTTACTACTGATATTGTCTGTCCTCGGATCCTTTTTCAAGCTTCTTCATTTCTCACTTTTTCCACGAAGTATGTCCATTTCCAATATTTTGAACAATTGTTTCATGACTCGAAGAGGAGATTTTTTTTGCACTGCAATTCGACAACAATTTTCACTGGACTTTGAAGAAATGTACGCATAACAAAGAAGAGTGCACATATGAACTAGATAGAAAAGTACCAAGGATGAAAAATATCATCATCATACTTTATCTTCTTGTGTTCTAGGTGGGATATATGTTTGTAGAGACAGACATGGTGATTGCTAGGAAGAGAGCTAGGCAGGATAAAAAACTTAGGATTTTGTGAACGAATTTTACAAATTTAAGAAAAAACTATTGTTTCAATACATGCTTCACTTGCTTTGATGAGACGATCGAATAAGTAGCCCAAGTCACGAAAATCACGTGAAGCATTGGTTTGAAATGTCACAGTGAGTATCTTGTGAAGTAGCACGACGACAACGAACCTAGAGCCAGAAAATGGACCGAGATAAAAGAGGGAGACAGAAAAACAATTTTTGTTTTGTGATAGGATTTCCCGTTGCAACGCACGGGCATTTAGCTAGTATCCATAAAGTTCATAAATAGTTCTTAGAAAACAACATAGTTCTCATACCACATACAACTATCTAAAGCATTTAATTGCAACAACAAATGTGATCAAAATCGCAACTAAGATAATAATTGATCCAACAGCATAATGATATCAAGCCTCTTTATTAATGGCATATTTTCTAATCTTCAAGCGCGTTGCATCCATCTTGATCTTGTGATCATCGACGACATCGGCAACATACAACTCCAATTTCATCTTCTCTTCTTCAATTCTTTTCAATTTTTCTTTCAAATCATTGTTTTCTTTTTCAACTAAATTTAACTTCACGACAAGAGGGTCGGTTGGAATTTCCGGTTCACATACCTCCTAGATAAAAATATCTATGTCAAGTTGGTCAGCATAATTGTCATAAACATGAAATGAAACAAATAGTTATAAAAGATAATATACCACATCCGAATCATAGACCGGACGAGGGCCGACGGGGACAGATGTCAAAACCATGGCACTATATATAACAAACAATCATACAAGTAAGAAAATTATACAAGTAACTATCTAAATCATACAAGTAAGATTTTTTAACAAAAAGATAAGGACAAGAGGCTCACCAAGGTGGTGCCGGTGACGGGACGGCGCGGGCGATCGACGGCGGCGAGGACAAGGATGGGGACAGGACGGCACTAAAACCCACAAATCATCCTTTAATTTAAGCTCAGATTGCATATAAATCAAATAAACTCCCACATAATTACTCCCAAACTAAAACTCACAAATCACTCTACTTCTATAGCATGAAATGAGCTAAACTAGCAATGACTAAGTAAACCACATCTACACATATGCAAATCATCCTTTAATTTGAGCTCAAATTACATATACATCAAATAAACTCCCACATAATTACTCCCAAACTAAAACCCACAAATCACTCTACTTCTAGAACATGAAATGAGCTAAATTAGCAATAACTAAGTAAACCACATCTACACATATGCAAATCATCCTTTAATTTGAGCTCAAATTGCATATAAATCAAATAAACTCCCACATAATTACTCCCAAACTAAAACCCACAAAGCACTCTACTTCTAGAGCATGAAATGAGTTAAACTAGTAATGACTAAGTAAACCACATCTACACATGTGCAAATCATTTTTTAATTTGAGCTCAAATTGCATATAAATCAAATAAACTCCCACATAATTACTCCCAAACTAAAACCCACAAATCACTCTACTTGAGCATGAAATGAGCTAAACTAGCAATGACGGATGAGAGGATGAAGTTGCTAACCTTTTAGAACCCTTGGGGCGCCGCCAATCTTGACAAATCGTGGAAAAAATGGGGATGAACTCGAGCTCGGAGAGGAGACAGAGAGAAAAATGGGGATGAACTCGAGCTCGGGCAGGAAGAAGGGTATATATAGGAAAGCCTTTAGTCCCGGTTGGTTTCTCAAACCGGGACTAAAGGTCTATCTTTAGTCCCGGTTGGAGATACCGACCGGGACTAAAGGGGCTCGCACCAGCCGTAGCCTGGCGCAAACCCTTTAGTCCCGGTTGGTATCTCCAACCGGGACTAAAGGTCCCGTTTGAACCGGGGCTAATGCTGGCGCCATCCCTAGCCGTTGGAACCGGGACTAATGCTGACATTAGTCCGGGGTCCAAACGCGGCCGGGACTAAAGCTCCCAACGAAAGGCAGTTTTTCTACTAGTGTAATTGTCTTAACTAGATGATTCCCCGCGCGTTGCTGCGGAACATTTTCTCAAAATCAGCGCATGAAGGGAAAAGGAATGAAAATAGAAGGAACATTGGTGATTCGGTGTATATGTGAGGCTGTGAAACAAAAGATTTGCTACAGTCCTATGGTTAAGTATGTACTCCCTCCGTTCCAATTTAATTGACTTGCTATCCACCAAATGTGGATGTATCTAGACCAGTTATGCAGCCGCCGGTTCTTCAGAGCCTTCCACTTCGGCACCGACGCCTGGTAAATCTGAAACGGAGGTCGCCACCGGCGCATCCAACAACACGAAAAACACAGGTGAGAGCAAAAGAAAGAAACTAGTAGCATAGACACGATTAGTCTAGTATTATACATGGTGGAGGAGCTGGGACTGCTCGGTCTGGGAGATGAAGTGGGGGACGTAGAGGACAGTGGGGATGGAGCCGATGGCGTAGTCCCAGGTGCTCTTCAAGGACAACGCCGACAAAGGATTCCCCTTCTCTTCCGCCGCCGCTTCTTGGGTCGCCATGTCCGCCTCCATTGGCTGCTTCTAGCCAAGGATTCCGCGTGTAAAGGCTAAGAGACTACTTATGGGCCATAACTGCACACACACACCCCACCCTCAATTTGGCAATGGATATCCTTTCCCCGATAACCGGTGGTTAATTCACCTATTAGGGGACGGTTTTGGTTGCATATTACTATCCGTGGGGCTCTTATCGGTGCTAAAACACTATCCAGTGGTTATTGCGGTGACGGATCTGGTACACTACTATCCATACCCGAAAAACCCGGTACTCGATATGACATGTGGGGCCAGAATACCAGAGAGAGTTAGACACATATATATACCACCAAAAAACCCTAAATCCCTAAAATTTTCCCTCTTCCCAGCCGCCGCCCGCCCACCTATTCCCCTAACCCTAACATTTTCCCTCCCCAACTCCCAGCCGCCGCACGCAGCAGCAAGCTGCTCGTCCTCTCTCAGTCTCTCCTCGCCTCGCCGTCCATCTCCTCGCCTCCCAGCCGCCGCACGCAGCAGCAAGCTCCTCCCTCTCTCCTCGCCGTCAGCTCCTCCATCTCTCCTCGCCGTCCTTCTCCGCCCCCCGCCCGCCGCACGCAGCAGCAGCAAGCTGCTCGTCCTCTCTCAGTCTCTCCTCGCCTCGCCGTCCATCTCCTCGCCTCCCAGCCGCCGCACGCAGCAGCAAGCTCCTCCATCTCTCCTCGCCGTCAGCTCCTCCATCTCTCCTCGCCGTCCTTCTCCGCCCGCCCGTCCACACCGCCCTCCGGCCGCCCGCCCCGCCCTGCCGTCCCTCTCTGGTGGCCCGCCCGCCCCGCTGTCCCCACATGCCCGCAGCAGCGACGACGACCTCCAGCGAGCTCGTCCTCTTCGCTGCGGAGCTCGCTGTCGACCCAGGACCAGCCGTCGACCCAGGATCGCCCGCTGAAATCCCCGTCAGCCGCGGAGTTCACCGCACCGGCTCCTCCATCGTCGACCAGCTACGCCATCCAGATAGCGTGAGCACCCCCGGTCGTCGGCAAGGTGCCCAACGTCCTCCACGCCGAAAAATGGCTTCTCCGTCGGCCAGCTCTAGCGGTACTGCTAGCAAGGCCCGGCTTGCTACCCCGAGTATTTTGTGACGATGCATCTGGGCGAATAGTGTTGTTTAATTGGATATTGTGTAGATGTATAGTGTATTTGATAGAATTGAGCACTTGAGCTGGCTGATTATGCTATATAGAGATGTTTTTATGATATGTGTTTGCTGGTTATATAACATGTTCTGGTAAATGCATAGAATACATGTTCTGGTCATATTTCTTGTTGTCCTTAAATTCTGAAATGTTGTCATTGTTGTTTGCTTTATAGATGATGACGGTGGAGATGAAGCTAGCTTTTGGAGTGTTCTTGAAGACGTTGAAGAGGGGATGGAGGTTACCATCTATCTGTTTGTTATGGACTTATTGGCTGTTGTTATCTTGTATATTTATCAATCTAAGTTCTATTTTTTTGCAGAACCTGAAGCTGTAATGTTGAGTGGCATCCTGCACTTTGGCGCTTCTACAAATCCCGAAGTCCAGAATGCTTTCATTAATGTTATGTTCCAATTTGAATTCTGAATTTTATGGCTTGTGTGCCTTTGTTGAACATTTGAACCATTTATTTTGGGCATGTGTGCCTTCGGGAACTCCCATTTTATGTTTTGTAATGACCAAACTTAATCATGGTCTGGCTCTGTAATTCTGTATGTTTGCTATTTCTGTTTAACACTTCTATTTCTGGCCGTGTGCCTTTGTGCCGTCAAATTTGACATATTATCATGTTATGATATTTTTTGGACTGCCAATTATTTAGCTAGATCGGGGGATATGCTGTCCATTTTTTAAAATCAATGTCGTGGATAACCGATGGTTATTTGCTACCCGACGGGGGACGGTTATGGTACAACAACTATCCCCGTGAGTGTTAACGGGGATGGGGATGGTAAGATTTTTGTTAGACGGGGATGGTTATGGTTGAACAATACCCGGTGGTTAGTGTCCCCGTTGCCACATGGACCCCACCCCCCCTTTTTTTCGTTTTCTTTTTTCGCTGTTTTTTTTCTTTCTTTTTTCTGTTTTCTTTTTAGCTATTAATTTAAATTTTCATTTTTTGAAAAATGTTCAAATTTAAAACTTGTTAATAATTGAAAAACCTTCGGATTTTTAAATTGTTTATATTTGAAATTTGTTCATATTTCAAAAATAGTTCAAAAATAATTTCCGTTCATACAGTTTTTTGTGTTCACTTTTTAAAAATCGTTCAAAAATAATTTCCGTTTATAGATTTTTTTCTGTTCACTTATTAAAATCGTTCAAAAATCGATTCCGCTCACCTGCCCTTTTGTTCACTTTTAAAATTAATTTACGTTCACTGTCATTTTCTGTTCATTTTTAAAAATAGTTCAAAGTAGTTTTCGTTCATTAGCCTTTTCTGTTCACTTTTAAAATCGCAGAAATAATTTCCGTTCACTGCCATTTTTTGTTCATTTTTAAAAATTGTTCATATTTCTTTTTCTTTTTTGGCTGTTTTTTCTTTCTTCTTTTCTTTTCTTTTTAGATATTATTTTAATTTTTTGTTTAAATTTTAGTTTTTTAATAAATGTTCGGATTTGAAAAATGTTCATATTTGAAATTGTTCAGATTTAAAAAATGTTCAGATGTGAAACTTGTTCATATTTCAAAAATCGTTCAACAATAATTTCCGTTCATAGAGTTTTTGTGTTCAAAATTAATTTCCTCGGCCAGTCCTGGTGCTAGACTGGTGGCAGCTAGACGTTGTCGCCGCCAGGACCGCAAGAGGAGCACGGGCAGCCTCCAATGCCGTCTGCTCGTGTGCCGCCGGCCCATCTCTGGGTCACGCCGCCGTACGTTGTCATGTCCGACAACGACGACGAGTAGGCCACTAGCGGCGAGCAACCAGCTCTTTGTATTTTTTTGTTTTTATATATTGTAAAAATGCCGTTTGTGACCCGCCCCTGTCCCTATATGTAACCAGAACGACCTTTAGGCCTGCTATCAATATATGTAGTAAAAAAACCCAAATAGGTCAGACGCGCTGGGTCGTCACGCGGCAACGCGGACAGTGACAGTCATTTGCAGGCCGTCCCAAATCTCTACTACTAATAAAAGAGCAAACATATTCTTCTCTACGGCCACCTCAACAAATGTACACGGACAGACTTCCACCACACGATCTGACCTGGCTAACTAAAATTGACCACCCAGATTAACCAGTGTACCGCAGTGTGTGCACATAGCAATTAAACTAGGCGGACGAAAACTCTGCCGAAAACGCTAATCGCCCCCATCATCGCTATCGTCGCTGAAAAAAAGGAAATGAAAACCCCGCGCCGCCGCAGCTACTGCTTCCGCCGCCGCCGCTCCAACCTCCTCCGCCGCCGCTCCAACCTCCTCTCCCTGTGATGGAAGTATGGCCGCCTCTCGCCATGCCACCGGCGTCGCAGCTCTACTCCTCCTGCCCCCGCCGCGGTCGGCTGTGCGGTCCATTGGGCGTGGGGAGATGCCGTGATGGCGCGGCGGGAGACGATGGCAAAGAAGTCGAGGCGGGAGATGCTAGCGTCCATACGGAGAGCGACGAGCGCATATTGCGTCCAGGAGCACTCCAGTTAGCGAGGGGCGAGTGGGCACCGAGCGAAGTACGACATCGTCGGATCCGGCCACCGGGGAGAATACAACGCCTTGAATCCTGATTCCTCACCGCCTCCGCGCCATCTGCCGCCTCCAATGCATCCGGCAACAATGCATCCGCCGGGAACTTCTTTGCTACCTCCTCTCCCAACTCCGGTGCAGGTAGTGTACATAAGGTACCTCATGTTTTTGTGTTCTGCCTGCTCATGGACCGACTCGACCCGCTGCACACAATCGCCCGTCACTGGTGGTGTGCGAGTAAGCAAAGTATATTGTGGCGGATTTGTTAGAAGCGCAGCAAGTGGAGAGATTGGTTGCTCGATCATGTGCTTAGTAAATCTGCTGATTTCTTTCGCATGTTGCAGCCTTGTTGGGTTGCATTCAGAAGTCCAACGAGTGTGCATTGATGTCGCCCAGCAGCTCTGATTACATGTGCTTCTTATCTCCCCTTTGCAACCAGGGTTCAGGAAAAGCATACTCCTATCAGTCTGTCGTGGTTCACAACAATGCGTCTAGAGTCACGATGTTATTTACCTAAGGCTATTGTGTTAGTGTTCATGCCTATATCAGTGCTTCCAGTACATCATTGGCTCGCGGACTTGAAGTACACATATTTCTTCAGACTTTAGATGTGCAAATTGTTCAATTTATTGCCGTAGTAAGCATATATTTTTCAGACATTACGAGCGGGAGAATACCTATACATAGAAGCCTTATATCAAATGTTGATTTGATATGTTTGTTCGGAAGTATATATCAGATGCAAGCTAATGTTTATTATTGGTTTCAATTTTCCGGTCTTCTTTTTCCCGCGGGAATGCGTATCTGTCTCATGGTAAGCTAATTAACACCCATTACTTCTAAGTTCCTACTGTTCTTGGTTCTTTTTAAAGTGTCAAATATATTTTTAAAGTCGTCTGGCTCTGAAAAATATATGGCATCACACAACAAGTTGTTTACTCTTCTTCTGGGACACATAATGCAGGCACCTTATTTAAGAACCGTGTTTCACATGGAATTACTAATATTGCTCTGAACGAAAAGACTAATTGCTCATAGAGTTCCAGTCCAGTTCTACTATTCATATAGAATTTATAATGCAGCATCTTGCACATTTGTAGTTTAGTAAAGTACAAGAATATTTAAACTGCTGGAATTTATGAAGTATGAACAATATTCAATGTTGTTTATAGTTAGGGTATGCATAGGCTTCAAGGCCGCTTCAATCTGAAGTCATCCACATTTCATGATGGTTTAAATTTGTATTTAACTATATATGGAATATTTCTTTTTCGTCCTCCAACACTCGGGTAAATCTGTTTTCAAATTGATCTGAGCACCAATTTGAAGATTGTGCCATCGTTTATACATTGTGAACATAAAATTTCATTAACCATCACTTATTTATTTTCACGCGAAAATTTCATTTATAGTATTCTTTGTAAGTTACTAATCTATGTTTCTTCTGTTTGATGGTATGATTTTGTAGTTGGTATTGTCGTTGAGGAGAAAAACTTTCCCCTTTTGCTACCTATCCACCACGACATTGCCTATTACTCCGAGTATATCCGAGTCTCTGACGTCAAGCACACCCACAACGTTATGGTCATTATGCATTTCGAGAGGCAAGGTTAGCAACCTCTACATCTCTGCCATGAGGCTTTTTGTAGTATACTAAACCTGAGTACCATATATGACATGTTCAGCAACATTCGAAAGGTTCAATTGGGTGAGACAACCCAAGTGCGAATATCCCATCTGGTTTGTGCCCTGAAGGATGGAATGAGGATCTCATCTGGTTATTTGATATTGTTTGCCTAAAAGGGTGAACATTGTTCAATTTGTGCAATTTTTATTTGCTAAACTATGGCGGGGTATTCTTGATTCTTGTTTGTAATCTCCTATTTCTAGAGGAAACCGCTTGCTCCACACTCAACCCTCAGAAGAGTCAACTTCTAGATGAAAAATGATGTCATCTAACGATTCTTCAGCATCAGCCACGAAGGTGGTAAGGTAAGGATGGATGAAGAATTGTAATTGACTACCGTAGTGTAGCCACATTGTTTTTTGAAGAGATAATAAGTAGGTACAAAAATTGTGTATATGCATATTTATATCATTTTTCGTGAAGTTGTCTTCATATTGCTATGCTTCACCCTTTTGGTCTTGTGTGGACTTAATTTGTCATACTTGTATAAAACATATTGAAACTACATAAAAAGTAACACATTAAGAAGGGGAAAGCCAGTCAAAAGAACGTATGTTGTGTTATATCTTGTAGACGTGCATTGCACGTGCAAAGCAACTAGTAGACAAAAAAAAAACCAAAAATTGTGTCCGTTTTCGTCCGTTTAGGTCGACGCCCTTGGATTGCCCTTCCTTCCGATCTGGCAAGAGCCAAGGGCGGGACAAGGGCAAAATTTGGGGTTTCGCCGCTGCGCTCCTCCCACCCAGTCCCGCGCGCCGCCGCGGCCAAAACCTTCCCCTTCCTCGCCTTCGCGTCACCTCGTCCTGCCTGCCGTTGGCGCGCTCTCGCTTTAAATCCGTCCTCCCCCCCCCCCCCTTTTTTCGTTCGCCCGCCTGCGTCGCCGCTCTCGGGTCTGCTCCTTCGGCATCGTCTCCTGGTCGCCTTCGCCGCCGCCGGCGAGGAGGCACCGCAGGTAAACCCCGCGATTCCCTGTAGGTCCTCTTGTTTCCGTGCACGCGGATTGGTTAGTTCGGGGGTGGGTTGGGGGACGGGCGTGCTCCGGCACTCGCTGCTCTCCGTGCTGACTGACTAGCGGTTCCTGCGGGGTTCCAACGGCGAATCGTCCACTGCTGCTCCGAACCCAGTTGGGGCGGAGGGATACCTTAGGTTCACGCTGCGATTTAGCGGCTACTGGCGAGGTCATTTTAGTGGAATCGTATGGGTGCAACTGCTGCCGTCCCAGCTCTGTATCCTGGCGGGGCGGGGATTTCTTCCATTTCTGTATCGCAGGGGATTTGGGAGGACTCTGCGACGGGGCTTTGCTCCTCCTTGGAACGGGATGGCCGGAGGGCTTTCAGTAGGAGTAGGAATATCGTGCTCCGGTGCCATTTTTAGGATCTGTTGCTGGATTAGCAGGCGGAATCGCATGGACTGGTCTGGTTCCCCCGTTTTTTATTGTTTGCTTTCTACTAGAAAGCTTGGTGGTGGGGTTGGGGCTAATGAGACTGTTCCATCAGGAACCGTGTCTGCCCCATTTCCGCCGGATTTGTTCTGGCCATCGTTTCCCGATGTCCGTCGTGGAGGTTTACCTTGGTGGGTCTGACGCCAAAGTAACCAATGTGTGCTTAGCTCGGTGGAGTTCCCTGTGCGCCTGACTATCCGTATACACTAGTTTGTTTCTTTGATGTGGTCTTTTTAGGGGATTAGAAGATTGCTATGTTGGTGGTTTAGCGGTGTTACTGGAGTGGTGATTTAGGGCTTGATGTACTCATGTTCTTGCAAAAATGTTACCACTTTTCCAAATTGATCAACTTCTGTTAACGTTTCCAAATGTGTTAACCTATGTTTCTGCATCCTTTTGTGGTTTTGCTACATTGCAGGTGTAGTGGATCCGTGTTTTGGGAGCTTTAACCTTCACCGTGAATTATCTGTGTCCTCAATCTGCCTCTGATTGTTGCAGCTGGTGAATCTCCTAGGTAGCTGTGACTAACTCCATTTCATTTTAATGAATGAATCATTTCATGAATTTGTGTTCGATATCATCTGGAGGTGGCGGACTTGGGTTGTGATGAGTGAGCCAATAAGTTCGTCTGTATTTTCCATAGGTTTTTATTGACAGTTGCACCAAACACTTATCTTCAACTGGTGTTTGGTACTGCTAGCCTTGTTTCTGCTTTATTTGTTGGCTTGGTGCAACTTGTGCTGGTAGATTTGTGCAGCTTTCTTCTTTTGATATATCTTTTACTGCGGTAACCTTGCTGAGTGGCACTTTCCCAGTAATTTGTGAACCTGCGGTTACAATGATTTCACTACAGTTCTGGATTTTGTCAAAGTTTTCATGTCTGCGAACTGTAGTTAATAGGGGAATGTAAGTAATGTAAAAAAATCAAGATGTCGCTACCCATAAAATTTCTATACAGGAAGAAGAAAAAAGTTAGGGTTTCATGATAGCTGTTGCATCCTACTCGCTATCACTGAAATGCTGAGGTCTACTTTCATAGGTTATCTAATATCAGCTAGATTACTCGGATACAGGTTCAGAACATTTTGCCATTTCTGTTTCTTATCCAAGTCCTTTTGCTGTTGGCAATTTGGCATATATCTTCTCTTTCTTGAGAGTGAGTAGGTTGAATTTGTAATGTGCTGTTCTAAGATCTGTTACCGTTTTATCTTTATTTTCTTAAATGCTACTGTATATGGTTTCTCTCATCCTGGGACAGTGAAAAACCACATTTAAGATGCATATTATTATGTTTTCTTTCCATGCTATTTTGGTCACTTCAAATAAACGGACTACACAACTTAAAGTTATGATTGAATCAAAATCCCATTCCCTTCAAAGATACCTTGAATAGCCTGGCGGGTCCTTGCTGCTACCCCAAGAACACTAATGTTGTCTCCACGAATGTGTAGGCAGTTTTTGGCTTCTCTGGGATTCTTGCCTTGTCCCTTCAAAAACAACATGCAATCTGTATATATTTTGCTTTCTTAACTGAATAGGCAGTACTCTTGCCTGTTTCCCCAGGAAAAGAAAATCCCATCCCCTTATATGATCTCACATGTTTCAGCAAGCCACGTACTGTTTTGTTCTTGTATTGTGTAGAGTTTTGACCTGTGTACTTCTGATTTTGACAAACTGTGTTGCTCAGTTGATCTTTCCAAGTAGTTAATTTTGGATGGCAGTAAGCTTACTGCATTTACTTGTTTACTGTTGACATTACTGACTAATACTAAATTTTACAGGGAGACAGTTATGGTGAAGACTCCACGTTCTCCTGTTACCACAGGTCTCGTCCTTAATTACCTTGTTGTTACTTGTCCTGTTCTACTAGTCAGTCTTTCGATTTATGGCATAGTTATCTGTTTTGAATACCATGTACTCCCTCTGTTTGGAAAAGGATGTCTTAGATTTGTGTAGATTTGAATGTATGTAGACATGTTTTAGTGTACACATACATCCGAATTTGGACAAATCAAAGACATCTATTTCCGGACGGAGGGAGTAATATATAGTCTTGATAACAACCCATAGTGTTGATGCCCACTGAATCTTTTGTAGAAATCACTTAACGTTTATGGAATGAAAAAAGTAACAAAAGGTATAGAAAACCTCAACCAACTGTGTACTAGCAGTCTAGCACCCGGTGGCATTGTTTTAAAGAATGAGCAGACACCATTCACTTTGTTGCTTGGAATTAATTCCGCCTCATGACTCGAACCATGCTGGGTGGGTTGGCGCTGCCACACCTCAACCAACCGACTGACACTTGGTTTCCAACTAACAAAAAACTATCACATACAATTGAAACTTATGGCATTACTTGTTGGCTAGCCCCTTTATAAAGGAAAAAAAACCACTTACAAAGTGTTATCATAACGACTGATTTGTAAAAATAATTCCCAACTTGAGGTCAACCAACTTTGATCATCACCTGAGGTCACCTATAACCTTTTATTAATTGTTATCATGAAGATGCTATCTAATCGACTATAATTGACGAGATCCTTCACAACTCCATATCTTCCCTTATGTACAGCCCCTCCAACAATCATCTTGCTGGTCTGCACCCATTCTTTTTTGCTCACCTGCCACTGATGGTGGCCTTGATGGCTCATGCACCATTTTGCCATCCATGTTATTGAGCCTTGAGTGCCCCTACATCTAAGTTGAACATGTTATCAAGCAACACCATTAGTTGTTATCATTAATGTTGTTATAATCCTCATAGTAGTCCAGTTACCATGCACAGAGATCTACTTTTGTGCAGTTCATATACTAGTTAATACATGCCACTAGATTCAAGACTAGCAGCCAGCATGTATTTGCTAAGGAGTGTGCAAGGAGATCAAATGGTGGTTGCTGTAGTTTGAATCAGCATTAAGGATTGGGGTTGTATTTGCTAAGATGTAGAGATAGATATCCTTGCTTCCTCCCCTTTGTTAGAGATAAGATATTCTAATATGGTAATACCTTTGAGAGATATGACTAAAGATCTTAAGATTGTTGGGAAAAAGACCATCTATGTAACATAGTTTCTTCAGTAACACTATGGAGGCTTGAATGCCATTTCATTAAGGAATATCAATTATATCGCTCCATGCCTCATTGAGGGTAAGCAAGGAGTGAACTAGAGGAATATCAATGTAACATAGTCCTCATTTTTCCGTTTTGTTCCTGATTTAGTTATTGATTATTTTCTGAATGATTTTCAGGAACAAAAACTGCAGAGCAAATCAACAGAAGAAGGGTGTTGAAAATGGTACTGGTACTGAAAAAGGAAATTTGGAGAAGGTGCCTCAGGACGCAACAAATGGTGTTGAAAATGGTACTGGTACTTCTGCTCGGAAGAGACCAAGGAGGGCAGCAGCCTGTTCTGATTTCAAAGAGAAATCTGTTCGTTTATCAGGAAAAACTTCTTCTGTCATGATCAAGAAAAATCGGATGGAAGAGGAGGAAATAGATGCAATCAACCTGACAAAACTAGGGCCAGAAGATTTACCGCCTTGCCGGAAACTGATTGATTTCATATTGCATGATGCAGATGGGAATCTGCAGCCCTTTGAAATGTCTGAAATAGATGATTTTTTCATAACAGCTCTCATCATGCCCGCAGATGATGATCTAGAAAAAGAGCGTGAAAGAGGAGTACGCTGTGAAGGATTTGGGCGTATTGAGGACTGGGCAATATCTGGTTATGATGAAGGTATTGCAGTGGTCTGGCTCTCAACAGAACTTGCTGATTATGAATGTGTGAAGCCAGCAAGCAATTACAAATCTTACTACAACCACTTTTATGAGAAAGCACAGGTGTGTGTTGAAGTTTACAGAAAGCTCATGAGATCAGTAGGTGGGAATCCTAACCTTAGTCTGGAAGAATTGCTTGCTAGTGTTGTTCGTTCCATTAATGCTATACAAGGTTACACTGGAACAATGAGCAAAGACTTTGTGATTGCCACTGGTGAGTTTGTATACAATCAGCTTATTGGATTGGATCAGACAGCAGGCAATGATGATGAGAAGCTTGGTACACTGCCGGTTCTTCTTGCTCTAAGGGATGAGTGCAAATCTCGAGGGGAATTAACCAAGAGGCTGCCTAACATCTCAAATGGAAGCCTGAAGATCAAGGACGTGGACTGTGAAGAGGTAGCTGAGGATGATGATGGGAAACTAGCAAGATTATTGCAAGAGGAAGAAGAATGGAAGATGATGAAGAAACAGAGGGGTAAGCCTACCCAAAAAAATGTCTACATCAAAATTAGTGAAGCTGAGATTGCAAACGACTATCCTCTGCCTGCATACTATAAACCGTCTAGCCGGAAATGGATGAGTACATATTTGATAGTGAGGATGGCATGTTCTTTGATGATGTGCCTGTAAGAATCCTTGACAAGTGGGCTCTATACAATTCAGATTCCAGGCTTATCTCTTTGGAATTAATACCAATGAAGTCTGCAGAAAATGATGTAGTTATCTTTGGATCTGGCTTTATGAGAGAGGATGATGGCAGTTGCTGCTCCACAGCCGAGTCTGCAAAATCGTCTTCTTCCTCAAGCAAGGCTGATCACCAGGATGCAGGAGTTCCAATATATTTGAGCCCAATCAAGGAATGGGTTATAGAATTTGGTGGCTCAATGGTTTGCATAACCATTCGGACTGATGTGGCCTGGTAAGAACTCCAGCCAGTCCTTTCAGTGTACTCCAGCTTATTTGGATCCTTTTATTCCTCTTGTTTGGGCCACAGTTCTTATCCATTTCTGCACGAACTCCATTTAACCCAACATTTGGCATATTTCAGGTACAAGCTACGACAACCAATAAAGCAATATGCTCCTTGGTGTGAGCCTGTACTGAAAACAGCAAGGCTTGCTGTTAGCATCATCACCCTGCTAAAAGAGCAAAGCCGTGCTTCGAAGCTTTCTTTTGATGATGTCATCAAGAAAGTGGCAGAGTTTGACCAAGGGAATGCTGCTTTTATATCGTCCAACATTGCACTTGTTGAGAGATACATTGTGGTACATGGACAGATCATACTTCAGCAGTTTGCAGATTTCCCTGATGAAAATATCCGGCGGAGTGCATTTGCCACTGGTCTGTTAATGAAAATGGAGCAGAGAAGGCATACAAAGTTGTTCGTGAAGAAGAAGGCTCAAGTGACAAGGGGGAGAGATTTCAACCCAATTGCAACTATGGGAACAACATCAAAGAGAAAAGCCATGCGTGCAACCACAACCAGATTGATCAACAGAATATGGAGTGAGTACTATGCACACCATTTCCCGGAAGATTTGAAGGAGGGGGATGGAAATGAAGCAAAAGAAATTGATGATGACCAAGAAGAAAATGAAGATGAGGATGCTGAAGAAGAGGTACAGATTGAAGAAGAAAAGGTTTCAAAGACACCACCATCAACACGGTCTCGGAAATTGATATCACAAACTAGAGAAGAAATTAGATGGGATGGTAAAACAACTGGGAAAACAGCTTCTGGAGAAGCTTTATACAAATGTGCATACTCCCGAGAACTCAGAATAACTGTGGGTGGGGCAGTGACACTAGAAGATGATTCGGGAGAAATAGTGATATGCTTTGTTGAATACATGTTTCAGAAACCTGATGGTGAAAAAATAGTTCATGGAAGGATGCTACAAAAAGGTTCAGAGACTGTTCTTGGCAATGCAGCAAATGAAAGGGACCTTTTCTTGACTAATGATTGTTTAGAGTTTGAATTAAAGGACATCAAAGAATTGGTGTCTGTCAATCTCCAATCAATGCCTTGGGGCCACAAGCATAGAAAAGAGAATGCTGAAGCTGATAAGATTGAGCGGGCTAGAGGGGACGAGAGGAAAAAGAAGGGTCTGCCAATGGAATATCTATGCAGAAGCTTGTATTGGCCCGAGAAAGGTGCCTTCTTCTCCCTACCCCGTGATAAACTAGGTCTTGGTAATGGTGTTTGTAGCTCTGTGAGCATAAAGAACCAGAATGTGATGAATTGAGAATACTCTCCAAGACCAGTTTCATCTACAGAGAAGTTACCTATAGTGTCCATGACTTCTTATACATTAGGCCTGAATTTTTCTCCCAAGAAGAGGATCGTGGTACCTATAAGGCTGGAAGAAACATTGGCCTAAAACCCTACGCAGTTTGCCATCTGCTGGATGTCCGTGAACCTGCTGGTTCTAAAAAAGTTGACCCTGCATCAACAAAAATCAGTGTTCGGAGGTTTTATAGACCAGATGATATTTCATCAGCTAAAGCTTATACATCAGACATCCGAGAGGTTAATATTCTTGTTTTTCTAAGTGTTTTTACATTTGTTATTCGTGATACTACCATCAATTCCTTGCTTTACATACTAGATAATGTGTAGAAGTCTAGGCTCTTGCTTAGCAAGATCATTCTCCTTCCATTGTTTCAATACATTCTGTTAACCTTTCTTTGGTTGATTCAGGTGTACTATAGTGAAGATATAATTAACGTGCCTGTGGATATGATAGAGGGAAAATGTGAGGTCAGAAAGAAGATGGATATCTCGAATTCAAACCTTCCAGTGATGGTTGAACATGTATTCTTCTGCGAACATTTGTATGATCCTCCCACTGGAGCTCTCAAGCAGGTTAGTTAGCTAATATAACATTTTGATTTTGTAATTGCTAGATTTGATAGTTAACTGATGTATGTTGCATGCCTGTATCAGTTGCCTTCAAATGTAAAGCTCATGTCCGTGGCACAGAAGGCAACTGGTGCTTTGAAAAAGAACAAGGGAAAGCAGATTTATGAAAATGATGAACTTGATTCAAGCAAATGGACAGAGGTGCCCAAAGAGAACCGTATTGCAACTCTTGACATTTTTGCTGGTTGTGGAGGTTTATCGGAAGGGTTGCAGCAAGCTGGTATGCACTTTCTTCAGTAATACTCCCTCCGGTTCTTTTTTCTCTGCGTGTAATGCCTAGCCCGCATACCAAGGAGGGGATTTCTCAGGGAAAAATGGACGATTTTGCCCCCTGTTTGTTACGGAGGAAATACTGGGCAGTTATTGTGTGCATGCAATTCATTGGCTGAGGCCTCCCCGACGCCTTAAATCTCGCGCGCATGCTCTTCTCTCCAGTTCTCTGCATGCTGCATGAGCATCTCTCTCTCTCTGCCTGCATGCACTCTAGTCAATGGAGAGGGCCACCAGCGCTATAGTTGTCTTGCTTGCAGTTCACAGCGAGCTCGTCCGAGACCAACGCCGGCGTGCAGCCCCGGGTCTCATCCTTCCGGGCACCGCTGGCTGACACTGGCATGCAGGCCGCCGTCTCGCCCCCTACATGCCCACGCAACGCCGGAGTGCAGTTTCGCATCACGTCCTCCCACACGCCCACTTCCGAGGCCAGCACCTCCACGTCAACCCCATCTAGTCCGGCAGTCTGATGTGCGTGGTCGCAGTAGGAGGAGCCCAAGTGGAGGACGTTCACTCCATGGTGTACGTCGCCGTCACGGCCTAAAAAATCAGTAAGCAGCGGCAGGCGATGCACGCCGGCGGCTTACACAGATTCAACTTGAACAGGCGTACGGCCGGACGATCAAGCATAGAGTTCATGTCTCGTACAAAGTACAAACTGCACAGAGTCCATATCTTGTACAAACTGGATATAATCGAACCACTCTTTCCTTCTGACCTGACGTGAAATCCATGTTGTTTAATCTCCACCTTTGATATGCTCTAACTCAAAACAGATGAATCCTAACCGTCGTTTGTCTTGTGTTTTAATTATATAATAGATAGATAGATTGTTTAGCATGAACATGTTGTCCTTCAAAATGATTTATTTTCTCATTGTTAAATTCTGCAGGTGTATCTTTTACGAAATGGGCAATTGAATACGAGGAACCAGCTGGTGAAGCATTTAGGCAAAATCATCCAGAAGCTGCGGTGTTTGTGGATAACTGCAATGTGATTCTGAAGTAGGTGCAATTTTTTATTTTTGTGTGTTTTACATATTTACTTTTTTTTAGCTCAATCAGGACTATTTGTTGTAATGCAGGGCGATTATGGACAAATTTGGGGATGCTGATGACTGTGTTTCAACTTCTGAAGCTGCTGAACAAGCAGCTAAACTTGTTGAAGAGAACATTAAGAATCTTCCTGTCCCTGGTGAAGTAGAATTCATAAATGGTGGTCCTCCCTGTCAGGTATATTATCTTGCTAAACATATGTAACCAAATTGTTGTGCAAAATTTTAACCGGTTGATTGACTAAATCATTTTTCTCTTGCCAGGGATTTTCTGGGATGAACAGATTCAACCAAAGTCCATGGAGTAAAGTTCAATGCGAGATGATTCTAGCATTCCTCTCTTTTGCAGAATATTTCCGTCCAAGATTCTTTCTTTTAGAAAATGTTAGGAACTTTGTTTCCTTCAACAAAGGGCAGACCTTCCGATTGGCCGTTGCTTCTCTTCTGGAGATGGGATACCAGGTTCTGATTCTTGTCATTATCTACTTAACATACCTATGTTAGTACTTATTTGAATCTGTATTTTTAACAGTTGTTTATCTGTTGGTTAGGTTCGGTTTGGAATCTTAGAAGCTGGGACTTTTGGTGTTGCACAGTCCAGGAAAAGGGCTTTCATTTGGGCTGCTGCTCCTGGAGAGACTCTTCCGGACTGGCCAGAACCGATGCATGTGTTTGCTAGCCCTGAGCTGAAAATAACACTGCCTGATGGCAGATACTATGCAGCTGCCAAAAGCACTGCTGGTGGGGCACCTTTCCGTGCAATAACTGTTAGAGATACAATTGGTGATTTGCCAAAAGTGGAAAATGGTGCAAGTAAACTCATACTTGAGGTAGCTCTTATTCCAATGTCACTATATTTTTATTTTACTTTTGCTCTCGACTCCAACTTTAAGCTAATTCCCCTCTTTTTAATGTAGTATGGAGGTGAACCTGTCTCTTGGTTCCAGAAGAAGATTAGAGGTAGCACGATTGCATTGAACGATCACATATCAAAGGAGATGAATGAGCTAAATCTCATCAGATGCAAACACATCCCAAAGCGACCTGGCTGTGACTGGCATGACCTGCCAGATGAGAAGGTAACCTCGCTGTCCTCACTGTCCTCACTGTAGATGCATTCACCATGTTTCTGTTCACCTCAGTCTACGCCTTCCTGTTGTCCGTGAGATGTTTATTCCCAAAACGTGCGTGCAGGTCAAGCTATCTTCTGGGCAAATGGTGGACCTGATACCTTGGTGCTTGCCTAACACTGCTAAAAGGCACAACCAGTGGAAAGGGCTCTATGGGAGGTTGGATTGGGAGGGTAATTTCCCCACATCTGTGACAGATCCCCAGCCGATGGGCAAGGTTGGCATGTGCTTTCACCCTGACCAGGACAGGATAATCACCGTCCGCGAATGTGCACGGTCTCAGGTAAGCTAAGATGCTTTACATCTATCCCCATCTGCATGTTCAAGATACCCCAAGGGCTGGTAGACAATCTGACTCGAACCTATCTCTATGTGTGCAGGGCTTTCCTGACAGCTACCAGTTTGCAGGCACAATCCAGACCAAACACAGGCAGATTGGCAACGCTGTGCCACCTCCTCTTGCCTTTGCACTTGGGAGGAAGCTGATGGAAGCCGTCGACGCGAAACGCCAGCAGGCATAACTGTGTTCAGGAGAAGCGTCTCTAGATGATCAGCACATGCTACGAGTTTTATCTCGAATGCTCGTGGCTAGTATTGTAGCCGCATGTCGATGTTGTCTGAGTATTATGAATTTCCCTAGTTGATTGTTATTGTATTGGTCTTATGGATCCCTTGTTGTATATCTTAGATGAGTGGTGACTGGTACCCTGATTCAGGGTTGTCTGATTGTATTCGAACAATTGCACAGTTTATAGTGGCTCATGGAAGCCGCCCTGTGTTGTCACTTGCTATGGAGCTAGCTTTTAAAACCAAACATATAACTTCATCCTGGTTTCGCTCCACTGCCCCATAGCCATAGCTTGGTAAAGGCACTGTGTCATCATTCTCAGAGCTTGGTGGCTGTGGAAACTGGAAGCCAAAGAACCACTAATGTAGGATGATGTCCGTGCCCAGGCATGCTAAAGAGTCGGAGTGTGATCATTGTTACAGAACCGTGCTCTTGGTAAAATTCTAACTTTTCAATGCAATGATCATTGTTACAATTTTTGTCTGTGTGTCAGTGAAAAAGACCCAGAAGATTTTCCTGAATCAGTTTGATGGCAAGTTCTTGTGGTAGCGTCCAGGGCGCACTTTGGTTGTAGAAGTGTGCAGAAACTGAATCATGACGTGATAAGAGTTGGTTGCCAGCCACTTCTCTTAATGTGCCATGTTTTTGTATGTTTTCTTCCGCGTCGAACGAACTATGGCTGTTGACGCCTAGGGCATACCTCGAGTAGCAGCTGCCAGGCTCCATGTCTTGCTATGTGTGTGGCGGCTGAATTGTGGATTCTCTCCTCCCGTCCTTGCTCTTCTAGGTCAGCTACATGGGCTGGACCTCCTGGGCTGTTACAGTTCAACACTCCCCCTTAAGGTGGGTGGTAGATATCTATCATCCCCATCTTGTCACATGCCAAGTTGCAGTCCTTTGTTTCCAATCCTTTTGTCAAGTAATCTGCAAACTGCTGCGCAGATCTGACATGAGTAAGGCTGATAATCCCAGCATCAAGTTTCTCCTTAATGAAGAAGCGATCGATTTTCACATGTTTTGTCCTATCGTGTTGAACAGGGTTATTTGCAATACTTATAGCTGACTGGTTATCACACCACACTCTCAAAGGCCCCTTCCTAAAAAGTTTCAATTCACTCAAAAGGTGCTTCACCTAGAGCATCTCGCTCAACCCTTGAGATAAAGCTCTATACTCGGCTTCTGCTGTTGATCTAGACACAACTGTTTGTTTCTTGCTTCTCCATGACACCAAATTTCCTCCCACAAACACACAATAGCCCGACGTTGATCTTCTATCATCTGGACAACCAGCCCAGTCAGAATCACTATACCCGTCCACCTCAAGATGTCCACTCCGTGCAAACCACAACCCCTTTCCTGGGGTCCCTTTCAAATATCTTAGGATTCTGTGCACTATATCAAGATGGCAACTTCTTGGTTCATGCATGTATCTGCTCACCACACCCACGGCGTATGTAATGTCAGGCGTATGACACAAATACAACAACCGCCCAACCAGTTTCTGATATTCTTCCTTATTCACTAAATCACCTTATTGTGTTGTCACTGGATGGTTTTGTTCCATTGGGGTGGGGGCTGCTCGACACCCCATCATGCCCATGTCACTCAAGAGATCCAATGTGTATTTTCGTTGGCACAACGATATTCCTTTTTCATTCTGGGCCACTTCCATGCCAAGGAAATATTTTAGGTTGTCCAAATCTTTTACCTCAAACTCCTTGCTCAAACACCCCTTCAGTCTCTTTATTTCTTCCTGATCATCTTCGGTGATGATAATGTCATCCACATAAACTGCAAGAATGGTGATTTTCCCATCAGAGTGTCTGTAGAACACCATGTGATCACCATTGCATTGACCATACCCCATACCACAAACAACACGTTTGAACCTATCAAACCACGCCCTCGGCGATTGCTTTAGTCCATACAATGATTTCTTCAGCCTGCATACCTTTCCCATTGTCTCTGAGGTACCAAAACCTGGTGGTATCTCCATGTACACTTCTTCCTGCAAGTCACCATGCAAGAAGGCATTATTGACATCTAATTGATGCAACTTCCACCCAAAGTTAGTAGCACAGGAAACCAATATTCTTACAATGTTCATCTTTGCCACTGGAGCAAACGTCTCATCATAGTCAATTCCATAAGTTTGACTGAACCCTCTAGCGACCAATCTGGCCTTATACCGTTCTACCTTCCCCTCAGGATTCTGCTTCACAGTATAGATCCACTTACAGCTCACAGCTTTCTTTTCTGCCGGCAACGTGGTTAGCACCCACGTCTTGTTTTTCTTTAGTGCTTCCAACTCCTCCATCATCGCAGCACACCACTTTGGATCTTGCTTCGCACTCCTCCAATCCTTTGGGACAGATGCGGATTGGAGAGAGGCAACAAAGGCTCTGTAGGAAGGAGACAAAGCCTCATAAGACACAAAATTTTCAATATCGTGGTCATCTCGTATATTTTGTAGTGCCTTCTTTGCCACTATAGTATCTTGCTCATCCCTATATTTTTCAGCAGGCTTTCCTGCCGTAGCTCGTGGTTCTTTCCTCAAAGCAATAGGAAGATCCACAACGTCACATGAGCTAGCATCACTGCCTTGCTGCTCCCCCTGCACATCACTGCCTTGTTGCTCCCCCTGCACAGGTGTCTGTTGTCCCGCAGTATTGGATGAGGTCGTGTAACTGCCTTGATGCCCCCCTGCACAGGTGGCTGCTGTCTAGAGTACACGCGGAGCGGCTGCGGCCAGCGATCTCGGACAGGAACAGGGATCTGGAGAGAACCAACTTGAATTGTTCCCACTGTTGGTTGAATCGGAACCTGCACATCATTATCAGTGTTACTACCCACAGAATCACCCTGAGTACGTGATACAACATTCTCCCCCTCATGACCATCTTGCACAGAGTGTAGGTGGTCAAGCTCCTCAAACAACAGACTCAGATCAGTCGGTTCACCATAGAAGGGCTCACCTTCCCTGAAGGTGACGTCCATACTAACAAAAGTTCTTCGCTCTGAAGGATTCCAACATTTATAGCCCCGTTGTCCAGAAGAGTACCCAATGAAGATACACTTCACAGCCTTTGGATCCAGTTTTCCCACACCCGGTCTATGATCCCTAACAAAACATGTGCAACCAAATAATTTTGGTGGAACCACGAATTTGTTTTCTCCAAACAGTAGCTCACACGGGGACTTCATACCCAATATCCTTGAAGGAGTTCTATTAATCAAATAAGTTGCAGTCATCACGGCTTCACTCCACAAGAATTTTGGAACATTCATGGTGAACATAAGAGACCTAGCAACTTCCAGAATGTGGCGGTTCTTCCTTTCGGCAACTCCATTCTGGGGTGGAGTGTCTAGACATGAAGTCTGGTGAAGAATGCCATGCTCTGACAAGAAAGCCCCAAACTTGTTATTCACATATTCAGTTCCATTGTCAGTTCTCATTGCCTGCACCTGCACACTGAATTGAGTCTTGATAAGAGCATATAAATTCTGAAAACAGTCAAACACTTCATCTTTATGTCGCATCAGATAAACCCATGTCATGTGTGTGTGGCAGTCAATGAAGGTCACAAAGTACTTCGCACCACTAACGGACACCACTAGACAAGTCCACACATCAGAGTGAATAAGCATGAACGCAGAAATATTCCTAAGTCCTCTACTCACATACGATGTCCTTGTATGCTTTGCAAACTCACAAGCATCACATTGCAATTTGCTCTTGTCTATGCCGCACATAACATCCGAAAATATTCTACTCATCTTGTCAAAAGAAATGTGCCCAATCCTACAATGATGTATCATCGTCTGCTTCTCCTTGTCCTCCATGGTCGCAGCACACACCAAGTCTGACTGCACCTCCTGGTCCACATACCAGAGTCCCCCATGCCTGGTGCCAGACCCAATTGTCTGCCTTGTTTGTCGCTCCGCAATCAAGCAACCGAATTTGTCAAAGGTCACACTACAATCAATTTGATCAATCAGTGCACTTAAAGAGGCCAAATTGACAGGAAACGCCGGCACATGCAGAATAGAGGATAGTGAGATGCCCGAAGTGCATTTTACTGTGCCAACCCCAATGACAGGCTGCTTTGTACCATCAGCAGTTTGAATAGTGCCCTTGTGAGTAGGAGGATGCATATTGTAAGACTCAAACACACAAAATTTACCCCCAACATGCTTAGATGCACCAGAGTCAAGGACCCATTCTGTATCACTTCTGTGAGCAGCAATATTGGCCTTTTCAGTGCTACCTTCATTGGTATAGATGAAATGAACAGTCGATGCCGGTTCTCTGCCCGTTTCCTTTACTTGCTTGCTCGTCACTACCATTTTCTCGTCCTGGATGACCTCTACCTCACACAGACATCCATCAACAGGTCGCATCGAATCCATGACCTCTCCACCGGCCATCTTCCTCTCAGGCACCTGCACATAGCAGCTAGCCCCTTCTTCACCAGATGAGGATACAGCCATCAATGCCCTCTGAATGAGCCCGTCGAGCACCTTGAACCACCTCTCGAGCTCGACGATGTGTGCAGCCTCTTTCCGCTGCTGCAGCATGCGCAGCCGCACAGTGACGTGCCTCGCCTCCTCTAGGACAGTGAGGAGCTCCCTTGGACCCGTTCTGCCGTGCGCTGCCGTGCAGTCTCCTCCCGCACGACCTCGGCCAGGTGCCCCATCTCCTCCTCGTCCGCCGAGGCTAGCAGCGCTGCCGATGCCTCAACATCCTCCACTGCTGGCCGCGCTGGCAACTCCGAAAACACCCTCGTGAGCGCCTCCACTACCTCTGCTGTCGCCACCATCTCCACACGCCCCGGCAGCCTTCCTCCTCTATGCTCACCTTCCCTTACTTCCTTACCTCGGAGGTCTCCTCCGTGCGAGTATTAGCACGCAGCAGCAGCTCGTACAAGTCCTCCTCTGAAACAGCTGCACGCAGCAGCAAAAACTTCACTCTCCCCTACCGGGCAGCTGCACACAGCAGCAGCAGCAGTGCAGGTACTTCCCCTTGAGTGAGCCGCAGCAACACAACTCAGCTCAGCTCCCTTCTGTGCCACAGCCGCTCCCCCACACCGGCAGCTGCAGCCCTCCCTCAGCCGCACCAGACCACCATGCTCAGCCACCTCCTCTCCGCCGCCGATCTCCGCCGGAGCCACCGTCCGGTCAGGCCCGCGGTCGCCGTGCTCTGATACCATGTTGACGCCTAGGGGCATACCTCCGAGCAGTAGCTGCCAGGCTCCATGTCTTGCTATGTGTGTGGCGGTTGAATTGTGGATTCTCTCCTCCCGTCCTTGCTCTTCTAGGTCAGCTACATGGGCTGGGCCTCCTGGGCCGTTACAGTTCAACAATGGCCTTACTACTTAATTTGTTGATCGTGGTCAAGTCATTTGTGTGTTTATGGTACCGTCAAGTCGTTTGTGGAGTATCTTTGAAAACAAAACTGACGCTGATGTATCATTCCTGTAAGCAGTGTACTCCAGGCGAAACCAGACAAAAATTTCAGTGGGGGCAATTCATATGACGGGGGCACTTCTAGTATAAATTCAGAGATATTGAAAAAAAAGCCCTTCATGTATGAACAAATGCTACTGCCCCTACACAGCTATACTTGGGTCCGTCTCTAGTTGTGTAAGTTTGGGTGTGTTTGAACGTGGCATCCACGGAGATAAGATAGAACACTTCGTTCTATGCAGGATTTGGTCTCGAACAGACACATCTAGGATGCAGTGTGTAGATGGATATATACTATATACCCTTCTTAAGTTTGTTGGGCCGCTATTTTTCTCACCGTTGTTGGCCTTGCTTGAGCTTTTTTGCTTACTCTTTGCCTCTCTTTGGGCACAGAATTGGGACAAGTTGAGGCAAGCTAGTTGCCCGAGTTGTGATATTCCGACACAGCGGTTTCGCGGACCTTTCCGGTCCCCACTCCCATGGCATCCGTTGGGATTGTATATTTACTTCTACTAGTTAGTGTGCGACTAATACAAGTTGAAATCATATTAATTAGTATGTGTTATATTTCTTATATTTCAAATAAAGTTTTAAAAGTTGTGACAACAACAATAATCATGCAAGCAAAATATACATATTACAGTTCCAGGCCAATAACATGATGGACACCAAACATTTTGTATTATGTATGGACCAATTATTATTATACAGGGGCAAGTAATCATGTACCACTTAAAGCCATTCCATCGAACAATCCCATAAACACATCATTTCATTTTTTTTTTCAAGAACACACGCGAGTATGGGGAGTCTTTATAAGATAGAAAGGAGAACATGTACCGAGATCGTTTACATCCGAGCCCCAGCCACAAGGGGTGGGTCTCTGCTGCTACAGAGCTACTCAATCTCTCGCCTCTCTCCACACAGCCCTGCTGCAATCCACAGCGCGAACTCCTGCCGAATGCGGGTGCAGACTGCCGCACACATCATTTCATGACTAGTTGAATTTGGCGCGCCGTCACGCCGCGCCTTTGGTGTAAAATTTGCAAATTACAGTCAAAAATTTGTTCTCGATAGGATGCAGGAGAGGACTTATATACTGTAGTACGCATCCATCTGTAGATTTCAACAATGTTGAAGAACACTTAGTAACATGCCATGAAGCAACGATGGTGGCAACATAAGGGCAAGCAAACATACATGCATATACGTTCAATAAGGAAAAATGGATCAATCTATATAGTGCAAGATCGTAAACAATATTGTAGCAGATAAGGAGTTCTGATAGATAAAAACAATAGGTTTAAGATTTGCCTCTGGTCACATAACAGAGTTACTGTTCAAAACTCTAGACTTGTAGAAGCATAGGAATGTACAGACAACTGAAAGTAGTGCAGAAGTAGTTCTGATTCTTCTCTCAAAGCTGTCATGAAATGAAAATAGAAACATAATGGCAGTACAATCAGTTTATGCCTAGGTGAAGTTCCCTCCTTTGAGGGACCATATCAATTGCAGAAGTTTCTTCTTGAAGTAAATAGTAGACAAATTGCCTATTACAGAACTTAATACTTCATGGCATTGATGTAATAATTACCATATGAAAAGGGGCTGCCAACATATTCAAAATGTTATTGTAAGCACAATCTGTAGCTGTAACTAAAATCTGAAGAAAGATATTTGCAGCATGTCCAGACTCCAGACAAACTGACATTGAAAGAATAAATGATCTTCTGTCTCACTTTTGAGTTCGTTGCACAATACACATCTATTTTTTTCGAGATCTGCAATACACATCTATAGTCTACCAAAAGGAAATTATGTGCACAGCAAGGTTCTTGTATCAACTTTATCCATAAGTAAAAACCATAAATAAATTGTGTTGAGTTGTTTGCATATTTTCCATAAAAAATGTGAACCTACATGGATGCTCTAATGTCCAGTGAGAACTATATATACCTTAGGTGCTAAAATCTTGAGTTCTCCATGTGTAGGAACAAATAGCATTCCCATCTCTGAGAGCTAAGATTTGATGGAGCGGAGTAAAATACTGGCATTGTAGGCCTCATATGAATGGGGAAGTCCAAAAATATCATGTGGGTTATCACAACCGAAGACTTGTTGGCTACAAAAAACATTGATCTTTCGCAATGAAAAAATATGAGGTTATTGTTGCTTGCGCTAGAATTATCTTCTGCCTTCGCCGCAGATCAGTACACGGGGCATGCCTTGCTTGCGTATGCCTGAGGGTCTACCACGCCCACCTTGAACAGAACAGACAGTGCCAGTAGCCACAAGCACGCCAACCACTGACCACTGCTAGGAACAACAACAAAGCAGAGCAGCCTACAGAAAGAAAAACAAATATTTTTTAGGGCACCAGAAACTAACAACCAAGTAAACGAAGCCCAAGAAGCAAAAAAAAAAAAGAAGAACAGACCAGCAAAACTGTGGCATCTGCTAAAAAAAGGCAAAACTGTGGCATGAAAAAACCTTCGGTCGCAACAGGAAGGTCTATGGCGTGAAAGAAATCACGGTCGCTCGTATGGCATTTAGGTCAAGCTAGCAAAAGAAAAGATAAGCAAATTATCTGAATATCAACGATTGAACAACTTACTATCAAATTGATGAGTGTTACTCAAGGATTAAACAATTTGTGATATTAATCAGTACGGACTGACTGCTGGAGATTTTTGAGCCTGGCGGTAAATCATTATTTTCATGAGCTACTATTATTGCGGAAAAGCTATAACCATGATATTTTTGTGGACTCAAGAATATATGAAATAAACCAAAGGTCACTTGTGGTCTGCAGATAGAGTATACACTATTTGTTTGCTACCAATCTAATTTTGCATGAATCAAACTCAATGTTGAGACAGAGAATTACCTAAAAAGTCTTGGGGAGAAAGATGTGCCCTGTGTGGATGCTCAGCACGAGTGGGCACAGCAGTCAGAGTACTCCAAACTGCATGGCATACTTCAGCTTATTGGCTGAACCCAGATAGAACTGCTAACCTGAAAAGCATTTTCACCCATGGAGATAAAAAAATTAAGCTCACTCTGTTCTTTCAGATGTTCAATATAGAATGGCAGGAGGAAGATCAAATCCGAATATTTTAGTTTATAAACTTAAAGCTTAGGTATGGAACTATGGATTAGTCTGTTACTCCTCAGCCACTGATAGTCTATATAGTATTCAGCTTTAAGAGTATGCCAGATCGCAGGTAACTAACAACATGCAGAGATCCGAGCACTGTATTATGGACATCGCGTTACTGGCTTCCCGAATCCCGCACGCACAGCTGGATGCCTAGATCCGTTGAAGAGGGAGCAGGCGAACTCGAAGATCAACAAAACCGCATCACACCAGATGGATTTGAGGAAGAACAAACATAGGGTTTAAGGAAATCGAACCTTTCCGCATCTGGCTCCGTCAATCCGTTTTTCCTAGATCGAGCGACTCCCTTGCCCTTTTCTCACTCTTCCCGTCCATGGCCGTCTCGAACAGGCTCTCCGGCTGGTCAGCCCGAGCTCCACACGCGACCACCTCCGTCGGCTGGGTCGTCGAGTGGATCCGATGGTGGAGGGAGATGGAAGAGGACGGTGAGGAAGTGGAAGGCCATGCGGCACGGTGCCGCGGCCCTCTGGCCGGCCAGCGGCGACGCGGGAGGAGGAGGAGAAAGAGGTCGCCAGGGAGGAGGCGTGGTGGATTTGGGGATCGTGGTGAGGGAGGGGAATTGTGGGGGTGTTTTTTGCAGTAAGACACCTGAGTTTTCAGAAAATTGAATGTAGGTCCCTCCGCGCGGCACTGTTCAACACTGTAGCTACTGTAGCATCTACAGTCGCCGGAGTTAGTGATGATTAGTGATTTGGTGACTTCACCTCAGTGCTTATGTGGTCTTCCACCATGGACATGGCATCAGGATAACCCTCTTATCCTTTGGCTTCCTAGCATGCCTTCAGCAAATTTGGTGCGCCCATCAAAGCAGGAGTAAGAAGATTACATCCTCCACCATATGGAGGCAGTCGATGAAGCTAATAACCACTACAAGTACAGTACATTATTTGATTTTCTGAAGAGGACAAAATTAAGAAGTGTCGACAAGATAGAGGGGTGCATGACCATGGTGGGTTATCATCAGATCCACAATTCCAAAAGAATCTCACAGTTGCTGCCGCACAGTCGAACGTCCATGTTGAAACACTGCAGTAGGAGGAGAAGATCACCGTATTGTAGTATTTAGTACCATGCAGTAAAGAAAGAATTTTCCATTTAGAACTTAGTCTGATATGAATGGATCTTTCCGAGAGGCACGGTCTTCTTTATAGACATGGCAGGACTGGAGCAGCATGAGGGATAAGGTTCTTCGGCGGGCGATGGCGTCCACGCGGCGACCATGGTGAAGCTCGCCGTCCTCGACTCCCTCTCCGGTGGCTATGGCCGTGACGGGCGCGGCTGCGTCCCCCCCGGTGCTGGGGGACCCGGCGTCCCTCCGCGGCCGCCGCTGGGCCGACATCGCCGACGAGGATGAAGCGGCCGAGGAGGCGCAGCTGGAGTTGGAGCGACGGAGCTCGCCGCCGAAGCTGCCGACCTTTGGCGAATTCCTGGCGCTGGCGAGGGAATCCCCGGCACGGCGGCACGGCTCAAGCCACAGGTCTGGCTCGAGGAGCTCGCCGGCGCGCCGGCCGCCCGCCCATGGAGGTCCGCCGCCTTGCTCGCTAGTTGCTGGTGGGTCCCGCTCGAGACCTGCGCGTGTGGGTCTGGTACGGGTGGCTGCTGCAGAGAGGAGCTCCGCGGCGGCGCCCCAGTCGGACCTGACACAGGCGACTGGCGGCGAGGTGGCGGCGCCATTGGGGCTCGGGGCAGTGGCGGCGTTGAGCTCGGAGCCAGCCTCCCGTTCCCCTGCCTCCTTGCTGGGCCCTGGGCCGGCCGTTGCAGCTAACCCTAGGCCCACTAGGGGGATTCTGGGCCCAAGGCCCATGCTGGCCTGGAGGAGTCAGGATTTCCGAACGGGCCGCGATGTTGCGCCGACGCCGTCTCAGCCCAACGGGCCAAATTCAGCCTGGTTATGGATTCATAAAGGGGCCTATGACCTAACCCTAGCCAGCCCAGCTTCGAGCCAACAAATCACGAAGCACGGTCGTTCAGCTCGTCGGATCCTCCTCGCCAAGCCGCCGCCGCCCCTTGTGCACTCGTTCGTGGCCGCGGTGATGAAGCGTCGCCGGAGCCCGTCACCTCACCGCCGGAGCCCGTCGCCTCGCCGCCGGGATGCCCGCTCGCCACCTCCAGCCCGCGCGTCATCTCCTCCTCGCGCGTGCGCGCCCTCTCCCCCCCGCGCGCCGGTTGCGGCCTACCGGCCACCGCCTCGGAGGTCGCCGCCGCGCCGTTCCCGCTCCCCGGCTCATGGGGGCCGCGGTCTCCTCCAGCCCGTAGCCCTCACAGGCCGCGGTCCCCTCGCCGCGGGGTCTCGCCGGCCGGGCAGCGCCGGGAAACGGCTCTGCGGGCCACGCTGGAGCAGCGCCAGAGGGCTGGTGGTCGTGCCCAGGCTGGGGATGGGACATGGCGCTCTGACAGGGAACGGTCTCCCCCTCGCCGGGAGACGGCAGCTCCCATCCCTCGATCTGGTCCGGCCCAAGCAACGAAGAAAAAGAAGAAGAAAACCAACAAGAAGAAAAAGAAGCCTGCAGCGGCCTTGAACACGGAGGAAGGTGCAGCGGCACCTGGGGCACTGGCAGCAGCCCGTGAGGCGGTTCGGCGCCCTTTGCCGTCCACCCTCGAGTTCTACGGCCATGGCATTGACGGCGGATTCTACTATGTGGACATCGGGGGCATCAAATTGGCTACCCCGGATCACCTGGCCGTGGTGACCGTGCTTCCCGAGCAGGACCTGGACCCATCGGTGGAGATATCAGCTGAGACCATCCGCTCTGAGCTTGTGGGCTTGGATCGTGGGTGGACTTGGGTGGTGAGGGAGCTCTCCCCGACTGAGTTTGCGGTGGCGTTCCCCACTGCTGAGCTCCTCGCCCACGTGTCCTGGAGTGCTACCATCACCCTCCCGCTGCACAGCATTCGCGTCTCCATCAGGCCTTCCGACACCGACCCGGACGTGCCCCCACCCCTTGCCGAGGCCTGGATCCGGATCCACGGGATCCCATCTGAGCTGCGGAAGGAGGTGGGCTACGTCGCACTGATCTCCCAGGCCGTGGGTCGCTTCGAGGAGGTGGACGAGAGCTCCCTTACGGGGGATGGCCCTGTGCGGCTCCGCGTCAAGGCCCCGGATCCCAGCAAGCTGAACATCGCCTTGCCCACCTTCTACTTCGACGGGGTGGGCAGGACCTTGGTGGTTGAGCTGGAGTCTGCGGTGGACCGGCCGAGGACCACTTCCCCGTCCCCCCGCCCCAGCCCGTCTGATGACGAGGATGGGGATTCTTCGGAGGACGACCCATCTGACGGCGACGTGCCTCGCGGCAAGGAGGACGCTCTCCCACCTCCTGCGACCTCAGCTCCGACCGCTGCAGCTCTCTCCTCGTCCGGGGCGGCTCCTCCTGCAGGCTCTCAGGTTCAGGCATCTGCGCTTGGTCAGAGTCCTCAAGCGTCGACCACTCTGTCCAAGAGTGCGCCGATGAAGCTGGGGAGGGCTGTCGACGCCCACACCTCCCTCCCGGCCCCACCTCTGTCCTTTGGGTTCCCGCTCGCACAGTACGGGTCCAACCTCTGTGAGGGGCCGGGATCCATGGACATCTCCGGCCTCGTCTCGACAGCCTGGGGCTTCAGTCCTCTCCTCAGGCGAGGTGGAGGACTCTGAGGACTCGACGAGTGTGGGGATGGAGGTCATGGCCCCCGACACCCCGCGCTCCCCGGGCGCGGTCTGGTACACCCGCTCCCCGGGCACCCCGGCAGCTCCAGTCCTGGAGCCAGTCACGGTCTTCCCCGACACTCCTGTGGCTGGCACCAGGGGGCGCCCTAGGCGTCACCGGTCTTCCCCCCCCCCCCCCGCCCCTGGCACTCGCCGCCACAGTGCGCGCTTGGCGAGGGCTAGGACTGGTGGCGAGGCGGTGGAGCCTACCGTCACGATGGTGGCGACACGCCGCCGAGAGGCGCTCGACCGTGGGACTGGTACGTCCCGACCTTCGCCCACCCTACTCCCCCTCCCCCTCCCCCTCCCTCTCCTCCTTCTGGTTCCCGTTTTCGGTTCTCGACTCTGTACCGTTGGATCATCTAGCTCTGGTTGCGGGGGACTGTGACATTATTTTCCGTGGAGAGCGGGGCCTCGCCTTGAGCAAATTGCGGCCATCAAGGCTAAGGAGGTCTATGAGGGGGCCCTAGCGGCGGCTCGTGCTCAGGCGGAGCATGAGCGGCAGGGGCCCCCGGCTCCCGCTGGACCCGTGCAGGAGGCACAAGGGTCTGGCAGTGGAGCCCCTCCTAGGCCTGATGATGCCACAGTTGCTGTGCCTACTTCCCAGCCTGGGAAGAGGCGCGGGAGGCCCCCTAAGGCGACGTCCCGGCCCTCGACCTCTGGTAGGGCCCAATCGGTCCCCCTTAAGGGGACCAACCCCGACATTGTTTCTCAATGAATGTCCTCACATTCATTTGGAACATGAGGGGGTTTGGGCAGGAGGGCCGACGCCGCCAGTTGATCAACTATCTGAGAGACGAAGATGTGGACATTGTGGGTTTGCAGGAGACGATTCGCCAGGATTTCTCGATCTCAGAGCTAGAGAGCCTAAGCCGTCACAAGTTCTCGTGGCATTGGCTCCCGGCGACGGGACACTCAGGGGGCATCCTCCTTGGTGCCAAGGAGGATACCTTTGAGATAGAGGATATGGACCGCGGGGAGTTCTTTGTGAGCATGTTGCTCACCCATAGACGATCGAACCTCCGCTGGGAGGTGATTATTGTCTATGGCCCCGCGGATCACCGGAGGTCCGCTGAATTCTTAGCTGAGCTCAAGGCAAAGGTGGAGCGATGCTCTACCCCTGTGGTGGTGGCAGGCGATTTTAATCTCATTCGCTCCCCTGATGATAAGAGCTCGGATAATGTGGACCTCCCTAGGATGCGTATGTTCAACGACTGGATTGCTGACATGGCTCTGAGGGAGATCACTCGTGTTGGGGCACGTTATACGTGGTCCAACAACCAGGCCGTCCCGATCCGGAGTGTGCTTGACCGGGTATTAGTGTCGGTGGAATGGGAAGTTGCCTTTCCTCTGTGCTCGCTTCGTGCGGTTACTAGGATTGGCTCAGACCATTCCCCCCTCCTCCTCTCGTCTGGAGGGGGGCCCCGCCGAGGTCGAACCGCTTCCACTTTGAGGAGTTCTGGCTTGGTCAGCCGGGATTTGTGGAAGCGGTTCGCCAAAAGTGGGACTTGGCGGTCGCGACTCCCCCCCGCCTATAATGCGGTTGACATTTGGCACCACTGTGCTAAGGTCGTGCGCCAATTTATGAGGGGGTGGGGCGCGAATTTAGGCGCGGAGGTGCGTAAGAATAAGGCGGACATCCTCGCCCAGATTCAGACGCTTGATATGGCGGCTGACTCGACAGGTTTGTCCGCGGATGGATGGTTGGAGCGGTATGCTTTGGAGAACTCCTTGATGGAGATCTACAAAGGCGAGGAGATATTCTGGCGACAGCGTAGTCGCCAGAATTGGATTCTTCGCGGAGATGCTAATACAGCATACTTCCATGCCATTGCTAATGGTCGCCGTCGTAGGTGCTCTATCCCTTGCTTATGGGCGGATGGCCTCCTATTAGAGGAGGCCCAGGACCTTTCCGACCATATATACTCCTTCTATAAGGAGTTATTTACGGAGGGTCCCCGCACGGGAGTGGCTTTGGCCGCGCACTTCTGGCCCTTAGGGGCCTTAGTCTCGGATGACGAGAATAGGGAGCTTACTCTCCCATTCAGTCCCGAGGAGGTGCGCCGGGCCATTATGGGGATGAAAACCAATTCGGCCCCAGGGCCGGATGGTCTCCCTGTATCCTTCTTCCAGAAGTTCTGGGAGTATATTGAGGCGGTGATTATGCCGATGTTCCAGGAGTTCTATACTGGGACACTAGTTATGTCCCGCCTTAATTTTGGGGTGATTACCCTAATTCCTAAAGTTGTAGGGGCCACGGATGTTCGTCAGTTTAGGCCGATCACGGTGATCAATGTCATCATGCGTCTGCTCGCCAAAGTGTGTGCAACACGCTTGGCGCCAGTTGTGGAGCGCCTGGCTCACCCACATCAGTTCGCCTTTCTCAAGGGACGATTTATCCATGATGGGATTCTGGCTCTTCATGAGGTTGTTCATGAAGTCAAGACGAGACACCTTAAAGGTGTCTTTCTTAAGCTAGATTTCCAGAAGGCATATGATCGTTTGGACTGGGCTTTTCTACGCCAGGTCCTCGAGCGTCGTGGGTTTGACGACCGCTTCATATCGTGGATTATGCAGATCGTCATGTCCGGGAACACGGCCATAAACATTAATGGAGACATTGGCCCTACTTTAGGTCTTCGCGTGGGGTGAGACAAGGGGATCCGATTTCCCCCCTTCTTTTTGACCTCGCTGGTGACGCCCTGGCGGCCATCTTGGACAAAGCCAAGACGGCCGGTCACATCTCTGGTGTGGTAGGGCACCTTATTCCTGGAGGTGGGATCACCCACCTCCAATATGCGGACGATACCATGATCATGGTGGAGGGTTCGGAGCTTGACATTATTAATCTCAAGTTCCTTCTCCTCTGCTTTGAGGCCATGTCGGGCCTCAAGATTAACTTCGACAAGAGCGAAGTCATGATCATGGGATACTCCCCTGATGAGCGACAGCGGATAGCGGACAAACTAAATTGCAAGTTGTCTACCTTCCCTGTTACTTACCTGGGGACGCCCATTAGTGATTCTAGGATCCTTATTAAGGACCTAGAACCGGTCACCCAGCGTGTCAAATCCAAGGCGGAGCCTTGGCAAGGGCGGTTCACCTCTAAGGCGAGCAAGACTGTCCTGATTGACGCCTGTCTCTCTAGTCTACCTATGTTCCTGATGGGAGTTTATTACTCCCAGAAGGCACGCACGTCTCATTTGACAGGGATCTCTCACGCTTCTTCTGGCAGGGGGCCAATGGGCGTCAGAAGTACCACATGGTCAAATGGGCGGATGTGTGCACCCCCAAAGACATGGGGGGCATTGGTATCATTTCCTCCCGTAAGATGAACGTTGCGCTCATGCTACGATGGGTATGGCGGATACTTAGAGAGGAGGGGGGACTATGGCTGCAGCTAATCAAAGCGAAATATCTGCAGGGTCGCCCCCTCTTTTCTTGTGACCGCCAGGATGGATCCCAATTTTGGCGATCTATCCAATCCATCAAGCATGAGATTAGGAAGGGTGTCCGCTTCTCCATTGGTAATGGAGAGGACACCCTTTTTTGGCTGGACCCGTGGCTCGATGGGAGCCCGCTACAGCATAGGTTCCCTGCTCTTTTTGCTATCAGCGCGGACCCGATGCAGCTTGTGGCTTCGGCAATACCCAATGGGACTTGGAACATCTCGTTCCGACGAACATTCGGTATTGCCGAGGCTGCAGCTTGGACAGAGTTACGGAGTTTGCTTCCTGAGTCGCTGCCAGGCGGTCGTGACCTCGTGTCATGGCACCTGACACCGTCTGGGATGTTCTCTGTAAAGTCGGCGTATCGGAGTCTCTTTAGTACCCCAGTTAGAGCTTGGACCTCCCCACTCTGGAAGTCCCCCATACCGTTAAAAATCAAAATCTTCGTGTGGCAGCTTCTTAGGGACCGCCTCCCCTCAGGGGTGGAGGTTCGCAAGCGACAGGGGCCGGGTGATGGGCTCTGCCCCATGTGTGGGATCCCCGAGACGGGAACCCATATCCTTTTCACCTGCCCCGCTGCCAGGTTTCTATGGAACTTCGTCCACGAGGCGCTGGGGCCTGCTTGGCAGGCCTCAGACCTTGGCGAGTTCCTAGAAATCCAGGCGAACCGTACCGGGGAGAGGCGACGCCTCTTCTGGTTGGTGTTTGCCGCGTTGATGTGGACCCTATGGACGATTCGCAATAAGATGGTGATCGAGCGGATTTTTCTCCGACGTGCTTCTGACTCGATGTTTAAACTTCTGGCTTTCTTGCAGCAGTGGCACCCGTTGTCTAGGCAGCGGGACAGGGAGCAGCTGGACGCCATGATCACTAGACTTGTGGAGACCGCTCGGCGCGTCTCCGCGTCTTCTTCCAGCTAGCGCCGGAGGGGCTTAGTTTTTTTGTGTTCGCTCTCTTCTGTCTTTCTTGATGTATCTCTCGCACCCCCCCCCCACTTCTTTCTTGCTTTTTCATGTGGGCTTACTTGTGCTGCGCCCCCAGCAAGCGGCCTTTCCGCTCTTATGTTTGTAACTGTGTGTGGACTTGCTTGGCATGTTGCTTTATTTATAAAGCAGGGCGAAAGCCTGTTTCGAGAATGGATCTTTCCTGACCTTTAAATCAATGTCACCAATATATTCAATTTTTGCTGCAGTGAAACTACCCGTAAGCTAACTTTTAGGAAGAAAATTGCATGAACAACAGAACTAACAAAAGGGGAAAACACCTTTATACGTCCAAAGCTTTCTCCAATTCTCCTCTACAACATATAGCTCCACAAAATTTCAAAGGTACAAAATGCATCAGAACAAAGGTTAATGAATAACCTTGCCAACAACGGGGGACCACCACATATTCATACTAGCAAGTTTGAAGGATAGACAATGTAAAATCTTGAAAAGAACATTACTCATAAGCTTGTTCCAATTCTCTTCCACAATCTTCCCCAAATATTTCACATAGCTGTACTATGTTCAGAGGTACAATAACCAACGAACATATCTGAATAGAGGGTGAAACAGGACGAGTGGAGACGGTTCATCGCCACAGCGGACTGAGAAAATATTAAAAGTTCAACGTATTTAAGATTTCGTACAATTGCTGTATTGTCGGTCTGCACATCATCAGTATGTACCGCAGATTCATGTAGCTCCTCTCCTGGTACTGTACTCAGGACAAGCTTTGAATTGCTTCAGAGCACGACTCAAAAAATCAATCCAATCCGTTTAAAAAGAAAAGCAATCAAAACTTTTCTTGATACTCCAAACTGCAAGAAGACTACGAAACATGTATTGGTAAAAAATCTTTTATATTAAGCACCCATACCTAAGTATGGATAACCAGATTGCGTCAAAGAATAAAATTGCGTACAGAGCTGGACCTGTAATCCATAAAAAATGCTGCCATTAGCGCCTAATACATAATTAGTATTACGTGAGGACCTCTGAGGAGGGAGAACTCACAGCCGGCCCAGACGATGTACCTTCAACTGCCATCTCTATGGTCTTTGGTTCTGTACTGGAACTTTTCAGAAACCCCCAGTGTTATATTAGGAGGACCATATTGCAAAATTCCGTGGACGTCAGGACCCACATGTCATAGATTTATAATTTACAGATGTGATTTATTGGAAAAGATTAAAGAGGGCTGACGTCACGCTGACGTCAGCAATGGAGCTGGCTGCGCCCGTCGATCACGAAATCGACGAAGAGAGCGCGAGAGGGCGCGTTGGAGGAAAGCCGACGCGGGCAATCATACAGTTTCGGCTCCGCTCCTTTGGGGTCGCCGGAGCTTGAACGGCGACGAACTCGCGTGGCGGCCGAGGTGGAGCACGGCGAGATGGCGAACCAGGGTGAGAGGGAGACGAAGGGAAGGTCCATGAGGACCAGAAGCTCACCAGGAAGAAGATGGAAGTTTCTGGGAGGCCAAAGGAAGTCGGGGGTGACCGGAGTGAGCTCGGCGGTCGGCGGCCGGAGGCGAGGAAGATGCGGTCGATCCGCTTGATTCCGACCGCCCCGCTCGCGATCTTCTTTGTGGAGGAAGCTGACGTGGAGGCGGTTCTGTTGGTATCCTCGTTTGAGCTCGACGTTCTGCGAGGCGACGGCGACAGGCGACGGCGCGACGCCGGTTTCCGGTGTGAGTGTGACACCACTGCCCTCTTTAATCTTTTCTGAAAATTATTTCTATAAATAATAATCTATGACATGTGGGTCCCGATGTCCACGGATTTTTGCAATGTGGCCCTCCTAATATAAGACCAGGGGCTTTAGAAAAGTTTTGGTCCAGAACGGGATGACGTGTCGTGTTTGTGACCAAAGTGCACCCGTGTAGTTAGTTGTGTGACATGTTATTCACGTTTTCTAGATATGTGACTTAAGTGCACGCACAAGACGAGTTGTGTGACCGTCAGTGCTATTTACTCTTCTCTAACTTAGGACAGAAGATGATAGTCAGACAGCACCTTGGAGCGTCACCCCTCCCCGTCCACAGTAGAGAGGGGCGACTTTTGGAATCCTCGGTTCGCACCACCACGTCGCCGTAGATCCGTGCGATTCCCCGGCCTCCGGCGTCGCTCCGGCGGCGGGAGGACGGGGAATCGCCGGATCCGTGTACATACGTAGGCTAGGTGTGAGTTGGGTGGCTGCCGGCGGCGTTATGGCGGAGGAGGCGCGGCCGGTTTTGCTTTTGCAGGTGGTGGTCCTTCCCCTCGGCGGTGGCGCTCTCCGGAGCTCTGGCGTCGACCCGCTGCCTCCGCTGAGTCCGCAGCTCTGCGGAGCTGCCAGGCTCGGCCTTCCCCTCGCCGGATCGCGCGGGACGGCGGATCTGGTGCGAGATCGACTGGAAGATGCAGGGGATCTTCGGCGCGACGACGGCGGCGACTTCGGGCGTAGATTCTTCGGGATCGGTGATCGGCGACTTCCCGCTGGCTTGGGGAGGCTCCTGGTCCAAGGCAATGAGTGGAGTTTGAGCAGCGGCGCGCCACCGACAACGTCTTCGTCTCCGGCGTGGTCAACTTGCAGAAGGGCTGGTTTGTATTTTCTTTTCTTTCGAGGACCTTTCTGTAATTTGCCGATGTAATCCTGTGTCTTTCCCCGCAAAAAAAAAACTTACGACAGAAGATGGTTTTACATGTTTCAACCTCAAGACACTCATAGAGATTTTGCAATTTGTTTGGATAACATAAGGGGTAGAGGGGATCTTTTTATGTTTTCTCCATGACAAAAAAGAGGCCTGCAAAGTACAAGCATGACTGTAAACCTTAAATTATGTTAAAGACCAAAGAGGTGTGATTTGAGAAACCAATCTGTTGCGGGACAGGATTAGCGAACAAATTATACAAAGGAGCCTAGCCTAGCAGATTTTGTTTGACTGATGGAAAGGGATAGGTTGATGAGAATATAAACTGTTCTTGTTTATCTCTCTAACTGAGAACATGATCTTCTTTTATATCTCTACCTCAAACTCTGACAGAGATTTCGCCATTTGCAAGGATTATTGCAACCAAATTGGGCTACTGAAGGGATCCAAATCTAGTAACCAAGCTTATTGCAACCAAACGATAAGGTAACTACGAATCCCTAAAATACCTCGGCGAAACCCCATGGGGCACTTCAGTAGTTCAGTTATGTAATATCATGCCTGATCATGACATAGAATCCACAAAACTGGGCTAAATACTAAAATGTTGATGAGCACTCACATGCCAGCGGCAGTAATCCCTTCTCGTGCATCACTCCTCCTGCACAAGCCAACCAAATCATTACATTGCCAAAGTCAAAGAAGAGCGGAAAAAACTACCGATCAAAGATTTAGGGCACATCCGGCAAGTAAGATGACGCACACGCACGCACCCCAGTTCTGCAGCCGCCGGTTCTTGAGAGTCTTCCACTTGGGCGCCGACGCCTGGTAATTCTGAAACGGAGGTCGCCACCGGCGCATCAAACGACACGAGAAAAGACAGGTCGGAGCAAAAGAAAGCGAAACCACAGTAGGGGATCCATTTGCAACTAGGAGTAGTAGGCAGTAGCACGGACAAGATTAGTCTAGTAACTATACATGGTGGAGGAGCTGGGACTGCTCGGTCTGGGAGATGAAGTCGGGGACGTAGAGGACAGTGGGGATATTGGAGTCGATGGCGTAGTCCCTGGTGCTCTTCAAGGACAACACCGACGAAGGATTCCCCTTCTCTTCCGCCGCCGCTTCTTGGGTCGCCATGTCCGCCTCCATTGCTGCTTCGAGCCGAGAATTCTGCGTGTAAAGTCTAAGAGACTACTTATGGGCCATAACTGCAGGCCCAGGGCCTGGTAAGGTGCGGATGGTTTCCTATATAACGCCTGTTGCGGCTCAGGAGCCTCGCACGGAAAATCCTATATGCCGCCCGCTGGTGGTACTTCAGGCTCGCGCCGCCTGAAGGAACCCCGCAGCGAGCCAGCCCACTAAACTTGTTTCCTTTTTTCTGTTTTTTCTTTTTCTTTTTTCGTTTTTTTTTCTCTTTTTCACATTTTTATGATTTGGAGTAGAGTTACTATCGTTTTAGAGTAGAGTGCTAGGTTTCGCCAGCGGATCTGGTGAGTCCCGATCTGGAGCTTCTTCATCGTACTCCTCTCGTGGCTAGGGTTATTGGGAGTGGAGGTGTGGAGGTTGGGGATCTCCGTCAATAAGTCGACTCCTTCAAGCTTTTCTGCGGCCCAGCCGAGCTGTGTGTGATGAGAGGGGGAGGGCTAGGATTCTTCGTCACTCTTGACGGGCTTCGGTGGTTGGAACTTAATCGGAGAAGAGGTGGGTACAACGGCTTGTTGAATAAGGTCGAAGAGCTCTCTCTTTTGGTGGCTGTTGCGGCGGAGCTTCAGATCCCTGTGTCTTTTCATGATCTCGTCGCCGAGGTGACGGAGGGTGGACTGATCTTCAACTTCATGGGGACTTCTTTCTGTAGTTTGGAGGTAATCACATGGTAGTCATCGTTTGCTGCCATGACCTTTGGCTGGGATGGGAAGCCGCTCGAGATGCCTAGGACGACATCATTTCTACCTCCATGGTGGAGGCTCTTCGGAGGATTCCCGACGATGCGCGTCATGCTCCCTCTCCCAAATAGTTTCGTCCCTGGTGAGAGGAAGGATGGCCAGCCGGCGACAGTGGAGTTCTGGTTCCGACGGTGGTGGATAAGAAGCTGGAGGACTTGATTTGCTTTTCCTATACCCTAGGTCCTCTTTGCTTATTTGCAGGACCATGTGTAATTTGTTTTTAGTTTAAGATGTGTAATTTGTTTACTCCTGTTTGTACCCTTTTTTTTGGTTGCTCACCACATATGCATGTGGTCTCCTGTTTGTGCCCCAATGCAGTTTTTTTTCGAGAGAAGGCAGACCTGAACATCTTCATTTTGAAATGCGACTTCTTCTATGCGCGTTTTTCCTCTTGTCCATCAAGTGATGAATACCAGGGTCTCCGTATCGCACATTCGCACGTGGCATGAATACAATTTGACCCGCACGGTACGTGTCCTATTCCAGTTCGCCTCTGCGCAAAATCGGAGGGGAGTTAAGCAAACACCTGGACCTCTCCCTCGTTCCCCACCTACAGTGAACATGAGGCGATTTTTGGGCGAAACCCGTGCGGACCAGCTCGCCGCCGGCGATCCGCTCGATTCCTCGCCCTCCGCGGCCGCTCCGGCGGCGGGAGGACGGGGAATCGATGGATCCCGGCGTGTACATAGTCTAGGTGTGCGTGGGGTGCTTGCCGGCGGCGCTGTGGAGGTGGAGGCGCGGCCGGAGAAGCTTTTGGAGGCAGCGGTCCTCTCCTCCGTCCTCGGTGCTCCGGTGGAGGCCCTGGGCAGATCTGCCGTCTCTGGCGCGTCCGCTGCTTTCCGGAGCCGCGGCGTGCTTCCCCTCGAGCCGGCGTCCGTGGTGGCGGTGGCGGCTCTTGTCCTTGGGGTCCTTCTTCCCTCGCCGACGTGCGGGGTGGTGCTTTTGCTTAAAATCGCAGGGAGTTTGCAGGCGGGTTGCTCTCCTTCGTCGGCGGACTCGGTGGGCCCTGTGGAAGACGGGTGGAGCCTTCGTCTTCGTCTCCGGCGTGAGGCGACGACGACGGTCTGGCGGCGGCTCGGAGCCGATACTCGTTCAGCGTCAAGATTCCGGCGCCTGCGTCGGATGGCTTCTGCGGCATCTCAACAAGGTTGGTCGAGCTGGCTGCTTTGGTGCGAGGTGAGCTCGCCTCCTTCTTTCCCGGCGGCGTGCTGCTGGTGGTTGAAGGTGGCCTGCTGCTTGGTGGTGCCGTGTTCGCCGTGTTTGGGGTGGCCCTTGCCTCTGTTCGTGCGTGTGTGTTCTTGCTCTGTATGATCTTGTACACGAACTCCCTTTCAAAAAAAATCGGAGGGGAGCTCGTTTAAAAAAAATCTCGTTTGAAAAAAGAAATCGGAGGGGAGGCCTTCTCTGCTGGTAAAATAATAGCTCAGCCGCTCGTCGTGCCGCGCGGTGCCCAGCCCTGCCAGCACGCCAAACAGAAAGAATCTTCGCGAGGTGCCGAGGTCGCCGTCCGTGCCTCCGTGGTACGCAGCCCCGTCCGCCCCCCTCCTCCGCCGTCCGGACGAGATTCCGCACGATCCCAGCTACCAACCACTCCCTGACCTGCTCGTACGGGCACCGAGCTGCTACAAGAATCGCCTGCGGTCTCTTGCCCACCTGCTCCACCACTAGCTCCTCCGCAGCCGCTCGCTTCCGGAGTCTCCGTGGCGTCCTTGCTCCGCCCCCGGACCTCGATCCCGCAGGTAAGCTCAAACTGATCTCTCCTGACTCGCTTGCCCGCCACGTGTTCGACGGAATAGCCGTGAGGTTGAAGAGCGTGTGCTCGGTTCTTGTTGGTCCCGGTTCCACAGTGCTGCTTGTTGATGATGCTGCTTAGTAATCTTGTAAAACATAGCAGGAACTTTGAAGCTTCAGGCTGTTTAGGAGTTTGGGAGGGTGCAAAAAAATAAAATAAAAAAATATATATATTGTATGCTTTGTGCTATGTGAAGCTTGTTTCAGGAGAGGAAAGCTGCTGTTCCTGAGGCCTTTTACATGTTGCGTAGCCAAGTTTCCAGTAGAATTTCAATCCCAGTGCATAATCTTGTTTCACGATAGGAAAGCTGCTGCTCCTGTTTTCTTCAGATCTAGAGTCCGTCTTTCTGTCCGATTTTTCATCTTTTCTGTAGGATCTAGTATTTTGGTAGTCCAACAAGTCTCATCTCTTTCTCAAAAGGCGTCAGTCTAAGTTCCGTAGGATGATCGTTGGTGTCTTCTACAGTCCTGGCACAAGCATAACCGATCAATTGTTTACATCTCGCTTAATTCTGTAGTAGTGATATTATTTGTACATATGCTTTGTGCTATGTGCATAAGCTTTGTTTCGGGAGAGGGAAGCTGCTGTCCATGAGGCTGTTTAGACGTTGTCCTGTCTGGATAGGTAGCCAAGCAAGTTGCCACTAGACTTTCAAGTACCTGAGTGGGCCTCATCGTATGGTCACTTTAGGCAATCTTCGGACCAACTGAAACCTGGCGTTGTGAATCTGGAGTCCCGTCTTTCTGTCCCAGTTTCATTTCTTCTGTAGGATGTACTATTCTCTTAAGAAGTGTTGGTTTGAGTTGTCTTGGGTGATTGGGTGTCGTGTTGATACATCCTTGGAGAAGCACAACTGATCAATTGTTTCCTGACATCTGAATTTTTTACCCAGTAACACATCTCGCTTAATTCTGCAGTAGTGATATTATCCATCTCGCACTCATTTTTCTGATGGTAAACATTCACCCGTCCTGCTCAAGAAAGTTAACTTATGTATTTTCCTGTTTGCAGCTTTGACATTGGCGTATTGCTTGGTTGAACCCTCCTCGTGGAAATGCTTGATTCACTCATTAGCCATGTAAAGATCCTCAAAACACCTCCGACTCTCTTTTTTTTTCTCCCTTAGAAAAGCAATGTTGAGTTTTATTTATCTTGTTGGTCTAGGATCCGAAGATGTTGAACGAGAACAAGCCTGATGAGATAATTGCAACTGGTGTTCTCGAAAGTCTGAAGAATTTTCTACGCAAGTGTGTCGTAGCTGTCCTATCCTATGGCCCAATGCCTAAACACATTGCTTTTATTATGGACGGTAACCGTAGATACGCTAAATCCAGAAGTATCAAGGAAGGCGCCGGTCATAGGGTGGGCTTCTCCGCTCTAATGGGAAGTCTTCTCTACTGCTACGAAATGGGCGTCAAGTATATCACTGTGTACGCATTTAGCATCGATAATTTTAAACGGGACCCGAGTGAGGTGCAAACCTTGATGGAGTTGATGGAGGAAAAGATCAATGAGCTGTTGGAGAACAGAAATGTCATCAACAAGATTAACTGCAAGATCAACTTCTGGGGGAATCTAGACATGCTTAGCGAACCGGTGCGGCTAGCAGCTCAGAAGCTGATGGCGTGCACTGCCCAAAACAAAGGAATTGTCTTCTCTGTATGCATGCCATACAACTCGACTTCCGAGATTGCCAACGCTGTCACCGAGCTTTGCAAAGAACGGAGGGATATGATACAGGGACAGCAAGCTGGCAGCTGCAATGGCCGTGCTGTGAATGGCGGCACATGTTCAGATATTTCAGTGGCCGATTTGGATCGCCATATGTACACCGCTGGCTGCCCAGATCCTGACATTGTGATCCGAACATCGGGCGAGACTCGTCTGAGCAATTTCCTCCTATGGCAGACGACGTTTAGCCATTTGCAGAACCCAGATCCTCTGTGGCCAGAGTTCTCTTGGAGGCACCTTGTCTGGGCGATATTACAGTACCAGAGAGTCTACCCTTACATTGAGCAGAACAAAACGCTGGGGAAGAAGCAGCTGTGAGCCTGTGAATCTGTGATCCCATTTCCTCTGGAAGGAGACAAGCAGATAACAAGGAAATAATTCAGCCAGATGTGAGCTGTCCATAGTTGTCTCGTATTATGTTCTGTGTACTAAAATAGTGTGATTATGCAAACCATTTGTGTTATCAGTCCTACGGACAATTCTTCGTTTTGCCGTCGCATGTAGCGCTGGCAAATACTTGCTACCCAGCCTGAACATGAACGGAAGCAAAACGAAAAACACTGTAAACTGTAAAGCATCAGTATATGTAATCAGTACGACACTCACAGTTCTGCCGGCAGCAAGGAATAATTTGCATTTACGCATTTTTTTTCAATTGCTATATGCTCCATTTCACAATATGATTGATACTAGTTTGCATGCAATTTTATAACGTTCACAGAAAAGTTTCATGTGAGCAGAAGCAGCTAAAATCTGCATAAATGACGATGTGATCTTTTGGTGTTTGTTTGAGGTGAAGTTCACCAGTAGTAGTTTTGCTTCATGTCGGAACTGGTGGGTGGCTAGATAGTTTGCCACCCGAATGTGATGAGAGGAGTGGTAGATGAACATCTCTAGTTGTTTATTTTTCGAAGTTGTGAGTTTCCGTAGTTAGCGGATGTTTATCACTCATTTGTTTCAGTTCACCATGCGCGCACACAGATCACTGACCAACAAAACACTAAGGAAGAGGTAGTAGTGGAAGAATTGCAGTTTGCACTAGCCATACTGATGATTTTCTCAATGGATAGTTATCTTAAAATGGAAATAGCGAGAGTGAGTAGTAGTCTTTGTTCGAAGTGCTAAAGTGATTTTTTTTTGAATTACCAGTTTATTTTTTACTAAAACAATTACTAGATAGTCAACTACTAAAATCTATGCCACAGAAAATATCGTTTTTCATGAAACGACTTTGTGAACACATAGAAAGTTAAGATCTACGCGCGATTTTTTTTGGACATTTGAAAATGCGTTTAAAATGTATTTTGAATAAAGAGTGTATATGCACCCGGGAATCAAAACGCTTCAGCGCGGCCAACTCGCGTGCACATAAAAACTTGGCTGGACAAATATTTGGTTGGGAAACCTTGGGCTCTCTGCTCCCAGGGATAGCTGAAACCCCATAAGGCCTAGTCATTCACTATACAAACTCTCGCTTTTTTATTTATCCCTCAAAAGAAAAAGAAAAACTTGATCTTCATGGAGTATTCTGGACTCTGCTTTGTTTTACAAAACTCTGAGTTCTCACATGTTTCTTCTGATTTCTTCAACCCATGAACAGTGGTGGAGCTACATAAAAATGGGGAGGTGCTATACACCGCTCTTAGCGGCCCCGCAGCCCCACACCACCTGAGGCGAAGAATATTTGTGCCACATTTCTACGATCCCATTAATATGTACGATTTTTCTTTCTTTTCTTTGGTGTTTCTGTTTTCTTTCTGCGTTCTTCAAAATCTGGACACCCTTTTAAAATCTGAACAAATTTTCAAAATTCAACCATTGAACATTTTTCATAACTCAACGTTTTTAAATTCTGAATATTTTTTTAGATCTGTACATTTTCAAAATCATAAAAGTGAAATAAAACAAAAAACAAAAATAAAAGAAAAAGAAAACGAACATAAAAAAGAAGAAAACATGAAAGAACGAAACGACTCCCTCTAGTCCATTTTAGCTATCGTGGAAAATGTATTGCGGTAGTACAAAATCTTGTATAGCTTCCGACACTCTTTTCAGATCGGAGGGAGTACTTAAATGGATCGGCCCGCCGCGGAATCTCTCCAGCCGCACAGCCACGGGCGGCAGGATTTGTAGTAAAATGTATAGGCGGGTGGATCCAAGGGAAGTGATACTGATTTGCTTAAAATAGTGGGTTAGCTTACTAATGTTATGTATAGACAGTCGATTTTGGCCCAGTGTGTAGCTCGGCTCGTGCCCTTAACTAAAATTGTCCTAGTTCAAGTCATATACGGGCATGTAAAACATATATAAAGTCGGAATGTATACATAATAATTTATTTGATCCTCGTTAATGAGGAATTTGACAGAATGACGCAAATTTCTTTTGTCTTTCTACTAGAAGAATGCCTTTCATCATCTTTGCCAATATGTCACACATTTGAGTGTCATTTTATACCCAATGGTTTATTGAAAATTTTAAATCTCTTTTTTACATTGTGGGCCACATATCGTATTTTTGGGGCAATTACACATCTCCTCTCAGTTACTCTGTACTCTCATGATTCATGGCGCGCATGTTACACACAACATTGAAGGAGATGATCGTCCATATTAAGACTCGCTTAGAAAACGTTTTGAGTTATAACGAGTTTGTTTATTCGAAACTTCATATTTTCATAATATTTTATTGTAAATGGGCCAATGAATGGTACTACCTCCTTTATATAATTCTTGTTGTGATTTTGGTTTAAATTTGAACCAAAACTACACCAAGTTTATGGAACGGAAAAAATAATGTCAAATTATATTTGCATCATACATGTATAATATACAAATGAAAAGGAAATTATCATTCAATCCACATAAGTTTACCAGATCTTTAAGTTTTGACGAAAGTTTGACCCGGTAAGTTGAGCGGCTAAAAATGTTTACGGAGCACATGCTTTTCATTTCCCACTCGTTTTGCACGGGTTGCTCAAAACTCAGACCAGCGCCGCCGATCCGCCGGCGGCGGCCGGAGTCCCTCTCCCGCTTTCCACTCCCCGAGGTAGGTAGCGACCTCCTCTCCCGAGACTTGGTCACCCACGACGACCTCGTCTCCGCTCAGCTCTCAGACCCGCGCGCGCAGCGGCGAGGTCAAACGCATTCCAAAACCCCAAAGCCTGCCCATGCTCCCACCCCTCCTCCCCAAGTCAACCGCTACCTCCCCACGCCCATGGCTCCCTCCCCTCCCGCTCCCCCCTTCCTCCTCCTTCTCGCGCTCGCCGGCCTCGCCGTCGCCGCCGCCCAGTTCCCGCCTTTGTTGTCGCCGCCGCCGCCGCAGCAGCAGCCCACCAATGCCTCCGACGGTAACCGGTTTCCCGCCCCCGCCACCGGATTCGAAGCTAACGCGCGCCGTCTCACAGATCTCTCTCGTCCCCTCTCGCAGTGTCTGCCCTGAGCGCGGTGTTCCTGCGATGGGGTCTCGGCTATGATGCGACGGAGCCGTGCAGCCAGGGCAAGCGGGTCTGGTTCGAGTCCTTGGCGAAGAACGCGTCAATCGGCTGCAGCTGCAACGACTTCACCGGCCAGTGCCGCATCACGCACCTGTGCGTGCGCCCGTCCTCCTTGCACGCCCGCCCGAGGCATCTGCACTGTTGTTTTCGTTGCCTCTGTGTCTCTGACGATTTGGTTATGGATGATGCAGGAACGTGACTGGCTACTGGAACCTGACCCAGATCCCGCCAGAGCTCTTCAACCTGACGGAGCTGGTTTCCCTGTGAGTTCTGGCATTGTTGCCTGATACTTTGGAAACTGTTTACTCTAGGACACACGAAAATTCACCTGCCCTAACATTAGGGATATGTGATGTTTTGCTGCATTGAGTATTATGCTACTCGATGCAGCTATGGAATACTTGTTGTTCTTTCACATAGTGGAATTAAACCTCCAAACTTTGACTACTGTCATAGTGTTATCTTAACATTTGGATGGATACCTTTGTCTTGATTTTTTTCGTAACATATAATTGTGCTCGATACTGAATTATTATTGCAATAGAAGCCCCAGCAGCTTGGTGCTACAGCATAATGATTGACTGGCACCGCAGAATTACTAAAAGTATTAAGCATAGAAACAGTGTATCCACGTGTTTACCAAAAAAATTCAATGTTTCAAAAAAAAAACTACTTCCCCGTCCATTTTTATAAGACGTTTTGGCAAGCCAATTAAGCTTTCCAAAACGTCTTATAAAAAGGGACAGAGGAAGTAGTATTTTTTTGTCTACTCTACCCCTTCATCCTCAGTACTACAGAATTTTAAATAACAAGGATTCTTAACACAACTGATAGTCGCTTACCATTTCCTTCTGTAGGGATTTAAGCAACAACAACTTAAGTGGTCTAATACCTCCAGGAATTGCCAATCTCTCCAAACTGGAAACATGGTGATTACAAAAGCTTTTGCTTCTCCTTACTATCAAGATTGTAAATTTGTTGTAGAACCTCATAATGTTTTCCTGTAATCGTCATAAAAGGAATATGTGCATTGAAAGTTCATCTTGCTGAACTAGCGAATGTTGGTCCTATTTCTATGCAAAGAATAGTCATAATGCAGACCTCTTTCACTGCTCAAACTTTTTCAATTTTAAAATTATCTGTCACCAAAGTCATATAATAGTCTCATAGCTGACTGTATGCTCTTCACATAGCTAGGCACTTCAACAACAATCAACTCCGTGGGCCTTTTCCTAACGAATCTTCACGTTTAAGGAGTCTTCAATCTCTGTATGTATCCGCCATTTCCCGTTACTTTCTCATATAGCAAGTAAAAGCTATTTAAAGCAAATCTGGAGAGCAATATATTACATAGCTTCTCGTTGGAAAGAAAGATCACATGACCTTGCAATTTCCTGTGCAGTTGGATATTCGACAATCACATTACAGGGACACTTCCAGAATTTATTGCGAACTTTACCAATCTCAGAGACTTGTACGCATAAGTACTTGGTTTATTTTCATTAGGCACAACTTCTTACTTTTGCAATCTTTGAAAGCTAATTCACTTGTCTTGCTAGGAGAATATATGGGACGAAACTTCAAGGACCTATTCCAAAAAAAATCTCCAGTTTGATCAATCTGGAAAAGCTGTAAGTCGCTTTAATGGTTTATTTTATTAAATATAGAAGAATTTATCACTATCCTTAATCTCTTCATCATTGCCATACTTCCAAGTAAAATATTAATATAAGAGCAAAAATACATTTAATCCTTTGTCATCTATCACGGAGAAGTTATTGTCCACTATATTAACAACAAATCATAGTGTCATATGACTTCTTAGAAGCCACAACAATATTATTTTCTTTTTTTTCTTTAAGGGGAAGCCCCAGCCTCTACATTTATCGATACATATAGCCATATTTATTCCATTATTTCAATTCAAAGTGTTTACAAGCTCAAGGGTCACAGAAGGTGGATACATGAATCAACCATTGAAAAATCAGAAACATGTAAAGCCTATGCATCAACATTTAATTCTGGTGTAGACTGCCAACTGCACCGTTTGAACTAATCCCCTGCAACCGTTTCCAAACGGCTGCACCCAATATAGTATACATGGCTGCCTGCTTCTCGACTGGGTGGATATATGACCACATAAGGATCCAGTGGAACCAAATAATCATTTCGAACATGCCACATAGCCCAAAGCAAAGCACAAACAACCAATTCCCAAAGATATTCAACATATCATTAAAAAATGTTATAAAGGGAGGTATATTGGAGGGAAAGAGGCTGATCTCCAAGCCAGGCATCTTCCCAAAGGCGAGTATTCAAACCATTCCCAACCACATAAGAGCCCTTACTAGTGAGCTCCTTAACTCTCATGAGTCCTTTCCAAAAAGGGGAGTCAGTAGGTTTTTATTGTACAAATATGATTTCGTACTAATAAATAGTTTATAGTGTTGTATAGGGTGCGATCACTTGCATAACCTCACACGTGGACTACACCTGTAAAAGCTTGATTGTCTTTTAGCCCTTCTCCTGTTTCACCTAAGTCAGTATGGCTTAGGCTTGACTCCCCTAATCCCCTTGTATCTGATGTAAATATTTTACCCACTTTTTAATATATAATACAGTAGGAGTCTCTCCTGGTGTAATTACTTGAAAAAAGTCTATAGTGTTACATTTAACATGGATTTCCTTGCAGGATGCTTGGTGATCTTGATGGTGGGAATTCTACTTTTGATTTCATAGCAAATTGGACAAATCTTTCAACATTGTATGTCTGCAACTATTGTGCTGAACTATACTTCGGTTTCATAATTCATATATTTGCTTATCACAATTTTTTGTTAAGCAGATCACTGAGAAACTGTGGAATTAATGGCCAACTTCCTAATACCCTCCCAAATTTACCCAAACTAACATACCTGTGAGTTTTCTAAAGTTTCTACTTGAAGATAATTCTTTTGTCAAGCTATGATTCATCGTACTATAACTTAGTACTCTCGGATAACCTGTACCAGTTGTCCTATACTAGGATGATATTAGCTTATTACTATCTATCCGCCAGCTCTAAATATAGTTTTTGAGCCGGACTTTTTAAGATGCTATTAGCTTATTACTATCTATCCGCCAGTTCTGCATTATGTATTGTCAACTATCAACAGGCTGTTAGTTATAAAAATGAAACACTAAGAACAGTTGTTATACATGCTTTTCTTTCATATCTTCTACCATTGCAATGGTAGTTGTTAGGCTACCCGAATATTTTTAATTGGGTGTTTGTAATGTTTTAGTTCAACTCTCGAAATGATTTTTATCATTTTTTTCTCAGCAATGGAAGAACTGGTAGTAGTAAAATATCAATTCACTATACAGTCGCATCTACTTTATCTCGTTCATAGCTTTGCTACAATATTTGGCAGTGGATGCCATGCCATAAAATAGATCTCCTTGTATTGTTGAAAAGTACAACCCTAGTAGTAAAATGTCAATCACTATGCAGGCGCATCTACTTTATCTCGTCCATAGCTTTGCTACAATATTTGGCAGTGGATGCCATGCCATAAAATAGATCTCCTTGTACTGTTAAAATGTACAATCCATGATACTGTTTTTTATACATATGATCTGCCAGTATTTCACAGTTATCTAAAGTTCTTGATGCCCTATATTTGCAGTGATTTGGGATCAAACAACTTATCAGGCACAGTAGAACCATTGTCTCCATATAAGAATTCAAGCCTGTAAGTTACAGACTTACAATCCTTTTGTGATGTAGCACCTTTAGAAAATTTGTATTAGGGGTTAATTGCATAATAAACTTGGTGCCATTTGCAAGTAAAATTTAGATAACTTTTTTCACATGGAGCAAACTGTGTCGGGGAACAATGCAATTAATCTACAGTTTTGATTTCTTCTATATTCCATGCTATATAGTTAGTCACCTTTGAACTGTCATATTGTCTTCATAACTCTGCATCTACCCAAGTTAGGCGGCAGAATTCCGTATTACTTGCACCTTTGCATCTCAACGACCTCAATACCAGATACCTTGCTGGTTTTGGTTTTTGCCAGTGTTCGCCTGTCTTTTTGTATGGCCTAGCATAAATATTTGATGCCTGTTTCACTTGGGGAACTTTGATCTTTTAAGGTCAGCTGATAAGAATAGGAAGGGTGCATGAGAAGATGCAACCACTGTTACGTGTCAGTGATAATTACTTAAGTAGTCAATACTGCCACATGCCAACTTAAATGAATTAGTGCATTGTTCTTGCACTAACCTTTTCCAAGTATTTGTCGATGACCGTTCACACATTTTTGGTCCACTTATCTAATGAAAGTTCATCATTTTAGATTTATTGGTGGAAATAACTTCAGCGGAAATCTGCCTCCTGAAATGGTTCAGTTATTACGTCCTTTGTAAGTATATTTGTTTGTTCTGCGTTTCCACAGGTTGATGCCTTGATGGATGCTTTTGTGCTGATATAAAAGATGCCCTTGGGCTGCACTTACCAAAATCTGTTAAACTAAGTTTCAGGTTACCACATTGTATAGATGCCTCGTAAACACATACTATTCTATGCTGTAGATGCCTCTTAAACATATACTAATCTACGCTTTTAAGATAACATACTTTTACATAATGCCTCTTAAGAGAATATGCTTTCTAGTCATGCTTTTATAACTTCTACAGAAACTTCTGTACTATTTACATGTGCATCTATTTTGCATAGCATAGCAACTATTTCTGTGCCGTGGACTTAGCAATGCCTTGTCAGACCAACTCAAATCGACTGTCCTCACCTGTAGCCTGCACGCTATTTTTGACATGGATGCTGATGCATCCTGGAATTGCGATACCATGTTAATCGTCGTGAGAGATTGCACAAATGGAATGGTGTATTGCATCAAGGCCCATGGGGCTAATGCATACTCCCTCCGTTACACAATATAAGACGTTTTAGGTGTTACACATGTTATCTAGATTCGTACCAAAAAGAGTGGACATGTACACTAAAACATGTCTATATACATATGTGTACATGTGAATGTGAAAAAAGGCTAAAACATCTTATATTGTGGAACGGAGGGATTAGAATAGAAGAGGCATAGCACAACCCAATACTAAAAATTTCAAATGACCTTTGAACTACAAACAACACACAATATTACACTTCTAAGCTTATTACTTATATCAGATCAAACTTGGAACTACCACAGAAAAATTGATCTTAGGAAACAGCTGAGGCATAGGTGTATTAAACATAGGAATTATGAACCACTGGATTTGAAGTGATCTGTAGAAACTGTGAAGAATGACTGACTGGATCAGCAAAGAGATTGGCATGATATTTATTCAGATTGGTCTTAGTTGGATATGTGGCAGCAAGTTAGCAACTTAGCATGACACAATAGTCTATAAAATTACACGGAAGATGTAAGAATTATTGAACCACAAATATGGAATATGTTCAAAGTCTGGACCAGGCCATTACAGTTCTTGTTTGTTTTCTTGACTCTGGTGTCATATTCTGTGATTCTAATTCTAAATATTTTTTCTGCAGTGCAGCATGATCTTTAACTCGTTTTAACTCCTCTAACTTATAGTGTAAACTCTCCAGGGATGTTTCGTATAACCCCTATCTTAATGGAAGCCTTCCTAACAACCCTGCTGCTCAGAAGTGGTCAATGTATATATTTCTTACTTTTAGTCGTTATATTAAGCATGACTGCCAATATCTAAATTAGCAATCTTACTTACTCTCTTGCAAACATGTGTTCTTCTGTGCAGAAATTATATCGGAACTTCAATTAATGCAAGCAGTACAATTAACAGGTAATTGGCATTTAGTGATCATGCTGTGGTATTGTTGTCGAACAAATAAGACCTTCATTGTTATTATTCGCCACCATTTCTATTCTTGCAAGTTTTGAAATGTGAATTACTGGACTATCTTCACTGTAAATCGTCCTTGCAAGACTGAGAAGTGAGAAGGTGCGTATGTCACACATAAATGTTAATGAAGAGAGCTTATCAAATACCATTGATCGAAAATCATTTCCTTTTTTATCGGAATAGTTTATAATTCAACCACAAGAATACTTTATAATTCAACCACACACAAAAAGACCATTTCCTTTTTTATATCTAATATATGAAGTTCAGCGTTCACTTTGTTCAACCACAAGAATACTTTATAATTCAACCATTTTGCTCTGTAAGGTTGTGATTGCTCTTTTCCCTTGATGCACTTTAGAGAAATAACCAAACATGTTGGTCAATGGAAGGGCATGGATTGCTTCTTTGTAACTCAATGTGCATTACAAATTTGCCATTAGTTAGGCTATCTTTGCATTTTAGAAAACGGCCTGGGATAGAATAATTGGGAAGTTCAGGAAATTTGTAACAAAGGGAATGCTGAAAAGAAGTTGAAGCATTTACTGTGGCCTTTTTTTTACTTCTGTAAATAGTCACGAGCTAGTCCTTGTAATTTGAAGTAGAATTAATTTGTGTCCTCATGCTTCATATTTCTCACCTTGCTGTATTAACTATCAATATGCAGTGAAGACCTTACTCTCCTCAACTGTCTCAACATGAAAGAATGCAGCAGAAACAACAGTAAGTTTCCAAAAATCTTCACTATGTGACATTTGAACACGACTTCCTTTGCTACTAGACTTCCAGTACTCAATTAATTATATATTAGTAATGCTTACATTGCTGTACCTAGTATTATGGTGTTCTCTAGAGTTATAAAGATTAAAAACTTGTTATTGCTGTAAAGCTGCACTTGTGTTTAGATATCATCACTTTATTTCAGAACCTATCATTTGTTGCACAATCCACTCAAATGGTTACTCACCCCTCATCTCATCGTAAATGCAGATCTTATAACTTCCTGCGCTGTAAACTGCGGCGGCAAACAAATGCCTTCTCCAGATTCATCGTCAAACACATTCGATGCTGACACCAGTGAGCTTGGAGCAGCAGGCTTTCATGTTAATACTGACAGTCAATGGGTGGTTAGTCACGTGGGTTCTGATCCTCTTGGTGAATCTCTTGGTATAGTAAATACAAGTCTGGGAACAGTCTTGCCCGAGCTCTATCAGACAGCAAGGACATCAAGAAGTGATCTGTGGTACTACGTGGTTGGCCTGTCTAATGGGACATATACAGTTCAGCTCTTCTTCGCGGAGATAGTTATTGACAGTCAATCGAATCATGGGCCAGGAAGGCGTTCATTTGACATTGATATTCAGGTTTGCTCTCTCAGAATCACAAACCAAACATTTACTCTTCAACCCACTCGTTCCATATGATGCCAAAACGAAATATGCGGTGATTAACTGCAGGACCAGAATATCAAAACAGATTTTGACATTACTAAGGAAGCAGGGGGATTCGGAAGACCCACAAACATAACTCACGAAGCTACCGTGGATAAGTCGGTACTTAAAATACATCTGTACTGGAATGGACGAGGCACACGCGCTGTTCCATACGAAGGAGCTTATGGGCCTCTGGTGTCAGCAATAAGAGGTAGTAACTGCAGTACATGTACTACCTTTCGTTCTTATCATCCTATGTTTATTGGAAAAGCATTGGCTGACAGGGATGGAAATGATCAAATTTCTGCAGTTTTTCGTCCCGAAGCACCCCCGAACAACAGCCCACCACCGGCGCTGCCACATCTCGCGCCGCAGGATAACAAGAGAAGGGGAGTGGTTGCGGGGATTGCAGCCCTGTGTATAGCTGCGGCAGTGATATCTTCATCCGTCGTTTACCTCTGGTGGAAATGGGTTGCACTCGTGAAGCATCCAAACGCATGAGAGTTCAGATGTGTATACCATGTGAATGAGCCTCTGTGTTTGTATCATATCTTTGTTGAGCTTTGATGGGGGACATGGAAGCGCCTGTACAGGAAAACGTAGATGAGCGTAGCGTGAAGAGGAGAACAACATCGATGTACAGTTCGGTTTACGGTCAGGATTTTAGGGCGGTAACTTCGTTTTATTTACAATCAGTCAGATTGTAAACTTCTAAGAACCATTGACTGATGTCATCCCACGTTTTGTTTTTGACATATTGCATGTATCTGTTCTTTTTTTGTTTTGCGTAGAACTTGCCTTTTAGCTTTTGTGGCACTTTCCTATCACAGAGGACGTCAGAAGTTTGGCGCCACTTCATTCAACCAGTTTGATTCGATGACTCACATCTTCATCGATATCACCATCCTTCTAGAGCATAGACCCCAAATATCGGAAGGTGTCTTTCTCAGGTACCACATGTCCATCAAGCCTAACCTCTTCCTCCTCGTGCCTAGTAGTACTGAAATTGCACCTCATGTACTCAGTTTTGGTTCTACTAAGACTAAAACCTTTCGATTCTAGAGTCCGCCTCCACAGCTCTAACTTTCTATTAACCCCCGCCCGACTATCGTCAATTAGCACCACATCATCCGCAAAGAGCATACACCATGGGATATCTCCTTGTATATCCCCTGTGACCTCATCCATCACCAAAGTAAAGAGATAAGGGTATGTATGACAATGTTGTGACAAGTGTTCGAACAAGTGATGGCGACACCGATGACTTTCCAATTAAAATAGGACTGCACCAGGGGTCAGCTTTGAGCCCTTATCTCTTTACTTTGGTGATGGATGAGGTCACAGGGGATATACAAGGAGATATCCCATGGTGTATGCTCTTTGCGGATGATGTGGTGCTAATTGACGATAGTCGGGCGGGGGTTAATAGAAAGTTAGAGCTGTGGAGGCGGACTCTAGAATCGAAAGGTTTTAGTCTTAGTAGAACCAAAACTGAGTACATGAGGTGCAGTTTCAGTACTACTAGGCATGAGGAGGAAGAGGTTATGGTTGATGGACAGGTGGTACCTGAGAAAGACACCTTCCGATATTTGGGGTCTATGCTCCAGAAGGATGGTGATATCGATGAAGATGTGAGTCATCGAATCAAAACTGGTTGGATGAAGTAGCGCCAAGCTTCTGGCGTCCTCTGTGATAGGAAAGTGCCACAAAAGTTAAAAGGCAAGTTCTATAGGACGGCGATTCGACCTGCGATGTTGTATGGCGCAGAATGTTGCCCGACCAAGAGACGACATATCCAACAGTTAGGTGTAGCGGAGATGCGCATGTTGAGATGGATATGTGGCCACACAAGAAAGGACCGGGTTAGGAATGATGATATACGTGAGAGAGTTGGGGTAGCACCAATTGAAGAGAAGGTTGTCCAACACCGTCTAAGATGGTTTGGTCATATAGAACGTAGGCCTCCGGAAGCGCCATTGCATACCGGACGGATAAAGCGGGATGAGAATGTTAAGATGGGTCGTGGTAGGCCAAACTTGACATGGGAGGAGTCTGTTAAGAGAGATCTGAAGGATTGGAATATCACCAAAGAACTAGCCATGGATAGGGCTGCGTGAAAGTTAGCTATCCATGTGCCAGAACCATGACCTGGTTTCGAGATCTTATGGGTTTCAACTCTAGCCTACCCAACTTGTTTGGAAAAAAAAAGGCTTTGTTGTTGTTGTTATTGTAGATTTATTTATTTGTTCATTCAAACTCATTTTCGCCTATATCGCTGTCTTGTTCACTGTCTTACTTAACCACTGATGTCTATCTGGAATGTTGTTTTTCTTGTAGTTCCTGCAGGATCGAACTGTTTCGTGTGAAGCTCCAGCATTCCATATATGCACTTAGGCACTAGCCCCCCTTGGAATCCAAGATGGAAAACGAAAGAATTTTATATGATTCTAATCCATTGAATTCTTTTGCTACAGATGATGTTTGCATCAAACGAACGAAACCTTTAACACCGTTTGAAACGCAAGAGCTCAAACCACACAAAGAATTAGTTTGCAAGAATTGAGGTGTCATGAATCCTCAATTCCTCTAGGATCCAAAATCACCAGAAAACTTTAACATTATTTTTTTGCTGTCACATAGCAACTGTAGACAAAAGAGAAAATAACATGAGATTTTTATTAGAGCAAGCGACACTAGCTCTACCTTTCTTTCATTAAGAAGAAGATAATTGTCTGGTTTATAAGTGAAACTGGTTGAAAATCTATACAAAAGAACATGACAGTAGACCTCACGTTTTTAGTTTCCTATAAAATCCGTATGTCCCATTCCATCGGAGTTTCAAAAGAATTGGAGATTGCTAGACTTGCATATTGCTAATTCCAGATGGCTCTATAATTAAATTTTGACATAGCATCCCTATTCTAAAATAATTGTATGTTTTTCCTTGTTCCAAACGAGACGATAAATTTGCTAGGGTTATCGTACACAAATCCTTTGAAAATTTTAATTCAGAATTCTACAATTCAAGATGATTTTGCAGCAAAGCTAAAAGGGTTTTTCTCAAAGCCTTGACCGTTTTGGTTTCCTGCAGAATTCCATTTAGTCTCCACCCCCTATCCTAAAACAAATCCAAATCACAGCCCCTTTCTTTACTTGCCTTACAAGTAGATCCCCCGTTTTCTGAGGAGAAGAAGAAATAGATCCCCCTCCCGAACCTCCCCACGAGTCGCTTCCTCACTTCCCCCAAATCCCCAGAGAAACTCCCCCAAATCCCTCGCCGCCGTCGCGATGTCTCGCCGCTACGACAGCCGCACCACGATCTTCTCGCCGGAGGGCCGGCTGTACCAGGTGGAGTACGCGATGGAGGCGATCGGCAACGCCGGGTCGGCTCTAGGTATCCTGGCGGCGGACGGCGTGGTCCTGGTCGGCGAGAAGAAGGTCACCTCCAAGCTCCTCCAGTCCTCCCGATCCGCGGAGAAGATGTACAAGATCGACTCCCACCTCGCCTGCGCCGTCGCCGGGATCATGTCCGACGCCAACATCCTCATCAACACCGCCCGCCTCCACGCTCAGCGCTACGCGCTCTCCTACCAGGAGCCCATCCCCGTCGAGCAGCTCGTGCAGTCCCTCTGCGACACCAAGCAGGGATACACCCAGTTCGGCGGCCTCCGCCCCTTCGGCGTCTCCTTCCTCTTCGCCGGCTGGGACAAGAACCACGGCTTCCAGCTCTACATGAGCGACCCCTCCGGCAACTACAGCGGCTGGAAGGCCTCCGCCGTCGGCGCCAACAGCCAGGCCGCGCAGTCCATGCTCAAGCAGGACTACCGCGACGGCATGACCCGCGAGGAGGCCGTCGCCCTCGCCCTCAAGGTACTCAGCAAGACCATGGATTCCACCAGTTTGACTGCAGACAAGCTGGAGCTGGCTGAGGTGTTCCTGCATCCCGGCACTGGGGAAGTGCAGTACCAGGTCTGCACCCCGGATGCCATGGGAAAGCTGCTTGCCAAGGCTGGGCTCACACAGCCCACGCCTGAGGCCTGATCATGTGCTGGTTTACTGTGATTCGTGATGCCTACTGCTCTTAGATGGCTTAATCAGTTATTATGCTTCTGTTGTTTAAACCAAACTATTCGATGATTACATGTTTTTAAATTTATATGTCGAACATGCTTGAACGGTTAATGATATTTGCTTTATCTGATGCATTGTGGTGAATCTGGTCCCATGCCTGATTATTACTGCGGTTAGGGGACATGGTAACACGAGCTTACAGAAAATTATAGTGAAACCTATGTATCTGACCATGCCATCATGGAGTAATGTTTAGTGCCTAGGAGACTAGATTCTTGTGCTCTGGAGATTACCTAGAAGGCCTGCACTTATAATATTTAGTGCCTAGGACCAATATTGCAACTGACCATGTAGTTTGCCCATGGAGAAGATGGTAATTACTTATGAAACATTGTATCAGATTGGAGGTTGTAATCTTGGATGGTACAGGTTTCCTTTTTCTTGGCGGTAATTCAACGTAATCAACTAATCATAGATAACAATGATCAGGTAAGAACAAAATATTACGGAATAGCAGAGTCTAGAGGTACTGTATGCTGCATTCTCTCTTTTCCTTGGAGAGTTATCTCTAACAGTAAGACATGAATTGTTGTGTGGCATATCAGCTTAAGGGCGCTTTTGGAATGTATTTTGCACAGATTAGTATATCTTGGTCTCAAATTGTGGTAGTCGCTGCTGCACGTTTATCCTGTATGTGTCTTGCCTGGGATCATCTTGATTTCTCCTGTGTACTGGTCTATTTGACTTGTTGGTCATGTGTTCTTTTGAATAACTTGGGGGCATAACATGCTGCTCTGCAGTCTTAACTATGGTACATGCCTACTAGTTCTAGCACTTCTCTTAATGTACATATACGTGTATTGCTGAATTGTGAATTCTGACCAGTTCAGAATTAAGCAAGCATTCTAGGATTCGATGCTGATAACAACTGTAGATCTAGTTTGGTTTAAAAAATCTTTGTTGGTTGTGTCCTTTCTGAAATAATAATATAGTGCTTACATTCATCGAAGACAAAATGGTAGTAATGAACTGTATGTATGATTACTTGGTGAGCAACTGGACATACCCAGTTAGCTTTTTAAGACTTGTGTGCCTCTTCAGGGATTATGACGCTGAAGGTATCTAGGATTTTGTTTTTGGTGTCTCCTAAGGCTGACTGGGATATCCCTGTGGAGTTGAGAAAACAAATCAAGTACTTATGTGGTGAGGTGAGGTGGGAATATCTGAAACAGTATTTTAGCTGGGTGGAGATGTACTGGTTCTTATCTGGGTGCGGTTCCTCCATGGTTCCACCTTTGTTGGTCGGGGTATCAAGTTTTTGTTCGGTGCATTATAAATGTCTGCTATCATTGCCTGCTATTCCTATACCATGCTTGTAACCCTGCTGTGCACCAAAGAATTTCTCCTTCAGCTATTGTGTTCTTGAGTGCCGGTCCTGTTTATGTTCTTTGGCTGTTGCCAACATACAGCTGAGTTTTGTATTAACTTAAGGGCGGTTTTCCATCCAGAGTTATCTCTAACAATAGACATGAACCATTGGGTCAATATTAACTTAAGGGCGATTTTTAATGTATTTTGCACAATTAAGTATATTTTGGTCCAAATTGTGGTAGTACCTGCCGCACGTTTATCCTGTATGTGCCTTGCCTTGGATCATCTTGATTTCTCCTTTGTACTGGTCTATTGGGCTTGTTGGTCATGAGTTCTTCTGAATAACCTAGGGGCATAACATGCTGCTCTGCAGTCTTAACTGGGGTGCATGCCCATTAGTTCTAGCACTTTCTTAATGTACATATGTGTATTGCTGAATTCTGACCAGTTCAGACAGAATTAAGCAAGCATTGTAGGGTTTGATGCCAATAACAACAGTAGATCTAGTTTGGTTTAGAATAACTGTGTTGGTTGTGTCCTTTCTGAAATGATAATGTAGCGGTTGCATTCATCGAAGACAAAATGGTAATGAACTGTGTTTATGATTACCTGTGAGCAACTCAATGCTGTGAGCCTGGGACTTGTCCAGTTAGCTTACGAGTTAAGACTAGTGCGCCTCTTCTGGGTTTATGGCTCTGAAGGTGTCTAGGATTTTGTTTTTGGTGTATCTTGAGGTTGACTGGGATATCCCTGTGGAGTTGAGAAAATAGATCAGCCCAGCCGCCCAGGACATTTCCAGTCAACTCCAGTAAAGGGTGTCAAGTTGATCATCAGACGAGATAATAGTTTGTGAATCAGGTACTGAAACATCATTTGAGTTGTCTAAGATAATATGTCGTGAGGTGAGGTGGGAAAAAACTGAAACACTATTTTAGCTGGGTGGAGATGTACTGGTTCTTATCTGGGCGCGCTTCCTCCAAGATCGATTTGTGTGTTTTTTTAGATTTCGTTCGGTGCATTATAAACGTCTGCTTTCCTTTATCATGCTTGTAACCCTGCTGTGCACATGAGGCTTGTTAACAATGTATGTGTTAATGGGACTGCTGGAGCGCTTGGTTCCAAAGAATTCCCCCTTAGCTTGTGTTGTGTTCTTGAGTGCCGGTCCTGTTTATGTTATTTTGCTGTTGCCAACCTACAGCTGAGTTTTGTCACTGGCCATCATCAAGGGCTGAAAATGATGCGGTTTGGAAATATTTTGGTTGGACGGTTGAAGAGGAGGCCATGGTTTCATTATTAGCAAATGCTGGGAAGGGTGCTTAACCAATATATACCTGATCTATGTATCTATGTCTATCTATCTATACTTCTTATAAAGCAAAACCCCACTAAGTGCATTAATTATTTTTCTATCTAAACATGCAAGGTATCCACATCATCCACTATTTTAGCCAATAAATTGTCCATGTCATCTCCACTAACAATAAGTAATAATGTACATCTCTCATGCAACATATCCATGTCATTTTTTCCATCCATATAATTGTCCACCTCACTAATATTTAGTACTCAGATATTCAATAATTTCATACAAATTAAATTTAGCGTCTAGACTATCATGCGTCTTATACCCATTCCATTTACATATTAACTTTTTATAAAGATTCCCGCTACATCGTGCGGGGAATTCTTCTATTTATTTTCATTGTGTGCAGATGCTTGATTTCATTGCATGAAGCCATGAATATTGGATTGGACACCACTGCTAAAGGATGTTTATGCATTTTAACTGCTGCAATACATAATAGTAAACTACTGAGTAAGTAACATATAGATTACCTTGTATCGGAATGAATAAAATTTACATTGGTGTTTGATGTTCTATTTTCACACATCGAACAAACGCTGTTGTCCGACCAACAAAGGGGAACCATGGAGATCCCTTTCAATTAGATTTCATTTGAATTCACCGGATTACTTTTTTTTTGAACCGGAACACATGTAGTCCATTAAACTGGCACACTTAACACAGTGGCCATCACAATTCACTGGATTACTTAAGTAGCCATCTTAGTGTTTACTTTCGGTCAAAATATTCCAGGCTTAGTTTGGCAGGGAAGTGTTTTAAAATCAAAGTATTCAAACCCACAGTATTCCTACGCCTAGCGAACCAATACTTCAGTATTGGAAAAGGAGGTCCAACCCTCTTTTTCATATACTTAAAAGATAGTGTACTTTTCTAAGTACTGAAGTATATAAAAATACAGTTTTGGATAAAACAAAACAACTCAAATTATTTACTCCCTTTGTTACTAGATCCCTCAATATTGATTAGGTGCAGAACCAAATAAGCGAACATACATAACATACATGTAAATACATGTGAATGAGGAAAACATCTAAAACATGTTATATTTAGAAATGAAGGGTGTAATACTTTAGTATTTCTGAAAATTTAGGTATTATTGGAATACTTCAAAAATAAAGAGTTTCCAAACGGGGCCTCAGCCCTTTTAGTAGTACTAGTGAACGTGCACGTGCAACGCACGACCCTACAATTGATCAATATATGTAAAATTCTAAAAATAACAAAAATAGTGTGTTTTCAGTTGCAAAATACTTTTGGGAAGTCGAACCACTGAACCTATTTCTTTGAACCTGGGACCGACAGGAAGAAAAACGTATGCCAATTTCTATTAGTATCAACCACAAATGTCACCGATTTTAGGTTTGTTTCACTTGCGGCAGTTTTTCCTCCATGATTTCTTCAAAACAAAAATTGCCCACGGTAGTGCAAGCATCATAGACATCAGAAGAAGTAACTTAACTCCTAGTATAACTTGCGATAGTTTTTTAGGAGCAGATGGAGTACATTGTATTATTATCTATAGTACTATTAAAAAACAAACATGTTCAGATACATTAAATCTCAGTCGTTAAATACTTAAATATCTGATCAACTATCTTGATCGTTACAATGTTTGACAATTCAACACATCTCAACACGCTTTTTTGTTTTCACGGAAAGTACAAAGTTTGTCACAGCCTAAAAAACCTTTCGTTAATGTGTTGCAGCAATTTTAAATTCACTCAATATGTGGTAACCTACAAATAATATGGTATCATTTCTTGCAGTCAACCATCTTAACATGCCTGGAGAAATAAGGTGATGCAAGTACATTATTTTTAGATCTAATGTAATTTCGACATATGTCCTCAGTCCTCAGAAATAAGAAAAAAAGCAAATCTTTTGACCCCTACTAACGATGGGACACAGCAGGCTAATAGTGTACCACACTACCACTGTACCTTGCTCTCATTTTTGGACTTTTTTACTCCTTCCCGGTCATGACAATTGCAAGCGGTTCGCAGCACAAAAACATGCAGTTCCATCTGTCAGCAAGATGACCTCAATGAAGTCAAGCCCCAACTGTCTTATGATCATCAGTTCAACACCCTGCTTAACAACGTCAATTTCACGAAAAGAAAGCTTCAGATGAATGCATGGGGACCAAAGTTACTTGTTTTAACTTTTTTCAACTTCAAAAAAAAAAAACTTAACGAACTGCGTGCATTGTTTCTGGACTTTTCTGAAGTCTGCCTCCTATGTAATGTCTCATCGTTGGGAAGGAACAAGCCTACCCTATGAAAGTCTGCCATGGCTTCTTGTAGCAACAGCGCATCACCACTTCTGCAATACTGCGAGATCCAGCCCCTTTGCAGTCAATCAGGCAACATAGCACCTCCAAGAGCTCCTCCCAAAGAGGAAGGAGCAACCTTGGGCATCACAAAAGCGGGCGTGGCACTCACAACTGAGTTAACCACGGCTTAGTTTGGAAGAGGCTGACAGTACAGTTAGCAGGAGACGGAGACGTTACTGAGGACACGATGGCCGATCGAAGCATCTTCATCCTTGAAGAAGGGTCCTGACGAACATCGCTTGTCTGTTGTGGGTAAGACATAGATCCTGTCGAACATGTCGATCTCGAACGCATCCGGTGCGTTTGGACATGGTGGTCGGCGTGCAGAACCAGCCGTGAGTGCTCGAAATTCAAGCAGATGTCACGGCGGCGGAAACCACGCCCATGACCACTACCGACGACGGTGCGCGCGAACCATGGTCACCCTCCGTGTTGACGCCGACGTGGGGTAGATCCGGCATGGCACTCCAAAACCGAGCACACCTCTCATGGGAGCGGCTTGCAGCCAGAGGTACCGCGCTGGAAAGAGAACGCTCGGCGGCGGCGTGCTGTTGAGGGAGGGCTGGCAGCGGGCGCGCTAGCGAGAGAGGGCCGGCGGCGGCGTGTGGATGGTGGGCGCTCTGCGCAGCCTCCTGCCGGCAACGGGGGAAATTGGAGATTCTTTTTATCGGCGGCAATCCTTTGTAATTATCCGCAAAACGAAAAGGTGGTGTCAATTTGGTCGTATTATGTGATTAGTGGGAGGACAAAACGGTCCAAAACGGACAATGTTGAGTTGTCAAACATTGAGACGATCTGAGCCATTTGATCGGATATTGAACGGTCTAGATTTAAAGTATCTCAACAAGACAAATTTGCTCTTTTAATAGTAAGTATAGATACATGAATTTCATATTCTTTTTTAAATCTTTTGGCCAAAAGGAAAATCGAAATCACTGAAATTCGCTACCAAGATATTTCCGAAACCAAAATTTGAATCCACGGATGGAAGTGACACCGCCGTCCGCCGCCGTGGGAAAACCGGCAGCAAGCCAGCAACGCCGCCGCACTGTCGTGGGAACGACCAACTCGCCAGCTGCGTGGGCTGGACCGTGACGTACTCTGGCTGGGCTTGATCGCGCGCACGAGCCCATACAACCGACCGAATACTAGTAGGAGACGACGAGGCACCGCACCGCATAAATAAAACCTTTTCATGTTTCCCGAAACGCCCCTCGTCGTTCTCAAACTCCTTCCGCAAGCTCCCGGCGATGGCATCAGCGGCGGCGGAGTGGGCGGCCGCGGCGCGGAAGGTGCTGGTGGCGAGGAAGCCCGCCTTCGGGCTCCCCACCGCCTGCCCGGACTGCCTCCCCGCCCTCCTGTACCTCCGCATGGCCGAGGTCCCCTTCGACATCCACGTCGACACCACCTTCCCCGACGCCGGTGAGCCTTCGCTACCGCTTCTGCCGTGCTCGTACCTTCTCGCGCGAACTGTATAAGCTAAGATCTCTCTGCCCCGAGCATCCCTGCTCGGCTGCTCGGGCGTCGTCGCTCGGGATTTGGTCGCGGGGCCTTGATGCTGAACTGCTGATTTGCTGCTAGGTTCGATGTCTGGGTTGCGTGAGATGATTGCATTGTTTGGGCTCGCGTAGTGTAGATGTCCTTTGCGCTTGAGCTGCTGCATCCCGTTTAGGTCCGCAGGTGTGCAGAGATCAGACACCGTGATCCATGGGATGTGTGCTCTGCTCACCCCTATCTCCTGCGTGCCTTCTATTAGCTTCGAAACTTGTATTCTCATGGAAGGATTTGTAGTCAGCTGCCCCAGTTTGATTGGATAAGATGGTATTAGTCTTATGCTGAAAAGTAAGGAAAAGTGGGTTTCTAGAAAATAAGCAAGTCAGATGCACATACATAGATCTGTTTCCTTTGAACTACTCAGTGGTCCTACGAAGGAACCTTATTCAAACAATAATGAACCTTATTCACACAATAATGTAGCAGCAGATAGTTGGATGCACTAAACAGTTCTGTTGCATAGACTGCTTCCAAGATTGGTTGGGACTTGTCTTGTCGCGTCTAGCTTGGCATTGTTAAGGAGCAAAGTAGTTCGTAGTTAGCAATCAGCTGTATGAAATGTCAGATGGTCTGCTTGTGTATTTTGTGTCACTTATTTTATGGTGTATTCGTCTCCAAAACCGAAACAGCATAGGAGGGGATTCTAATAGATCGACAAGGCCTTGCACATTGTTCTGGACCTGCAGAACCATTTGAATGGATCGCACATAAGAAATTTAAGTTCATAACTGAATTTATAGCTGTCGTAAGCACTTGTTCTTGGGAGTTTAGACCTTACACCACTACCTGATGACAACAAAAACACATGCCATTTACTAAAACAAACATGTTTTCTTCACAATAAATCTTTATCCTAAAAATATATATATATGTTTGCCACAAGAAGATAAAACACATCATCATATCTATAATTTGAAACATCATGCCGATATTTTTCATCATGGGTACCTGGTAGAAATTTTAAGATTACCTTAGCGACAAGGTTGAAGGTGATGGTGAACTGGGCACCATGTGGGTGGTGGTGTGAAGGTGATAGTAAAACGACAGATTTGGAGCAAAGCAGCAGCGTACAGTCTTGGATGGCCACTGACCAGTGACCACCATTAGCTTCATTTGACCCACCTCAGAGCTGGCCCCTACCTTTCCCTATTTTCTCAGACCTCCGCCATGGCTGAGTAGTGGCTGTGAGATCCACACCCACCAGAGACAGTTCCTCTGCAATCATGGAGTAGGCGAGATGTGGTAGTTGGCAGCCAGTTCGATAGACGGAAGGCTGGATATTTCCTTTCTTTCCTGTGTGGATGGAGCGGATTAGGATTGAATGAGAAGTGGCTAGGATAGAGTTTGGGTGGAATAAACAGGGGAGTTCTACTATAGCAACTTAATAAGGAAATAAGGGTGCCCATATTCTAGGGGGCTACAATCCCTCATCAGTACAAACAGGGGATACGAGGATAGACACAAAAAAGAACGAAGAACATAGCATCACGCTTTTAATAATATAGTAAACTAGAGATCTTGTCTTCCTTATACCATTCGCAAGGTATATTTACTGCTCTTACACCTTAGATTTTGTTCCACAGATCACATACCATATGTTGAATTTGGCGACTGTGTCACATTCAACAATGAGAAAGGAGGTGTAATTGAGTATCTCAAGGAGGAGAAAATTGTGGACTTGACCTCAAAACTCCCAAGCGATTCTTACTCTGATATACTATCCACAAAGGCCATGGTTTCGACATGGCTTGCTGATGCTTTGCAGTATGAACTATGGGTGGTTACTGACAAGAGCGTTGCACAAGAAGTCTACTTTTCTGATCTTTCCTGGCCTATTGGGAAAGTACTACACTGGAAAAAACTAGAGATGTGAAGCAGCTACTGGGTATAACAAAGCTTAATGCTGCAGAAAGAGAAGAGGAGGTGACAACTGCTATACTCATGATTTTTGCAGGCTTATTTTCTGGTCACCCACTAGTAGCTTATAGCATACTTGTAATATCTTGTTTTGAACAGATATACCGGAAGGCTAATGCTGCTTATGATGCTTTATCAATGAGATTAGGGGACCAAGCCTTTCTTTTCGGCAATAGGTATATTGTTTTCTTGTGTTTTGGTTTGTATGCAACATACTTATGTGTGTTAAGTTACTATTGTTTGTGGCCGGTGATATGTTCCTTCAGTAATGCAACATTTGCATAATACTAACTATTCTATTCTTCTACCCGTGCAGCCCTACGGATGTTGATGCTCTTTTCCTTGGACATGCTCTTTTTGTCCTTAATGCATTACCTGTAAGTGTTGCTCAGGCTTGAAAACTCAGCTTTTGCTTATACCCAAAATGCAGCATACATGAAAATTCAGTTGCATAGATAAATGGATCTCTAACACAAATGCATATTAATATCCAATAATCATCTACGCATAACCCTGGAAGCATGAGTGTACATCTCAAATGCTTCATATCTTACCAATAAGGTTCTATATATGCTAGAGGACTGCGCATGGCCCTGTTGGCTAGAGGCTCATGGTAGTTTCTTCTAAGTAAAATGCCCTAGGTGGTTGGCTTGTTGCTCGAGTGTTTCAATATGCTATGATTGTCCACTAGGTTGTCACTGTCAAATACATTCCCCAAAGCCGTGGTTTGAGTTATGTTTTAACAAATGCTCTGGCCTTGTGCATTGTAGGGTACATCTACGCTGCGAAGCTATTTGCTGAACTATGACAACTTGGTAAACTTTGTCGAGCATACCAAGGTCCAATTGCTGGAAGTAGACTCATCATCAAGAGGATCAAGATCATCCGATCCGTCGTCATCATCCACACCCAGGAAAGCAGCATCTTCTGGACAAAGTAAGTTATACAAACTTATTTGTTATTATAGTACTTCAATTCGCAAGTCAGTGCAGCTCTACTAGTTCTTGTATTTGTTAGTTGCTTAATATTGGGATCATGTGGCCCTAGTTATTTTTGAAGTGGAGACAGATAAGATAGCAATGTGGAGATAAATTCAGCCAATGGAATATTTTTAAAACATTTATTTTCCATCTTGAGACCTCACCGACCTGATCTTTTCTAGGTTATAAGCCGAAACCCAAGGCTAAGAAGGAGCGGACAGAGGAGGAAAAGAAATTTAGGCGAAGAACAAAGTATTTCCTTGCAACCCAACTCGTTTCGGTCCTCGTCTTCCTGTCGATCATGGGCGTGGTCGATAGTGCTGAGCTTGCTGATGAGTATGGTGTGGACTATGAAGAATGAAATCCCACCTTTCTTCCTCTAGAACACAAGGTTTACTTGTGAAGGTCTAATTTGCCACAGCGCTGGCTGTGGTGCTCTGGGGATTTGATCCCCTGCTAGTCCAGGGGGGGTGGCATACTTACTTCGTGTCGTAGTTAGAAAGGAAAAAGAAAGAGTTGGTTAGCAACTGGCCTTTCCATGACTTCGGATGTGAGGCATTCTTGTTTCCAAATTTCGTACGGCTTCGTGGAAAGCTACCTGAGAGTATTTGGAAGTCCTTTTTGTGTGTTGCCCCCCTTTTCATGTTAAATAAAATGTGGTTTAGAAGTGAATGACGTTTGGTTCCCTTGAAAATTTGTTTTTGTGTATCTGTGCCATTCTGTTTAATCTTTTATTTTTCCTAAGCTGAAGAGATTGTATTTAAACACTTGTAGAATGTCTCACTATAAGGTGAGCCGCCAGCTCGCCATGCTGGCATCCCGTTTTGCATAAGAAACAGTTAAGGATCTGCACCCTCAGGATCGGGGTACATTTTTGACATGTCACCGACTGGCAGTGCTGAATCGCATGTATGAATATCCTTGTTTACATCACTAGCATCCAAGCCACACAACACACGGTACCAAGACGTTTAAGTGTGCATCTCACCAACTCGGCCATCGCCAGGTGCAGATTCGAGCGAGCGAGTAAGCGCGAACCTGGGCTGGGACCGATAAATCAACGGTTTTGCTAATTCTAGCTGAGAATTAGCTTAACGCTCATCCTAACCGTCCGATTTTTCTAACGCTAATCTACTCGCTGGATCGCTACCTGTGTAGCTAGCTGATATGAACCCGCGGCCGTACGTGTGCCTGGGGCTGGGCCTTGGCCTTTTAATTGTTTTTTTTTTGCATCTAGTTGTTTTGTTTCTACGGCGGCCTTTTCTTCTGTGTACTTTTTGTGTTCAAATGTTAGCCTATGTACGCACAGGCATCTCTATTTGTGTTGCGGTATTTTTATGCTGAGCGAGAAACTCTCGGTATTTTTCATCTATTTTTGTTCATTCTCAAAAGAAAAATATATGTTTTGTTTTGTATTTCCTTGTACTTATTTTATTTTTATGAACTTTTTATTTTCCCATTTCCCTTAGTAAATATCATGCGTTCTAATTTGTCTCTACGTTATTATTTGTATGTGTTAAAATAATAAGACCGGAGGGGGACTCCACCCTGGCTTTGTCATTAAGGTAGAAGTGAGGACTCAAACCCGGGACCTGGCCATTATGCGCTTATGCACGGCTACCACTAGTCCACGTAAGACAATGCACCTATTTGTTTTTATACAGAGTGAATTATTATTAAATATTGTCTATTCATGATTATATAACTATTTTTTCTTAATTAGTTGTCTAGAAATAATTACTCTTAATCATATGAGAATTAGTGAAATCTCAGTCAAGGTCGTAGCTTTTAGATCTAAGCTGCCAGATTCGTGCGTCGATTGTTGTTTTGTTTTTGTGTACGCATGCGAAAGTTGTTATTTTGCTTTGTACAACCATGGGCTTCGGATTTAGCAATGCAGTTAGAGAAATTTGATGTGTGTTTAGGGATGGCACCCGCAGGGTATGGGTAAGGGTGGAGCCACCCCATACCCTTACCCGTCGACCACGATCTTACCCGTCACCCTTACCCATACCCGTCAACGGGTACAACCTTTTCCCATACCCGTCACCCAACAGGGTAGATGGGTACCCGCAGGTAAAAATATCCGCGTTTAAAACACGTAAAATTGGGCAGAAAATAGTCGTAAAAACAACACATAACTCATACAGAAGAGTTATATTTCATTGTTTTGCTATATCAGGAGTCGAGACATGATCACATGAATCAGATAGATTAGATATAATATTAGGAATAGCTAAATTATCGGTATAGTGAGGTAGTCACCGGATGGTGCGCCATCCGCGGAGGGTTAGCGAGCAATCCTTGCCTATATCTTTGAATTACGTTTGTAGCCTCATGCATAGACCCTACTCATATATCCGTGCGTGAAAGTTTAGACTCACTTGTCAAATATTATATGGGTACATGGGTACGCGGGTATGGGTTATACGATCTCATACCCATACCCTCTCTACCCGATGAGTATGATATTTTCCCATTTACATATTCATGGGTAATTTTTTATCCCATACCCTTACCCTAATAGGGTTTTTACCCCCAGGGTAAAAGGGTAATGGGTACCCATTGCCATCCCTATGTGTGTTCGTTTTTTCTATTCAAGTCGGGCTGCAACTAACATTTTTTTCCAGTTGCAAGTCCGATTGCAATTAAAAAAATTCCAGTTGCAAGTGGGGGTTGCAACTGATATTATTTCATGTTTCATGTCAGGTTGCAACTAATTTTTCTCTCCAGTTGCAAGTGAGGGTGCAACACATAGTTGCAAGTCCGGTTGCAACAATTTTTTCATTTGCAAGTCCGGTTGCAACATACTTTTTCTTCCAGTTGCAAGTCCGGTCGCAACTGAGATTTTTTTCCAGTTGCAAGTGGGGTTACAACTGATATTTTTTCAGTTTCAGGTCCGGTTGCAACTGGCATTTTTTTCAGTTGCAAGTCCGGTCGCAACTGAGACTTTTTTCCAGTTGCAAGTGGGGTTGCAACTGACATTTCTTCAGTTTCACGTCTGGTTGCAACTGGCATTTTTTCAGTTGCAAGTCCGGTCGCAATCGAGATTTTTTTCCAGTTGCAAGTGGGGTTGCAACTGACATTTTCAGTTTCAAGTCCAGTTGTTACTGACATTTTTTAGTTACAAGTCTGGTCGCAACTGAGATTTATTTTTTCCAGTTACAACTGACATTTTTCAGTTTCAAATCCGGTTGCAACTGGCATTTTTTCAGTTGCAAGTCCGGTTACAACTGAGATTTTTTTTCCAGTTGCAAATGAGGTTGCAACTGACATTTTTTCAGTTTTAAGTCTGACTGCAACTGGCATTTTTTCAGTTGCAAGTCTGGTCGCAACTGAGATTTTTTTCAGTTGTAAGTGGGGTTGCAACTGTCATTTTTCAGTTTCAAGTCCAGATTTTACTGACATTTTTTTCAGTTACAAGTCCGGTTGCAACAGAAAAAAAAAAAAGTAGAAATTTTGTTGTAACTGACATTTTTTCCACTTGCAACTCGAGTTTCAAATGAAAAAAAATGTGATTGAATACAGGATATGAGTCGTGATTTAGAGTTGGAATTTTCAGGGTTTTTATGATAGAAATTTTGCAACTCGATTGATTTATATTTTCATGTTATAATTCTAAATACGGAAAAAAAAAATCAACCAGAGCTGCAACCGAAAATATGGTCCATATCGATCGTCTCCCATCCACTGTTTTTTGTAGAATTGTCTCACATATCCGTAATATCCTTCGTTGACCAGTAGGTAAAAAAAGAATGAAGAAAATGCATCATACGGTAGCCTACAGCCGTAACAGAAAAAACAAAGGAAAATAACTTTAGTGTGCCGGCCCATCACATGCATCCAGTTAAGGCCCAGCACGATTTTCATGAAACGAAGTGAAAAAACAAACTGATCAATCGGAAATCCCCACGTCTGATCAAATAAACACGGTTGATGTCAGCTGCCTGAGAATTAGCTTAATTCTCAGTCAGCTGAGACTTAGATGAACCCATAAATCAACCGTATGAATCGAAGCATGTAGCTACTGCCTTACTCGAGGAGTGCGACGAGGCACGGCACCATCTCGCCCGGATCGTCTCGGAGCTTCCCGGTTTCACCGGCTGCCGCTGAAGCTTCTCGCAACAATCTAACCAGATACACTACATGAAGCTAGTTCGATGAGATCAGGATTCAGGAAGCTTTATGACAGTGTGAGCTAGCGATCGAGGGCAGGATCTTTGATGACAGACATACATAGGACCTGCGAATTGCGGAAGTCCGTCAGTGAGCCCGTTTTTAAAAAAATTGAAAATCATACTTTTTTGCTTCAAAAAAATCTGAAATTATTTACACCGATACATACACATTACTTACGTACGCCAGAAGTTTCATAAAAATTCATTATATTTTGAAAAAAAATGAGAAATGCATGATAGATTCAACACACTATATTCCCTTTTTTATGCCCATTTTTTGTTATTTGTATACAGCTCGGAATATGACTTTTTTTAACCAAAAAATGGCAAGTACGCAGGAAACATGCATATGTATCATAGGAATTTTTTCCGGATTTTTTCAAACTCAAATTTCAAAAGCAATTCTTATATAGGGTTCACTTGTGCTCAGGTGCCACAAATCTACATTCCTGCAATTGCTGCAAGCTATGAAGCACCGATACGGCGAGACGGACACGGCGATGCCGATACGGCGAGACGGGATACGGCAATTTCAGAAAACAGCAATACGGCGATACAGCGAGCATATATATATATAAATAATAAAATGTCATGTAATAAAGACCAAAAAGCTTGGATGCATGAGATGAGATCAAAATACTGCCCCAGCCTCTTCACCATCAGCACTAGCAGTGTTGCATTAACTTCCACCAACTGAAAACTGGAAGCCTGCCATGCCACTGCCCGCAGATGACATGTCTGTTTCACTAACTCACTCCCTAGCAACACAGCAGCAACATCTCATCAAGCCATCAGATGGCAGGCCAGCATATCGATGAGGAAGCTGAAACATTTCTTCTGCTTCACATATGAGCAAGCTAGCTTCAGGAGGACACCACTTGGGAAAGAAGAGTAGCCTACTGCTGCTGATGATGCTACCTGACAGGCTAGTCATGAGCTAGATAAGCATGAACAGACCTGATGATTACAGAGTTATTGCCCGAAAGCTATCACAAGCTCAAAAGCTAATTAAGAAGCTCCATGTGAACAGAATACTCAAGGAATTACATGTAATCCACGCCAAAACATGGAAAATACTCCCTCCGTATCAAAATATAAAACTTTCTACTTACTTTATACACATATGAACCTTGCACTAAAACATGTATTAATACATGTGTGCAGAAAGTAGTTATATTTTGATATGGAGGGAGTAGTAGCGAGCTGGATAGCAATTGAATACGCAGCAAATACATAGAAGGATATAATTAGATCCACCGATGGCAGGCCCCAATCTCTAACGTCAGGGTCACAGATATAACTTGACTACGGTTAAACCATTTTCTGATAGACGACCATCAAAGCATTACAAGCATCGTATCTGATGCAACATACTGACGTGCCAGATCTCTGTATTTAACCCAAACAACTTACAACTACCAACGACATTACCACCTAAATCAGCATACTAAAGACGACGTACACACCGCCCGGAACATAAGGAGCATCATACTCATTCTTCAGCAGATCAAAGAGAGCCAGAGCAGAGCCAAGTCTGATTAGGGGGCAGCAAAGAAAAACTATCTCTAACAACCGCAGAATAACAATGTTGACGACGTGTGTGAGCTTTACTTTTTACCCATTACAATATAACAAAAAATGCTAGAGATGAAAGAAACAGGAGAGTAAACAAAAGATAAATTCTCTAACGGCTTGGCAGCAACTCAATTAAAGGTATGGAATGCAGAAGTAGAACCCTAGGCTTCTGAGCTCATCCCACCTTCAAAACGGGCCGGTTTTTGTTCCTGTCAAGCTGGATCCGCACTTCCTCCCTGAGTTTGTCTTTCACCAGATTTGCTTTATTTGCTGCATCTTTCTCTCTTTCTTCGTGAGTCACACATGCTGGGACGTTTGACCGCCTGAAAAAATCAACTCCCAGCCGTACTTCCTTGATGCTTTGGAGAACTTCAAGCCCAGAGAAGGCAGTTTCAGTTTCATAAAGGTCAAGGTTCAGCATCTCAAGATTGGGCATTGATTCTTCCTCAAACTTCACTAGTTTGATTTCCATGTACATATAGAAAAGATCGAGCACCGTGAGCCTTCTGAAAAGACCACTTTGGAACTGGAGCACATCGATCTTAAGATGCCTCCCCCGCAAACCCAGAATAGATAGGTTTGGCAGGTTCCCAAGGGCATGCATGGCTGCACCGTTGCATAAAAGGCCGGTATATTGTAGCTTCAGCTTGACGAGATTCTGGAGCCCCTTGATCCATTTCGGTAACTTTTCCAGGCTGCCCCGCAGCTTGAGGCTCTGGAGGTTTTCCGGAGCTGTAGACATGCCATCCAAACAGCCAATTAAGCCATCATCTGAGAACACTGACAACGACTCAAGGTGGCTGAGACTGGAAATGGCTGAACAGAATGCGAGGCCATTTTTCTTGTTGATACCGTCCACTCCTAGCTTCCGCAGCCCGGTGAGACCTTCTATCTCTTTTATAACGCCATTTCCCCGGGCGAGGTGCACATACCGCAGTGTAAGCAGAGCTTTCAGTCTCCTAGTCCCTCTTGGCAACTTTACTTCACTTCTGGATGATGCACGGGCATGGAAATAACGTAGCTTACTAAGCTTGATGATGTTTTTGGGCAGCATAGCTATTCTTGTCCATTTGATTTCTAGTGTCTCGAGCTGTCTCAGATTACCCACCGACTCTGGCAGGTAAGAGATTTCGCCGCACCCTCTCAGAGAAAGGAATATCAGATGAAGAAGCTTCCCAATGTGATCAAGATGATGATTAGCTAGATCTTCAGTTCCTTCCAGGTCCAGCACCCGGAGAAACCTCATCTTGGCAGAAATGTAAAATGGCCTCCACTTCCCAAACACTGTTAAGGACCGTATACGGGATAGCTCCACTGTGCTCTGAAACTCAATTTCATTTTCCTCCCAATTGCTAGTTATGGCAAGGTGACGTACTGCACCATGGGTGCTTGAGCTGCAGCCTCCCTCTAGCCTGAAAACAAGATTTTCCTTCATTGACTTTGAGATGCTGATATCCCGGATGAGATCATGTAGCTGGCAAAAGTCAATTCCTTTCCTGCTGCAGACTGATTGTTGAGTTGGTAGTATCATGCTCCTCTCTATCAGCTCCACAAAGTATCTCTCCGCTATTTCCACTGTGGATTTGTCCCGCACCTCCCTCGAGTAACCTTCCGCAATCCATCGGCGCACCAGACGTCTCAAACTAATTTTGTGATCTTCAGGGAAGATGGAAAGGTACAAGAAACAAGACTTGAGGTAATAGGGTAAACCATCATAACTTTTCATAAGGACTGTTTTAATGGGTTCAAACATTGGATTCATCTCCAACTCAGCACTGATATGCTCATTCAGTTTCCTCCATTCCGCAGCTGTTTTGGTTGGTTGGTCTGCCAAGAAGCCACCTATGGTGACTATCGCGAGGGGAAGCCCATTGCACTTTTTTAGGATCAGCTTTGCGGGTTCAACCAACTCAGGATAGTCCTTATCCAAATCTATGGTCTTATTCTTAAATACCTGCAATTGTGCAAAAAAACTAATTAGTTCTTGTACAATTCTATTTTATTTCTTAACTCCTCTGTCCCAGCATAGGTGGCCGGCCAGTAAAGAATAGGCTATGTAACAAACTAACAATGTCCTTATGTCCTGGTACTCTTTTGTATGACATGGCAAAATATTTTTGTACTGAGATTTATGTCGAGTAAAAGGGACACTGTGTTATGTAAAATGGACTACAATAGAAGTTAAGCAGTAACTTAGTGTGCCAAAAAGTTCAAATGGAATCCGGGCTACATGTAGATTGTTTTTCTTAAAATTCAAAATCGGTACTTGTTAGTTTCCAAAAATCGCGAGAAACATTTCAGATGTAGATATTGTCAAGATCTACAAGCAAAATTTCAACTCAAACTTCGTTGTATTCCGGGCTACAAAAAAAAAAGACAAATCTGGCATGTACTCCCTCCGTTCGCGAAAAGGTTGAGACATACTTTTGTGAACGGAGGAAGTACTGTTTACCACCCATTTGTCATTTTTGCCCTGACCAGTACAACGAATTTCGATTTACAATTTTGCACGCTTGTAGATCTTGAAACTATCTACATATGTGATTTGTTTCGCGATTTTGGGAAACTAAAAATGCCAATTTTGAATTTTAAAAACGAGCTCTATGTAGCTCGGGTTGCAAACCACCACTCTCCTTAGTGTACACGTTTCTTAGATATAGTTTTGTACAAAGATTCATGTCGAGAAGTTTCTGTCCTTCTACTTGCATGCAATTTTTAGTATTTTTAATAGCAGTTTCACAAAGTTTATAAAAAGGTAAAGAGAAATACTCGTCTAGTACCGTATTCATTTGAATCTGTTTGGGAAAGAACGACAATAGTATTCCGATTTAAAAAACATAGAAATGGAGCTTGTTTAAGTTACATGATACATTTAAACCCGTGTTCCTACATAATTTGACAGAAAATAGAGAAGCAATGGAATATTGTCAGCTTGTTGCTAATCCTAACTTGCGGTAACATGGGCTATGGGTGATGTAATAAGTTTTTTTTTTGGTTTGACTGTTGAAACAGTCTTAAGTATATCATTCCTATTTGATGGCCTTACAAGTTACAACATGGGTCATTGTTGCAATTTGGCCTAATCTTATTTTACTGTGACCCACTTTGAAGTTTCTGATCTTCCGTAGAGGGTTGTTAGTGTTTGGATAACAACATGCTAATCTGGAATGACCCTAAACTGAAATCTGAATTGATTACAGTGAATAATATTATTTGCAAGATAAATTGAATATAGCAATATGAGTATACTCTTTCAGTACCTTTTTTGTGAAGAGGTTACGTGCGTCCTTTTCTTCTAGACCGTTGAGCGAGCGTATGCACTTTTGTTTTTTACAACAATACTTAGCAATATCCTCGTCTTGTGGTGATCTCAATGATCAATCTTGGATTTCGCATTGCAAGTAAACTCTGCAATATTTTATCCCATTCTGCAAGCAACTCTTTCCTTGTGAAAGCCTACCGAACACTTCAGTCAACTCTTCAACTCCCATTGAAGCTATATTTTTTGGGGCGTCGCCTGCAAAGTCCATGGCCTCCTTCCTTGCATCTAGTTGTTCTGCCAAGTTCCTAAGGAGCTCCTCAAGCTTGAAAGGCCGCAAGACCGTGATGAAAGCATGTTTCACAAACATGTCGCTGACCTCTTTCGTCTGGTAAACATCTTTGATTAGAGTGGTTTTTCCAAGACCACCCATTCCCCATACCGCGACCGGCTGAAATTGTTGGGTACTAGCTTTTTCCAGGATTAGTCCAATAATATCCGATTTCTCTTTCTCTCGCCCAATAAGCTGAAATTCCTCCAGAACAGCTGGCATTGTCTTGGTGCGGGTGAGCCTCTCTTGCACTATCAACTTTCCATCAACATCAGTATTAGATTGCTCTGTTTGTATCTCATTCTCAGCGGTGTAGGGTAACATTGAGCTAGATGCAGCTGGCTTGGATGGGTATTTAACGTCTTGAGAACTCTGAACACAAACAAGTGTAGTTAGATAAACTATTTATGATGAATAACTAAAAAAATATTGATGAATCATCTTAGCGCATGTCCTATTGCTACATAGGAATGCTAATGTCCCAATTAACCAAAAAATACTAAATCAAGCTCGAATGGAATGTGTACAACTTGGAAATGAACACAAATTGTTCATGAATCATATATAAGTTTTTTAGTACTACAAGAGAACACAATGTTATTGCATGGCCGCTCCGCATGGCATAACCAGCTACAACACTAGCAACATCATGAACAATTGCATGGCTGATCGTGAGTGGGTGTACTGTGGTCGTACTAGTGCGAATAATGAACACTAGCAACACTAGCAACATCATGAACACTAGCAACACTAGCAACATCATGAACAATTGCATGGCGAGCAGGAACGTCCTAGAGATGAGGTGATGCGGCAGCGCATTGATGGTGATGAGGATGATGAGGTTAGAAAAATGCTAGATGACCTCTGTTGTGCATAAAAGTTACATTCGCCACCTTTAGAGGAGGACCTCGGGGAAACCGGAAGGGCCTTCCTTAATATGATGGCCTCGGCAAACAAACCTCTTTATAAGGGTGCAAAAAAAAATCTCAGTTAGATTCAATCTCGCAACTACTGGCAGTCAAGGCCCAATACACTTGTAGCCGAGCTTGCTTTGAAGCATTTCTAGCAGTACGGGCTAACCACCCTGCAACTTATGTTATGCAGCGAAACATGTACGAGTCGAACAAATCATGAAGTGCACGTGATAGATTACGAAAATATAGTTATTTGTCCAATGAATTGCCTTTTGTTGAAGAAGACCGTCCATTCAGAGAAGACAAAACGCACTTCACAAAAGAAAAAGTTGTCGATGAAGTAAACGAGATACCAACGTTCACGGGTGCACATGTTGATGCCGAGCTAAATACTCTCTAGCCTAAGACCGTCGGCATAGACACTTTACAACCCTTTCAGGAGGAACCAGATCATGGCACGTGGATGTCTATGTCGAAGCCTCTAGTTATTGTGATGTGGATTATGAACGGTTGCTGGAACAACCGATTTTTTCACCCGACTGACGTGTAGCACGCGCGCTACAGCATATACATGGCTTGGATATGGGCTTGGTGGTCCGGCCTAATTAAAGAATTGAAACAATTATTTAATGGGAAAAGTCGATAATGCCCTTTTGAATCTGGGGGAGGGGTACACCGAAGCACATGCCCTGCATTATTAATGGTTAATTTGTCAAACTGGACCTAGTGGAGCTACGCGTCGTCCACCTTCTCCTTCACTGAACGAACTAGGTCAGTTTCGTCTTCAGACAGAGACACGGATCTATCTCGTCGTATCACATTGTGTTCTAAGATTCCATTTCGATAAAAGGAAAAAACCCCGTCGACGGCCACGTCGGCGGGCTAGACGTGCAACTACGGTGAGAGCTGCGGGGCAGACCGCCGTTCTGCCTCCACACCAAAGGCGCCGGTCGGTCCGGGCGCCAGTGAAATGTCCACGCTTTGTATAACTGCAAAGGCCTGCTCTTGAACCTTTTAAGAGCATCTCCACCGGCACCCTCCAAAGGACACTCCAAATCTTATTTAGGGTGTCGCGGACAAAAAAAAATGCCCACAGCGGCACCCCAAGTGGTCTGGACCAAAAACATGTCCGGTGCCAGGCATGACCGGTCACAGCTCCATGTGTGGCTGGCCCACAAGTTCTTTTTCCTTTTCTTGCTCGATGCATATTCCCACATGAAGATGGAGGAGGTCCAGGCCATATCCCGCTCGCCTTTCGTGCAAGAAGGACCCCACCGTCAACCTCCTTCATCCCTTGCAAGAACGGCACCCGGAGAAGCACGGAAACCGCCGCGACGACCTCGTCTTCAACCAGCATAGTGTCGTCGTCCGCGCTTCTCCAAGCCAAGCCGTCATGTCCTAGAGGTGCGGCATCGTCGAATATGTCCGGAACCGGAAGGATTCGAGATAGAACGCAAGGAATCATCACCGACAAGGTCATCTTCCTCCTACGGCCGGGCCCGCGGTGTTGCCGTCCCCGTCAGCCCTCGCTTTTTCAAGCCAATCCGTCATGTCCTGAAGGTGCGCCGTCATTGACTACGTCCGAAACCGGAAGGATTAGAGCTAGAACATGCAAGGGAATGAACTACCGCGGCTTACGCTACTCCCGCGACGAGCTCGCTCGAGCCGGCGACCAGCCAAGCGTGGTGACGACGGGAGTCCCAGCTCGTGCTCAGATGCACTCGACGAGCAGGGGTGGTTCGTACGAACGAGCTAGCTGAGCTGCTGGTTGGAATGAGCTAGCTAGCTTCGTAATCTGCAATGGAATCCATCGGCCGCCGGGGCTTCGTAGGAACGAGCTTTTTTTTTGCGAGAAGCTGATATTGATTAACTGCAAATCTTACAGATCAGTCTAGAACAAAGAAGCAAATTACAAGATAGTCCTTCTGGACCTCGACGCCATGGACGACGAACAAGACGCACCGCCGGGGCTTCGTAGGAACGAGCTAGCTGACCTGCTGCCCGTATTTGCTGCTTTTCTTGGGTTGCCTTTGTTCTTTTCGACTTTTCGTGGCTGTGTTCTGAATTTGAGCATGTATAGCTGAATCAAACCAACAGCTTCTTTGTTTTGGATTTGTTGCTAGCTGAATCAAACCAACGTTCTGAACTTGCTGCTAGCTACGTGGATGAGTCCAAAGCTAGTACTAGTATACATCAGCAAGCTAGCGTGGCCTCTGTGTCGCGTGCGTCTCTACCGGCCGTCTCTACCGGCCGGAACTGGTGCAGATGATCGTAGTACGAAGCCTGCAGCGCATTGCCGTCGCCTCGCGGCCGTGGTCTGCAGCCGCGTGAGCCGCAGCCGCTCGATCGATTGAGCACTCCAGCGTATCTCTTCCAATTGAGCACGGCGACACAAGCAAAGGAGAGAGTAGATGGCGCGGCGTCGCTCGTCTCCGGCAGCAGCAGCTCACGCATATAAAGGTGTTTGTGTTAACAAGAGAAAAGATGGAGCGTGTTGCCGCTGGAGGAATTTATTTTGAGCCCCAATTGGGAGGTGCCGGACACGAATTTATTTCGATCGACCAGCAACGCCAGGAGAGATCAATCAGCTGACGTGCGGACCGATGGCGATCAATCACACCGGTGACAGCGCGCGATGGATCGATCTTGCTTGGCAGATGAGTACCGAGCTGCCGGCCTGAACGAGGCATGCGTGAACAGACCGAGGGTGCAGGGGAAAGAGCATGGCGGGCTCGTCTTGCCGGTCGCCCGATGGATGCTAAACTCACAGGTTGGGGTTCCACTTCAACGTGCTCCGTGGACACTACAAAAGATACGGTACTATACTTCCGATCGGAATTAGTTGTCGCGAGTTGTACACCATGTCTGTACCTGAAGTACTCTACGTGTGTCCACGACAATCAAAAGGGATCGGAGGGAGTAATAATTTCCGACACAATGGACCCCGAGTATCATCCCATAACAAGTTTAAATCATAATAAATCTTCCCATCGAAAGCCTTTTTTCAGCATTCTAGCTAGCTGGGCTTGTGTACACATTTTTTTTCTTGAACTGATTGAGCTATCCTACGTGCTAGCCAGTTAGTGTACGTTTTTTTTTCATGAAGGGACTCGGTAAGCTATAGCTTAGCTGTGTACGTTTTGATAGTCTACATTGTCTTTTTATGGACGGACTTGGCTATTACTACTACGGAATGTATTCTCTGTTCGAAATATGTTTTATTATGTCAGACCGTGTCAAAAAGAAACTTCCTTTTGATGTAATTAATATTTTTTTCATTAAATCGTAACCGCTAATTCTAAATCCAACTGACAAAATAATTTGAATGATTTGACTTAATGTGGTGCCTCTCTTAGACCCTCATGGAAGATAGATGTATCCTAATTGTTGTTGATAGGCGATATTTTGAGCACCCTGCACCCCCCAAGTTATCCACCGCGGCTCCGGCTCGGCTTGACGTCGTCGTCGACGGGAGGAAGAAGAAGTTCCAGGTTTGCACGAATCGCTATGCAATTTTTTGACGGCAGATGAAGCGATTGAGCGCTAAGCTAATTCTCAGTCGATTGAGAAATAGCTAAACCGAAATAATAAATACTCACTCCGTCCCAAAATAAGTGTCTCAACTTTGCACAAAAGTGGATGTATCTATACATGTTCCATGTCTAGATACATCAATTTTTTGACAAATTTAAGACACTTATTTTTGGACGGAGAGAGTAGTTGTGAAATGCTGCGTCCGATATCGAAGGAGTACCAGCTGGTAGAAAGGGACTGAGATCCCGTGCCCCCGCCAAGGCAGGGCACGCTGTGCCCTGAGGCATCGTATCCACCGTCCGCTCCTCATCCGACGGCCACGACGGGTCAAACCCAAATTTGGACTTGGTCACTCTTCTCCTTCCTCTGTTTCTCACGCGAGCGACGACGCGAGGCGAGCTGCCGGTCCTGTCGCGATGACGCGAGGCGAGCTGCTAGCCCGTCGCCGAGCCTCGCTGGTCCGTCGTCGAGCTGCCGGCCCCTCGCCGTCGCCGAGCATGCTCCCGTCGCTGAGCCTCTCTGCTGCTGCTCCCGTCGCCCGCGGGTAAGGGAGACGAGCTGCTCCGGCTGCTCGACGGCCGCCCACCTCTGGCTGCTCCGTCCGCCTGACCTCTGGCGATCTACCACCTCTCCCTCGCGGCCCTCAACCAGTCCAAAGTCGCGCGCTTCCCTGGGGCGCCCAAGGCCCTGCTCACCGTCGCGTCCTGCACCGCCGAGCCGACGCCCATCCGTAGGCTGGCCCTCATGGTCGTGTGCAACGTGGGAGCCTGCGCTAGTACGGAGAGAACAAAGGATGTTCTGGCCAGCAAGCAACACCCAACCAACTACCCCAACAGCTTCTTTGTCCGGCACACAGCTCCAGCACGAGCTAGGAATACTCGGCTCCTAGCGTGAGTGAAACATTGGCGAATCCCATATGAACTTGCGCGAGCTAGCAACTCGCACAATCACTTCATTCATTGTACTTTTCGATTCATCATTCACCGTTCCGAAACGAAGAGGAACTCTAATTCTCGCGTGACAGTCACGAACATCTAATGGAGCAAGCGAATTTACAGACAAATGACGGACGGAGGAATCGTGATTTTCAGAACTCGGCGGTGTTGCCGCCCGACGACGCCCCGACCTCGCGCTGCCGGCGCCGGAACGACATGAGCCCGTCGGACACGATGCTCCCGCCGCAGTCCTCGCCGTCGCCGCACTCGAGGCTGCTGCCGGTCAGGTCCGCCTCATCGTCTAAATCGCCCCGCATGGCGCGCAGCGTCTTCCTCGCCATCTCGCGCCGGACGCCGCCGGGCGTGCCCTCCTCGGCCACGCGACGGAGCGCCTTGTCGGGCCCCGCGGCGCGTGCCAGGCCGCGGAACCGGAGGCTGCCGCGGCTCAGCGCGTAGATGGCGGCGACGCACCACTCCTCCAGCTCCGCGATGCGGGCGTCGTGGGCGGCGAGGAGGATGCCGGACACCGCCGCCACGGCGCCCGCGTCCATCAGCGCGGCGCGGCTCTGGGCGCAGGCTCCCACGTTGCACACGACCATGAGGGCCAGCCTACGGATGGGCGTCGGCTCGGCGGCGCAGGACGCGACGGTGAGCAGGGCCTTGGGCGCCCCAGGGAAGCGCGCGACTTTGGACTGGTTGACGACCGCGAGGGAGAGTTGGTAGATCGCCAGAGGTCAGGCGGACGGATCAGCCAGAGGTGGGCGGCCGTCGAGGAGCCAGAGGTGGGCGGCCGTCGAGCAGCCGGAGCAGCTCGTCTCCCTTACCCACGGGCGACGGGAGCAGCAGCAGAGAGGAAGGAGAAGAGCGACCAAGTCCCAAATTTGGGTTTGACCCGTCGTGGCCGTCGAATGGGGAGCGGACGGTGGATACGATGCCTCAGGGCACAGCGTGCCCTGTCTTGACCGGGGCACGGGATCTCAGTCCGGTAGAAAGCGTAGATTGTCTGCTCGCCAGACAATTGCTTGAGCTCTGACGCCGTACTTTTTTTGCCTGAGCACATGCTTGCCACTTCAACGTGCTCCGTGGACACCACAATCCGATTCCAAAGTTTATTTTTGGGAAAGCAAGTTCTGATCTGGTGCCATTCTTCAACGGTGGATAGATCGGTAAGTACAATCAGGTACCTCTTCTCACTGACACATCCACCATACTCATGAGCCAGCTCATGCACCGACTTCGCCTCCTCCAGCAGAACATCAACCACCTCTACGGTGGCTGCTCGAAACTGTTTCACAACACTCTGGACAAATTCTTTCGGGTGAAAAGGGCGCTGTACCCTGACCCACGCTCGGCATGGGAAATTGAGCTTGACAAATTCATTCTCGTAGGCCTCCGAAATGATGGAGGTATGCCCAATGGTGCCACTTGTTCCCCACACTCCGATCACTCCAAGTTGGTCTGAGGAACCCACGGCTTCCTTTTCGAGGATCAGCTGGGCAAGATCCAATCTTGACTGAGGCTGCTGCCTGGCGGGAGAAAATTGCAGAAAACCACCACAATTCGTGGTTCGGTTGCAAAAGACCACCGGTTTCCAGCAAATTCGCAAATAACCACCGCTTTTGAATGACACCGTTGCAAAAAACACCAAAATTCGGACTGACCACGGTTTAGCCATTTTGACCACGTTTCTGACAGGGGCGGCCCACATTCAGGCGTGACGTGGCACGGGCCGTTAACGGCCGTTAACGGCGGCCGCGATAGGTGCGGTCCGACCGCACCCGAGCCCGCACGCACCTCACTCTCGCTCGTCCTCGCTCTCTCGATTCCCCTCGCTCTCGCTCGACCGGCGGCCGCGATTTCGCCGGCGACCGTCCTCCGCCGCTGCAGGCCGCCGCTCCCGGGATGGTATCGTGGAACGACGGGGAGACCAGCACGGAGAGTCTCGCGTCCTCCGGCTGGGAGGTCAGTCCTCTTCTCTCTTTTCTGCTTAGGGTTAGGGTTTCTTCAAATCCTCTGATTTTCTTCGATTCGAGTTGGTTTGAGCTCTGGTTCGTGCTGATTTGGGTGAAATTGCTCTACTGCAGGGCCCTGTGACCATCTACGATACCGATTTCACCGGCGAAATTGAAGATGACCAGCGTCGGTGTGACTGCCATGGAATTTTAGAAAAATTTGTGGCATTTGAGAGCTCGGACACTGGTAGAAGGTTCCTAGGATGTTCTTGTGCGGTATGTCCTTGAATCTAGTCACTGAAACTAGAAATTTAGGTAGTATATGCAAATTTAGCTAGTCACTGAAACTAGAAATTTAGCTGCATATTTAGTTAGCTAGAAATATATGTATGTGCCATTTTAGGAAGTCACTGAAACTAGAAATTTAGCTAGCTAAAAATTTAGCTAGAAATTTAGGTAGCTAGAAATTTAGTTACCTACAAATTTAGATGAGTAATGAACATAGAAACCGTGACAACAAAATTAATTTAGCTAGCTGCATTTAATTATACTTTTCTGACATGTGGTATGTATAATGAGCAGGATGGTTTTAGATGTGGGAGAGTTGAGTGGATTGACAATGAGTGGCCATTGACACTTAAGAAAGCTCTCTGGGCCCTATGGGAGAAGTATGATGAAGAAAAAGATGGAAGGAGGAGGGAAGCTTTAGAGAACTCTTTCAAGATCTTCAGTTTGGGCAAGGAGAAAGAAGAGCTGGAGAAGATGGTGCACAGTCTGCAGTGTGAACTTCAGAATTTGGAGAAGAACAAGCCGGTGCAACAAGTTGCAGAAACACGGTTTACTGTTCAGGATGTTCAGCTACTGAATGATGAGAAGGTGCTCAGGTTAAAGGCAGAGAAGGAGAGGGATGATCTGAAAGCAGAAAAGAAGAATCAGGCATCTGTGATGGCAGATCTTTACAAATCTCTCCAAGTTGAGAAAGAAAAGCTGAAGAAAATTCAGGATGTTATATCTGAATGAATGTTGTAATCTCTCTATGTTTAGTCACTTGTGAGAAGAAAATTGTTAGCACTGAACTTGTAGTGACTTGTGAGAGGAATTTGTGTGAATTGCTATGTGTTTGTGTTTGTTCTATTGTATGAATTTCTGCTCCATCATCAACAAAATCAGCAAAGGTTTCATCATCAGAAGAAGGCACAAAATCAGCAGGTGTAGTGCTAACTTGGCTGCTGTGAGACCTATCCGTCGGCCCTTTACCTGCACTTTTCTTCCCTTTCTTGACCTTCTTAATAGATTGTGGCTCAGGTGGCTCTGAAAGAAACATGCAGTCACTGTCCATGTCCCTGCTGCCATCCGAAGCTTCATCTGACTCACAATAAAGATCCTCTTCCTCACCTTTCCTTTTTCTCCTCAAATCACAAATTTTCTGAGTCAATTCAAAATCATCAGAGTCATCAATCCTAGTCTCATCATCATATTCATCAGCACTTTCATCTCCTGAATTTTCTTCTCTTGAAAAATCTGAGCAAATAGGAACAATATCCTTCCCCTTGCGCTTCCTGTCCCAATCTTCAACACTAACAATGTCCATACATTTATTCTGGCTCTGTTGGGTATACAGGTACTGCAAGTTTTCATCACCTTCTAGACCTATATCTTGGTTATCTAACATCCTAAGCAAAAACACACTCATTCAGAATCTGAAACCCTAGAAAAATCTTGCACAAATCGAAGTAAGATGGGGATTAACTTACTCTGCTCTACCAAGTGAGCCCTCTGCTTCACTTTGCCGAGAATATGCCGCAGAGATGAACTCCGAATCCATGGGCGCCGCCGCCGCCGCCGGGAACAGCGACGTCTTCGCCGCGGCCGGGTTCGAGCTGCCGCACCCGTCCCAGTCCTCTGGGAGGAAGCCGCCAGTGGAGCCGCCTGCCGTTGGGCCGCCGCCGGTTGCGCTGCCGCCGGTTGCGCCGCCGGCAACGCCGTCGCCGTCGCCATCGCCGGGATCCATGGGGCTCGCAGGAGTGAGGTCGAGCGAGAGAGCGAGGACGAGCGAGAGTGAGGCGGGCTCGGGTGCGGTCGGACCGCACCTATCGCGGCCGCCGTTAACGGCCGTTAACGGCCCGTGCCACGTCACGCCTGAATGTGGGCCGCCCCTGTCAGAAACGTGGTCAAAATGGCTAAACCGTGGTCAGTCCGAATTTTGGTGTTTTTTGCAACGGTGTCATTCAAAAGCGGTGGTTATTTGCGAATTTGCTGGAAACCGGTGGTCTTTTGCAACCGAACCACGAATTGTGGTGGTTTTCTGCAATTTTCTCTGCCTGGCGGCGTTCCTTCTTGCTTCATCGACGCCGAACATGGCAGCAGCAGCGTCATTGGTGGAGTGGCCGGAATCTTTGGCAGGTTTAGAGGCGCCGTCGATGAGGCGGTAGCGCAGATTTCTCTGGCTGACATCCTCCACCTTGGCACGCAGCTCCTTCATCTGGCTGGCCACATGGCGTCGGTCAAGGAGCCTGCGAGGGATGCGCCACCAAGACTGCTTCTGCTTCTGCAGGCGAACAACGAAATCCTGGAGGCCATCCTCGACGTCGTAGGCGACGTCGCGGACCTGCTTCACCCAGGTCTTGAACTCTTGATCACCTTGTTGTGGTCGTCCCGCTCCTCGTGCACCACCAGCAGGAAAGACTGCATCATCTCCAGCTCATCGGTGACGAAGGCCTTATCGCGCTGGACACCGAGCTGCAAGGCTACCTCCTCCGCCACAGCGGATTGCGCGTACCCAATTGCGCCACTCAGCACGGACTTGCCGATGCTCACCGCCGTGGCCTCCATCAGCACCGAGCTTCTCTCTCTCCCTCTTGTCGTGAGCGTTTGCGTGTGGATGGATGAATGATCTGAGAACATGTCCCAGGCTCTCAGATCCTGTATATATAGATAACGGAAGTCCACTTGCGACCGACCTGCTCGTTCACAACTTGCTCTTCTTAATCAAGACTGCCGCCAGGCCTCAAGTCCTCGCACATTCTCTTCACAGCGTGGTTGGCAACTTCGGGGAAAAGGAATGGCAATTTGGAGGAGGGAATTAGTTAGGGGAGGTTTGGAAAATTGATTATTACTCCAATTATGGGAATTAGTACGGGGAATTGGACAGCATGTTTTCTTGTTCGCCGGTTTAAACGTACGTCATCAGTAGTTCATTACCGAAAGCGCTAGTCTTCGTCCAACTGACCACGAACGGCTTGCCGATGTCCACAGAAGCTTCGGCGCTTCGCTAGTTCCCGTACATTGGTTCCTCAAGCATAGCCATAACAAGTCAAGAGAAAGTAGCTTGCCGCTGATTAGGTGAACCTGATCCTAATCATTGAATTGATCTGTTGAAAAGTGAAAGAGAGAATCAAAATTAGAAGGGGAATAGATCTCTCGTGAGGAGGAAAGCTAGCAAAATCAGAAATCGTAGAATCAATCTGATTCACGGGAGGAACAATGGCGCTGCTGGAGTTTAATTTGTTTAAATTTGTGTCGAATATGTGTATAGGTTACAATTTGATTTGGATTACACGGTTCGGTTAGATGTTGGAGTTGAACACTTGTAATCTGGGTCTAATATATATGTTGTTTTATGGTGATCCAAATTCGTTTATACTGATGAAGGCCAACTTACGACGAAGGAGAGCAGAGCGTCCCGGAGCATGGTGTAGCGGAGCGAATGAACAGGACCATCATCTCCAAGGCTCGTTGCATGATCTCCAACGCTCACATGAGTAAGCGTTTTTGGGCTGAGGCGGCTGCCACCGCCTGCTACTTGATAAACAGGTCACCATCTATTCCCCTCGACAAGAAAACTCTCATTAAGATATGGTCAGGTACTCCTGCTGATTATTCACAGGTTAAAGTTTTCATTTGCACTGCTTATACTCATGTTGACAACGGAAAGTTAGAGCCGAGAGCTATTAAGTGTGTGTTCATTGGTTATGGTTCGGGTGTAAAAGGATACAAGTTATGGAATCCCGAAACTAACAAGACATTTATGTACTTTGATAAGTCTTTCTCAGATGTTTTGCCAGATAGTTCTGATGAGAAAGAACAGGTTCGTGTCGAGGTGGAGCATTCTGTTGAAAAGGAAAATGTCACTGTTGACAATGATGGTGCTACTACAGATTATTTTGATTCTTCTGATTCTAACAATGATAATGTTCAGAACTCACCCCTGTTTTGCAGCCACAAAATCAGTCTATTGCTGCTCGTAGACACGGGAGAAATTGTGGTCCCCGACCACGTTTAATTGAAGAGTGTAACATTGTCGATTATGCTCTGAGTTGTGCAGAACAGGTGGAACATGGACATGAGGCGTCCACGTATACTGAAGCTGTCGGTTCGGGTGACCGCGAGAAGTGGATTGCTGCTATGCAAGAAGAGATGCAATCACTCGAGAAAAATGGCACATGGGATGTTGTGCGCTTGCCTAAGAAAAAGAAGGCAGTCCGTTGTAAGTGGATCTTCAAGAGAAATGAGCGTTTATCTCCTAGCGAGCCTCCGAGGTTTAAGGCAAGGTTAGTTACAAAAGGATTCAGTCAAATCCAGGTGCTGATTATAATGATGTTTTCTTTCCAGTTGCTATGCGTGATCTTGAGCTTGAGCAGTTAAATGTTAAGACTGCGTTTCTGCATGGAGAGTTGGAAGAGGAGATATACATGGACCAGCCAGAAGGGTTCATAGTGCCTGATAAGGAGGATCTTGTGTGTAAGTTGAAAATGTCCTTATACGGTTTGAAACAATCTTCTCGTCAGTGGTATAAAATGTTTGATTCTTTTATGTTGTCACATGGCTTTAAGAGGTCTGAATTTGATATCTGTGTGTACATTAAGTTTGTTAATGATCACCTATATACCTGTTATTATATGTTGATGATATGTTGATTGCTGCCAAGAGCAAGAAAGATATCGCTACTCTCAAGTCACAGTTGAGTAGCGAGTTTGAGATGAAGGATCTTGGTACTGCTAAGAAAATTCTACGTATGGAGATTACCCGTGACAGAAATTCTGGTTTGTTGTTTCTTAGTCAGCAAAATTACATTAAGAAAGTTCTTCATCATTTTAACATGCATGATGCAAAATCTGTTAGTACTCCTATTGCTCCTCACTTTAAATTGTCAGCTGAACAATATCCTAGTACGGATGAGGATTTTGAGTACATGTCTAGAGTTTCATATTCTAGTGCTGTTGGTTCTTTAATGTATGTCATGGTTTGCTCACGTCCAGATTTATCATATGCTATGAGTTTAGTTAGTAGATATATGGCTAATCCTGCTAAAGAACATTGGAAGACTGTTCAGTGGATTTTCAGGTACCTTCATGGCACATCCAATGCTTGCCTCAAGTTCGGCAAGACTGATGAGCGACTCGCAGGCTATGTGGATTCAGATTTTTCTGCCGATTTGGATAAGAGGAGATCCCTCACAGGTTATGTGTTCACGTTTGGTGGTTGTGCCATGAGTTGGAGGGCAACGTTGCAATCTGTTGTTGCCCAGTCTACCACTGAAGCAGAGTACATGCTTATTGCTGAAACATGTAAAGAATCGGTTTGGCTGAAAGGTTTATTTGTTGAGCTTTGTGGAGATGATACTTGCATTAAGCTGTTTTGTGACAGTCAAAGTGTTATTTAACTTACTAAGGATCAGATGTTCCATGAGAGAACAAAGCACATTGATGTCAAGTATCATTATGTGCGTGATGTTGTTGCACAAGGTAAGCTGAAGGTATGCAAGATTAGTACTCATGATAATCCTGCTGATATGATGACAAAGCCAGTTCCGGTTACTAAGTTTGAGTTTTGCTCAGTGTTAGTTGGTATCACTGTCTAATCCAAGAGGCTATTTGACGCCGAAGGTGTTTTCTTTGTTGTGTTTCAGGGTGAAGTTTTTCCTTTGTGCTACAAGATGGAGTGTTGTGTGTGTTTATGGTGATCAAAATTCGTTTTATACCGATGAAGGCCAACTTGTGACGAAAGAGAGCGGAGCGCCCCAGATGCACGGGAGGGTGCGAGGGGCGGCAGCCCCCCGCGGTACGGTACGGATCGTTTCTGGGTCAGACTGCAGCCGACCTAGAGTTTTATGCCACCATATATACCTCTTGTAAGCCGCCGGTTGGGATAAGTCGCATTGTGTAAATCCCCGGCGTTTGTAACCTCAACCGATTATAGTGAAGTTTTGCTGGCTGGCGCCTGTGGTTTTTTCTCCTCCATTGGTGGAGGGGTTTTCCACGTTAAAATCTCGTGTCCCCATTGATTTAATCGTTCCGCACTTCATCATTTCTTTGCTATCGTTTATAACAATGTAAAGACACCTTGGTAGCCAAAAGAGATAGACAAAAGTTAGGATAAACATAAGATTAATTTCGAGAACGGTCGGGTGTCTATGGCATCGGTGCCAGACCGACAAAACGTGTGTGATTTGATGTCTCTGTACACCGAGACAGAATTATCGTCGATGGTACTTGATTAGTAGATGGGGAGGAGGGCTCGTTAAGCATGCCCGCAGATGTAAGCATTGATCACTGAAGTGCGTTACCAAACATCGTCTCTCCCTCTACTTTCTGTAACGATCTAATACGTATATTTATAATGCTTACTTAGCGATGATATTTTCACCCATGGCCAAAATGTTCATGTTTTTTCAGTTCCTTCGATCATGGGACAACACGCTCAACGTAAGCTTATTTTTCTTCGCTAATTCCCCATCTCACCTGAATTTTACCAGGGGTAACCAGGGGCGAGGGCCTTTACAAAGCCGTCGGCATATAAAAAGTCGTCAGCATATAGAAAGCCGTCAACAATAGGTGCTTTCGCCGACGGTATTCTCCGAGCGGCTGTCGGCATATAGATAGCTGTGGGAACAAAGGCTTTTGCCGACCGTGGTCGTCGGCATATTGCGCACCCGTGCGCATTTCGTCTGAGCGTGCTAGTAGTAAGGCTTTTGCCGACCGTGGTCGTCGGCATATTGCGCACCCGTGCGCATTTCGTCTGAGCGTGCTAGTAGTATGTTGACTGGTATGACCGGCGTCGGCATGTACTTCTTTTCTTTGTCCAATGATCTTGCCCAATTAAATAAATCGAAACAAACAGTAAAAAAAATCTGAAAAAATTGGTAACTAACATATACAAAAGTTTTAAGTACGTGCCAAATTCCGTGGTGAAATAACATATGTGGTTGTCTACGTAAAAAACAAATATGTTGCCAAAATGAGATTTAAAAATATCTTTTTTGGAGCATTGATTTATTTTTTTGCACAAAGCACCACGTATATCATTTCATCACAAAATGTGGCATGTATGTAGAACTTTATATATGTTCATCACTAAACTTATCAGAATTGTTAGAAAATTTTAACTATTTTTTGATTTTTTTTTTAATTAGACGGAAGAATGTGAGTCGGGAAACAAAACACCGCTCTACGCCGACGGTATTCATATGTTTGCCTACGGTTGTTAGACATCGCAATATTCTGCGATTTCTGTAGTGATCCCGTACCGCTCCAATTCCCATTCCTCGGTTCTAAGTTTCTAACTCCCTCTGACCAAACACGCATTTACCGTTAGTTTAACAAGTGGCTCGCTAGTTAATTCACTTTTTTTTACGAATACTCGCTAGTTAATTCTGCATCAGGCATTCATTATAACCGTAGACAGCGATGCCCCAACTCACTCCCGCGTATTCCCTTTAGTTAATTCTGGACCAATTGGTAACCTATACTCCATTTAGACGCTGCACTCACCCACGACATGTACTACTATATGGTATACACTATTGTGGCGTGTACCAACTGATGCAAAGAGTAATAATATTCCTCCATTTTTACGGAGTATATACTCTTATACACGTCTGCTTGCGCATCGATCATCTGTACACGCTACAGGGTATAATATAAATAAGAGCTAATAATATGGAACTACAACTTTAGTATACTCCCTCAATTTCGCTGTATTACATGCATCGGATGGAAAAGCCTCGGATGTGTAGCACTGCTCTTAGGGCATGTACAATGGTAGAAAAGGCGTGCCTTCTCTTAACTATCCACGTCATTTAGAGAAGGCAAAATCATTACTATACAATGTGTTATCTCTTATTGCCATCCCTAACAATTAATGTGAATTAATTATATTTTAGTAGGAAATCGTAGTTCTAAGAGAAGACAAGTGATACAATGGTGAAATTAGTCTTCTCTTATTTCGTAAGAGATCATTTCTTAGCTAAGGGAAGGCAACCTTCTCTTTCTTAATTCTCTCTCCGCCACATAGATAATTATCCTACGTGTCAACGCTAAGAGAAGGCTGACATCACCCCATTGTACATGCCCTTAGTCATATTTGAGATTTTTCTGGGATCTAGATGAAAGAGGATGGGCCATGCAAAATTTAACTAGTGCTCTCTCATTTAATTAGGAAAGACCAACAAGCTCCAACTAGAAATGCATGAATTGGCCTAATTAATGGAGCATTGGCTAGACCGCATGCAGATTGGTGAGAGGAAGTGGGTGAGAGCGTTTTTAGGAGGAGATGGGCCATATGGTGACTAATTAAATGGATCTTCTTGATATTATCTGGTTTTCGGAAATTACCTAATAAATCGAGATAGAGGGAGTAGAACTTTTACTTCTACAAAACACAAGGCCACAACTTTGAACCTAGCAGATAATTTACATAGAGCCCAAACTACTCCCTTTGTAGGGCTTAATTTACAAATCTCTTGGCCCAAGTGCTATATGATTGAGGCTACAATCTATACTACTATTAAAAGACCAAACTTGTGTTGTGCTATGTTGATACATTAAATCTGAACCGTTAATTTGATCAACGATTCAGATCACTACAAATCTTTTCAGTTTTGTGATAATTACAAGATTGTCACCGCTAATTTGATAAGGATAATTGACGGGGAGCGGTCGATGGCACGCGGCCGGCCGGGGAGGCGAGCGGTCGAGCGCACGGGCGGCCCCACATCCGGCAGCCGTCTCCATCCCCGCCGCTGCCGACGCCGGATATCGATGCTCCGGCGCCGGATCCGCGCTGCTCCGGACCCGAACTCCACCCCTACCCCACCACCGGCGCTTGCCCACCCCCGTCGCCGCTGATCCGGCCACCAGGGCCTCCCCATCCCCTGATTGCTCGCTTCGCTCCGAGGCAATCCAGACGCTGACGAAGCGCACGCACAGACGGCGAGGACATGCGCGCGGCCGGGGCGCGCTCCCTCTCGCACGCCCGTGACTGGAATCCACCTTGTCTTGCCCTCAAGGACGGCTGCCCGCGTTTTCTGTATGCGTCCCACTGTGGGCACGCCGACGTCCTCGCCCAATCGTCGCGCGCCCCCGCCCGTCTTCCAACTGCAGCTGAACAAAGTCACCGCCGCGGATAGCCTCTCCGGACTCCGGCGGCCACGCACCTTTGCAATCGCGCCGTCTTCTACGCTGTGTAAAGTCGTATAGACATCAGACCGGTACGTGTTGTTCAGTTAGATTGCTGACATTCTTTAACAGTTGTTTGCAATTTTCCATGAACCTGATTCCATCGCTACAAGGGTTTAGTTACGATTTCACGGGTCAGTTATGAATCGAATCTGCTTGCTGCGGAACGCAGCATGGCCTCCATGGCGAGCTCAGGACGGCAATGTTTATTTTTCTCTTTGTCCGGCTTGATCCTCATTCGCTTGCTTCACGTTCTGTTGTTTGATATAAGCATGCCACAAAAATTTATACGCAGGCCAGCCAAATTTATCTTTTAAAAATGATTTAGGATTTTTTTTTTAAAAAAAAATCTACCTGGTACAGACTGTGTATTACATGATTCACTCATTATTTCAGCTGCACGTCTGCACATACTGAACATTGTTTCAGTTAGGATTAGAGGTTCAGTCATTATTTAATGGTACAATTATGATTCAATTTTGCACAAAACTCTAACCGCCAATACCTGCTCATGATTTATATTATCAGTAAGAAATGACTTTTCTAATATGACCTCTCTTCATGATCAGGTTGTGAACTTGGCAGAGAGAATTGTGCTATTTGACGATGTGTAGAGGAATCCGTGTCAAATAAGATCTTATTGAAGAGTTTGATAAACAACCTGTAGGTACGAAAGAGGAACCAATAATCCAGTGCTGCATCTATGTACTTCAGTATACTTCAGTTTTTAATTATTCTTGTTTGGCCAGATTACCCTTGTCCAGTGGTGCTTGAGTCCGGAAGAAAACATGTTTTCAAACATATCATCTGGATACTGTAGTATGTTTATATCATTATTTTAGGGAGCACTCTTCTATTATTGTTCAGGTGCTCTTGATTTTTGTGTAATTACTCGAAGACATAGGGAGACATAGACCATTTATTAATTTGGCTTAGGAGCGCAATGAGACCTTTAGTTAAACCTTCTAATACCTATATAATTTGTGATTTATATATGGAGTGTGCACATAGATAGATCATGGAAATCAGAAGACATGGTACATATACTATTGATAAACAATATGTCCTGCATGGAGTTAAAACATCTAACAAGATGGGGGCATGTTCATCCAAGGTCACTCTATCAAATCACAGGAAAAAAGATGTTGCAATGCATTGATATTTCCTTTGTAACCTTTTTTTTTTTGGCTACTGCTCATGTCCACTATGATTTAATATGATCATTGTCTTCTTGAAAGGAAAAAAGAAGACACGTGCATTGCACGTGCCCAGTTACTAGTATTGCATAAATTGGTGAAGAGAGGCCACCAGCTACTAATTGAGAGGGAATAAATTAATTATTTTCTGGATTGGGCCACAAAAACTAGGACGGAGGGGTACTAGCATGTTTGCCTTCTTTAATAGTGACCACCTGGGTCCACCTGTCCGGTTTTAATTACATGCCAAAAACTCGGGTTAATAAAAAGTATATACACGAAAGGTGGAAATTTTGTGTAACATCTATACCTCCATACCAACATATAAGATGTTTTAACATTTTTTAGATACGGATGTAGCTAGACGGCTATTAATGTGTAGATTCACTCATTTCATCCTATATATAATCCTTGCTGATTTATCTAAAACGTTTTTTATGGGTGTCTCTAACTCTCATTCGACTGAGAATTAATCTAATTCTCAGTCGAATGACGTCATGCTTTTGTGTTGTATCGATTCGGCCTGCTTCCCTCTTCTTCGCTTTGTTGGGGCCGGTTGTCTTGTTTTTTGTGTGTGTCTTGTGTTGTGTTCGGAGCTGAGCATCTAGGTGAGGCCTCGCTTGGCGTTTTCTCGGAGATGGAGGGTCGGACGTGGCCGGAGGGAGCCACGCCAACACGCCGTACAGGGGGAGCTGTCGTCGCCGGCGGAGGAAGCAGCGCCGGCGGACGCGAGGCATCCCGGATGCCGAGCGACGCGCGGAGGCCGTTCCGGCGACAGGCGGCGCGCGGGAGGCCGGGGCGATGGCAGGCGAGGGTGGCACGAAAGGCCAGGCGGAGGGCGGCGGGGGAGGACGGTCCGGCGACGGGCGGAGCGCGGCAGGCCGTTTCGGCGACGGCCGTCGCGGAGAAGGAGGAGGCGGCGGTCGGCGCGGGGGAAGGAGGATGCGGCGGCCGTCGCGTGGGAAGAAGCAGGCGGCGGCCGGCGCGGGGGAAGGAGGAGGCGGCGGCCGTCGTGCGGAAAGGAGGAGACGGCGGCCGACGCGGGGGAAGGAGGAGGCGTGCCCAGCGGCTGACACGCGGGAAGAAGGAGGTGAAAGGAGGTTCTAGTTGATTTTGGTTCGGTAGTTCTCTCACTGGGCTTCCAGCTCAAAGAATAGGCGTTGTCAGATATTCACAGGAACACATGAGAAAAATATGTAAAAGAGAAAATAAACTATTCATTTAAAATGAACAAAAAAGAATCTACCATCATTTTCCAAATCTGTCTGTGGTATGAGCTATCTTCTCCGAACACCGAATCAAGGAATCGAATCAAGGAATATGAAGTTTTGAGACTTGAAATCGACCACAAAACAAAACCAGTGGTCGCTATTCACTGATGGGAAAAACAGCTGGTAGTTCAAAAGATAACACAAACCTCAACGTCACATAAACAACCATAGCTGAAAAAGAAACACCAAAAAGCAGTTCTTAATAATCTCAGTTGTGAAGTACCCTATCAGACAGGTGAAGTTCTCTGGCTTTCCTTGCACCAATGAAATAATCAATAGCTATTTTCTTGAAAATCAACCCTGCATCGTTTTTCTTTCACTTTCGAAGGAAATATTCCTATATTTTACATTGCAAAAAAAAGTCAAATGTTTTCTTCATGCCATAGACACACATAGCAAACAACCAAAAACAGAAAGCAACAAGCAAAGTTAGGGGGAGGATCATACACATACAATATTGAAGTAGTGCTTGTTGGAGTGTTTTGGATGTTTGTCTCTCAACAATTTGCGACAGAAAGCATTAATGACCCATGCTTCAACTTTGCCATTCATTTTCATTGAGTTTCCCAATTGTATCATTGATACCTTGGCACCATCTATGTTAATATCCCATTTACTGCATAGAAAAGAAATAAATCTCAGTTGCAACTGACTCAAAGAAAAAGAAAATAAAACTCAGTTACAAGTGCAGTTAAAACTGGCTCGGAGAAAGAAAAAGAACTCAGTTGCAAGTTCAGATGCAACTGGATTAAAAAAATCTTACAGAAAATGGATTGAAAATTAAAAAAATAATTGAAAAAAAGCTGTTGCAAGTGTAGTAGCAACTGGCTCATAGAAAAGAAAAAAAAATCTCAGTTGCAAATGCAGTTATAACTGACTCAGAGAAAAAAATCTCAGTTGCAAGTGCAATTGCAACTGTCTCAGATAAAAAAATTTGCACTTGTCTCAGAGGAAAATAAAACTTAGTTGTAACTGGCTCAAAAACAAAAAAATCTCAGTTGTAAGTGCAGTTGCAACTGGCACAAAAGAAAACAAAAAAAAATCTCAGTTGCAACTTCCTAAAAAATAAAATAAAAAACAAAATCTTGGTTGCGAGTGCAGTTGCAATTGGCTCAGAGAAAAAATTCAATTCGAAGTGCAGTTGCAACTGGCTCATAGAAAACAAAAAATCTCAGTTGCAAGTGCGATGTGAGAAAATCACAGTTGAAAGTGCACTTGCAACTGACTCAAACAAAAAAAATCTCAGTTACATGTGAAGTTGCAACTGGCTCAGGGAAAAAACTCAGTTACAACTGGCTCAAAACAAAAAAAAATCACTGATGCAAGTGCAGTTGCAATAGGCTCGGAGAAAAACTCAAAAAATATCTCAAACAAAAAAATCTCAGTTGTAAGTGCAGTTGTAATTGGGAGTAAAAATAAAATCAATTGCCAAACTGGCTCAGGACAAAACAAAGAAATCTCAATTGCAACTTGTTGAGAGAAAAAGAAATCTCAGTTTCAAATGAAGTTGTAACTGGCTAAAAAACAAATCAAAAATCCGTTCCGAGTGTAGTTGCAGCTGGCTCAAAAGAAAAAAAATCAGTTCCAAGTGCAGTTGCTGCTGCCTCAGACAAAAAAAAATCTTAGTTGCAAATGCAGTTACAGCTGCCTCAGACAAAAAAAATCGCAGTTGCACGTATAGTTGCAACTGGCTAAGAGAAAACAAAAAAATCTCAGTTGCACATACAGTTGCAACTGGCTAAGAGAAAACAAAAAAATCTCAGTTGCACGTACAGTTGCAACTAGCTAAGAGAAAACAAAAAAATCTCAGTTGCAAGTGCAGTTCCAACTGCATAAAAAAACAAAAATCTCAGTTGCGAGTGAAGTTGCAACTGGCTCAGAGAAAAAAATCTCAGTTGCACGTGCAGTTGCAGCCGGCTCATAGAAAACAAAAAATCTCAGTTGCAAGTGCAGTTGCAACTGGCTCACAAAAATAAACAAAAAGTATCAGTTACAAGTGTAATTGCAGATAATTTTTAGTTGCTATTGTAGTTGGAAATAGCTAAAAAAAATTAAAAAAATATTTAAAAAGAAAATTTTGTTTCGACGCCGCTCCTTCTTTCTCGCCCACCCTGTTTTCGATGAACTGATGCAAGAGGAAGTGGTGCGAGATGACTTGCCAGATAGAAGAAACGTGCCCACGATCGAGGGGCGTTCGGTTAACAGTGGCAACGTGGCTATTAAACAAGTAGTTCTGCTACGTTCGAGCCCACAAACCAAGCAAAACAAACAGTTCGTTGCTTCCTCATATTCTGCCTAAACTGTAGCACCCCACTACAAACTAAAAACTAAACAACACATTCTAACTGAAAATTCATTGCATTGAAGCCCCCACACCAAAAAAAATACAAGAAATTTAATTAAAAAAACATCCCAAAAAACATTAATCCTAAGCAAAAAGAATGATTTACACACAAAAAAATCAAAAAAGCAACAAACAACTTTAAAAAATACAAAATAAATAAATAAATTAACTTACAAAAACATGCCCACACTTACACACAAAACTTTCGAGGCCTCACGGTCACATGAACATACACAAAAAAATGGGGCAGGGCTGATCCACGACTAGGTTCACTAGCTTCAAAACCTTCTACAATATGAACTTCTAAATAAAAAAGTCCGTCGATTGGATCTACCACAAAAGCCTGCTGGGCTATTTGTACAAGATACACACCATAAATTCAAGTCTATCTTTTTCCAAAAATTCGAACGCTGCAAGATGGATTAAACAAACAAATATTAGATATGCCATAGAACTAAATTCCTATCAAATTGGCAAATGATTATAACTCACAGTTAAACAATCTAAAAAACTCTAAAAACAGAGACCAAACCCCAACGACGCCTATCGCCTAGTCTCTCACTGACAAAAGTTGACCTCTTGTGAAGTCAACGCTATTTGGCAATTAAAATTAATTTTCGACCATATGCATCTGAAAAAACACAAAGTAACCCCAAAACCTGCACAAAACAGGCCACACCCCGAAACAAAAAACAAAAAAGGCCCAACAAACGACCCAATACAGAAGCAACTAAAAAAACAAAGTAACCCGCAAACGAAACACGAAACAGGCCGCACACCCCCGGACCAAACGCCAAACAGGCCCAACAACGACACATAGACAGAAGCATCTAACTACCGCACACCCGGAACAACATCCCACCCTAGAACCCAACACGAAACAGGCCACCCACGAAAAAACGCGAATCACAAAGCACAAACGAATCCGACGACCACGCATGCGATTGAGCGCTAAGATAGTTCTCATGCGCATGAGAATTAGCAAAACCGTTTTTTTATTTCATACGAAGGAATTAGTTGTTAATGAATCCCATATTAGGACCCCATGCTCATAGCTTCCACGAGTTGAGAACCGAAAGGCACTCTCCTCCAGAGGCGGAGCTAGACTAATTTATGGGTATGCAATGAATACCAAAAAAAAATTGTGAAAAGAAATCAGTACATAAGCTGATATACACCTGTATATGTGTATTGGTAGCTTTTTTACGTATGCAGCACAGCAGAAATCGAAACGGACAGAGCATGTTTGGCTGCTCCTGACCCAGAGGCGCTGGCGTGCGTGGCATACTATTCCATGAGATTTTCAGCATCAACTTCTTAATGTCTATTGTTCATTTTAGTTGTGACGTATGAAAAGTTAAATTCTGTTTTTCTTTTTTATGACAGTACTAAGTAATTGGATACCTTGTTGTGACTATGAATAACTCGTTCTTTCATTGATATTAGTGTGGACTTTGGTACTATATTGTTGTTGCAAAGAAAAAAGTTGTAACTTCGCATACGCAATACAAAAATCCTGGCTCTGCCACTGCTCTCCTCTCACTCGTCCTCGCGTGGGTGGATCTGAATCTGATACAGACAGTGTGTCTGGTGCCAATGTAGAGCCCAATGTAGAGCATCAACATTGATTAAAAGGAAGTCAGGGCTAAACTTCGGCTAGAATAGAGAGTAAGTTGAGCTACACATATATAATCAAGAGTTGGCAGGGTCTCTCTCAAGTCCTCGCCTCAATGTCGAGTAAGTTCACATTAACGGGGGCGGGGGGCGATGAGACGGGTGCGCCTACCAGCACGTGTTGCATTAATGCCAACGTCAGCACGTGTCCCATTAACGCAAGTTTTCAAAAAAAATGCATTTATGTCGAGCAGAGGCAGGCACACCGCTCACCTTGGTGATAAAACCTCGCCTCGCCAACGCCTCCAGTCACACCGCAACTCCCCTACACGCCTGCATCCCACCTCCCACCACGCTTTCGCCTCGCAATGGCGAACAATTACGAGGCCGGAAACTTGGCAAACCGGGGCGGACGCACCCTCAACCTCGAGGAGGCGTGGGACCTGTACCGGTACGGGCTCCTTGTCCCGCCGGATTGCTGCCTACCTTCGTGGGATCCCCGTGCCGGCGCTGCCGAAACAGCGGAGCAGATCTGACGCGCAATCGCCTGGCGCCGGTGTGGGAGGAGCGAGCCCGCCCCGAATATGACGACAACAACTGGACCCGGTGGCTCCAACGCTTCGACCGCGAGCGCACAAGGCGTCGAGGCCCTCGCATTCCACGCTGGCTCGGTCCCGCCGTCGCGCTACAATGTCCAGGCGCAGCACGACTTGTGGGAGCTGACCGGCCACACTGTCACCTCCGCCATTAAGGTCTCGGTCGGCGCAAGCCTAGCATATTTCTCTTGTGAAGCTCATCGTCAAAGTCAAAGTTGTCTCTCATTGATGCATGTGGCTGATTGTTGGCAGGTAGCATATTTCTCTTGTGAAGCTCGTCGTTAACGCTGAAGTTACCTCTCGTTGATGCGTGTGGCCAATTGTTGGCATGGGCTAACATCGGTTCTGACGTCGTTTGCAGCAAGGCTTAGTCAGTGGTCGTCGAAAGTGAATCGGAGTCACTTGCTCGACCAGAAGTGATGGCGATGACGCTCAATGACAACCTCGACGAAGGTATTTCTTCTTCGTGGCGTGTGTGGTTCGTGTGGGTGGCCAGCTCGGCCGGTGGTGCCCAATATGGTACCTGCCTATAGGGTGTCGCTATACTCCCTGACTCCTTGCGGCGGCGTACATGGCAGCAAACACTGAAGCTCCTCACAAAATTGCTGCTTATAAATCAAACGTGTAGGTATCTCTCAACGTGCGAGGGCTTTCCTTCTATCGCTACAACTCACTGCTCAAGCTATTTCTAGTTTCAACAAGCCGCATTAGTTTCAGATAGAGACTAGCACATTCATACGTATACAGAACAACAAGACATATAAATAACACAAACCAAAGTACATATATATACAGCGGGAGCAGCCCAGGTGTTTCCATGGTACAAATACAATACAGGCCAAAGTTGGCATCTCAGCGATCAAGGACTGCACAGTAAAATAACCGAATCTTAACCAAACCCTACATCAGCAACTCATTCCTCACATTATTGAACTGCAAACGAGTGAAACGACCAGCCGGTTGTGTTGTGTAATGCCGCTCTCATGGTTTTCGTAGAAAAAAAACAGATGGGTGTGACGTCTAGCTTCCACAAGCAAGGCACTCGTCCCTGTTGTTCAAGGAACAGACAACCTGTGCCATTTTGGCCTCATCGTCTTCCTCTACCGGTTTGACTTCAGCGTCCTGTAAATATCATTTGATTTTCATGTTAGAGTTGTGTTTGAGCAGCTAGTTTGGAAACAGGGCAAAACAGATGCTGAACCAAAGGCCAAAATACGTACCCCATTCAACTTCAGAAAACCGGTATCCACTGTGAACTTGATAGCATCAGCGGCTGCCCGTGTTCTTAAATAGTACATCCCAGTTTTCAGGCCCTGATATTGACAAAAGATTAGCTTATCGACATAGTGATTTTATAGCAAGACAGGATATGGACTGCTGAAGGTTAAACAAAGATACCTTGGACCAAGCATGGAAATGCAACGAGGTTAGCTTCGCAAAGTTTGGTTGGTCCATGTGGACATTAAGGCTCTGACTCTGATCAATGTAGCATCCACGATCAACAGCCATGTCAACCAAAGTTTTCTGCTTAATCTCCCAAACAGTCCTGGTGCAATAATCCAATAGAAACTTTTAGATATATAAAACAGCAACTGCATCCAATAAAACAAGGCAAGGGTGATTGAACCAGATACTTGTAAATTGCTTTAAGATCATCAGGGATTTCAGTCATCTTTTGAACAGAACCATCTTCATAAATTATCTTGTTCTTCAGAGCAGGTGTCCATATACCCATCTCAGTCAAATCATGAAGAAGATGCTTGTTAACCACAACAAACTCACCACTGCAAGAAATGTTCAAGAAAATCAACGATATGTACATGGAAGTTCAGAATGTGAGCACTAAGGACTATTTACAAACCTTAGAACCCGGCGACTGTATATGTTAGATGTGTAGGGTTCAAAGCACTCATTGTTGCCAAGGATCTGACTAGTTGAAGCAGTGGGCATTGGAGCAACAAGAAGAGAGTTTCTTACTCCAACCTTAGAAATAGTCTCCCTTAAAGTTGGCCAGTTCCATCTGCTCGATGGCACTACATTCCACATGTCAGGTTGAATAATGCCCTGCAAGGAAGTTGGTAGAAAAAAATTAGGAAAATGCTTTTTACTTTCCAACCGGTGATTTAAACACCACAGTAAGTGGATACAAATTTTAAAAAATGAAGTAAACTACACCAAGAAATAAATTGGAAAACAGTAGACAGCGTCTAATTTTAAATAATTTAGTCCATCTGTAATTAATTAGTAGAAAAGATATGTAAAGAGAAATACCTTGCTGACAGGGCTCCCTTGATATGTTTCGTAAGGACCTTCTTTAGCGGCCAATTCAGCAGAAGCTTTCAGAGCATGGTAGTAAATAGTTTCAAAAATATCCCTATTCAACTGCTGAGCCTGAAAAGGAAAATGCATTTGTTACATATCAGCTGAGCAAGAAAGGAACATGTGCAAGAGTTGAGCTGGAAAAGGTACCTCAGGTGAATCAAATGGCATGCCAAGTAACATGAAAGTGTCTGCCAAGCCCTGAACTCCGATGCCAATTGGCCTGTGTCGCATATTAGACCTCCTTGCGGTTTCAACAGGATAATAATTCATATCAATTATTTTGTTCAGATTGTAAGTAACAGTTGATGTAACCTGGTAAAAACAACATTGTATTAGAACATTCATTGAAAGGTACCAAATGAGGATCTGCAGTAGGATCTGAGCAAACCTCGCCTAGCTTGTCAAAGTCAAAGTATCTATTTTGTGATCCATTGCTACCAACAAGCTTAGATGGATGGGACTCTATAGGTACACCCTGCAAGAGAAGTTTATCATAAAGCACAAGAATACAACTTCCAGGACAGTGATAAAATCCAGCCAAGTACTGAAAATATATACCTTTTCCCTAACAAAACGTGGTAAAGCAATAGACGCTAGGTTGCAGACAGCAGTTTCCTCAGGACTCGTGAACTCAATTATCTCAGTGCACAAGTTAGAAGACTTGATTGTACCCAGATTCTGCTGGTTACTTTTCCTATTGCATGTATCCTGCAGATAAATAAGAGTATTAATAAATTGCTGTAACCTGATCATTGCCAATATCAAAATCTGGAAAACAGACTCCAGAAGCAAGTACTCATTGTTTTGCAAAAAATGTACCTTATACAGCATATAAGGTGTGCCAGTCTCTATCTGTGCCTTCAAAATATCAAACCACAGGGTCTGTGCTGGAATAATTTTCTTCGCCTTACCCTGAAAGCAGAAAGAAAGTGGATTAGTGATGACTGTTTCTATTAAAATCCATATGTACGAATAAAGTTTTAGTCTTACTTCTCGCTCATATTTCTTGTACAGGTCCTCAAACTTCTCACCCCAGCAATCAGCCAACCCCGGAGCTTCATTAGGACAAAACAGGGACCAATCCTCATTATTTTGTACTCTTTGCATGAATAGATCAGGAACCCAGAGAGCAAAGAAAAGATCCCTTGCGCGATTCTCCTCCTGTTAAATTGGCATTCATCAAAACTCCTTCTAGAGACAGGACTTAATAGAATCGTATATATTTAAAGCTTCTATCTTATGCAAGAATGCACTAAATAGAAATGTTATCAATATCCATTAGAGCAAACTAAGACTTGAATTGTTACAGGCTTGCAGTTTCAAAGCAAAATAATAATAATTAGATAATGTAGGGTTAACATTTTACCTTGCCATGGTTCTTCCTCAGATCAAGGAACTCAAATATATCAGCATGCCAAGGTTCCAAGTATACAGCAAAGGCACCTGGATTTTTTTTTGGAAGAATGGATGAATTTCAGAAGACAAAGGAAAATGGAATTTGCCATATAAATTTTTGACAAAACAGCAAAACCTACCCTTTCTCTTGCCTCCCCTTGATCTACATAACGAGCAGTGTCATTGAAAACACGTAACATGGGAACAATCCCATTGGATGTCCCATTTGTTCCTCGAATATAACTCCCAGTAGCACGGATGTTGTGAACTGAGACACCAATTCCTCCAGCAGATTTGCTGATGACAGCACATTCCTTGAGAGTATCATAGATTCCCTCGATGCTATCATCTTTCATGCAGATAAGGAAACAGCTACTTAACTGCATCATGAAGAATGAAACAGTAAGTAAACGATTTCACAATATACATTGAGGTCATCCAGTGGCAGATCACACACAGTACCTGGGGCCTGGGGGTGCCAGCATTGAAAAGGGTTGGGGAGGCATGAGTAAACCAGCGCTGTGACATGAGATGATAGGTTCTGATGGCAGAGTCAATGTCATCCTTGTGTATCCCTACTGAAACTCTCATCAGCATGTGCTGTGGCCTTTCGACAACATTTCCATTAAGCTTCAAGAGGTAAGACCTCTCCAAAGTCTTGAAACCGAAGTAGTCATAGTCAAAGTCTCTGTCGTAAATAATCTCGCTGTCCAGGCGAGAGGCATTCTGGAATCAAATGTCACATCAAAAGCAGGACAAGACCACGTCAGAAAAGAAGCAGGACAAGACAGGACAAGTATCATGGAACATACAAAGCAGAGCAAAGCAGGGCTCGTCAAGAATTTAAAATACATCACGTAGTTTTATGGAGATTATATACAATGAAACAGTAAAACTGCAGCAGGGCTCATTATAAAATTTAAATATACTAGTAGCACACAGTGCTATGGAGATAAGGTACAATGGAACAGTAAATTCACAGCAACGGTTATTTTCCAATTGGTGTCCGTACTAATCTATATAAAGACAATTATTATGTTCAGACATTTCCTGTCAGAAATGCCATCTCACCTTCATGATGACTTCATAAATATCGTCGGCAATGAGAGGGGACATGAGCCCAGATCTCTCGTTGTAGTGCAGGTACATCTCCTTAATCCTGCATCCACAGTGAACAGACGCAATTCAGACCCCAATCCACGGGTGACCTAACCGAACGAATCAGAGCAACAATAGCGGGCGTGACTTACGTCTCAGAGAAGGACTTCTTGGTGCTCTTGTGCAGGTTGGACACGGCAATCCTCGCGGCGAGCTTCAGAACAGCAGACAGAGGTACACGTCAGGGTGCGGCAGGCACCAATCCAAAAGGGACGGGAGGGGGGGCGGAAGAAATCAATTCACCAAGGACTCAACCAATCGGGGGCGGCGGTTGTTACTGCACATACCGAGGCATAGTCCGGGTGCGATGCGGTGAGCGCTGCGGCGGTCTCGGCGGCGAGCTCGTCGAGCTGGCTGGTGGTGACGCCCTTGTACACCCCCGCGCAGACCTTCTGGGCGACGAGGACCGGGTCGCAGTGGTCCTGGCTGAGGCCGTAGCTGAGCTTCTTGAGGCGCGCCGTGATCTTGTCGAAGTGCACCGTCTCCTGCCGCCCGTCCCGCTTTACCACGTACATCCTCGGAGTAGGGACCTTCCGTCGAGCAGGTGGTTCGCCGCCGCCGCGGTGTGGATTGGGTGAGGGATGAGGGTGGTTGGTGGTACTTCCGTAGTAGGGTTTGGGGGCTCGCGCGGGGGCGGGTTTAAATGCCTTCCTGGCGCGCGCGTCGGCAGTAATTGTGCGGAGAGAAATTATTTTAAACAAAAAAAAAATCACGAGAGGTTTTGGCGCGCAGGGCGGGAGCGGGAAAGCCGTTTTCCCGCGCCGGTTTTGGCGTCCGTCACGTCCTGCTTGGAACGGAGGTGGCCGGCTGACATGTGGTCCGCGGGTGTCAGTGTGAGGGTGGGTATGGCGGGAAACCGAGGACGAGGAGCGTGCTGGACCTGGAAAAGATTGTTTTGGGTGAGAGTGTCGAGATTTGCGGATGGCGTGGACTTTCGGGAACCGTTGGCATGATTGGTGTGGTTCTTGTCGAGCCCGTTTCTTCCCGGAGAAGATGGCGGGGTGACCGTTGAGGTCGTCACATCGCGGTAGGTGGGGAGGAAGAAGTGTGCTTGGGAAGGAAGCCCGGACGTACGGAGATGCTGATGCGGTAGCCAGTGCTGCAAAATAATATGCAGGGTTCTGATCTCGGATAAGAGCATCTTCACCGGCACCCTCCAAATGACCCCAAAGGTCTATTGGGGTCCGCCAAAAATCGTCTCCAGTGGCAACTCCCAATGGGTCGGCCCGAGCGAAATCGTGTGCCACCCCCGAAAGGGCCCCAAGTTTGGAGGCCTTTTTGGGGGTGCCGGATATGGAGCGGACATTGCTCTGACAGGTCTGGCTCGCCCGTCATATACACAGTGCGGGCGCCCGTGCTAATTAGGGTTGTGCAGGAGATCGTTCCGCCCGATTAATGGTGAGGCGACGAGACGGCGGCACGCCTGTCAGCACGTGTCGCAATAACGCCGCGCCCGTTCCCCTGACAAGCGCAGAGCGAAGCGAAGCGTCGCAATAACGCCGCACCCGTTCCCATGGCGCAGACGGAAGCGACACCTCGAGTCGCGCCGTCTACGTATTAACGTCGATGTGGCTTCCAGCGGTGGCGCCCACACACGCGTTGTCGGTGTCAATGCGTGGCCAGACGAACCGGTGCTCGCCGTTAATGTAGGCCACCCAACCCCTCTCCTCTGGCCGCCTTTAAAATGCGGCGCGTCGCGCCTCTCTTTTCCCACACCACTTCTCTCTCCCACTCCCAAGTCCATCACACCACCAGAAACATGGCAGGCAGCCCCGAGACGCCGGAGGAGCGCGAGCTTCGACGTCATTGCTACTTCCTCTCGGCGGAACATGCTCGCCGCTTCAACGAGCGCCGCGGCCAGCAACGCCTGAAGGGGATCGTAGGCAGAAAACAAAAAAATTCCTAACAACGATAAACTTAAACTAGCCAGAATCTATTACTATGCAGATATACCGTAACGGAGGAGATCGATGTACATACCCTTGTAGACCGAAAAGCGGGGATTACGCTCCCGCACAAGCATTGTCGATGAAGCCGACGTAGCCGACCTCAAGGTCATGAAGACGAACTCCTCCAAGTGCCGCACGTGAGGAACCTCGTAGCTCTACACACGTACGGTGTAGACGACGACCTTCGGGCTCCGATCCAGCAAAGCAGCGGAAGCTGAAGACTTGGACCGAAGAACCGATAGCACGGCGGTGTGCGCATGGTGGAGAAAACCTCAAACCGTGCGCATCTCCAATTGCGGAGTCACATCTAAACGGATGAGAGAGAGAGAGAGAGATAATTGGGTGAATTTCCAAGGCACATGGGCACCTCTATATATAGGTGGAGGAGGGCTGCCACCTTCGGTGGCCGGGCGGTGTGGGACTAATGCCCACACCAGCCACGCCCCAAACAGGTGTGGCCCACCTAGGCCGGCCGGCTCCTCCTTGGCCCCTTTGGGGCGAATTCCCCCCCATGGGCCTTCTCCCCATGTGAGAGGCCCATTTAAGGTGGGTTGCCCTTTAAATTCGAATTAAATAAAAATAAAAATGTATTTAATCATTAATTACATTAATTAATATTAAATACATATTATTTAATTTATTCGACCTCCGAAACAATTTCCGTTGCCCTCCGAACTCTATCGAATATGTCTCAGAACGTTTCTGTTGCTCTCCTCCATTTTCTCTTCTGCGTCCAATCTAATATAAACGTCGCCTACCTTTAAGTGTGCCACCCTATGGTTCGGAATCACTCCAGACATGATCGAGACCCGTTCTCCGATCAATGACTAACAGCGGGGTCTTGGATACCCATGATAGTCCATGTGCGTCCACGAATATCTTTGTCATTTGAACCTTAGACGTCAAGTCTCAAACCTTTTGCCTGACGATACTTAGTCTTGTCTGAGACCGGATCTCAGGCATCGCGATACCTAGCTCGATCTCGTTACCGACAATACTATTCTTTACTCGTCTGTGATATTACATCCTCGTGACCTAGTCACATGCTTGCAAGCTCATTGATGCAATCTCACCGAGTGGGCCCAGAGTATCTATCCTGCTATACGGATTGGCAAATCCCGCTCTTGATCATACGCCTCAACATAATTCTTTCGGATACCCAAGAGGGACACCTTTATTATCACCCTATGTTAGGAGTGACGTTTGATGCAATCAAAGTACCTTCCAAAAATAGCAATTAAATATGATCTCACGGTTGAAGGCGTTAGTACTACGTCCTATATATATTGGGTGTGCGTCCATCACATCATTCACCTAATGATATGACTCCATTATCAATTGACGTCCAAGTCCATGATCAGGAAATCTTGATCATCTGTTGATCTCAATGGACTAGTAAAGAGGCTACTAGGGACCTAGCTGTTTACATACCACACGTGTATTAATGTTTCCGCTTAATACAAACATAGCATGGTATAAAACGTATTATGAACAATCGAGATATGACAAATAAAATATCTTTATTAATTGCCTCTAGGGCATATCTCATTCAACACCGCGAGCAGCTGGAGGAACGCCGCCGCTGCAACGGGGAGGCGGAGATGGCCAAGTCGTTTCAACGCGAGATGTGTCGCGAGGAGGCATCCAACGCGCCTCCGTACATGATGTCGCTGTAGACCGCATGGCTGTGAAGCCGCCACAGCATGCCGGTAAAGGACGACGCCACCCTGCCCGAAGGGTGGGTGAGGAACAGCGTCAATGTGCCGGTGGCGCCGCGGCTCAGCGGGCAGGAGCGCATCGACTTCATGAAGCGAAAGTGGATGGAGATGCCGTACGAGCAGAACCTCGACACCAAGTACTCCATCTGTGAAGGGGACGCAAGATGAAGCTGGCGAGGCTTCCCATCAGGCGCGCCGCGGCACGCAACGGCGGTAGATCAAATCCCACCACGCGCCGGCCGCGAAACCAGAAGCCTCAGTCTCAGCTGAGGCTACGTTTCTAAAGGCCGTAGCCGACGACAATAGCGGATGACGTGGGGGTACCACGGCAAATCCCATGGTTCGGTGCCTAGGGTTGAGATTAGGGGGAGAGATTTGGTAGCGCTGGTAGTATCGTCGGCTGACAAGCAAGGATTTACCCAGGTTCAGGCCCCCAGAGGGTAACACCCTACTTCCTGCTTGTCTGGTTATTGATGTATGAGGTGTACAAAGGAGCTACAATGGCGTCCCGGCGAGATGTCAATCTCGCCAGGGTTTTGGTGGTATGAGTATTGCATAACCTAGATCGGCGGCCCTCCCAGCCTTTATATAGGAGGCTGGGTCTCGGCAGTTCGCATCCGATTAGGTTTATAGGTAAGGTAGGCCTCTGCCGACTTAAGCTTCGCTTGCCTTGGAGCATACTTCGCCTTCTTGGGCCCCCTTCATGGGCCTTAGATGTGGTTTGCTGACGGGCCAGCTGTTGGGCCGTAGCTTATACGTGCACTAGGTATCCTCATGGTGGGGCACCCGAAGGGTAGGCCCACATCAGTAGCCCCCGAGTGCTTGGTCGACTCGAAGAATCGGGCAGGGACTCCTCTGCGAGTGCACGTCATAATTTGCTTGATTTGCCATGAATCTTTAGGTCGATAACGCATCGACTAGTACTCTGCTTGTTTTGTTGTGTATCGTTGAGTCGATATTGTATCGATTATGCTCGTAGAGTCGGTAATACATCGACTGATGCTTTGCGTATATTTTGTTGTCCATCTGACAGGTCTTAGGGATGGTGGCATAGCAGGCCTGGTACACTCCACGGATCGGGACCAGTTAACCGCGCTTGGGCAAAACCTTACTAGCCTACTTCAAGTTCGAGTCCCCAAACTCGAACCCGGAAAGAGTTGGTCAGGTTCGACTCAGGCCGCGGAGGTCTTACAGGAGTCGACCTGCAGCATGATCATGCGGGTACCTAACGCGTCCGTCAGCATTTTCTTCATGTCTGCTGACATGGAAACTTTCAGGGCAAACGCAGCAGGTGTGGGCCTTGGCCGGCTCGACGGATCGGCGGGTCTTTCCTTTACACCATGTGTGCAGCATCCGAGGGTTATATGCGGCGGACGCAACTCGGGAAGATTATGACTGTGAATTTTGCATGGAGCTAAGTAGCTGAGTCAAGTAAGCTTCGACTGCCTGTTTTGTAGCTTGACGTCCTTGCCTGTATTTTATCGGGTACGCGACAGCGCTCCCGATGGGAGTAGCCCCCGAGATTATGCTGAATTGCTTGCAGTTGAGAATAATCTCAGCTTTGTAACTTTGCAGCAGTCGACAATTTTTTTGATATGCTCCCGATGGGAGTTGAATGCTTTGAACTTGAAGCAGTCGAATGACCACTTACGTGTGTCGAATGTTTTTTCCTCAGAGTCGACACATGGACTCGAGTACCTTTTATGACGCATCGTAGATTGATGACATCATGGATGATGTATTTTTGCTGTCTGCGTCATCTGGCAGCCGATGGGACATGACACTGTGGTCCCGGTTGTCAGTGTTGACCATGCGGAGCGTCGTCTTGACTTGATTTGACCGCACGGCGCGATGATGGCCTCCTCGTTTCCCGTGCGTAGTGGGGGGCGTGGTCTTTGATGGTTGCGCTCTGCGGCCGCCACGTGTGCGGTTAGATCCTTCGCTGTGGCGCACGATCTCTATCAACGAATGAGATTGGTGGCCAATGTGCGTAAAAAGGGAGAGGGCGAGGTAAAATGTTTTTTACTTCCATTTCCTCCGCCTCCGCTCTGTGCTTCTTCTTCCTCTGCTCCCTCTTCTCCTCCATAGCCACGAAGCTCTCGCCATGACCAAGCCAAACAGGAAGAAGGGGAGAGGTGCGGCCAGCGCCGCCGCTACTGCTAGCGCCACGACCAATAGCGCCGCCGCTGCGGGCACCGCCACCACCGTGCCGAAGAAAATGACCGGAGCATGGACGAGGTCCACTTTGAAGGAGACGCATCTTGATGCATACCTACGGGACAGATGGCTTCCCGCCGCTGAGTTGCTGCCGACATGCGCGCCGGGGAATGAGGTAATCCCTCGACCCAGGGAGGGCGAGCGCGTGTGTTTCGCTGATTTTGTGAGCAGGGGATTTTCCTTCCCTGTTCATGATTTTCTCAGAGGCTTAATGTATGCCTACAAGGTGCAGCTGCATGATTTCACTCCAAACTCTATTCTGCACATCGCTTGCTTTGTCCTGCTTTGCGAGTGTTTTCTGGGGGTGCACCCACATTGGGATGTTTGGAAAAAGATCTTCAATGTGCTGAGGAACGCCGGTCAGGGCAGCGTGTATGCTGTTGGAGGCTTCAATGTCCAGGCTCACGACGATGTCACCTACTTCGAGTCCGCGCAAAACTGGAGGAAGAAATGGTTCTATGCCAGGATCCAGCAGGAGGGGCTGCCTGACTTTGATGCCGATACTACTCTGGTGAGGTCTCGCACTTGGAAGCACCAGCTTACTATTGCTGAGGAGGCGGAGACGGCGCCTCTACTGATGAAGGTTGCCGAGCTGTTGAAGACTCCTGGTCGAGAGGTCAGTGGCCTCCATCTCATTGCACCTTTATTAGGAGGGGCATGCAACCCTTGCGGGTGGGGGCACACCCGATGTGGGAGTTTCAGGGCGCGAATGACCCTACTCGTCTGACAGAGGAGGAGCCGTCGAAGAAGGAGGTGGAAACCAGGGTTCGTTCGCTGACCAAGTTGACAACCAACGACCCCTGCGACCTTGACTCGCCGGTTACTCCACTCGACGCTACTAACCGGTTGCGAGAGGTGAGTTTGTTAGCTGTACTTTGTTTGCTTTGTCCTTTGCAATGTGAATCTTTCTTGACTGCTGCCTTTTTGTTTGTAGGAGCATGTTTATGCTATCTATTTTCCTCCCCTGCCTAAGAATGGGAAAACTCCGGAGGTCAAGATTCCGGAGGTTGACTCGGATAATGATGATATCTCCCTTGCCTCCGCGCATACCCAAGTCGAAGAGGAGACAGAGGAGCCCGAGCAGGAGGTAGAGGAGCAACCTTCCAAGCGACGCCGTCTAGACGAGACGGAGTCGACTGCTGGTTCGACGTCCAAGACGATAGCGCACGGGGATGACGGTGACTCAGGTTCTTCGTCACCTTCTCCCACGGAGCCGATGCAGATAACCCCGTTGCGCATGGCTCCACCTGTTGGACCTGTCGACACGTTGGAGTTTGGCGCGCATCTGAACCTCCTGGACCTTGTTAGTGATGAGTAAGCAAGGTAAACACTCGCCGCCTGTTAAGGTCTTTCTGTTCTGCCAATCAGTTGTAGCTGTAGCTGAATTCTTGTCTCGCAGTCCGGAGCCAGACACCGATCTGCCTTTGACTGCAGCCGCTGAAAAGGTGGGAGCGCAGAGCGGAACTGATGCGCAGTCGGTCGTGCCAGAGGTGACCCCTGCGACAACTGCTAATGAATTGGTTCGGGTGGAGCCGCAGCCAGTCACTGCAGCTTCCGTGCCACCCAATCTTCAAGGAGGTGCACCTTCTTCGAGTGCGGCCCCGCCGATGCATTATGACCACGTAAGTTCCTTCTAATTCACTGTGTTTTATCGGGTGCGCGACAGCACTCCCGATGGGAGTAGCCCCCGAAGCTATGTGCAACTAGTGATAGTTGGGCATAGGCTCAAGTACATGTATCTTGTCTTCTGTTTTCTGAGGTCTTCTTTTTCCGCAGTCTTTCTTCCGCACCATGATGGAATCGGGTGCCTCATATGTGCAAATGGAGCTGGAGCGAGATCAGCTGCGGTAAAAAATGGAGCAGTCAGAGCGTAAGCTTCTCCTTCTCACGTACTCTATTTCTTTGTGCTCTTCCAACCTTAGTCAAAATTGACTTGTCATATTTGATCACAGCCGAAAGAAAAGCTGCCTTGGCCCGCGCGTAGGAGCTTGAAAAGGATCTCGAAACTCAGCACGCCGAGACTAAGCAGAAGTTGAAAGAGGCAAAGGACCGCGAGGACACCCTTCTGCATGCGAGAAGCTGTAGGCGGAGCGGCTCCGCTCGCTAGCCGATGTTGTAGTAGGTAACATTTCCTGCGCTTGCTTTATGCTAACTGGGTGATTACAGATTCTGAATTGTTTTCTGAGTTTCTGCTTCAACGGGAGCTATTGGCGTTGCACCTGCTGCTGACGCGGATGAAGGCTCCCTCGTAGACGCGGTTGGTGCCTTTGACCTCATATGCGCCCAGGTCAAGGATTCCCTCAACAAGTCTGCGGGTGCCCTTACTGCGTTGCACAAGAGCGTCTTCCCCCGAGGCATGCCACCTGCAACTATTGACGCCTTGGCTGAAGTTTTTGGCCCTGGGTCATCGAGTCTGGCGGACTACATGCGCGCCCAAACGGTATGTGGCTCGGAGTTCGCCTTCCTGCTGGTGCTGGGTCACGAAATTGCCGGCGATTTTGAGAAGGTTGTAGCTGACTTTCTGAGGAAACCCGACGGGAGGACTGTTCCTCTGGGTTCCGTTAAAGAGTGAGTGGTGCAACTAGCGAAGGATATGGTAGCTATGATGGAGAAGCGTGCTGCCACTCTCGCCACTGAGCGTGCTGCTCGTGCTGCTAGGTCTAGGTCTGAGTCGACCTCGTAGTTTGTAGGGTCAGCTTTTTTTTTGCTTCTGCTTTTGTTTGTAATGAATCTTTGTGCTTTTGATGAACCTTGTTGAATATAAGCTTGCTTTTGTATCATCACTCTTTTGCTTTTTAGGGTTGCTGTCTATGAATACAGCCTCCGAGTGTATTGAGACTGCAATTGATACTGAATCAGCCCTTAATCCTGGTATTTGCTTATGTATAGCCTGGGGCACCTGGTGCATAAGCTGGTTCTTCTCCTGGGGGCGTCCCTCCTCCAGCGGGCTCTGGAAGGGAGGGTGATGACCATGACACTGCCGCACTTCGGACACGACTTGAAAAGGTAGAACAGGAGCTGAAGATCACCCAAAGCGCCCTTGACAAGATGAGATCGAAACAACCGCAAGCTGTGGAGCGGGAGAATTATTTGCTTGCAGAGTTGGACAAGGTGAACACGCAGCTGGAATGTAAGTGCACTCAAACAACCACCGAGTCCTTTGTTGTTCGATTGTTCTCTGATTGTTCCTTATGATTGCGCATGTGCTTGTTTGGATGAGCAGGCAGAGGCTACACGCCTGCGCGATCATATGGACGGTATTGCTAGCGGCTCGCGGTCGTCTACTCATGTCTTCTGGTCTGACAGGGCATGGGGTCACGTGCTAGCGACGCTTCAAGATCGTGCCTAGCGCACAGGTATTCTGATGGAAGTCTGCAGGGCAGCTTTGGCTCAGGTGCACCAGGCCTTGTTCCCGCTGAACGAGCAGCCACAAGGTCTTGCGGTGCTGATGAAGAGGTTTCGTGATGGCAAGGCGATCAAGAAGTTTGTTCGAGATCAGCTTGTTGGCGGAGCCACCGTAGCGCTTGCCTTTGTGCGAGTTCATCGTCCGCACCTCGACTTGGAGAAGATTGCCAGGGGTCTGCCACCATTGCCTGGTGGTGGCTCTGTACCAATGGAAGAGCATTACCAGGCGACTGCTGGTCCGGCGACCAGCATCATTCCTCAGGTTGAGAGGGAGACAGAGCTCCTTACAGACCCGAAAGAGGAAACCGTAGGTTAGTTTGAATGCTCAACTTGGCGCAGTTGTGCGCGAGTGTTTGTAAATTAATGTGCTGCATGTTGGCAGTTGTATGTTAAGGTTTTCAGATAGTTTCTCGTTTGTATGAGATGTTGTGCGTGGCAGCCCCCGAGTGTTTCGGGTGCGACCAAGGCTAGTCGAATAGTAGGGCCTGTGCGGCACGGCCCCCGAGTGTTCGGGTGCGGCCAAGGCTTTAGCAAATTGTAGGGCCTGTGCGGCGCAGCCCCCGAGTGTTCGGATGCGGCCAAGGCGTTACGAGTAAAGGAACCTGTGTGGCGCAGCCCCGAGTGTTCGGGTGCGGCCAAGGCATTATGAATAAAGGAACCTGTGCGGCACAGCCCCCGAGTGTTCGGGTGCGGCCAAAGCGTTATGAATAAAGGAACCTGTGCGGCGCAGCCCCCGAGTGTTCGGGTGTGGCCAAGGTGTTATGAATTGACTCTGTAAATAGAAAAAACATTTGTATTTTATTCCAACCATTTTATATTAAGCTAGCAGACCGCCTCATTAAAAACTTTCCAGTCCCCTTAGGTACCATGGTAAGGAAAAGAGCGCGTCTGAATCCTGCTGCTTTTGGCATTAAGCGCAATTATATCGATGGCTAAGTAGCCTAAGCATAGAAACGGCACAGGTGTGCGACGTTCCAAGGGTTGTGGGAGAGCTCTCCCGTCTTCGCGTGCTTTTGACGGTATGCGCCGCCGTCGATGACTTCCGTGATGATGAAGGGTCCCTCCCATGGGGAGGCGAGCTTGTGCACCTTCTTCTGCTTCAGGCGAAGTTCCATGTCCCCTACCACGAAAGACCTGGTGCGCAGCCGACGGCTTTGATAGTTGCGGAGTTTCTGCTGGTAGACAGCTATGCGGACGAGCGCGATGTCGTGTGCTTCGTCCAACGTGTCGGCGTCGTCTTCGAGTGCTTCCTCCGCATCATCTTCATCGTAGGCGACGACTCTGGGTGCGTCGAACTGCAAGTCGAATGGCATGACTGCTTCTATGCCATACACCATGAAGAACGGCGTGTACTGCGTCGACCTGTTTGGAGTGGTCCGTAGGCTCCATAGGACAGATGGTAATTCTTCCACCCAGGCTCCTGCAGCCCCCTTGAGTGGCACCAATAGCCGCTTCTTGAGCCCGCTGCACACAAGCCCATTGGCCTTTTCCACCTGACCGTTGGATTGCGGTTGCGCTACGGACGCGTAGTTGAGCTTAATACCTTGGTCTTTGCAGAAGTCGCGGAACTCCTCCGCCGTGAAGTTTGGGCCGTTGTCAGTGATGATGCTATGAGGGACCCCGAAGTGGTAGATGATTGACTTAAAGAAGTTTACCGCCGTCGTGGCAGTCGAATTTGTGATGGGGACCGCTTCAATCCACTTGGTAAACTTGTCAACCGCCACCAAGAGGTGGGTGTGTCCTCCACGCGAGGATTTCTTGAGTGGCCCAACCATATCGAGTCCCCACTGAGCAAAGGGCCAGGCCAGCGGGATTGTCTTCAGTTCGGATGCTGGTGCATGTGGCTTAGTGGAAAATTTCTGGCAACCGATGCATCTTTTCACAATGTCCTCTGCATCCTTAAGCGTGGTGGGCTAGTAAAACCCTGCACGAAAAGCCTTGGCCACGAGTGCTTGACTGCTTGCATGGTGTCCACAAGTTCCTGCGTGGATGTCATGAAGGATAGCTTTGCCATCTTCGAATGCGATGCACCTCTGGAGGATCCCTGATATGCTGTGTTTGTATAACTCGCCCCTGATGATTGTATATGCCTTGGCGCATCGAGTGACACGCCGTGCTTCTGTTGCATCCTTCGGCAGCTCGTTGCGCAGTATGTATGCGAGGAAGGAATGTGTCCAGGTCGGTTCGATAAGGAGAACCTCGACTGGCTGATCCTCTGTGCTGGGTGAAGGGGAGTCCTTGGCTGCTTCTACGACGATCGGCTCCGAGGATGCTGTTGCGTGCTGGGTCTTGATCGATCGATGCTCAATGCGTTCGAGGAAGATGCCAGGTGGAACTGGTGCCCTAGTGGAGCCAAGGTTAGCTAGCATGTCTGCTTCTCCATTGCTGGCACGCCCAATGTGACGCAGCTCGCAACCGTCAAAGTTGCCCTCCATTATATTGTACAGCTCCCAATATGCGATCATGTTTTCTGTTGTAGCGTCGCAGGTCTTCATTGTTTGCTACACAACGAGGTTTGACGACATAGATCATGAGTCGAGTGCACCCACAAGGTTTGGCCATCCGCATGCCGTGTAGTAGGGCTTCCTACTCTGCCTCGTTGTTGGAGGGTCTTGGAAAATGCATCTGCACCACGTAGCGAAGCTTGTCCCCCTTCAGTGATGTAAGGATGACACATGCACCTACACCCTCGCTCTTCTTCGAGCCGTCGAAGTACATGGTCCAAGAGTTGGATACGTCCGGGACTCCCGGTAGCTGAGCCTCGATCCATTCGTTGGTGAAGTCGGGGAGGACTTGTGCTTTGATTGCTGACGGATGTTTGTACGTGGGGCCTCGAGGTCCAAGCTTGATGACCCACTTGGCGACTCTTCCTGTTACGTGGGGGTTGGTAAGGATGTCACTTAGCCATGCGGTGCTTACCACAGTTATTGGGTGCTCAGCGAAGTAGCGGACGACCTTACGTGATGTCATGAACACGGCGTAGGCTAGCTTCTGATAATGCGGTACCGCTGCTTTGATATGGACAGAACCTCGCTGAGGTGGTATACGGGTCTCTGTACGCCATGAGCGTGTCCCTCTTCCGTGCACTCGACAACAAGCACGGTACTGACCACCCTGTTGGTGGCGGAGACGTACAGGTACAACGGCTCGCACTCTCGAGGCGTGACTAAGATTGGAGGCCTCGTCAGTACGCACTTGAGGTCGATGAAGGCTGATTGAGTGATACGTCTCAAACATATCTATAATTTTTGATATTCCATGCTGTTATTATATCAATTGCTACATGTTTTGGTTACACTTTATATCATTTTTATGCATTTTCTGGGACTAACCTATTAACAAGATGCCACAGTGCCAGTTCCCTGTTTTCTGCTGTTTTTGGTTTCAGAAAATCTATTAAGGAAATATTCTCAGAATTGGACGAAACAAAAGACATCGTCAATAATATCACGAGGAGATCACGGAGTCCAAAGGGGAGTCAGAGCAGACCCACCAGGGGGCCACGCCACACTAGGGCGTGGCCCAGGGTGGGCCCGCGCCCCCTATGGCGTGGTGGCCCCCCTCGGCCACCGACGCCGCCTCTTCGCCTATATATTCTCCGCGACGCGAAAACCCTATTACGGTCGATCATATTCCATGAAAAGTTCCGTCGCGGCCGTCATCGTCAATCTCAGATCGGAGGAGTTCTGAAGCTCTTCCCGGCATCCTGCCGGAGGGGAGATCATCACCGGAGGGCTCTACATCACCATGCCTGCCTCCGGAGTGATGCGTGAGTAGTCCACCCCTGAACTACGGGTCCATAGCAGTAGCTAGATGGTTGTCTCTCTACCTTGTGCCTCCATGTTTAGATCTTGTGAGCTGCCTAACATTATCAAGATCATCTTATTGTAATGCTAGATGTTGTGTTTGCTGGGATCCGATGAATATTGATACCATGTTTATTCAAGTTGTTTATCTATATGCTCTTGATCTTGCATGCTCTCCGTTTCTAGTAGATGTTTTGGCCAAGTAGATGCTTGTGACTCCAAGAGGGGGTATTTATGCTCGATAGTGGGTTCAGTCTCTAGATATCTGGATTAGTGACAGAAAGGTCTAAGATGGTAGATGTGCTGTTGCTACTAGGGATAAAACATTGGTGCAGTGTCCAAGGGCACTTGTATTGATTACATTACACACTTTACTTCATGCAATAATCTGTTGTTAGCAACTTAATCCTGAACAGGATGCGGATGCTGCCTTGAAGGTGGATTATTTAGACATAGATGCTGTTGGAATAACGGTCTATGTACTTTGTTGTAATGCCCAACTAGATTTCATAGTAGACATCTTGGCATGTATTGCATTGTTATGCCCTATCTATTTGTCAATTGCCCAGCTGTAATTTGTTTACCAAACATGCTAGTTATCTGTTCTGAGAGAGACACCATTAGTGAACTGTGGACCCTGGTCCAATTTCCTCATACTGTTTACACAACCTGCTGCAATCATCTGTTTCATGTTACTTGCTGTTTTTCCTGCTGTTTTCCACACCATACGTTTAACTCTTTGTTTATGTAAGACCGGAGAGATTGACAACCTCTCTGTTTCGTGTTGGGCAAAGTTCTGGTTTGTGTCTGTGCAGATTCCACGTTGGTGCAAGCTCCCTAGCGCCAGGGGGAGTCAACATCAACAACCTTCCGATAGATCATCAAGTCCTACTGGATTGATAACCTTGGGTAGATTTCTCAAGGGAAAACTTCTGCTGTCTACATCATAACCTTCCTCTTGGGGTTCACCAACACGTAGCCATCAAGCTGTTTTCTGGCGCCGTTGCCGGGGACTTGGAGGCTATTGGAAAGGGGAGTCTCTCAGTTCCAATCTCTTTACTTTGTTTTTTGTCTTGTTTTATTTTTGTTTTGCTTGCTGTTAATAATCAAAATCCAAAAAAATTAAATTCCTGCATCTAGTTTTTAATTTTGAGTTACCCTGTTGCTTGTTTTAGGCTTGCTAAATTGAGTAATCCTGAAAATACTAAGTTGTGTGACTTTACTAGCACAAACAACAATGATTTTATCTGTACACCCATTGCTCCACCTGCTTCTAAAGCAGAATTTTATGAGATTAAGCCTGCACTGTTAAATCTGGTTATGAAAGAGCAATTTTCTGGTGTTAGTACTGATGATGCTACTGCCCACTTAAACAATTTTGTTGAACTTTGTGATATGCAAAAGTATAAGGAGGTAGAGAGTGATATTATTAAGCTGAAATTGTTTCCTTTCTCTTTAAGAGGAAGAGCTAAAGATTGGTTGCTATCTTTGCCTAGAAATAGTATTGATTCCTGGACTAAATGCAAAGATGCTTTCATTGGAAAATATTATCCTCCTGCTAAAATTATCTATTTAAGAAGTGGTATTATGAACTTTAGGCAACTTGATAATGAGCATGTTGCCCAAGCTTGGGAAAGAATGAAGTCTTTGGTTAAAAATTGCCCCACTCATGGACTGACTACTTGGATGATCATCCAAACCTTTTATGCAGGACTAAATTTTTCCTCAAGGAACTTATTGGACTCGGCTGCTGGAGGGACCTTTATGTCCATCACTTTGGGTGCTGCTTCAAAGCTTCTTGATGATATGATGGTAAATTATTCTGAATGGCACACTGAAAGAGCTCCAACTGGTAAGAAGGTAAATTCTGTTGAGGAAATTTCCTCCTTGAGTGATAAAGTTGATGCTATTATGACTATACTTTCGAATGGACATGGTGTTGTGGATCCAAATAATATTCCTCTTGCTTCTTTGGTTGCTCATGATGAGAAAAATGTTGATGTAAACTTCATTAAAAATAACAACTTCAACAACAATGCCTATAGGAATAATTTTGGTAGCAAAAATTATAGGCCATATCCTGCTAATGGTAGCAACTCTTATGGTAATTCCTATGGTAATTCCTACATTAACAATAGAAGTGTGCCCTCTGATCTTGAAGTCATGCTTAAGGATTTTATTAGCACACAAACTACGTTTAATAAAACTGTTGAGGAAAAGCTAGGAAAAATTGATACTCTTGCTGCTAAAGTTGATAGTCTTGCTCATGATGTTGAAATGCTAAAAATAAAAGCTATTCCTAGTGATATTAGTGAGAGTAAAACAGTCAATGCTATCCAAATTAAAATTGATAATAACATTAGGATGCTTGCTGAACTTCATGAAAGATGAGAGAGAGAAAAAGAGAAGTTGAAATTGCTGAACAAAATAGTGTTGCTAGAGTTTGCACTATTTTTACTAATGAAACAAATGATGCCTTGATACGTCCATTTTGCATCACTATTTTATATCATAATTTACTGCTATTCATCGATATATTTCATATTTAGAAGTGTTACTTATGTTATTTTACCTATTTTGCATGTTTGATGAATAATGGAGAATTGGACACCGGAGTCAGGATTCTGCTGAAAAAAGCACCGTCGAGATGCACTATTTCTGAAGATCAATAAATCGAAGGAGACATATGGAAGTCCCTATTTTGCCAGATGACGAAGGAGGCCAAAAGGGGAGGCTGAGAAGGGCCAAGGTGGGCCCTCCTCACCAGCTGGCGCGGCGGGCCACCAGCCGCGCTGCCAGGTGGTTTGGGGGCCCTGGCCCACCTCAACCGTTCCCCCTTCGTGTACTTGACCCCCTGGGAACCCTAACACACGAGAGACAGCCATCGAAATATTTCGCCGCCTCCACGAGGCGGAAAACACCAGAGAGCGAAAAGGTCCCCTGCAGGAAGAAATCTGCCGGGGGACATTCCCTCCCGGAGGGGGAAATCGTCGCCATCATCACCGTCATCGAGCTGGACTTCATCGGGATCATCATCATCATCTCCACCGCCAACATCATCATCACCACCGCTGCACCCCGTCTCCGCTGTAACATCTAGGGCAGAACCTTGTCTATTTCATAGGGGAAACTCTCCCGGTGTTGATTACTCTTGTTATTGATGCTATTGGGTGAAACCATTGGATTAAGGTTTATGTTCAGATTGTTATTCATCATCATATCACCTCTGATCATGTTCCGTATGATGTCTTGTGAGTAGTTCGTTTAGTTCTTGAGGACATGGGAGAAGTCATGATGTTAGTAGTGAATTATGTTGAGTAATATTTAATGGTTTGATGCTTAAGTTGTGGTGTTATTATTCTAGTGGTGTCATGTGAACGTCGACTACATGATACTTCACCTTTATGGGCCTAGGGGAATGCATTGTGTATTCGTTTGCCAATTGTGGGGTTGCCGGAGTGACAGAAACCTGAACACCCGTTGGTATATCGATGCATGAGGGATAGCAGGATCTCAAAGTTTAAGGTTGTGGTTAGTTTATCTTAATTACTTTCTTGTATTTGCGGATGCTTGTAAGGGGTATAATCACAAGTATGTATTAGTCCTAGGAAGGGCGGTGCATTAGCATAAGTTCACCCACACAAGACTTATCAGAACAATGAAGATTAATCAACTATATGAAGCGAAAGCACTTGACGATATTCCCGTGTGTCCTCAAGAACGTTTGGTCATTATAAGTACAACAATCGGCTTGTCCTTTGCTGTAGAACGGATTGGACCACTCACTGCAACTATTATTACTGCATTTTATTTACTTGTACTTTATTTATCTGTCATATCAAAAACTCCTAAAAACTTGTCTGTGAGCATTTACAGTGAATCCTTCATCAAAACCGCTTGTCAACACCTTCTGCTCCTCGTTGGGTTCGACACTCTTATTTATCGAAAGTACTACGATACAGCCCCTATACTTGTGGGTCATCAAGACTATTTTCTGGCGTCGTTGCCGGGGAGTGTAGCGCTATTGGTAAGTGGAATTGGTAAGGGAAACATTTATTGTACGTGCTGTTTTTATTTTTGCCTGCTGCTATATCTCATTATGGAGGGGTCTTCTCTTGAATTCCTATTTGGGAAAACAACTACCACTGCTAAGGTAGTAGAGGAGGCGCCAGATGAGCAGGTAATACCGTTCAAAATTCCTATGAAAATTGTTGAACGTGTCACAAATAACCGCTATGCAGGAGATGGAACTGTCCATCCTGGAGATCATTTGTTATTTCTGCATGAATTGTGCGAGTTATTTAAGTGTGCAGGTATCTCGATGGGAGAAGTTAAGAAGAAATTATTCTCTCTATCAATGTCTGGTAAAGCTGCACATTGGTATAAACTGCTGAAGAATGGGTATTCTCTTGGATGGGAGGAAATTGTACATCTCTTTTACTCCAAATTATATCCTCCAAGTGAGATTCATAAGGATCAGAACCTCATATATAACTTCTGGCCCTATGATGGAGAAAGTATCGCTCAAGCGTGGGGAGATTGAAGGCATTAATGCTCAAATGTCCCATTCATGAGCTTCCTGGTAATGTTGTTATTGATAACTTTTATGCAAGACTCTCCTTTCAAGATAAAACTCTATTGGATACCACTTGTGCTGGATCGTTCACTCGTAATAAAGAAGAGTTTAAGTGAGACCTTCTTGATCGGATTCTGGAGAACACTGAAGGATGGGAAAATGACAAAGGTAGGGAGTCAGGTATAAGCTATGACTTTGAGTGTGTTAAAAAAATTTATGGATACTGATGATTATCGCAAAATTAGCACTACTTATGGTCTTGACTCTCAAATTGTTGCAAACTTTTATAAAGCCTTTGCTTCCTATTTCGGTTTGCCGAAGGAGGGTTTTAAAAATTATCATGAACCATATAAAGATGAATCTGTTTCTCATATATCTAAAGGTGTCGAGGTTAATGTTGTTGATCGCATTATTCCAGAACCTTATATTGAAAAAGTTCCTTTTCCTAATAAGATTAAGGAACATACTATCATAGCTGGTGTTGTTAGTAAAAGTAATAAGAAAACTACCAAACCTGATGAGCAAATAACTGTTGAACCTGTTGTAGCATTGGTTAAAGATCTTGTCACTGAAAATTTAGAAGATAGACACATTATCTTTTGTGAGGATGCTTCTTGAAAGGGCATGGCGCCCCCATGTGTGGTTTTGGTAATTAATGACAATCCCTATGGACTAATGGTTGCATTGAGTTTTACTTGTAGTGTTTGTCCATAGACCATGCTTGAACTCCATATGTTGGATTCAAGGTTGATGCCATGAATATATTGATATAATGAAGTATTTGGCATCAACATCATCGAGTTGAGCATATTGCAAGTATGTCTTGAAGAAAAGAATTATGTGATCATTCATGGTTATCTTCAAGACATCATCTATTGAAAAGAGTAGAAAAGATACAAGGTTGATCAAGTATTGATCAACACACAAAGCTACAAGATGTACCAAGTGGATCATGTATCTCTTGGTATGGTAAGCAATTGTCCATATAGCTTTGTGAACTAACCCATGATATGTGTGTAGCATTTATGTGTGGTTAGGTATCTTTCCATGGGCTTGCATCAAATGAAGATTTCATATGGCCCATGATCGATGACGTTAAGTGGTGATCGTCATCAATGTTGAGAAGCGCAAGTTCAAGAGGAGCATCTCGAAGAAATCCTAAGTTTGAAGCTTGCCACCCATTTAGAGATAATGTTCATGTGAAGATGTGCCTAAGAGAGGCTCTCCCATAGTGGAGTATGGGGGAGCAATGTTTGAGTCTTCACCAAGCGAAGCGCAATCAAGAAAGGTGGTCCACTTGAAGAGATCAAGATCGACGTCATCTAGCTCAAGTGGAATGCGCAAGGCAAATGTATGATAGGGTTTCTATTTTACCGGTCTCGTGGTACTAGTTAGGAGACCGGGTTATAGGATAGATACCGTACTATCAAGAGGGGCTCTCGATTGAGCTTTAGCATATCAGTTGGAGAGAGCTCAAACCTTTGCATACTTGCCTTCATCATCTTTCTTGGTTCTTATTTAGATTTTCTCCTTGTTGGGTTTTGGTGCTTGTTGTGATCTTCATGACAAGCCCAAGTTCTCCGAAAACGGATTTCGTATGGAAAACTTGTTGCGTTTTCTGGTTGGAAATATTATCGGTCCACCTTCGAGATAGGGTCCACACCTTCTCATGTGTGGTATCCCCTCTATATTTGTGACCCTTAATATTTCCAACACCTTTTTGTAGTAAAGCTCTTGTCGCTACCTTTCCAATAGAATTGGATTCATCTCGTTTGGAGCTTCCTTGCAAAAGTTATTGCGGTTCTCCTTTCCTGGTTCTGCAGTTTCTTCTTAGTCCGGTAGTACCGACCCTAGCCCGGTACTACCGGGTGACCCCTTGCGGAACTACCGCGGGCAGTACCAGGCCCAGTACCGCATCTCCGGATGGCTCTCTGCCTCTCGAAGTTTTAACCCGGTAGTTGCCCCGGTAGTACCGAGCACTACCGGGCCAGGTGGTCCGGTACTACCGTTGCGCGCCGAGTCAGGGAGCGCTGACTGGTCTTCGTTCTTCCTCGAGACAACACAGCCGGTACTACCGGGCGAGGCCCGGTACTACCGCTGCGGCCTTTTTCGTCTGCAACGGGCAGATTTTTGAGAGGACCTTTTTAAGGGGGTTTCTTCCCCAACGGTTCTCTCATCTCTTGAGCTAGCTTTTCCCCTCTCTCTCCTCCATTGTTGACCTTTGGAAAAGCTTGCCTTCCTCTCAATCCCTCCCATGATTCTTGCATATCTTTGAGGGGATTTGAGAGGAGATCTAGATCTACATATTCATCCAATCCATTCCTTCTCTAAGTGAGGGAAACCTAGTAGATCGTGATCTTGAAGTTCCATTTGTTGAGTTCTTCCTTGTTCTCCTCTCTCTCTCCCCCCACAAGCATTAGTTGCTTTTGGTGGGATTTGGGAGTGAAGGATTTGACCACTTCTAGTGGTCTTGCCTTCTTGCATCAGTTGCATCGGTTTGAGTTCTCCACGGTGATACGTGGAAATCGAAGTTGAGAAGCTTGTTACTCTTGGGTACTTGGGGTGCCCTAGAGCTTGTCCTCTTGGTACTCGGAGTGCCCTAGACGATCCTTGTTGATCTCGGAGTTTTGGTGGCTCGCGGGATAGTTGGGAGCCTCCAATTAAGTTGTGGAGTCGCGCCCCAACCTTGTGATTCTTGTGGCTTTGGGAGCCGCGGAATTCGGTGAGAGCCTCCAATTAAGTTGTGGAGTGTGCCTCATCCTTGTACGGGTTCGGTGACCACCCTCAAGTGTCCCATAGTGGTTCGTGGCACTCTGCATTGGTGGAGGCACAAAGGAGATTACGGTGTGCCATTTGACGGCTATTCAGGGATCACTTTGTGACTCCGCACCGCTCCAACGGAGACGTAGCTTCCATTGGGAAGTGAACTTCGGGATAAATCATCGTCTCCAAGTGCCTCGGTATTTCTATACCCGAGCTTCTTACTTATGCTATTTACTTTGTGATAGCCATCGAGCTTGAAGTAATATATCTTGCTATCACATATTTGCTTATCTTGTTTAGCATAAGTTGTTGGTGCACATAGGTTAACCTAGCTTGTTTAGGTTTCGTGCTTGATAAATTAAACGCTAGTTTTATTCCGCATTTATTCAAGCCTAAACCACAAAGAATTTTAATCGCCTATTCACCCCCCCCCTCTAGGCGACATCCGTGTCCTTTCACTTCTAATATTGTCTCACATCCTAAAAGTTCTAGGAAGTCTAGTGTTCCTGTGCTTTCTGTTAGGATAGGTGATCATTGCTATTATGGTTTATGTGATATTGGTGCAAGTTCTAGTGCTATTCCTTATGAGCTTTACAGGGAAATTATGCACGAAATTGCTCCTTGTAAACTTGAAGAGATTGATGTGGTTATTCAGCTTGCTAATAGGGAAACTATCTCTCCAATTGGTATCATTAGAGATGTCGAAGTCCTTTGTGGTAAGACTAAATACCCTGCTGATTTTCTTGTACTTGGGTCGGCTGCCAATGATAGTTGTCCTATTATTTTTGGTAGACCTTTTCTGAATACTTGTGGTGCTGTTATAGACTGTAAGAAAGAGAAAATCTTTACTAAATTTGCTGGTGAATCTTATGAATTCAATTTCTCTAAATTTGCTAAAGCACCTTATGAAACTGAATTGCCTAGTGAGGATTTTGAAATTGCTCAACTTGCATCTATTGTTCTTGCTCCTAACAATGCTTTGCAGCAACATATGGAGAATCATGAAAGTGAGAACTTCAGGGAAGAAAGGAATGAGCTTGATGAAGTATTCCTTCGTCAACCTATGCTCAAACACAATTTACCTGTGGAAGATTTGGGTACCACAATGCCACCCAAGGAGGATCCTGTTTTTGATTTGAAACCTCTGCCTGATAATCTTAAATATGCTTATATTGATGATAAGAAAATATATCCTGTTATTATCAGCTCTAAACTTTCAGGTACAGAGGAGGAAAGGTTATTGGGAGTGTTGAGGAAACACCGCGGAGCTATGGGATATACTCTTGATGACCTGAAGGGAATTTCTCCTACTATATGTCAGCACGCCATCAACATGGAACCTGATGCAAAGCCTGTTGTTGAGCATCAGCGTCGTTTAATACCCAAGATGAAAGAAGTGGTAAGAAATGAGGTATTAAAACTTCTTGAAGCTGGTATTATTTATCCTATTGCTGATAGTAGATGGGTAAGTCCTGTGCATTGTGTTCCTAAGAAAGGAGGAATTACCGTTGTTCCTAATGAAAATGATGAACTAATTCCTCAAAGAGTAGTAGTTGGTTATAGGATGTGCATTGATTTTAGAAAGGTTAACAAAGTAACTAAGAAAGATCATTATCCTTTGCCTTTTATTGATCAAATGCTTGAGAGGTTGTCCAAGAAAACTCACTTTTGTTTCCTTGATGGGTATTCTGGGTTTTCTCAAATTGCTGTGAGAGCGCAAGATCAAGAGAAAACTACTTTTACTTGTCCTTATGGAACTTATGCTTATAGACGTATGCCTTTTGGTTTATGTAATGCTCCTGCTACTTTTCAAAGATGCATGTCTGCTATTTTTCATGGCTTTTGTGAGGAAATTGTGGAAGTCTTCATGGACGATTTCTCCGTCTATGGAACTTCCTTTGATAATTGTTTGCACAACCTTGACAAAGTTTTGCAGAGATGTGAAGAAACTAGCCTTGTTCTTAATTGGGAGAAATGCCACTTTATGGTTAATGAAGGAATTGTTCTTGGACATAAAATTTCTGAAAGAGGTATTGAAGTTGATCGAGCTAAAGTGGAGGCAATTGAAAAGATGCCTTGTCCCAAAGATGTTAAAGGTATTCGTAGTATTCTTGGTCATGCTGGTTTTTATAGGAGGTTTATTAAAGATTTCTCTAAAATTTCCAAGCCTCTTACTAATCTTCTTCAAAAAGATGTACCATTTGTTTTTGATGATGATTGTAAGGAAGCTTTTGAAACTTTGAAAAAGGCTTTAATCACCGCTCCTGTAGTTGAACCACCTGATTGGAATTTACCTTTTGAAATTATGTGTGATGCTAGTGATTATGCTGTAGGCGCTGTTCTTGGGCAGCGAGTAGATAAAAAGTTAAATGTTATTCATTATGCTAGTAAAACTCTTGATTCTGCTCAAAAGAATTATGCCACTACTGAAAAAGAATTTCTAGCTGTAGTTTTTGCTTGTGACAAATTTCGACCCTACATAGTTGATTCGAAAGTCACTATTCATACTGATCATGCTGCAATTAGATACCTTATGGAAAAGAAAGATGCTAAGCCAAGGCTTATTAGATGGGTACTTCTTTTGCAAGAATTTGATTTGCATATCATAGATAGAAAAGGTGCTGAAAATCCTGTTGCTGATAATTTGTCTAGATTGGAAAGCATTCCTTATGATCCTATTCCTGTTAATGATAGCTTTCCAAATGAACAATTGGCTGCAATAAGTGTAAGTTCGCGAGATAGTCCTTGGTATGCTGATTATGCTAACTTTATTGTTTCCAAGTACTTGCCTCCAACCTTTTCAGCTCAGCAAAGAAGGAAATTCTTTTATGACTTGCGGCATTACTTTTGGGATGACCCACACTTATATAAAGAAGGAGTCGATGGTATTATGCGAAGATGTGTTCCTGAATATGAACAACAGGAAATACTGAGGAAATGCCATGGAAGTGCTTATGGAGGGCATCACGCTGGAGATAGAACTGCGCAGAAAGTTCTACAATCAGGTTTTTATTGGCCTACCCTCTTTAAGGATGCAAGAAAGTTTATTTTATCTTGTGATGAATGTCAAAGGGTTGGTAATATCTCTAGACGCAATGAAATGCCTATGAGTTATTCTCTTGTTATTGAACCATTTGATTGTTGGGGATTCGACTTCATGGGTCCTTTTCCTTCTTCACAAGGTAATACTCATATACTTGTTGCTGTTGATTATGTCACTAAATGGGTAGAAGCTATACCTACTAAAAGTGCTGATGGTGAGACCTCTTTAAAAATGCTTCAAGATGTCATTTTTCCTAGGTTTGGTGTACCTAGATATCTTATGACTGATGGAGGTTCTCATTTTATCCATGGTGGTTTTAGAAAGACTCTTGCTAAATATGGTGTTAATCATAGAATTGCTTCAGCCTATCATCCTCAAACTAGTGGACAAGTAGAATTGTCAAATAGGGAGATTAAATCTATCTTGCAAAAGACTGTTAATAAATCTAGAAAAAATTGGGCTAGTAAGTTAAATGATGCTTTATGGGCTTATAGAACTGCTTATAAGAACCCCATGGGCATGTCTCCTTATAAAATGGTTTATGGTAAAGCTTGTCACTTGCCTTTAGAATTAGAACACAAAGCTTATTGGGCAGTGAGAGAACTTAATAGAGATTTTAAACTTGCCGGTGAGAAAAGGTTGTTGCATTAAGTTCTTTAGATGAATGGAGAAGTGAGGCTTATGAAAATGCTAGACTCTTTAAAGAAAAAGTTAAGAGATGGCATGATAGGAGAATTCTTAAAAGAGAATTTAATGTTGGTGAGAAAGTTCTATTGTATAGGTCTCGTCTCAGATTTTTTGCAGGAAAGTTACTCTCAAAATGGGAAGGACCATTTGTTATTGTGGAGGTGTATCGTTCAGGTGCAATAAAAATTGCTTCATTGAAAGATAACTCTACACAAGTGGTAAATGGTCAAAGACTCAAGCATTATATTTCTGGAGATTCTATTAATGAAGAGGTTGATACAATTAAAGTGGTGACTCCGGAAACTTTCATTGAAGAACATTTTTCTGGGACTGCAGAATTCGATTCGAATAGGTAACAGTTTCGGTAAGAAAAGTTTCGCGAATAACTTTCTAGAAGATATTTTCGTCGTTTTTATTAAATATGGAAAAATAAGAGACCGAACCGGATGGGAGACGGCACCCGTGGTGCCCAAACCATAGGTCGGCGCGGTGGGCCCCCAGCCGCGCCGCCTGGTGGTTTGAGCACCCCGGAGCTCGTCTCCGATCAGGTTTCCTCCTGTACCTTCCTTATGTTGTAAAACTTTTTGCTATATAACTCACCCGAACCCCCGAGGTTCGTATCTCGCCTTTTCATCGTGTTTCGTTTCGAGCTGTTTCTGTCCAGATATTGTTTTCAGATCTAGAGCTGCCATGTCTTCATCGAAGCCTCCAAAGGACAGTTTCTTTGTGAACGTCGTCACCCCATACATGGATGAGCTGAAGATGCATCCCAAGGAGTCGCAGATGGTTGATGGAAAGCTGCGACGGAAGACGTGCGAGGACCCAAAGGAGAAGGGAGCCTGGAAGCCAGGATGGAGAAGCTGGAGCAAGAGGTCTTCACATACAAAAAGCTGGCGGAACGTGAAGTGGGAGTCTTCCACTCAATGGTGTCCGCGCTGGTCGCTGAACATAAGAAGGAGACTGCACAACTCTGGGAAGACATATTTCACCTCATCAACACCACCAACAAACTGCAGGCGCAACTCTATGATGTCCAGAATCAAAACTGTGAGTATGAAACTCGGTTTAAAAACATAAGCGCTGCTGCTAGTTTCAGGATAATCGAACCAAGTCGTCCTTTGTTGATGGGAAACCCCTTCCCTGGAAGTCTGATGATGAGGACAATTCACCACCACCACCGAAGGAGTAATTCATCATAAGTATTGGCATCCCCTTGGTTTGTTCCAAGCTTGGGGGAGTGCCGCGGTATCACATCATTATCTTTACCTTTTACTTTTCCATAAAGTCATATCGTGAGTAGGGAAGTTATCTTATATGATGGTTTGCAATGTGGAAGTATCTCTCTTTTAGTTGGTTATCTATGTATCCCTTGGTGTGAGTTGCCGTTATGAAATATTAATGAGAAGTTTTATCATTTACTTTCTGCATACTTTATTTTAGCTTGCAATTCTCTTTCATATTGATAACCTTGTTGTTAGTATAGGGATCACTTTTTAGAGCACCAAGTTAATCTTTTTGGTTTTGGCAAACTTAGCATTGGTCAGTAGTAGACAATACTTTGAGACTTAAGTAGAGAGAGGGAGTGCATGCAAATATATTATTCCATGATCTTTCTTTCTTTGTAGCTCATAAGCTTAGTATTCTTAAGTTAAACTATTTGTGCTTCTAAGGAAGATTGCATGATTATTCTTATCACTTGTATAATTGTTTGTATCCCTCAACTCTTATGCTTGCTACATAACCTTGCTAGCCAAAGACCTGTATCGAGAGGGAATGCTTCTCATACATCCAAACCTTGAGCCAAACCATTGCCATTCGAGTCCACCATAACTTCCTACTATATGGTATTTTGCGCCATTCCAAGTAAATACTTCATGTGCTACCTTTAAATTATTCAAAACTTATTACTCCTAGTTTTGTGTCACTGTTTATTAGCTCATGAGGGTTCTGTAGAGTTTCTCTAGCACTTTTGTCAAACAGACTTTCACCAATGGACTAGTGGCATATACACCGCTTATCCAACAATTTGCAAAAAGAGCTGGCAAATGGGGTGCCCAGTCCCAATTAACTACAACTTTCATTAATAATTCTCTTCACATGTTTTGCCCTGATTTATCAGTAAGCAACTTAATTTGCAAATAGACACTCCTCCATGGTATGTGAATGTTGGAAGGCACCCGAGGATTCGGTTAGCCATGGCTTGTGTAAGCAAAAGGTTGGGAGGAGTGTCAACTATAAAGAAACTAAAATACATGTGTAAACAAAAGAGAAGAGGGATGATCTACCTTGCTGGTAGAGATAACGTCCTTCATGGGAGCCGCTCTTGAAAGTCTGGTTGACAAGGGGTTAGTGTTCACTTTACTACGATTCGTTGACAACGACATACATAGCTCAAACAACTATTTTCATACTCTCTATATGCTTTGCAAAACTTAAAAGCTCTAGCACATGATTTAATCCCTGCTTCCCTCTGCGAAGGGCCTATCTTTTACATTATTGTTGAGTCAGTAAACCCATTCCTCTCTATCTCAAGCAAGCATTTGAGTTGTTGAGATCCAATTAGTTATATGTGTTGATACTTCTAATCATATCTCTCATTTCCTTGTTTCGCACAATAGCTTTTATCCGAATGAATATAACTTTGAAAGTTATCAATGACTGTAAGGAGACTGTTATGATTAAGGCATGTAAGTTCTGCTATATAAGCTCTGATATAAAGACTCTTCTCGAAAGATAAGTATGATCTGTTAATTGTTCTCTGACCAAGAGTTTAAGTTTGCCTTCACCAATCATGGTTCTCTTTATGCACTTCATCGTGGTTCCCTTTACTTATTTCAAGTTAGATTATATGAAGGGAAGTTGCTGTCTAGAATGACTTGTGTATCAATGAATGTGATGCTTCTTGTCCGTATTTTATTTATCGACACTTTGCTCCATAAACTTGTGGTCATGTTTACTGAGCTCAGTTTTCGCTTGGGGACAAGCGAGGTCTAAGCTTGGGGGGGTTGATACGTCCATTTTGCATCACTATTTTATATCATAATTTACTGCTATTCATCGATATATTTCATATTTAGAAGTGTTACTTATGTTATTTTACCTATTTTGCATGTTTGATGAATAATGGAGAATTGGACACCGGAGTCAGGATTCTGCTGGAAAAAGCACCGTCGAGATGCACTATTTCTGAAGATCAATAAATCGAAGGAGACATATGGAAGTTCCTATTTTACCAGATGAGGAGGAGGCCAAAAGGGGAGCTGAGAAGGGCCAAGGTGGGCCCTCCTCACCCTGGCGCGGGGGCCCCCAGCCGCGCCGCAGGTGGTTTGGGGGCCCTGGCCCACCTCAGCCGTTCCCCCTTCGCGTACTTGACCCCCTCGGAACCCTAACACACGAGGACGGCCATCGAAATATTCCGCCGCCTCCACGAGGCGGAAAACACCAGAGAGCGAAAAGCTCCCCTGCAGGAAGAAATCTGCCGGGGGAAATTCCCTCCCGGAGGGGGAAATCGTCGCCATCATCACCGTCATCGAGCTGGACTTCATCGGGATCATCATCATCATCTCCACCGCCAACACCATCATCACCGCCGCTGCACCCCGTCTCCGCTGTAACATCTAGGGCTGAATCTTGTCTATTTCATAGGGGAAACTCTCCCGGTGTTGATTACTCTTGTTATTGATGCTATTGGGTGAAACCATTGGACTAAGGTTTATGTTCAGATTGTTATTCATCATCATATCACCTCTGATCATGTTCCGTATGATGTCTTGTGAGTAGTTCGTTTAGTTCTTGAGGACATGGGAGAAGTCTTGATGTTAGTAGTGAACTATGTTGAGTAATATTTAATGGTTTGATGCTTAAGTTGTGGTGTTATTCTTCTAGTGGTGTCATGTGAACGTCGACTACATGATACTTCACCTTTATGGGCCTAGGGGAATGCATTGTGTATTCGTTTGCCAATTGTGGGGTTGCCGGAGTGACAGAAACCTGAACACCCGTTGGTATATCGATGCATGAGGGATAGCAGGATCTCAAAGTTTAAGGCTGTGGTTAGTTTATCTTAATTACTTTCTTGTATTTGCGGATGCTTGCAAGGGGTATAATCACAAGTATGTATTAGTCCTAGGAAGGGCGGTGCATTAGCATAGGTTCACCCACACAACACTTATCAAAACAATGAAGATTAATCAACTATATGAAGCGAAAGCACTTGACAATATTCCCGTGTGTCCTCAAGAACGTTTGGTCATTATAAGTACAACAACCGGCTTGTCCTTTGCTGTAGAAAGGATTGGGCCACTCGCTGCAACTATTATTACTGCATTTTATTTACTTGTACTTTATTTATCTGTCATATCAAAAACTCCTAAAAACTTGTCTGTGAGCATTTACAGTGAATCCTTCATCAAAACCGCTTGTCAACACCTTCTGCTCCTCGTTGGGTTCGACACTCTTATTTATCGAAAGTACTACGATACACCCCCTATACTTGTGGGTCATCATGCCTCACATGCTAATGCGCCCCCTACTGTTAGTGAAAAGATAATAAGTGTTGGAAATGTCTCTACTACCTTACAAAAAGTTTTAAATTGCCTGATAGCACTACTTTTGTTCCTAGTAAAAGTGCTGAAATTTTTAGAGGTGTTGGTGATAATTGCTCTATTGTTTTTTATGACAACAACTTCAATTTCGAAAATTGTAACATAACTGAAGTCATCATGTTCTTGCAAAAGCTAGCTAAGAGTCCTAATGCTAGTAAAATAAATATGGCTTTTACTGAACATATTATCAAAGCTCTCAAGCATGCTAGGGAAGAAAAATTAAAACTTGAAGCTTCTATCCTAGGAAGTTAGATGATAATTGGGAACCTGTTATTAAAATGAAACTGAGTGAGTTTGAATGCAATGCTTTGTGTGACCTTGGTTCTTGTATTTCGGTTATGCCTAAAATTTATATGATATTCTCAAGCTTGCACCTTTGGAAAAATGTCATTTGGATGTTCACTTTGCTGATTCTTCTATGAAGAAACTTTTAGGAAAAGTTGATGATGTTTTGATAATGGTTAATAAAAATCTTGTCCCTGTTGATTTTGTGGTTTTGGATATTGAATGCAATCCTTCTTGTCCTATTGTTTTGGGAAGACATTTTCTGAGAACTGTTGGTGCTGTTATTGATATGAGAGAGGGGAATATAAAATTTCAATTCCCACTCAAGAAAGGTATGGAACACTTCCCTAGGAAGAAGATGAAATACTCACATGATACTAGTGTCAAGACAAATTATGGTTTTGGATTTTCTGGTCTTGACAATACTTGATGCATCTCTTCATGCCTAGCTCAAAGGCATTAAAGAAAAGCACTTCTGGGAGATAACCCATGTTTTTATTTACTGTTTTATTTTTGTTTTCTTGAGTCAAGGATGCTTGTTTACCTCTGTAGTAACTCCTTTGTATCTTTTATTTATTGTTTTGTTGTGCCAAGGAGAGTTACTAATGCAAAGTTGGTTTTTATTTTCGGGACTGCATTGGAACAGATTGCTGTTCGTCACCGTTTAATTCAGTAGAAAATCAGAAAAAAACGAAAAATGCTGAATTTTTTTGTGCATGTTCCTGATGATGTTACGCAACTTTCATTATTTCAAAAGTTTTTCATCTGAGCATCGTAAGTGCCTCGAAAAAATTCGTCCATACAGACTGTTCTGGTTTGACAGATTCTGTCTTTTATTTTGCATTCTCTCTTTTACAAGTTTTTAAGTGGTTTCTTTTGTGTAAAAGTGCCCACTTGAGCCTAGTAACAGTGGCTAATGTTTAAAATAGTTGGCTTGTAAGTTTTGTCTTTTCTAGAATTTTGAAGTATTATCTTTTAGTGCACTAACCTGCTAATGAGAAAAGCTGTTAAGTTTTGGTGTGAAGGAAGTTTTCAAGTGTTGATAGAGGAGAATGATATTACATGATCAAGAAGAGTGAAGAGCTTAAGCTTGGGGAGGCTTACCTCCACAGCATATTTCAAGAAGACTCAAGCATCTAAGCTTGGGGATGCCCAAGGCATCCCCTTCTTCATCTACAAATTATCAGGTCATCTCTAATGGTGCTATATTTTTATTGTTTCATACTAGTGTACTCTTCCTTGGAGCGTCAGTGTGTTTTTGTTTTCAGTTTGTTTTATTTTGTTTGCTATGCTATACTTGTTGGATCCTAGCATTCATGTTTGGGAGAGAGACACACTCCACTTTTTCATTAGAATACTCTTGTGCTTCACTTATACTTGTTGAGTATTCCTGTCTAGTTGCTGTTATTGCTGTTAGCTCTCAGTTTTTCATACATCTCTTGTTAGAGCTTTCAGTTTCTTTTGAAGAAAGTACTCTCTTGCTTCACTTATATCTGTTTGGAGAGTTGTCAAATAAATTGATTGGTGTTTGGTTGGACCAGAAAAATGCTATGCATGTGGTAGTGGTATAACTTACATGAATCTTTTTAGATCATTGTCTTTAGTAATTTGATGCTTGCCAATTGTTTTAAGCTGTCAAGTAATTAATGTTTAAGCTTGTGCATCATGTAAGTAATGACTATTAATGAAGAACTACTATAAGGATTTTCTGCTATAATAATCTGTTGCATGATTGGAAGTCCATAGTAGTCTAGATAATTTTTGGATGAAGGCTATGTGTTAACAAGGAAGACAGTGAGAGTCTATGGTTCGTCAAACCTTGTATTTTATGTACATTCTTGCTATTCCAGTTGATAATGATGTTTGCTTATAATAACCTTGCTAGCCTAAACTCTGTACTAAGAGGGAATGCTTCTTGTACATCCAAAACCTTGAGCCAAATCCATGCCACCTGTGTCCACCATACCTACCTATTATGTGGTGTTTTCACCATTCCAAGTAAATTTCTTCATGTGCTATCTACTAACTACTCAAAACAATTATCCCTTTTGTGTCACTACTTGAAAAGCTCATAAGGACGTAGTAGTGAGATTTGTCATCTTCCATGCTAATTAATTTACAAGGATTGGCAGCTTCATCTGCTTCTCCACCTTTTATTTTGCATTAAAGAGCTGGTTAGTCCACCCTATAAATAAATAAATAGACACTCCTCCATGGTGAATGTTGGTGGGCACCCGAGGATTCGGTTAGCCATGGTTTGTGGAAAGTAAATGGTTGGGAGGAGTGTCACCAATAAGTGCTTGTTACAAGTGCAGTCCTAAAAACTCTCGGAACCGCTCTAAAAGTTAGTTAGCCATGGAAGATGACAAGTACCTGCTGTTTGATTTGTTGACACCTGTATACACCATTACCTTACAAAACAATATTTTATGCTCTCTATATGCCTTCGGGAACTACAGCTCTAGCACATGATGTTAATCCCTGCTTCCCTCTGCGAAGGGCCATTCTTTTACTTTTATGTTGAGTCAGTTTTCCACTTCTTTCTGTCTACTTAAGCAAACATCATTGTCAACTCCAGTATAACAGTTTTTACATAACTTTGTGTTTGGTTGATCATATTCTTTGCATTGACATTATCTATATGATATACATGTTGAAAGTTGAAGCAAAAGCTGAAGCTATTATCTAGCTTTGTGTTGATACAAACACTTTCATGTTGAGAATTATTGATGCTGTGAACTAACTATTATGTTAGACTATTATATCTCTAAATGTTTTATAGTGTTATTCATGAAAGTTTGCACTTGTGTGATCACTTATGTTTACTCTTTATTTACTTGCTTGCAAACTATAGACCATTGGCTTGGATCACTTCATTCAGATCATGTGCATTACATTGTTATTTGATCAAAGATTGTGTTGGTAGCATGTCACTTCAAAAATTATCTGTTTTTATCGTTTACCTACTCGAGGACGAGCAGGAACTAAGCTTGGGGATGCTTGATATGTCTCAAACGTATCTATAATTTTTATGTTCCATGCTATTATTATATCAATTGCTACATGTTTTGGTTACACTTTATATCATTTTTATGCATTTTCTGGGACTAACCTATTAACAAGATGCCACAGTGTCAGTTCCCTGTTTTCTGCTGTTTTTGGTTTCAGAAAATCTATTAAGGAAATATTCTCGGAATTGGACGAAACAAAAGACATCGTCAATAATATCACGAGGAGATCACGGAGTCCAAAGGGGAGTCGGAGCAGACCCACCAGGGGGCCACGCCACACTAGGGCGCGGCCCAGGGTGGGCCCGTGCCCTCCTATGGCGTGGTGGCCCCCCTCGGCCACCGACGCCGCCTCTTCGCCTATATATTCTCCGCGACGCGAAAACCCTATTATGGTCGATCATATTCCACGAAAAGTTCCGTCGCGGCCGTCATCGTCAATCTCAGATCGGAGGAGTTCTGAAGCTCTTCCCGGCACCCTGCCGGAGGGGAGATCATCACCGGAGGGCTCTACATCACCATGACTGCCTCCGAGTGATGCGTGAGTAGTCCACCCCTGGACTACGGGTCCATAGCAGTAGCTAGATGGTTGTCTCTCTACCTTGTGCCTCCATGTTTAGATATTGTGAGCTGCCTAACATGATCAAGATCATCTTATTGTAATGCTAGATGTTGTGTTTGCTGGGATCCGATGAATATTGATACCATGTTTATTCAAGTTGTTTATCTATGTGCTCTTGATCTTGCATGCTCTCCGTTGCTAGTAGATGCTTTGGCCAAGTAGATGCTTGTGACTCCAAGAGGGGGTATTTATGCTCGATAGTGGGTTCAGTCTCTAGATATCTGGATCAGTGACAGAAAGGTCTAAGATGGTAGATGTGCTGTTGCTATTAGGGATAAAACATTGGTGCAGTGTCCAAGGGCACTTGTATTGATTACATTACACACTTTACTTCATGCAATAATCTGTTATTAGCAACTTAATACTGAACAGGATGCGGATGCTGCCTTGAAGGTGGATTATTTAGGCATAGATGTTGTTGGAATAACGGTCTATGTACTTTGTTGTAATGCCCAACTAGATTTCATAGTAGACATCTTGGCATGTATTGCATTGTTATGCCCTCTCTATTTGTCAATTGCCCAGCTGTAATTTGTTTACCCAACATGCTAGTTATCTGTTCTGAGAGAGACACCACTAGTGAACTGTGGACCCTGGTCCAATTTCCTCATACTGTTTACATAACTTGCTGGAATCATCTGTTTCCTGTTACTTGCTGTTTTTCCTGCTGTTTTCCATACCATACGTTTAACTCTTTGTTTCTGCAAGACCGGAGAGATTGACAACCTCTCTGTTTCGTGTTGGGCAAAGTTCTGGTTTGTGTCTGTGCAGATTCCACGTTGGTGCAAGCTCCCTAGCGCCAGGGGGAGTCAACATCAACAACCTTCCGATAGATCATCAAGTCCTACTGGATTGATAACCTTGGGTAGATTTCTCAAGGGAAAACTTCTGCTGTCTACATCATAACCTTCCTCTTGGGGTTCACCAACACGTAGCCATCATTGAGCTTCTGGTGTCCACTTGAATTTGTCCGACTTCTTCATCAGCTGGTAAAATGGGAGTGCTTTTTCGCCGAGCTTGCTGATGAAACGACAGAGTGCTGCGACCCGACCGGCTAGCCTCTGGACCTCTCGAAGCTTGGTCGGCTGCTCCATAGTCAGGATGGCTTGGATCTTCTCCGAGTCCGCTTCAATGCCTCGAGCCGAGACAAGGTATCCCAGAAGTTGTCCGGCTGGCACGCCAAAGACGTACTTCTTAGGGTTGAGCTTGATCGTGTAGCGGTTGAGGTTGGCGAATGTTACACGCAGGTCGTCGAGGAGTGTGTCCTCCTTCTTGGTCTTGATGACGATTTCGTCGACGTAGACTTGGACGTTGCGTCTGATTTGTTCCTTGAGGCATGACTACATCATGCGCTGGTACGTGGCACCCGCGTTCTTGAGCCCGAAGGGCATGGTTGTGTAGCAGTAGACGTTGTATGGCGTGATGAAAGTTGTTTTGTCCTCGTCTTCCGCCTCATCCTTATCTGGTTGTAGCTTGAGTAGGCATCTAGGAAGGACAAGCGCTCGCAACCCGCGGTCGAGTCGATGATCTGGTCGATGCGTGGCAGCAGAAAGTGGTCTTTGGGGCAACACTTGTTGAGAGCTGTGAAGTCGACGCACATGCGAAGGATTTATGTGTGCTTTTTTGGTACGAGGACGGGGTTAGCAACCCAGTCCGACTTCTTGATTTCACGGATGAACTTGGCGTCAAGCAATCTGTCGACTTCCTGTCCTATGGCTGCACGTTTCGGCTCGGAGAAACGGCGCATTGTTGCTTCACTGGACTGGCATCTGGAAATAGTTGGAGGGAGTGCTCGGCGAATTCCCTGGGTATACCTGGCATGTCGGCTGGACACCAGGCGAAAATTTCCTAGTTCTCATGGAGGAATTCGACGAGCCCGCCTTCCTATGCGGAAGATAAGCTTGACGACACGTTGATCGTCTTGGATGGGTCCGTCAGGTGCACTTGGTGTGACCTCGTATCGTTTGTTGCGTTGAAGGCAGCGTCGGGTGCCGATTTCTTGGCTTCAGGAAAAAGAGTGTGATCGTTGTCGAGGGAAAGTTCTGCGAGTTGCTCTTTGTTAGCACCCGTTTTTGGCAGATTGCCAGTTTCAGGTTCAAGGAGGATTTGGCGGCTTAAAGAAGGCAACAAAGAAGGCTAAAATGGTGATCTGGGAAGCTTTCCAAGAAAAGATGGCCGGAAGAAGGCTGCCAATAATCCGGCAACCGGAACAAGGCGGAAGCTGGATTCGGGAGTGCGAAGTTGCCTGAAGACATAGCGAGCTAAGTCAAAGGAAGCAATAAAGGTGGCTGAAAAGAAGCCAACTTTGTCAACACATGGTGGCAGAAAAGAAGTCAACATTGTCAAGACAAGACGGCATAAAGCCAACTTTGTCAAATACAAGCCGGCAAGTCAACTTTCCACCGATCAAGGCAGAAAAATAGAAGACAACTTTCAAGGTCAAGATCAAGGCGGAAAACGAGAAGACAACTTTCTAAGATCAAGGCTGGAAAATGGGAGGCAACTTTCTAAAAGAAGCCGGACAGAAATCCGGGTCTAATACGAAGCCGATCAAGATATCTCGTCTCTAAGAAAGAAGGCAAGTTTGAAGCCAATACGGAAGGGAAAAAGGCAACTTTCCAGTAGCCAGCAAGTTGGAAGCCAGTACGGAAGGCAAAAGGCAACTTTCCGAAGTAGCCAACAAGTTTGAAGCCAACGTTGCCGGCCAAAAGTTGCCTATTTTAGAGATGGATTCGACTTAGACTATGATTTGTAAGCCTTGTAGAAGTCCATTACTTGTACGGGAAGTCCAGCCGCCTCATATATATGTGAGAGGTGACGGCCGATTGAAATTAAGCAAACAATCGACAACCTATCAATACAACCTACTTTTATCTCCTCAAACCCTTGTTTATGCTTCCGTTGTTCGGCGACTTCATCTAGATTTCGCCGGGTATCGAAAACCGAGCTGAGAGCGGCCAAGTCCGGCTTAGTTCAGCCAATCGTCGCCGGCTTCCTCAGACGGGGCTTCCCGAGGGGCTGGGGCGTCTGGTCTAAAAAGCGCCTGCTTGCTGTCTTGCGTATCGCGCTGGAAGCAGGCCTCCCGCGGGGCGAGTTGCGGAGTATCTCCCCCGGCACCGCGGGTACACGAGGACGTGTTCGTGTGACGCGTTTCGAGCGCAACACACTTTTTGGCGACTCCGCTGGGGACGATTCGATCTGAAAATTGGACAGCAATGACCAATTCCAAGACCGACGCTGCCGGTATCAATACCGACAACATCATCAAGCCAACTCTCGAGAAGTTGTCGGAAGAACAACGCCAAGGTCTGGAGGCGTGGAAGAAGAAGAGAGATGAGGAGTTCGAGGCGCTGCGAGCCAAGCGGGATCAAGAAGATCAAGACCTGTACTTATCCAGCTTCAAGGTAGATCGGCAAGGTATAATCTCGCCGATCAAGGAGCCGGAATTTGTACCGCTGGATGCCAACATTGACAAACCCGCTGTAAGTAGTAGCCTTTTTTCCTCTGAACAGATAGCCGAAATTCAATTTCATGTTTCGCAAGGCACTGCCAATGTTTACGACCTTATGCTAGAACATGAAAAGGCTAAGAAAAACACGTCCCATGACCAACCATCGGACAAACAACCGATCGGTCAAAGTAGGGAAAACCAACTTGTGCCTACGCTGCCATGTCCAACTCCTGTCCAGAGTATGCCTAACTCGGCAAGCCAGCCGAGTCAGACAAGGCGGATTCTGGGTCATGAGTCAATGCCGAATCAAAATTCGGCTACTTGGGTGCAAGCTGGCCCTGCCGCCAATTCTTCTCTCGTGCCGGCTCAATCGGCCATTATGGACGATTCCTTAGCCGAATTCAGGAGAAGATTGGACCAGATAGCTTTTGACAAGCTCGGGGTGATGCCAAAACATAGAACTTACACTAAGCCTTACCCCGATTACTTTGATCTGCAACCTTATCCACCTGGTTATAGAGTCCCTGAATTTGCCAAATTTAATGGGGTGGATAGTAAGTCAACATGGGAACATATCAGTCAATATTTGGCTCAATTAGGCGAAGCTAACCATGATCACATTAAAGTTCGCCTGTTCTCATTGTCTTTAACCGGCATTGCGTTTTCTTGGTTTTCGGCTTTAGCTCCTAATTCTATACATACATGGTTTCATCTAGAGCAAAAGTTCCATGAACACTTCTTTGCCGGCGAAATAGAGTTAAAATTGTCTCACCTTACATCGGTTAGGCAGAAGCAGGATGAATCGGTATCTGATTACGTCAAGAGATTTAGAAATACCAGAAACCGATGTTATAGTTTGGCAATAACTGAAAGAGACATGGCTGACTTGGTTTTCAATGGTTTAAGGTCCTACCTGAAAGAGAGGTTAGAAGGACATGAATTCTTGTCTGTTGGCCAAGTCCAGGAGAGAGCGTTGGCTCAAGAGAGCCGGGTCAATGAGTCAAAAGACTCGCATCGGATGAGCAGGAGCCGGCTTAATATTGTTGACAACGATGCCGACTCCGGTGATGAAGCCGATGTTTATTCCGCTGAGTTTGTTTGGCCCAGCAAGGCCAAACCATACATGTGTGATGATCTAAAGCCGATTCGTAAAAATCGGGATGACGAAATAAAATGCAGCTTTGACGTAGGCAAGTGTGATAGAATATTTGATGCCTTGTTGAAGGATAAAGTGATAAGGATAAATCATGTTATACCATCGCCTGATGAATTAAGGCGGCGGGCTTATTGCAAGTATCACAATTCTTTCTCTCATGCTACTAATGATTGCAATGTCTTTCGTAAACAGATCCAATCGGCCCTCAACGACGGACGATTGAGCTTTGCCGGCATGGCAATTGATACACAGCCGTTTCCAGTAAACGTGCTAGATCTGGAGGGAAAGAAAGTTCTACTTCGGCCAGAGGCAGCCGAAGCCGCTAATAAATCAAATGTTGTTGTTGGTGAACCCAGGAAGGTGGCCAGCAGCAAGGCGGCAGGAAGACAAGTTATAGTGAGCCGGCAACCCGATGGAGGCGAAGTCATCAAGATTACCATCAACAACCCTACACTCGGGGGGCAAGTACCACGGCCAGACAAGTCGCCGCCTAGATTTATCAAGCCCAAGAGCCCAGAAGTTGGCAGATGGAAGACAAACCAGGTTGAATATAGACCAAGGAAGACAAAGCCAACTTTTGACATGCTGCTGAACAAGTACGTGCGCCAGGCCGGGTCGAGGTCGCACCAGTGGCAGTATGGGAAACGACCAAGGTCACCATCCACGGAGGAAAATAGCCGGCACCAGAGGCCGGCTGACGAGGTCAAACGCAGGGCAATCCGGCCATCTATGCAAAGCCGGCTTGTGTATCCCGGAGACATGTCATATTGGCGGATCAAGGCGCAAGGTGCTAAAAAGGCGGATTAGTCTCAGACAACTTATTGGTTGTTGGAACTCATGTGCTAAAATTGAAGGACCCGATTACAGAGCCGGCAAACAGTGAGCCGATACTTGCTATCGCGCCAAAGCCAGCAACCAATGATCATGAAGCTAGCTCCAGTCAAGCCATGAAAGCTCAACCCCGGGATCCAAAATATACTCAGCCAAAGTGGTGCCCGCCAGGTATAACAAAGACACAAAAGCGGAAACTGCAAAGAGCAAGGAACCGGGAGAAGGCAGAAGAAAGAGCTGAGCAATCCAGGGACGTCAAATTCAATGCTGAGCGACCAATGTTGCCGGCGCAAAAGTGGATTCCTAGGCCAGTCCTTATGGCGGCTTCCGCACCAACTACCATGAGTCCTGCTGTCGATGGTGAAATAGAGCCGGCAGCTACGCCGGCTATCACCTATTCTTCATGGGCTGACGAAGTCGAAGCAGCAGACTTGGCGATGGCAAGTTTGGCAAAGGAGCTGGCAATCCAAGATCCGGCCACAGAGAAGCCGGCAAGTGAAGACCTCGCAATGGAAGAAAAGGCAGAAGAAGAACCAGCAATGTCAGAGTCAACAATGGATGAGTCAGGCAATTTGACAGATGAAGATCTGCTAGATTATGAAGAATCGCCGACTCGGACAGGAATGGACATCAACATGGTGTATTACTTGCCGGCCGAGTTCCGTGCTGTCAAAGAAGGCGAGGTTGCGCAAATCAACTTTGGACCAAAAAATGTTGTCTTCGAAAAACCTGACAAGCCGGTGAAACACCTCAGGCCTCTGTATGTCAGAGGACACATTGATGGCAAGCCGGTCACCAGGATGATGGTGGATGGCGGCGCTGTGGTAAACTTGATGCCATATTCTGTCTTCAAGAAGCTACAACTAGATGATGGCGACCTGATGAAGACAAACATGGTGTTAAATGGGTTCGAAGGAGGAGAAGGAGTAGAAGCCAAAGGCGTTATCAGCTTGGAGCTCACAGTAGGAAGCAAGACTTTGGCTACCGCCTTCTTTGTTGCTGAGGTGCAGGGAAACTACAATGTGCTGCTAGGACGGGATTGGCTTCATGCTAACCAGTGTGTTCCGTCTACTATGCACCAGCAACTAGTGCAATGGGTTGACGACGAAGTTGAAGTTGTCCATGCTGACGAATCGGCATGCATTGCGTTAGCCGAGTCGATTGTTGACTGGCAACATTCTAATGTCACATGCCTTTCTGGGCGTGATTTATCCGGATTCGACTTCCTAAGTGCTACCAGGGACGGATTCGTGCCAGTATCTCTAAAGCCGATTGGTAGCAATCGGCTGCCGCTCAAGTAGATGGATCAAAATGATGAGTGGCTGCAGAAGCGTCTGGACGAGTATCGGACCGAAAGGAACGATATGTATGAAGCAATTGAAGAACCAGATGACATGGATAAGTTGGGACAAGGCTTTACATCGGCTGACTTGCTGGAAGAAGTTGACATTGGGGATGGCACTGTCCCTAGACCGACATTTGTAAAGCAAAAGTTGGCGGCCGATTATAAGTCTGAATTAATCGCGCTAGTCAAAGAGTACGTGGATTGCTTTGCATGGGAATACCACGAGATGCCTGGGTTAAGCCGAGAGTTGGTCGAACATCGGTTGCCTATCAAAGCCGGCTTCAGACCATACAAGCAGCCGGCTCGCAAATTTAATCCACTGATCTATGATCGGATAAAGGCGGAAATTGGCAGGCTTTTGAAAGCCAACTTTATTCGGCCCTGTAAGTATGCCGAATGGTTATCCAACATTGTGCCGGTCGAAAAGAAAGGATCCGACAAGATTAGGGCATGTATTGATTTCAGGGATTTGAATCGAGCCACGCCAAAGGATGAGTACCCTATGCCAATAGCCGACATGCTTATCAACGAAGCCTCAGGTCACAAAGTTATCAGCTTCTTGGATGGCAACGCAGGTTACAACCAAATATTTATGGCCGAAGAAGATTCGGCTAAGACGGCGTTTCGCTGCCCAGGCTTTGTTGGCTTGTTCGAATGGACCGTGATGACTTTTGGATTGAAGAATGCCGGAGCCACCTATCAAAGAGCGATGAACCTGATATTCCATGATCTTCTGGGAGTCGTACTGGAGGTATATATTGATGACGTGGTGGTTAAGTCGGACGGCGAGTCAAATCACTTGGCCGACTTGCGGCTGGCGTTTGAAAGAATGAGGAAGTACGGGCTCAAGATGAATCCTTTGAAGTGTGCCTTTGGCGTGTCGGCTGGGAGATTCCTTGGTTTCATCATACATGAACATGGCATAGAAGTTGATCCGGCAAAGATTGAAGCCATCCAGAAGATACAGGCGCCGGGTTGCAAAAATGACATGCAGAAGTTTCTGGGCAAGGTAAACTATTTGAGAAGATTCATTGCTAACTTGTCTGGAAAAGTTGATGCATTTACACAGATCCTTCGGCTCAAGAATGATGATGAATTCACCTGGGGGGCAAAGCAGCAAGAGGCGTTTGACAAGATAAAAACTTGCCTGTCTACTCCTCCAGTTCTCAGGAAGCCGGCTCATGGTCAACCTTTCCGGCTTTATATTGCTGCTGAGGACAAAGTGATCGGAGCTGCCTTAACTCAGGAAGCCGAAGGACAAGAGTACATCATCACTTATCTGAGTAGACGTTTGCTGGATGCCGAGTCAAGGTACAGCTTTGTAGAAAGGTTGTGTTTGTCTCTTTACTTTGCCTGCACCAAATTGCGACATTATCTGCTATCCAGTGAATGCAAAGTCTTTGGTCAGACCGATGTTCTCAAACACATGATACAAAGGCCGATTCTTAGTGGGCGAATCGGCAAGTGGGCGTACGGGTTGATTGAATATGATTTGGCTTATGAACCACTAAAATCTATGAAAGGCCAAATTGTAGCTGACTTTATTGTTGAACATCGGATTGACCTGGAGGAAGAAGCCGGCTTAAATATTGTGTCGGCTGTACCGTGGAAGCTTTATTTTGACGGCTCAGTCTGCAGCAGCGGACAAGGAGTTGGCATTGTGTACATCTCACCACACGGTACTGTTTTTGAAGCCTCTTGTCGTCTTGACTATTTATGCACTAACAATGAAGCCGAATACGAAGCACTTCTATTCGGGCTAGAAATATTGGTGGACGCAGGGGTAACTCATGTCGAGGCATATGGAGATTCGTTGCTTATTGTCCAGCAAGTGGCCAAGATTTGTCAATGCAACAGCGGGTCTCTCAACATTTATCTTGATAGATGCCTGGATATGATTTCAACGTTGGATTATTTCCACATATCTCATGTTCCTAGGCAAGACAATTGGCTTGCGAATGAGTTGGCACAACAGGCATCTGGCTATCACGTCAGTCGTGGTTTATTCTTTATCAAGGAACAGCCAACAACTCATGTTGCCAACTTGGAGGAAGCCAGTCAGGAAGCCGGCTTGTTGGAGCCGGCTAAGGAGAAAGCCAAACAGGAAGCCGGCTTGTTGGAGCCGGCTAAGGAGGAGTCAAGTGACAACTTGGCGGACGACTGGAGACAACCTTATATTGACTATTTACAAGATCCAAGTCGAAAAACAGACAGAGCAGTTCGGCGCCTAGCTCTCAAGTATACATTGGTGGATGCCGCCTTATATCGCCGAACTGCCGATGGTCTTCTTCTAAAGTGCTTGAATGAAGACGAAGCTAGAGTTGCCATGGGAGAGGTACATGATGGTTTATGTGGAACACATCAGTCGGCCCACAAGATGAAGTGGATGCTCAGGCGAGCAGGTTTTTATTGGCCGACAATGATCAATGACTGCTTCAGATATTACAGGGGATGTGAAACCTGCCAGAAGTTTGGAGATATTCAGTTGGTGCCAGCTTCACCTCTTAATCCAATTATAAAACCGTGGCCTTTCCGGGGTTGGGCGCTTGACTTTGTCGGCATGATCCATCCGCCTTCATCCAAGGGGCATCGGTTCGTATTGGTGGCTACTGATTATTTCACCAAGTGGTCTGAAGCAGTACCTCTCAGAAACATGACCCACAAGGAGGTGATCCAGTTTATTACAGAACATATCATCCATCGATTCGGCATTCCGCAGACTCTTACCACAGATCAAGGTACTTCCTTCATGGCTAAGGAGGTGAAGCAATTTGCCGAATCACTTGGAATCAAGATGCTCAGTTCATCTCCCTACTATGCACAAGCCAACGGACAAGCCGAGTCAAGCAATAAAATCTTGGTCAAATTGATCAAGAAGAAGGTACAGGATCATCCAAGGAGGTGGCACGAGGTACTGTCCGAAGCATTGTGGGCGCACAGGATCTCAAGGCATGGAGCAACCAAGGCAACTCCTTTTGAGTTGGTGTATGGACAAGAAGCCGTTTTGCCAGTAGAAGTGAATCTGGCTGCCTTGAGGCTTGCTAAGCAAGATGACTTGTCGGCTGAAGACTACTGCAGCTTGATGATGGACAATGTTGATGAAGTAGCCGACAAGCGTGTTATTGCCTTGCGAGAAATTGAGAAGGAAAAGTTGCGGGTGGCAAAAACTTACAATAAGAAGGTCCGGCTAAAAGACTTTCAAATTGGCGACTTGGTCTGGAAAGTTATATTGCCAGTTGGCTCTAGAAGCCGGAAATTTGGCAAATGGTCCCCAAACTGGGAAGGGCCGCTGCGAGTCGCGAGAATAGTACCCGGCAACTCTTATCTGGTGGAGACATTGGAAGGCAGCATGTTGCCTCGAGCTATCAATGGGAAATACTTGAAGAAATTCCACCCGAGCGTGTGGCAAACTGCATGAGTTGCACGTATGGCCGATATACATATATCGCCCTTAGCATATGGCCGATGAGCTTAAGCATCGCCCTTAGACAAAAACTTCTACATTGAATATTTTCTAGTACGCAAGCTCTACTAGAAAACAGGGGGGCATGTGTTAGCACCCGTTTTTGGCAGATTGCCAGTTTCAGGTTCAAGGAGGATTTGGCGGCTTAAAGAAGGCAACAAAGAAGGCTAAAATGGTGATCTGGGAAGCTTTCCAGGAAAAGATGGCCGGAAGAAGGCTGCCAATAATCCGGCAACCGGAACAAGGCGGAAGCTGGATTCGGGAGTGCGAAGTTGCCTGAAGACATAGCGAGCTAAGTCAAAGGAAGCAATAAAGGTGGCTGAAAAGAAGCCAACTTTGTCAACACAAGGTGGCAAAAAGGAAGTCAATGTTGTCAAGACAAGGCGGCAGAAAAGAAGTCAACATTGTCAAGACAAGACGGCATAAAGCCAACTTTGTCAAATACAAGCCGGCAAGTCAACTTTCCACCGATCAAGGCAGAAAAATAGAAGACAACTTTCAAGGTCAAGATCAAGGCGGAAAACGAGAAGACAACTTTCTAAGATCAAGGCTGGAAAATGGGAGGCAACTTTCTAAAAGAAGCCGGACAGAAATCCGGGTCTAATACGAAGCCGATCAAGATATCTCGTCTCTAAGAAAGAAGGCAAGTTTGAAGCCAATACGGAAGGGAAAAAGGCAACTTTCCAGTAGCCAGCAAGTTGGAAGCCAGTACGGAAGGCAAAAGGCAACTTTCCGAAGTAGCCAACAAGTTTGAAGCCAACGTTGCCGGCCAAAAGTTGCCTATTTTAGAGATGGATTCGACTTAGACTATGATTTGTAAGCCTTGTAGAAGTCCATTACTTGTACGGGAAGTCCAGCCGCCTCATATATATGTGAGAGGTGACGGCCGATTGAAATTAAGCAAACAATCGACAACCTATCAATACAACCTACTTTTATCTCCTCAAACCCTTGTTTATGCTTCCGTTGTTCGGCGACTTCATCTAGATTTCGCCGGGTATCGAAAACCGAGCTGAGAGCGGCCAAGTCCGGCTTAGTTCAGCCAATCGTCGCCGGCTTCCTCAGACGGGGCTTCCCGAGGGGCTGGGGCGTCTGGTCTAAAAAGCGCCTGCTTGCTGTCTTGCGTATCGCGCTGGAAGCAGGCCTCCCGCGGGGCGAGTTGCGGAGTATCTCCCCCGGCACCGCGGGTACACGAGGACGTGTTCGTGTGACGCGTTTCGAGCGCAACACTCTTGCATACCGAACATCTCGAAGATCTTGCTGAACTCTCTGTCACAGTTATCAGAGCGCTGGAAGTTGTCGTTTATGGTGATAATACCATTGGGTCCAGGCATCTTCAACTTGAGATAGGCGTAGTGTGGGACCGCCATGAATCGAGCAAATGTCGGGCGCCCAAGGATGGTGTGATACTGTGACTTCCAATCGACGACCTCGAAATCAATCTTCTCCTTCCTGAAGTTTCCTGGCTCGCCGAAGATGACTTCGAGTAGTATTGTGCCTAGCGGGTAGACTGCCTTGCCCGGGACGATGCCGTGGAAGGTGTTCTCTGATTTTGCCAGATTTTCCACCGAGTGATTCATTTTGCGTAGTGTGTCAGCAAATAAGATATTGATTCTGCTTACTCCATCCATGAAGAACTTAGACATGGCAAACCCACCAATCTGGGCGTCGAGTACTAAAGCGGCGTGCCCTGGACGAACCATGGCAGGCGGGTGATCCTCGCGGGAGAATGTGATGCTAGTCTCGGACCCCTTCAGGTACTCGGGCACGGCAGGGGGTGACATGGTGGCCATATTGACTTGTCGAGTGAGCAACGTCTGTAACCTATTGGAGGGGCGTCCATTTTGTATCATGTTCATTTGCCCTCGAGGTTAGGGATATTGATCTGCCGCCGCTTCGGGGCCTCTATGCGTGCCTGGTAATGTATCACACCCACCATTTACCCGGCTGGTACTACTGGTGGAGGAGGAGCTCCATTTGTGACTGCACCAGGAGCGGTTTGCAGGCGCTTTGAGTAGTCACTCGCCAGCCCTGTGAATTTTCTGCAGTCTTTCAGCAGGTGGCTAGAGTGAAGTTTTCCGTCCTCACCCTTGAACATGTGGAATCTGCATTCCTCTTCCATTTCTTCTGCGGGTGTGCGTAGCACTTGTGAGTCGCCACGGGTTTTTGCCACACTCGCTTGCAGTACCCGTCGTTACGCTATCCAAAGTCACGGCTGCGGTCGTCCTGACGGCTTCCGCTATGACCTCGCTCTACCCAGCCGCCACCAGTTCGATGCCGTTTGCGTCGTCATAGTGGCGAGACTTGTGCTTGCGCCTCCTATCGTTGCCGCAGTTGTCTCTGCGGCCCCAGTTACCGTTGTCGTTTTCGCCGTCTGGCGATCCGTGACGCTCGTCTCGCACTGAATCTTCGTCGTCTGCCCATTCATTTGCTACCTTCATGAGTTGGGCGATGGATGTTGGATTTTCGCGTTCGAGTGCTGATGACGTGAAACACACGTTCGTTGGGAGACCCCAAGAGGAAGGTATGATGTAGTCAGCAGCAAGTTTTCCCTCAGAAAGAAACCAAGGTTATCGAACCAGTAGGAGCAGCAACTCTTCAGAAGGTTGTCAACGGCGCCAGAAAAATAGCTGTCGCGGGAGTCTGGACTGTTGACGTGGAATCTGCACACAACACAATCAAACTACTTTGCCCCAACGAAACAGTGAGGTTGTCAATCTCACTGGCTTGCTGAAAACAAAGGATTAAACGTATGGTGTGGAAAATGAGTATTAAATTGCAGAGAATGAAAAAGGAACAGTTTGCAGTTTGTGGTTGTTTAATCAGTGTAAAAGAATGGACCGGGGTCCACAGTTCACTAGTGGTGTCTCTCCATAAAAGATAACTAACATGTTGGGTGAACAAATTACAGCTGGGCAATTGACGAATAGTGAGCGCATGACAATGCATATACATGACATGTTGACTACTATGATATTTAATTGGGCATTACGACATAATACATAGACCGTTATCCAACAGCATCTATGACTAATAATCCACCGCCGGGTTGTCATCCGAGTCCCCCGTTGGTATTAAGTTGCAAGCAACGGATAATTGCATTAAGTAAAGTGCGTAATGTAAACAAACACATATGCCCGTGGACATAGCATCGTTAGGTTATCCCTAGTGGCAACAGCACATCCACAACCTTAGAACTTTCTGTCACTGTCCCAGGTTAAACGGAGACATGAACCCACTATCTAGCATAAATACTCTCTCTTGGAGTTACAAGCATCTACTTGGCCAAAGCATCTACGAGTAACGGAAAGCATGCAAGATCTTAAATAACATATAAGATAGATTGATAATCAACTTGACATAATATTCAATATTCATCGGATCCCAGCAAACACAACATGTAGCATTACAATAATATGATCTTGATCATGTAGGGCAGCTCACAAGATCTAAACATGATGGCACAAAGTGGAGAGACAACCATCTAGCTACTGCTATGGACCCGTAGTCCAAGGATGAACTACTCACGCATCACTCCGGAGGCAGGCATGGCGATGTAGAAGCCTCCGGTGACGATTCCCCTCTCCGGCAGGGTGCCGGGAAGAGGTTCTGAACCCTCCCGAGCTAGGGTTGACGACGGCGGCGTCTCTGGACTTTTCGTGGATATTTGCTCAGGTACTTAGGGTTTTCGCGTCGGGGGGAATAAGTAGGCGAAAGGGCGGCGGCTGCGGACCCCCGAGGGGCCCACACCACCCAGGGCGCGGCAGAGGGGGGCCCGCGCCCTGGTGCGTGTGGCCTCCTGGTGGCCCTCCTCTGCTGCTCCTTCGCTCCGTCAGGCGTGTTCTGGAAAAATAGGCACCCCCGTGTAGTTTCGTCCAATTCCGAGAATATTTCCAGACTAGCTTTTCTGGAATACAAAAACAGCAGAAAACAGGAACTGGCACTTCGGCATCTTGTTAATAGGTTAGTCCCAAAAAATGTATAAAAGTGATATAAAGTAGATGCAAAACATGTAGCAATTGGTATAAAACAAGCATGGAACATCAAAAATTATAGATACGTTTGAGACGTATCAGCATCCCCAAGCTTAGTTCCTACTCGTCCTCGAGTAGGTAAACGATAAAAACAAATAATTTTTGAGGTGACATGCTACTATCATAATCTTGATCATATAATATTGCAAGGCACATGTAAATGAATGAAGTGATCCAAGTCAATGGTCTATAATTTGCTACCAAATAGATAATGAGTAAACAATGAATCACACAAGCTAAACGTTTTCATGAATAGTACTTTCGAGACAAGCATCAAACAGTTTTGCATAAGTGTTAACTCATAAAGCAATAGTTTCTAAAAAAGGTATTTAATCAACACAAAGGAAGAATTTAGTTTCAGCATTTGCTTCAACTTTCAACATATTTATCTCATGGATATTGTCAACACAAAGTAGTATAACAAGTCCAATACATTGCATATAACGCATGTTGTAACAAAGTTGACACTAGTGTTTGCTTGTGGAAGACAGAAAGAATAGGAAAACTGACTCAACATAAAAGTAAAAGAAAGGCCCTTCGCAGAGGGAAGCAGGGATTAAATCATGTGCTAGAGCTTTTAGGTTTTTGAAAGCATATAGAGATTGCATAAAATATTTGATACTCCTCCCAACCTTGCTAACACAAGCCATGGCTAACCGAATCCTCGGGTGCCTTCCATCAATCACATACCATGGAGGAGTATCTATTTTTGAGAGGTGTTTGTTAATTGTCAACGAATGGTAGCGGGTGAGAACAGTATTCTACCTGTCGAACGGACTTTTAAGAGCGGCTCCCATGAAGGACGTTATTTCTACCAGCAAGGCAGATCATCCCTCTTTCTCTTTGGTTTACACACATTCAGGTATTTCACTGTTTGTCATTGCTTACTGATGAATCAGGGCAAAAGTGTGAAGAGAATTAATTGGTTAAAGTTGTAATTAATTGGGACTGGGCACCCCGTTGCCAGCTCTTTTTGCAAGTTATTGGATAAGCGGATGTATATGCCACTAGTCCAGGTGTAAAAGTCCACTCGACAAATAGAATAAAGAATAACCACACTAATTCCTCATGAGCTAGTAAACATTGACACAAAAAGGGAATAATAACATTTTGAATAATTTAAAGGTAGCACATGAAAAATTTACTTGGAGTGGCAAGGAAATACCACATATAGGTAGTTATGGTGGACACAAATGGCATGGATTTTGGCTCAAGGATTTGGATGCACGAGAAGCATTCCCTCTCAGTACAGAGTTTAGGCTAGCAAGGTTATGTAAGCAAACAAGAATATCAACCCGTACACCAAGTTTTATATGACAAACATATTGCAAACGTTATAAGACTTCATACCGTCTTCCTTGTTAACCAAACCCTGTTATTAGAAAATATCTAGACCTTAGAGGTACCACCGATGCAAACCAAATTTTCAACAAGCTTTACGGTAGTTCTTCACTAATAGGCTTAACTCATGTGATGCACAATTTAATCATGATCTACTTGTTAACTCAAAACAATTGACAAGCATCAAGTTATCCATTTTAGTGATCTACAAGATTAAGCAAGTTTTTCCTTATACCAATTACCACATGCAACATTTTCTGAACCAACCAAACACCAATCAATTTATTTCATCAACTCTCCAAACAAATATAAGTGAAGCAAGAGAGTACTTTCTACAAAAGAAAGCTAATAGCTCTGACAAGAGATACATGAAAACAAGAGCTAAAAGCTGAACAGCGCTAGATATGAATACTCAACAAATATAAGTGAAGAATAGGAGTATTCTCATGAAAAAGCGGAGCGTGTCTCTCTCCCAATCAAGAATGCTAGGGTCCAGTCAAGCTTTATTGAAAATAAAATGCAATACTGAAAATAAAAAGCACACAGACGCTCCAAGAAAAGCACATATGATGTGAAAGAATTAAAATATAGTTTCACTAGAGATGACCTGATAATTTTGACGATGAAGAAGGGGATGCCTTGGGCATCCCCAAGCTTAGACGCTTGAGTCTTCTTGAAATATGCTGGGGAGATCCATGGGAGCCTCCCCAAGCTTAAGCTCTTCACTCTTCTTGATCCTATTATATCATCCTTCTCTCTTGACCCTTGAAAACTTCCGTCACACCAAACTCAAAGTAGATCTCATTAGAGGGTTAGTGCATAATCAAAAATTCACATGTTCTATAAAGACGCAATATGATTTGTTACTTTAAACATTAGCTACAGCCACTGATGTTATGTGAAGCTCTTCCACCCAAAAAAGAATTTCACTCAACACTAGTAAAAGAGAGAATGCAAAAATAAAAAGGCATAATCTGTCTAAAACAGAACAGTCCGCAAAGACGAATTTTTTCGAGCACTTACGACGCTCAGATCGAGAAACTCTGAACTAATGAAAGTTTCAGACATTCATAAAGATTACGCACAAAAAATTTCAGATTTAATTAACAATCTGGTGATTTTAGGAATTTCGTACAGTGAACAGCAAAAATCTGTTTCTGCGCAGCAATCAAAATTAAGCATCATCTTATCATTAGAGGCTACTCTTGGCACAACAATGCGAGAAAATAAAGATACAAAGGAGTTGCTACAGAAGTAAACAAACTCCTTGACTCAATAAAAGAAAAATTGCAGAAAAATAAAATGGGTTGCCTCCCATAAGCGCTTTTCTTTAACGCCTTTTAGCTAGGCACAAAGCATGCATCAAGTATTACCAAGTGAAGAAGCATCAACATTCTTACGCTTAGCTCTCTTACCTTTACCTTTATCTTTAGGAAATACTTGGTTACACATAGGTGAAGAGGCGAAATTCATAGTGCCTTGGCCCACATCTATTATTGCTCCAAAGCGTTTCAACAGGACCTTCCAAGCGTAATTTGTCCTACTCCTGCACATTCAATGACAAGATAATCAATAGATATTGTTATCCCTAAGAGTTTTGTAAATACTCCTTCGCTACTCCCCTTGGTAATTTAATAGTATTATCACCCAAAGTTATACAATCTTCGCATTTGGAAAGCTCCCAAAGATTTAAGGAATCATAAATATTCTTGGGCATTAAACAGAATTCAGACATAATATCACAGCGAGAATGAAAAGTTTCACCATTTATAACAACTTTTACTGAGGGAATCCATCCCGATGGTTCAAAATTTACTGGCACATTATCATAATGTTCACGAATCTGATTATACCCTTCTTTTAGACCAGATATGTTCGTTTCAAGAGCGTTAAGTCTATCACTTATGCTTGTCAAAGCCAAATCAATTTTAGTGATTGGGGGCTAGAAATTGTAATCAATTTTTTATAGCATTAAAAGCTTGATCCCCATCATAACGAAGGAAATCTCCTCCTACCACAGCATCTAAAGCATATCTGTAGCAAAGAACAAGACCAAAATAAAAGCTACTAAGAAGCAGGCTTAAAGTCATTTTAGGTTCAGTTTTAGCATAGGACTCAGATATTCTAGACCAAGCATCTTTAAAACTCTCCTCACTCCCTTGCTTGAAAGTGAAGATCTCTTCTTCAGGTGACATTACTACTGGAACAGGGCTAGACATGATGACTAACAGAAAACAAAACTGAAAATAAACTAAATGCAAGTAACTAATTTTTTTGTGTTTTTGATAATTGAAAGCAAACAAGATAAAATAAAATAAACTAAGCAAGACAAAAACAAAGTAAAGAGATTGGAAGCGTGAAACTCCCCTTGCAGAAGACTGCTGTCTCCCCGGCAACGGCGCCAGAAAAATAGCTTGATGACGTGAAACACACGTTCGTTGGGAGACCCCAAGAGGAAGGTATGATGTAGTCAGCAGCAAGTTTTCCCTCAGAAAGAAACCAAGGTTATCGAACCAGTAGGAGCAGCAACTCTTCAGAAGGTTGTCAACGGCGCCAGAAAAATAGCTGTCGCAGGGAGTCTGGACTGTTGACGTGGAATCTGCACACAACACAATCAAACTACTTTGCCCCAACGAAACAGTGAGGTTGTCAATCTCACTGGCTTGCTGAAAACAAAGGATTAAACGTATGGTGTGGAAAATGAGTATTAAATTGCAGAGAATGAAAAAGGAACAGTTTGCAGTTTGTGGTTGTTTAATCAGTGTAAAAGAATGGACCGGGGTCCACAGTTCACTAGTGGTGTCTCTCCATAAAAGATAACTAACATGTTGGGTGAACAAATTACAGCTGGGCAATTGACGAATAGTGAGCGCATGACAATGCATATACATGACATGTTGACTACTATGATATTTAATTGGGCATTACGACATAATACATAGATCGTTATCCAACAGCATCTATGACTAATAATCCACCGCCGGGTTGTCATCCGAGTCCCCCGTTGGTATTAAGTTGCAAGCAACGGATAATTGCATTAAGTAAAGTGCGTAATGTAAACAAACACATATGCCGTGGACATAGCATCGTTAGGTTATCCCTAGTGGCAACAGCACATCCACAACCTTAGAACTTTCTGTCACTGTCCCAGGTTAAACGGAGACATGAACCCACTATCTAGCATAAATACTCTCTCTTGGAGTTACAAGCATCTACTTGGCCAAAGCATCTACGAGTAACGGAAAGCATGCAAGATCTTAAATAACATATAAGATAGATTGATAATCAACTTGACATAATATTCAATATTCATCGGATCCCAGCAAACACAACATGTAGCATTACAATAATATGATCTTGATCATGTAGGGCAGCTCACAAGATCTAAACATGATGGCACAAAGTGGAGAGACAACCATCTAGCTACTGCTATGGACCCGTAGTCCAAGGATGAACTACTCACGCATCACTCCGGAGGCAGGCATGGCGATGTAGAAGCCTCCGGTGACGATTCCCCTCTCCGGCAGGGTGCCGGGAAGAGGTTCTGAACCCTCCCGAGCTAGGGTTGACGACGGCGGCGTCTCTGGATCTTTTCGTGGATATTTGCTCAGGTACTTAGGGTTTTCGCGTCGGGGGGAATAAGTAGGCGAAAGGGCGGCGGCTGCGGACCCCCGAGGGGCCCACACCACCCAGGGCGCGGCAGAAGGGGGGCCCGCGCCCTGGTGCGTGTGGCCTCCTGGTGGCCCTCCTCTGCTGCTCCTTCGCTCCGTCAGGCGTGTTCTGGAAAAATAGGCACCCCCGTGTAGTTTCGTCCAATTCCGAGAATATTTCCAGACTAGCTTTTCTGGAATACAAAAACAGCAGAAAACAGGAACTGGCACTTCGGCATCTTGTTAATAGGTTAGTCCAAAAAATGTATAAAAGTGATATAAAGTAGATGCAAAACATGTAGCAATTGGTATAAAACAAGCATGGAACATCAAAAATTATAGATACGTTTGAGACGTATCAAGTGCTTCTCTGAGGTCTCGCTTGATGACGCCGCGGTGAAAGCGTCGATTGCTCTGTCTTTTGAGATTACACCCGCAGAGTTGCACATGAGGGTCCATCGCCGGATATATGCCCGTAACGACTCATTCGATCGTTGCTTGCAGGCTCGCAGTTCTTCAAATGTGGCTGGTCGCTCATATGTTCCGAGGAAGTTCTTGACAAAGTCCTCCTGGAAGTGATCCCACGAGTCGTACGAGCTTTTGGGTAGACTTTTGAGCCAGTCATGAGCCGAACCCAAAAGCATGAGCTGTATGTATTGCATCGCTGTTGTCGTGGTGCCTCGCTAACAGGAGACTGCTATCATGTAGTCCTCTAGCCAGGCTGATGGTTCTTGAAGGTCGTCGAATTTGGGTGTCTCAGATGTAAGTCTGAACCCTTTGGGCATTCTGGTCTCGCGGACGCGGCGAGTGAAGCATAGAGCCCCGCAAGGCTCGTAGTCGCCGTCGGAGTATGAATTGCTGCTAGGGGAGCGAGTAGCTCTATTGGATCGACCCCGATCGACTTGCGTTGAACGATGACGTTGTGTGAGTCTTCGCCTCCCTGAGGTGGCGAGTGCTTGGTTGTCCTCGATCCCGTCCGGAACGGTCTTTGTCGCGGCGCTGACGGTCCCTATCTTCGTGGATGGTTATGCGGTCGTGATCGTCGTGACTCCGCAGTTCTCGCCTCGGACTGGCTGCGCGGCGGGCTCTGCTTCCTTTGGGTGGTGGGTTTCCTGCGGCCACCTCGGCTTCCGAGATCAAAGCTGCGCCTGCTAGGTTGAGCGATTTTATCTGTTGACGGTGCAGGGCTGCATTAGGATCGTCTTCAAGATGCTGTGTTGCCCTTAGGTATGTGGCCACCAAGAGTAGAGCTCCTGTAGTTATTTTGGGCCTGGGTATCCCTTCCTCGTCATGCGTGATGAATGAGACGTCCAAGTTGCGGGTCAGGGCCGCTTTCTCACTTTCTGGTATGCGGAGTAATCTAGAGTGGCGGTTCGGGTTAGTCCGTCCCGGGGATTGGACGGATTGCGTGGCCCTTCGCGCACTCGACACACTGGCTTGTCTCCTGCGCTCATCGAGCGTTGCTTGGTAGTTCTTCAGTCGAAGGTTCTCCTGCAAGAGGAGGTATTGATGTGCCGCGATCTCCTCACGGGTCGACCCCTCGGGCATCATGATGCACTCTTGGATGGCCTTTGTAACTATGGCCGCCATCTCCTCTGTGACGACGATCGTTGTCTTCCCGTCCGGCATAGTCACCGTCATTGGGTAGGTGGACGCATTGTTGCGGGAGGTGGCGGTTGCGGATGGTTCGTGATTTCTCCTGTCGTTGTCTTTTTGGGTCACCACGCAGACCTGAAAGGGGATGGTGCACGAGATTTGGCTTCCGCCGCCGCCGCTGCAGTTGTTGGTGAAGACAAGGGAGTCGACGTAGCTGTCGACCAGCGCGCGAGGCTCGTCGCCGCTGTCACGGTAGGTGGACTCGATCTCTTCCTCGGCTTCGCTTGACAAGTCGAGGGGTGTTGATGCCGACCTTGGTATGCCAGTCGATGAAGACGCGACACCCACAACCCGGGAAGGCGCGAAATTCGCAGTCGAAGGAGACGTGAGTGGCGAGGGCATGATCGACGAAGGCACCGGTGATGATGGCGCGATCGATGGAGATGTAGTCGATGAAGGTGTCGCCGACGCGGTTGGTGAAGATGTAGTCGAAGGAGACGCGGGTGCGATCACCGCGGTCGATGGAGGCGCGGGTGCGATCGCCGCAGTCGATGAAGGCGCGACCATCGTGAGTTGAAGCGGGTTCGTCATGTTGAACGCCCCCACTGATTGACATGATGATGCATGTTACCAAAAGTCAGATTCGCACCTGAGTGGAGGTCTGCGAACATTGGGCGGAAAGCCGGCGAGTGCGGGTTGAACTCGAAGGGGCCGAAGTGGATCGGCTTGTTGATTGCCGGCGAGTCGCCCGTTGTCGATGAAGATGAAGCCGGTGAAACCATGGATCCAACGCTAGTCTTTCCCACAGACAGCGCCAATTGACGTGGGGTACCACGGCAAATCCCATGGTTCAGTACCTAGGGTTGAGATTAGGGGGAGAGATTTGGTAGCGCTGGTAGTATCGTCGGCTGACAAGCAAGGATTTACCCAGGTTCAGGCCCCCGGAGGGTAACACCCTACTTCCTGTTTGTCTGGTTATTGATGTATGAGGTGTACAAAGGAGCTACAATGGCGTCCCGACGAGATGTCAATCTCGCTAGGTTTTGGTGGTATGAGTATTGCGTAACCTAGATCGGCGGCCCTCCCAACCTTTATATAGGAGGCTGGGTCTCGGGAGTTCGCATCTGATTAGGTTTATAGGTAAGATAGGTCTCTACAGACTTAAGGTTCGCTTGCCTTGGAGCATACTTTGCCTTCTTGGGCCCCCTTCGCGGGCCTTAGCTGTGGTTTGCTGGCGGGCCAGCTGTTGGGCCATAGCTTATACGTGCACCAGGTATCCTCATGGTGGGGCACCCGAAGGTAGGCCCACATCAGCGGATGAAACTTCCGGCACCAGATCACTGAGGCATGCAAGTCTGTTGATCATTCCGGTGCTGGGATTGGCATCTTCTTCACCAGCGAGGCCATGTGGAAGGCATCTTCCTCGATGCCGGCGCGTGTAGTGGTTGGCTAGACGTTGTAGCGTGTAGCCGGTAACGACGTAGCCTTAGTTTAGTTTGTTAAATCTCGTTTAGATTTTAAATTTTAAGTTTGTTAAATCTTGTTTAAATTCTGCCGAAATTGTTTATCAAAGAATGTTAAAAAAAATTGGCGTGCTTGTTTGGGATGTGCCGCTGTATGCTGCACCCCAATTGGCCGGACACATGTCTGACAACTCCAATTGAGACTCAATTGGGGGTGTCGGACACTCAATTAGAGGCCCCGTGGAGATGCTCTAAGACGCTCAGATCGCAGTGCCTCCAAACGCAATATGTCGCACTTGCTCAGATGCGCACGTGGTAGATTTTGAAGAATTTTATGGTCTTGACATATTTTGAGAAATGGAACCAAAAGACAACCGAAAAATGCAAATAGAACTTGAAAATTCAGGCAAGACAAGAGAAGACATTATCCTAGGTGTAGATAATGTCGAACTCTACCAGCGTGCAAAATCTCGGTGCAACATTTGTATTATTTTAGACTACAAAAAAAAAATCTGACAAGGTTTCAAGTTTTAAAAAACATGTACCTTTCACCGAGCCAAATCCAGCCATTTGTCATTTTTTGCACAGACTAAAATATAATGAATTTTGAATTGATTTTTTCATACATGTAGATCATACCATTATCTACATCTACATCTAGAATTTTTTACAAACTTTTTCAAAAAAAATTAGAACATAGGGGTTTCCCATTCCATTTTCATTGAAATGAAGCAGAGCGCCAAAGGCACCCAGTAGTCTTTCTTACAACATCCGGGCATCCTGTATAGTTACAGGAACCAGGTTTAATTTTCTGAATGCAACTACAGTTCAGCTACACGAAATACCAACTAGAGCTCAAATGTGTATCACACATTTTGTTCAGAACCTCACGGTGAGACTGCCCAGTTGGTGTACTTGGACGCTCAGCATCAGTCCAGGCGATTCGCAGAAGATCTCCACGGGTGCATTCCAGCACCATGATGCAGCGGTCCAATAAGGTTGAGGATTTGCATAGAAAATTCCAGCATAGCTTCTACCCAATTCAGGAGATAAATTCAAAGTCATCAAGTCCGTTTTGTGATAATTTAGCCTTAGACCAGACATTGCCTCAAAGCAAGATAGTATCCATTTTAGGTATCTAGCGCTCCCCTGGAGCTCGATCACCAAAAGGCCTCTCTATTCATATCTCAATTTTTTTTGAGATAAATAGGATTTTCTATACCCCTCCAACTCTCAATCCTCCTTAGTTAGTTGTACTCCTCCACCCCCACCAAAGGTCTAAAGCAATATGACCATTCATTGTCTTCATTCTCCATGGACTATATGCCCCCCTCGAATCCATCTTCGGAGAATCTTATTGGGGAAAGACCCCTCGTCTCGCTCCTCACGTCGCTCCTCCAGGCGACCGGGGGCGGAAACCCTAGCCCGCCGCCGCCACCTCCTCCCACCCCACCACTCACCTCGTCGCCCCCTGAGGCTGCCGGCGCACAAACGCCGCGCGGCGCCGGTGAAGGGGGCGGCGGGTACTCGTCCCTCGGCCTCTGCTCGACTGGCCTAGAGGGAGGCCGCCTTGAGAGACCGCCGCTGCCACCTGCCCTCGTCTCCTCGTCCGCCGCCCCTTCCCTCGCCTCCCCCTGCGTGTCTCGTGCACCGCCGCGGCTGCGGGTGCTGCCCTGCGCTGGCTCGAGCTTTCCGGGCCCAATCTGGGCCCCGGATGGGCCTGGCGGGCTGCCCCGCCGCGCGGTGCGGCGCGGTGCTGGGCCTCCGTGCTCCCCCGGCGCGCCTCCAGGGCCGCTTAGCCCCGATGGACTTGGCGGGACGCCGCGCCCCTCTCGGCGCCGGCCCCGGGAGGCTATGCTGCTCCCGCTGGCTATGCGAGTGGTCGCCTCTATCCTCGAGTTTTGAGCCCCGATTGTCCGGCCGTCGATCCCGGCCCCGGGGGCGCCGTCGGCTTTGACGGCGCAAGGTCCTGCCCTCCGGTGGTTGCAAGGGTCGCAACCTCTACTCTCGGCCAGCTTCCTGCAGCGGGGCGCCGTTGGGGAGGGCTGGTGCCGTGGCTTCGCAGATGGCGGCCATGGCGGTGATGTGCTCCCTACGTGGGGGCCGTCGTGGCTGAGTGTTGAGCCACCTCTGTCTTGCCATCAGTGTCATGCTGGTGTGCTCCATGGTTCTGCAGATGGCGGCCATGGATGCGGTCTTTTCTCCGATGCGAGGTGAGCCGTGGCAGTGGTGGTGGTTGCTTCTCCGTGTCGGTTGTTAGGCCCTCGCGTCAGATCCTTGTCAGAGTCCTGTGGCGTGTCTGACGTGGGTGGTCTTCGTGCGTGCTCTAGGCTAGCCCACCCTTCGGGTAATCGAACCCAGATGGGGTTGGGGTTCCACTCGGTGGTGCTACACCCTGCGACTACGGCGGTGACCCCCATGTGCGGTGAGGGCATGTTGCCCTTCAACTTCAGCCGGCGACACACATGCGTCGTGGCGTCGTCTTGCCGTGCGCGACCTTTCGGCCATGCCCCCGACACAGGTGGTGTCGGCGCGCTGTGTGGCCTCGGATACGCGTTGGTATTCGATTACGTCGATGGTGCAGTGTCGTGGCTGGGTCTCCGCTGTCATGTCCTGTGGATCCTCCTTGTGATCGTAGTGCTTGGGTCGTGATAAGCTTTTTATCAATCAACTGTCTCCGATTTTTTCTCTCAGAGTGACCCTCTCTTGTGTGTTGTCGGTGTGCGTTCTTTCTTTTTATTTCTCTTCTCTTGTATCCCCTGTAAATTCTGGTTCATTTGAACCTATCTTGTAGAGGCTGCAAAGCCTCATAGACAACATTTTTTGAATAATGAAGTTCAGGCTGGCTCTAAGAGCCCGCCGCGTAGTCATAGTAAAAAAAAAAATCCATCTTCGGAGGCGGCGTCGCTCCACTCACATACAGAGTCGTTATATCTTCCTCCGTCTCATGAATGATTGTTGCCTTACCCATTTTTGTTTCACCTCGCCTTTTCGCTCGACTTTCGGTTATGTTGTCACTCTATGCCACAATATGCTATTTTTCCTTTTCAATTCTGAAGTAATTAATAACTAGCGTGGTACACATTGACGGTCTTGGGTGATTTTTTCCCCAGGTGCCACCGTAAAAGCTAATTTTGTGCTTGTTGAACAATTTGAAAAAAAAGGTGACAATTTGATTCTAGCCAAACATACTTTGGATATCGATCATTTGTTACTATTACACACTCTTTACCAAACTAAGCCACTAATGGTGGGGATGGGTTGATGTCATCCCACCCACCTGAGTTCAAGTCAGTATGCTTGCAATTCGGTGATCTTGCACCATTCTTCTATGCAAAATGCCACAAGATTCTGCCCCCTAGGACTAATTTTGTATGTTAGGCAGACTAAGCGTAAAGTCCGTGTGGTAGTTCTTTTCCAATAAAATCCTCGGTGTGGTTGTTAAAATGAGAACGAAATGATCACTACTCCCCCTGACTTGATTCACACTCCCGGTTCATCATCGACAATTAGGCATAGCTGTTCCATATGTGACAAACAATCTCCTGTTATTTCCTTGAGTATGCTTGTTAAATATATAGTGTTGGAGTCCGAAGCCTCCCTAGCTAGTAGCAGAAAAAGTTTAAGTGGCCACCATTGTCGCCCGCTCCTGTTGCAATTCAGGAACTGCAGCCAGCAGCAATCAATTGCAGGAAAATTGCAATTGCAGGAAAATGAGGCACACGGCGTCCCTCGCGTCCCTCGCGTCGTCCGTTATAGAGCGACTCGGGGAACCTATCGCCCCAGCCGCCAGCCACCTCTCCCGTCCCTCACGCTCCCCCGCCGTCGCCGGAGGAGGTCGTCCGACGGCGGACGGCGGCGGCGAGATGTCTCTGCCTGTTTTTTCTTACAAAAATATAAGCCCCCCAGACCGAGCCCATCTGTTCCGATCTGATCTAGATCTCCGGCCGGCGGCCGCCCGCGTCCGAGCGCTCGAACATGACATACAAGTCTACTGATCATGCCCAGCTCGTCCACCTGCATGTGCATGGAGCACGATGCATGCAGCCGCGCCGCAGATGCAAATTGCTCGTGGCTTGCTGCCCTGTGTCTAGCTTCGTTCAGATCGGAAGGCAGAAAGTCCAGCGATCTGACATTCGGGAGGCCATGATGCAGAAAGGCTGTGGCCAGATCGTGAGGCCGACGACGCAAGCCAGCGGCGGCCGGATCTTCAGGCCGGCCACGGTCAGATCATCGGAGCACCGGCGGCCGCTCGCGGACGGGTCTGGTCTCCACGACGTTGTGTTGTGATCGGATGGAGTCCGTGGTGCGTTGGGTGCCGAGCCGCTCACTCATGCGCGACTCCTGTTCTGACTTGAGTGAGTTCGCTCTGCCGGGTCGGTGCGGCTAAGTTTCTCTCGCGTCAAGATAAAGTTTGACGCCTGTTCTCCTTGATATGCCGGAGTGTCGGGTTCTGAAAGGCTCCGCCGGCGATCTCGCATGGATGTTTATGCCTAGAGACTGCTGTATCAGATGAGATTCAGTCGCGCCGGAGGGAGCGGCGTGAAGCTCTGCTTCTGTTGCCATCATGGGAAAATCCATGGTGAAGTCAGATGTGGAAAATGTTACGAAGGTCAAGATCGTAGGATAGTAATGGTGATTGGAGTCTTTGGCGGCGAGGAGGAACTTGTTGGAGCTTCGGAACTCGTAGCGACGGTATGTAACTGGGGACGATAACATAGGTGAAGTTCAAAGTCTTACCTTTCAGGGTGAAAATCCAAGATCTGGACTTAGTTGGTTGTGCCTGGCAATGGCCTTGTTGAAGACATTGTTTTGAGAGCAGAGACTATCTCCAGGGTGAAAACCCAAGATCTTCGATCGGGCGACGACGGCGCTTGTGCACTGTTTCCTTCTTAAAGACGTTGCTTTAAGAGAATTTGGACATCATGTGTTATTTTGGTGATGCTTGTGCTGCTGCGGCAAGATCTGTAACTCTGTAGCGGAATTTTTTTCTTTTTTAATTTCTTATTCTTATTGTTTTTTCGGCTATGTGCATCCATAATACCTAAAGTTATTGCGCTGTTGCAGAGGCTGGATGTAATTGGTACCTCCGTGATATTAATATATACAAATTTCTCTTGAGTTATGGTCTCCATTAGGTGCGGCCTGTCGTTTCCGGCCTGTGAATTGCGACGCAGATTAAGCTTTCGAAAAAGAAAAAAAAAGAGCAAGAGCAAATGCAGCAACGAAAACAGGGCACAGTAGCTAGAGCACACCTTAATCGAACTACACTTGATCGGAGATCATGAAGTACAGTTACTCATACCGTCACACGTGAACACCAAAGAAAAGAAAATCGATCGGGAGACACAGATCGTAGCTAGGCACGCACCAACAGCACCGAATTAAGCAAGCGGTACACTACCACGCACGCAGGCAGGCTAACTCATCAACCAGGCGGCTAGATCAGGCGTCGAGGATGTTGGGGCAGTTGAAGCCGTTGGCGGGTGCTTGCCGCAGGTGATGAGCAGCCGGAGCGCGACGGGGAGGTAGATGTTGATGTTGAGGAGGCGGGCGTGGATGGTGGTGCAGAGGCACAGCGCCGCGTCCAGGTCCGCCACCCCCTGCAGCAGCGGACAGCACTTGGAGCGCGCCTCCCGCCCGATCACCACGGGCACCAGCCCGCCCAGCACGTCCACGCACGCGTTCAGCTTCAGCGCGTCGATCGGGCACGTCTTCCCACGCCCCGGCGACGGCGGCGTCGGTGGCATGTACGGTGGCGTGTATGGAGGCGTCGGAGGCACGTACGGTGGAGTCGGCGGCACGTAGGGCGGCGTCGGTGGCACGTGCGGTGGTGACGGCGGGATGTATGGTGGGGAAGGCGGGATGTACGGCGGAACGTATGGCGGCACGAACGGTGGCGACACGTGTGGCGGTGGCAGTGGCGTTGGCGGCACGTACGGCGGAGTTGGCGGGAAGTGGGGTGGTGGGCGCGGCGTGGGCGGCGGGTGGCACGGCGGGCAATTGTGGCCCGACGGTGGACCGCCGTGGTGCTTGGGCGGCTTGGCGTGGTGGGGCGGGTGCTTTCCGCCGCCACCACCACCGCCGTGGCCGGGGTCCGGCGGGGGGCAGTTGCTGTAGTGCGACCCGTAGGAAGCCGGTAGGAGCAGGGCGGCGACGATGGCAGCGAGCAGGAGCGAATTGACGGAGGCTAGGCCGGCCATGGCGCCGCGGTGGTGTGCACAGTGCAGTGCAATGCCGTGAGCCCGTGACCGACCGGCGCGTTTTATAGAGGGGACGTCAGACGCACACACCGTGCGATGCGCCAGGTGTTCGACGACGGGATTCCACCTGCGCAAGCGTCCACGGCGCGGGCAGGCTCACGGGTCGCCTCGGCATGCGCACAGTGGCCGGCATTGCTTTTCTAGGCCATGCAGATGCACGCACCCGGTGCTCACGCCGGGCATAAAACCCGAAATCCGAACCCTGAACCCGAAAAACCCGGAACCGAACCCGTATAACCCGCACCCGACGAACCCGATCACTTGCTCGGGTATCACATCTGAAAACCCGAAATTAGTTCAGGTATCTCGGGTACCACCCGACGGAACCCGAATTTCGTTTAACCCGAACACTATGCAGCCCAGAGCCCAGTAGCCCACGCGATGCGCTCCAGCGTGAAGCCCAGCACACACGATTCTCTCCCGAAACCCTATCTCTCCAGACTCCAGTCTCCACATCTCCTCGTGCTCCCAGCCTCCCACACCCACAGTCCCACTCCCATGCCCTAGCCGCCACATACAGGACCGCCAACTTCTCCCATGCCCTAGCCGCCACAGGCCATAGCCGGCAGCCGCCGTCCGCTGCCCCATTTAGTACGGTCGTCGGCGGCGCAGACTCGCCCGCTCGCCCTTCTTCTCCGACGCGACGACGACGCTGACGATGACGAGAAGCAGGCTCCGACATCCGCCGCCCTCTTCTGGTTCCCGTTCCCGACGTTGTACTGGTGCAGCGACGACAGATCGACGGCGACACGGCGTCAAGCACTGCAGAATCGGCGACCAATGTAAGTTTCGATCCAATCCTCCTATTGTCGCCTGTCCTTATTCCTCATGTTCTGTTGTCCTCAATCGTCATGTTCTGCTGTAGATGATTAGATGGTAGATGATCCATATAATGGTGATATATGTTCTATTATAGAATAGAGATTAATTTTAAATGGAGATTTTGTGTGGTTAACTGGTTATCTTCTGTTAATAGATAAACATGTAGCAGAAATGTTGTTCTCAAGTCGCTATGTTCCTATCATATACCAAAATGCCTCTGTTAGTCTGTTGTCTACTTGCTTAAGGTTCTTCCAATCTGGTTGTTAACCTGATTCTGCTATCTACTTGTTTTGTAGATGGATATGGAGGAGGACAATGCAATTGTGCCAATGGAAAATGATTTTTTGTCACACGAGATCTGCCCTAGTTCACAGCCATCGGTAGGTCAAGGTTCAACTGCAGAAGCAGCACAACAAGCGCAGAAGCAAGCTGCTGAAAAAGAAGTCATTGATTTGGAGAAGGAACCTGTGAAAGAGGGAGGAAGGAGGCAGATGGCAACAAGGTCTGAATGGTGGGAGTTCTTTGAGAAGGTCAAGGATAAATCTGGTGTCGTGATAGCCGGCAAATGCATATATTGCTCGCGTCAAATCAAGGCTGAATCGAAGGGTTATGGTACATTAGCCTTGAAGAAGCACTTAAGTGCATGCAAACACAATCCTGACAAGTTCATTAAAGATCCAAGTCAAGGTACTCTGCAAGCACTCAAGGAGAAGTCCCTGCAACTTGGAAGTTTGATCAAGAAGCTCTTAGGGAAGCTTTTGCTGAGATGATAATTGAAGATGAGCTGCCATTTGCGTTTGGTGAGAAGTCGGGCTTTAGGAAATTTATGTCCAGGGCCTGTACACGTTTTAGTGTGCCATCTAGAAGAACCACCACTCGAGATGTTGTACGTCGTTACTTCAAAGAGAAAGCACAAGTGAAGAAGTTTTTGAAAGACTCTTGCCAAAGGGTATGTCTAACAACTGATTGCTGGACATCTCAACAGCTAGATGGATACATGACTGTCACCACTAGTTTTATTGATAATAATTGGGTTCTGCACAAGAAAGTTATCAATTTCTTCTTGATAAAGGGGCACAAGGGTGAGGATATTGGAAAGAACTTGATGAAATGCATGGCTGAATGGGGTATGGAGAGAGTAATGACCATAACTGTTGATAATGCAAGCGCCAATGACAAAGGTATTGACTTTGTGAAGAAGCAGCTGAATAAAACACCTTACAACATAGCTGAAGGTAAATTTATGCACATGAGGTGCGCTGCACATATTCTGAACCTGATTGTGCAAGATGGCCTAAAGGAAGTAGACTTATCAATAAAGAGGGTAAGAACTGCTGTTAGGTATATCAGAAATGGTGGCTCAAGGTTGGTGAAGTTTAAGGAAATTATTGAGGAAGAGAAGGTGAAGTGCAAGGCATTTCTAAAGATTGATGTCCCAACTAGATGGAACTCTACTTTTATCATGCTTAAAGCTGCCAATGTGTATGAGAAAGTGTTCTTGAAGCTAGCCGAGGATGACTTAAGTTACAAGTTTGATCTATCCGAAGAGAATGATGGGTTCGGTTGCCATGAGGAAACAGATTGGGAGAGTGCAAAAAAGATGGAAGTATTTCTGGGGCATTTCTATGATCTCACAACTCGTCTCTCTGCTACTCTCACCGTCACATGCAATACCTTCTTTCATGAGATTGCTGAAGTTCATCTATTGATTAAATCTTGGCTTGAAAGTGATGACGGTTTGCAAGTTGCTATGGGCCAGCGAATGAAAGACAAATTTGACAAGTATTGGGGACTTTGGCACATTGACACCACTAGCAATGAGAGAACAAACAATGGTAAAGCAAAAGGAAAGGAGAAGAAGGAGAAAGAGAATATCAATCTGTTGATTTTCATCGCAGCAGTAGTTGATCCAAGATACAAATTGTCTTTATATACACAAGCTGTCATTGAAGAAATATTTGGATATGACAAAGGGCAGCTTGTTTGGGCAGCAATTGGCACCTGTCTAAATGAGTTGTTTGAGGAATATAGGAATTTGTATGCTCCAACTGAAGGAACAGCTGAAGTAGATGACACAAGTGTGCCAAAAGGGGGCAGAGGAGGCATCTTGAAAGATGTTAATGCCAAGAAGTTGAAGATGAACAATGGAACAAGTAGCAATGCCAAGTCTGAACTTGACAAATATCTTGCTGAAGATACCGAAGATACTGAAGATACGAAGTTTGACATTCTTGCTTGGTGGAAGGTAAATGCACCCCGGTTTCCCATCTTGGCTCACTTGGCACATGATGTGCTTGCCATACCCATTTCATCAGTAGCTTCGGAGGCTGCTTTTAGCACAGGTGGGCGTATTTTAGACGATTTCCGCACTTCACTCACTCCATTCATGTTGGAAGCTCTTGTTTGTGGACAAGATTGGCTTCGAAGGACAACTCCTATTGACATCCAGGAGGATATGGGGAATTAGCTAAGATGGAAAAAGGTAAAATATTCCCTCATTTCTTTTATAGTTTTTCTTTTCTTCCATCATGCCATTAACATTTTGATAGCTGACTGCATTTTGCATTCCATTGTTTATAATTTATAGAGTTAATTGAAGAATTTGGTGGCATGCACTTTCCCAAAGGAAAAAGTGATAAATCATCCACTTCCAAGTCAGTTGCGAGCATGTCAATATCCAAACCTGGTTCATCTTCATAAAGGTACAAGCATTTGACATTTCAGTTTTCAACATGAAGTTTTACATACAAGATTGCAAGTCATCAATCATCATATAGATAATAATGCTCTCTTGCAAATTCTTACTGGACTTGTGTAGGTGCAGCTTGTAGTTGGAGACTTGCTGACTTGGAGCCTTGGAGGCTTGGAGTGTGAAATTTCAACTTGTTTTGTTGTCCAGAACTTGTTTAATAGCTGCTCTTTGCAAGCTCTTGTCTGCTGTCTACTGTCTAGACTCTAGAACATGTGTAATTGGAGTGTGAAATGCTGTCATTTTCGTGAGTATGCTAGTTGTTATGCTGCTGTCAATTTGATGAAATGCTGTCATTTTCTTGCTGCTAGCTGTTATGCTGCTGAAATTTTGCAAATATAACGTAGAATTGCTGTCAAAATGCTGTTGAAATTCATCTTTAGCTTTTATTTTTAGCCTCTCCAGAATTTCGGATATTTCGGGATTACCCGAACCCAGACCCAAAATTACGGGTACCCGAAATTGTCGGGTATCAGATTTTTGGAGCAAATCTCGGGTAACATGTTTGAAAACCCGAATTCATTTTTACCCGAAAAACCCGACCCGAAATTTCGGGTAAACCCGAACGCCCAGCGTGACCCGGTGCCATGGCCGGTGCCGATGGAGGAGAATGAGGCTGACTGACCATTTGTCGTCGGAGATGGGCCGCGCGCGCCCGTGACCTGCCATGATTTGGCGCCTTCGCCACCAGTAGGATGGGACGGCTGAGTGTTGCACCCAGCCTTGCATGAAGCCAAGATACCACTTACCATTCCTCGAGTACCATCCATTTCGTCTGCACCCAACGATGAGTGCTGATGTTTCAGGATAATCGACTCTGCTCGATCCTCGATTGTCTTGGAGGCCCTAGCATTTTGCAAAACACGTCTTAAGCAAACACATTATCACCACCAGTATAATATATGCATGTTGCTGTGAGATAAATAAATAATTTATTCATGAAAGTATTTCGTGAATGTCTATCTCGAGGACAATGTACATTACACCAAATCCACTTGTCCACAAAAATGTGGAGGAAAGTAGCTTACACTAATTACTCGAGATTCTGCTTTTCTATTATATAAAAGTTCACGAGAAGTAGAAGAGACCGAGAACTTGCCCGTGACAAGATGGTTAGGAGGGTGGTTGTACCCCCAACCCACCAGAGTTCAAACCCCAGGTTCGACGCTGTTGTTTCTCATTTAAGGCGGAATATTCTTCAGTGGGAGGCGACGTTTCCGTCGACAGCGAGGCGCCTGTGGTGACTTCGTCAATCTCAAGACTCGATCCGCCGGCTCAGTCTCTCGGAGGTGCTCATAGGGGTAGGGTGTGCGTGCGTTCATATGGGTGAGTGTGTGCACGTGTATGTAAGCGTCTACGTTGTACTGTGTTTCGTAAAAAAAAAAAGTGGAAGAGACCTCAAACATAAAATAAATTTACACATAGGTACTTGGAACACCTGACAAACCACTAACGCCGTGTGTCGCCGCTCCCCTAGTGGAGTCGGCCTGACTTTATTGACGATAACCAGGAAATTTTTGTGCATGTGCCTCTAAGTACCAGCGCCCTTAAACCGAAGTCGTCACCATTAAACCCATAAATCGATCTGAATCTCTTTACACCAAACTTGTAATGAGATCCACCGCTCCAAGGGAGTAGCGACCGATTCTCCGTTCTCTTCAACGCCATTGGCGAGATTGCCACCAACAAGGTGGGTGAAGAGATGGGGAAACCATATTCATGTTACGCTGCCACCTTAACCACCAAAACGCCGTTGCCAGTTGACCAAACTTCTAACTACAACACCGAGAACAGACCCGAGATACCCACCCATTCCCACCGCCGGAGAGGCAAGTAGAGGACACGGGACCTGTCAATTGTGAAACGGAGACAGACGAAACATGCGACGACTAGGGTTTTTCTTATTTCATAGGCGGTGGTTGTTTCGAGATTATGTTGAGCGGTACGTGCATTTGAAAGATCTCATAAATCTTAGATATCTCTCCTTTTCTCTATATATATGATAAGAAATTATTCAAAATGTATTTTATATATGAAGAATTTGCTAAAAACAGACCGGAGCTACATTTCTTTTTCACGGCTATAATGTACCCAATCTGAATCGAAAGAGTACACCCATCCACGTGATGCACCCTAGCTTTTACTCTGTCAAACTTCAAAAAATTGAAAACTAAAACGTCCAAAATTTTGGAATATACGAAACTTTACAATTTGGAGATTTAAGTTCAAATTCTGAAAGTTTGGATTTCTAAAAGTCGAATATTTCTTATTTTTTAAAAAAATCATTTTTTTAAGTTGAACATTCTACAATTTGGGGTGGACCTCTAAATTTTTCGTGATGCACTTCTTGAGAGCTATGAGAAAAAAAAAGGAAAATTACGAAAGGAAAAAATATCAAAAGATGAAAGTGTGTCTGTTCAAAAGTGACCGCTAGCTAACCGTCTAGAAGGTGACCACGAATTAGCACACCGTAGAAACAAACCATTACCAACATTTCTATCAAACAATTTGGACAATTTCTTCAATCTTCTTTATCAAACAAGTCAAATGTTTTTTAACAATATATCTTAAGCTTGGTTACATATCTTAGCATTGCATTACCAACAAAATTACTTGTATTATTTTTCTGCACCAAAATTTTCTTGAACAGATCTTAAGAATTGCTTGTAAACACATTTAGAGATCATTTGTATTTTAAAAATGCGGTTAGTGGATGCCTAGAAAGCTTAGGAACAAAACATCCGACAAAAATGAACTTTGAAATGTACTAGTCGCTAACCTTTTGTTTTTCTTGTAATTTCCAAATCTATTTCTATTAAATTTTTATTTTAGTTCATAAGATTTACACCAATTAGATTTCAAATTAATTGAGTCTTACACTATTTCTACCTGCAGGAATATTTTTCAATCAACGTGTAGATTGTGTAGATAGGCATCTTGTCGACTCACACATTTTTTTCACCAAAAAAAAATAAAATCACAACCTTTTATGGGGTGCCGGCATCCATTCATGGCACGGAAGCATCCAAACTGTTGGTTTGTAATACGAACCTTTTTCGTTCTAGAAATTCATAATTAACTTAATGTGTCCTAATTAAATTGCGTGATCATACTAGGATAAGAGCATCTCCACTCGCGGCGCCCAAACGGCTCAGTCCACTCGCGCCCACTCGCGGCGCCCAAACGCGAATTGGGTCCGGCGCGGCTCAGTTTTGTGTCCGGCACGCCCAGCCCACGCCCTCAACTTGGGGAGGTTTGGGGCGGCCCCGGACGGATGGAAACGCGACGCCACGTCGGCTCCCGACGCGTGAGCCACGCCTGGCAGTGAGACAAGAGACTGCATTAATGCCGGGCGGCGTCTCGGTTTCCCAGCCGGACGCAGCGACGCGTCGCTTCGCTCTGCGGCGAGGAAGCGTCTGCGCCACGGCGGCGTCAATGCAGACGAGCCGTTAATGGTGTGGCAGGCGAGCCGTTGGACGGCCGGAGTTAAGGCGGCCTCATCCGTTCGCCTCCCCGGCCGCTATATAGAGCGGGTTCCTCGCCGTCTCCACCATCTCACACCTAGCCATGGCCTCTCCCCGGCGCTCCACGGAGGAAGAGAGACGAGCGCAGACGGAGGCCCGTCGTCGCCGCCGTGACAGCGCCATGGCTCGCCGCGGCTGGCCATCGCAGGAGGCAGGCTCGTCGGCCGTCAACGCTCCGCCACCTCCTCCACCGCCTCCTCCGCCACCGACGAACCAACTCACGGAAGCCGAGGCGCGCGAGCTCGTCCGCACTAACACGCCGGTGCCGGCGAACTGCGTCCTCCCCGAGGGATGGGCCACGAACCCAGTGCACGTCCCCGTTGCACCCATGCTGGCCGGCCAGGCGCGGCTCGACTACATCACCTCGTGCATGGGGATGATGGCGCCGGAGCTGCACGACGACCCCAGGTTCGAGCCGAACTCGGCGTACTGGGACAAGCAGGTCGAGCTCGAGCACGCCTACCGCCTCCACTCCTTCTTCGCCCCCGAGCCGCCTGCGGACTGGCTCGAAGACTCCGACTCCGACGGCCTCACCAACACCACCGACGAGGACTTCGCAGCGGGCATGGAACGGGAGAGGGTTCGCTACGAGGCGGTGGAGCAGGCTCGTCGCGCAAGATCGGAACGAGGCCGCGTGCAACCTCCTCCGCCGCAACCTCAACAAGAGGCGGAGGAGGTCGATGGTGATGATGACGGCTTAGGGGACTGGCCGCCGACGCCGGAGTGGGATCCCGACCACATGCAGCTCGCCATCGAGACCGACATAGCCTCTGCCGCCGCCACCGCCTCCGCCGTCACCACCTCCAGCTCCGCCGCCACCGCCGGCTACCTCTACCGCCTCTGCTCGGACTGCCGCCGGGGTCCTGTGCTCGCCGCCGCAAGGGCCGGCGCCTGTCCCAACTGCCGGTGCCCGGCGTGCCACCCTACTTACTAGATCTAGTATAGGTCTAGATTTAAATTTGAATGAATTATGTTAGTTCGAATGAAATTTCAATGAAATATATGCATTTTCGTATCAAAATTTCATATATGAATAATGTTTGGGCATCGCGAGTGGGGAGCGAGGGCGCCCAAATGGGCAAGGCAGTCCGGACGGCGCCCAAAGGACCTGTCCGGACGGCCTTTGGACGCCCATTTGGGCGCCGCGAGTGGAGATGCTCTAAGAAATCCGTATCCGGATGTCCCTTGTATGGAGTCAGGAACGTGTATCATTATCCTCCTAATTCCCGTGAAAACCAAGCCGTTCCATGTAAAACTTCTGCGCTCTAAAGTTCAAACAGGCACTAGCATACGGGTACAGAGGAAAGGTATTCACATCTTGGAAAATTAGGGCCGGACGATATGCATCAATCACAAAGCAGCAATTAACCAAGAGTTTCTCACCGCCATAGGTCTCATCTACCTCAAACACAAAATAATTACTTCCGATTATTACAACATCGTGATCAGATTTTGTTCGTTGTTTCGCTTCCGCAATCAGCCAGGTAGTGTGGTTGATTCAAGCGAGACATCTGGTGGGCGTCGCAGCTCCAGTTGTTGCTGGTAAACATGCAGCCCCATATATTTTCTGTACAGTTTAACAAAACCAGCATCCAGCGATGCAAAGAGGCGCATCACAAACTGGACATCACCGACGCGTCTTTCCTGTCATAAAACACACACTTGGAGTTAATTAGCTTCATCAACTAACCGGTGCTAGAATTTCCCCCTTTTTAGTTGCAACAAAGAACAATGGAGTGCTTCCATTTCTGATGACAAGGGTTCTGTTATGCTACTCACCGCGGGGAGACGATCGGGGCCTGTACGACGCAGAGGCCATGTCATTTAGGTCCTGCAGAGGTGTTAGGTGCTTGATAACCTCATCCATCATCGGGCGCGACTTGCTGTCACGGTTAAGGCAGTGGTGGCAGATCTGAGCTACCTTCTGCACCCCTCGTACGGAGTAGTTCAGCCCCAAGCGAGGATCTACGAGCTGATAGAGCCTTCGCCGGTCGCTTAGATACGGCCTTGCCCACGCCACTAGGTTCTGCTCCCCAGGGGGGCGCTTCTTGTCCACTGATCTTCTGCCAGTCAATACCTCGAGCAAGACAACTCCGAAGCTATAGACATCGCTCTTAGTTGTTAAGTGACCTGAACAAGTGTACTTGACATGAGGGATGAAACTTGACATTATCATAGCCAAGAAGCTAGGAGAAACATTGTGAAGTAGTAACCTAGCAACTAGTAGCTGCATGCTGAAGAATTACTGATAGATGCAGCTACCGAGACCAAGTTTTTGCTGAATACCTGTCATTACATACTCAGGTGCAGCATAGCCATAGGTGCCAAGAACCCTAGTAGAGACATGGGTTTTATCACCTTGAGGACCAGCTTTTGCTAACCCAAAGTCTGAAAGTTTAGCATTGTACTCCTGTAGAAGCACAAAAATACAGTTAAAGCAACAAGCTATAGGGAAGCATGGGAGCAAACAATTTGACAAGAGATATTACCGCATCAATTAGAATATTTGATGTCTTAAAATCCCTGTAAATAACTGGTTTTGGACCAACATGTAGAAAGGCTAAACCTTTAGCAGCACCAAGAACAACCTTCATCCTGCAGGGCCAAGGTAGGGGAAGAGTCCCTTCAAGATTAAACAAAGTAAGATGACATGGGCATAAAAGGGAGAAAATGATATAAACTATTAAAAAACTGTCACATAGTAAGAAAATGTAAAAATAGTTAGAAAGGGGCAAAAACCAATATGTAAGACAGAAGAAACCCCACGGAAACCAGTGCTGCTCTAAGGATTTGTACCAAAAAGTCCAGTTTTAAGTAACAGTTAGCTAAATGCATACCACCTAAAATGAGTGTAGGTTAAGTCTTGGGTTGAACAGCAGGGTTTCTAGGCAATAGTTGTTCTGAAGTTTGAACTACAAAAGATAAGCTACGGATAGTAAAGCATCCATACAGCCTTGGAATAAAAAGATTAACATGCAATTGGTACCCTTTAGGTTATTTTTGCCTCTACAAAAAAAACTATTGATTTTACTTTCAGAAATTAGATATGTTGAACTTCAGCAAATGGTGTCTGAAGATACGATGCTATCTAAAATGTTCAGACGACATTACTTTTTTTTCATTTGGAAAGATATAGTACACTGGCTCATGAAAGTACACAAGTATCACTTGCATGAATTAAATGTATAATATGAACTCTTGTTGCATTCCATTCGCAAAAAAAAAAAAAGTCTTGTTGCAAACAAAGCCTTCCAAGTTTCAGGACTATATGTAGGAACACTAAATCTAAAACACATTAACATTACAAGACGTCTAGTAGTTGATTGCTCACTTCTGAACATGTGATTTTCTAGACTCCCCCGTGCCATGAATTCATATACAAGTAGCCTTTGATCATCCTCGATGCAATATCCAATCAGCTTAACAAGATGTTTGTGATGCAATTGTCCTAGAAAGTCAACTTCCGCCTGCAAATCAATTTCTTAAGAAGTTATAACTTCACTTAAGAATTACGTTTATGACTTATGAGGAATGGACAATACTTACCACCCATTCTCTATGACCTTGAAGAGCATTTTCCTTCAAACTTTTGACAGCTACAGTTAGACCAGTGCCGGGTTTTGCAGGAGCTGTGCTGTTCGGCTCAATCCACCCCTTGAAGACATATCCAAAACCACCTTCTCCAAGAATACTGTCTGGTCTAAAGTTTACAGTGGCAGATTTCAACTCTTGGAAAGTAAATTCAAGTAGCTTGTGTGCTGTTTCCTTTTCGATTGATGTGTTAAGACCATTTCCGTCACCAAAGTTCCTCTGATAATGATCAGCAAGATCTCGACTGCTAGCATTTAGATGTCTGATCTCCGCTGTTATGGAGGAAATTTTTTACTTAGCATTTCATCCCAAACTGGAAATTTACGTTTTTTACAGTAAAATGGAAATATACTACGGAGTAATAGGCTACCAAGTACTGGATAGCATGGCTATACACTATAAAATGCAATATGAAAGCACTATGCTCAAATTAAGCTCGAATGTGTAAGCTAAGATTAAAAAAAAATGTGTGAAGGCGAATAGTTTATTAGCTCTTGGACTTCCCCACATATTCAAACTGGTTAACCAAGTAGATAGACATTGACTCAACAATCCAAGACCTAAGAGTATTATATATACTAGGGGTACACATCCTCAGATTTTAATAAGGAAAAACAAAACCCATCAAGTTGAATTGAAGTGTCACGAATATGTTTCTTATACTATCCAGGTTAATCATATGCAGAATGTCAACAATCAGTGTCACAGCGGAAATAAGCACAAGTAGATCTATTTTACTCCATGAACAAAGAAACAAAGACTTGCTTCATGCTTCTGCAGTATTTAGAAGATGCACTCCTTCAGTTAATTCACAAGGATCAGAAAATCTCACCTTCTAGCTGTAATGCTATAACAATGAATTGCAAAACACAACTTGGGTAGAAAGATAAGGAGCAAAAACAATTGGTTATCAGGGGATTCTGATCTCGCAACGAAACAGCACACATTCTTTCATTACCCACATGAAGATATGAGCTGAAGCTCATACAGATGCCATGGCACGAGCTGTTTAAGATTTGGACACTAATACCTATAGCAACACGGAGAAATGAGCAAGCCTAAATTCAGTAGGTTTCCTTGGTGCCCATCGTCCATCAGGTAGAAAAGAAAGAAAACCATGAATGGTGTTTGTTGAGAAGCTGAAATTTACATCAGCATACTTTTGCACAGGCTGCAACGGCAATGGTCCTTGTACTGATGAGCAACATAAGAATATCCTATTGCTATTTCGTTTAAATTTCTTATCCCAAGGACGATGCTTAACTCCCAGTTTCCAATAATTTACTGGATCATGGAAGGAAAGCAAAATTGATCCGACCCAGGGACAATCATCACGACTGAAAGAAGAGTACTCTCGGCTCATGAACATCATCCCCGTCCCATAACTATCACATCAACCATCGCAGTACTACTCGCCAAACAAACTGTTGGCCCGCTAAATCCCAAAGCAGCTGACCGTTCCCAGAACCAAACAAACAGGGGAATTTCCACCAACCAAGGAAAAAAGACAAAAACTTCCGAATAAAAGCAAGGATTTAATCAGCTTAGCTACCTGCATCGTGGACGAGGCCGGCTTTGACCGCGGCTCCGGCCGGGGCGTCCGCCGCCGCCGGGCGGAAGCAGCTGCCGCGCAAGCTTCGCGCGACGACGGCCCAGCACCCGCACCCGCTCTCCTGCTGCCGGTGCCCGGAAGGAGGCATCGATCGGTCGGTATCCTCCTCCTCCTCCTCCTCCTCCTCCAGCAGGAGGCGAGGTCCTGTCCAGCACCGCTTCTTGACTACGCCGGCCACCCCCACCTACCACTGCAACAGCTACTCGCACGACCGGTCCTCTCTCCCTCGGGCTTTGCCCTTTCGATCGATCCCCCCGCCTCCGCGTCGCCGTCCGCGCCCCCGAATAGATAAGTGCGCGCGGGCACAAAGGCGAAAGTGAAAGGAGAGGGAAGGAGAGAAGGAGAGGGTCAGAGGGCTCGCTGGGCTGGCGGTGCGTGGTGGGTCGCACTTGGAGAAGCAAGAAAGCGCGAGTGGGAACGGACTGGCGCTGCTGGCACAGCAATGTGTCGCCGTCGTTGTCGCCGCCGCCGCCGTCATGGTGACGACGAGGAATTATTCTTTTAGCTGCCCGCCGCGTGAGCCGGACGGGTGTGGGGTGGTTCTTGGCCAGACCGGCGATAGGGCGGCCGCATTTTACCGCGCTGTGACGCGAGCCTCTTTTTCTTTCATTTTGCGGCGGATGGATTCGATTCCCGGCCAGCAAAGAATGAGGATTGCTTCGTGATAATTGGATAGATCAAATGCTTTCAGCTTCAATTTGGATGTTTGCAGTTAAACTTGGGTGCCATTTGAAGAAATGTACCCAAACCAACACGATAGGAAACATTAAAAAAACGTTCACCAAGGGAGTAAGGATCCCTCCCTTTGATTGAGATTCACTGACTTATACTTGCTGACCAGTGACTCAAAGTCACATGACTTTGTCTCTCACAAAGTCATCCAATTCGTGTCCTCTCCCTTAGCTCTACGTTGTTGGATAGATGAGACATCTCCAGACGGTTTTTCATCGCGGATAACACACCGTTTGTCTGAGTGTTTCACCTGCGACTCAAACCCGGGTGGGCCGACTCAACACCCTGAGCTCTAGCCACCAAGCGAGCGCTTGGTTCTCACCATAGGAAACATTTTATGGGACATAATAATTTTACATATCAAACTACCAATATAAAATCCCACAAGAAAGACTCTTATGCTGTGTTTGGATGCAGTGAATTGAGCTCCGAATTGAATCGGCAATGGAAAACCAAATCAACCAATTCAATGGAATACCACAAAGAGTGTTTGGATGCGCGTGGTATTCAGCTATAGAATTCAGGTTTCAATGGAATACCAAATCCTGTTTGGATGTCACATGTGTGGAAATGAGAGTATTTTTGACTTTGAACAATATAACCTCTGTAATATGAATGAAAATATACCAGTATATTTCAGATGTTTCTCAATATTATTTTTCACACAATAATATGTTAATAATCCAGAAAATATAAGACACATGACAAAAATAGCACAAAATGGATACATAATGTCTCACAAAAATAGCACAAAGTGGATAATTATGTCTTACAAATAGTAGAAAGTGGATACATCATGTCTCACAACTTGCTACTATCTTGTCCTTGTTGATGACAAAGTTACATGTCTCCTTCACATGCTTTATGCAAGCATTGTATACATGTTGCTTCCAACCATTTTGTGCATGGTCACCTCTGTTGTGATGATCAACAAGAACAGACAATAATGCGGTGTCCATCTCATTAGTCTACGCAAGGTAAGTCCTACTGCCCTTTTTTTTTTCAGCCATGCTTCTACAAGTGACATATGTAATACAAGTAAGGAGAAAGAGCAATATGTAGATAGTTAAAACATATATATATTCAGCCAAGGGTTCCATGATAGAAATATCACACAAATGGCAAAAGCATCATCTTCTAGCTAGCACAAAATGGGGACGATCAACTAGATTTATACTAGAACACTACTCCATTGCTAGTTCGTCATGTGTCACAAGGTACTCAGCAAACATCTCATCAGCTAAATCCTGCCTAAAATCGTTCCATGAGTCGCTTGGTTGGACACTTGTAATTAGTGAGACATCTGCAGGTGCAGGGGTCATAGCTGCCAGTTCAGCGTCGATCTCCTGCAGCAATAGATCATCCTTTTTCTTTTTCTTCTTTTGTTCTCTTCACAAATGTAATGAACCAATTCTTGGTGAGACATGATGATTCTACAATGCACAAACAAAGTTTGAAATTTAACCAATATGCATAGCCCAAATTCATATTAACATGGAAGCATTAACATTATGAACAACAAGTATGCATAGCCCAAAAATTCATATTAACAGGGAGAATTTGCATAGCCCAAAAATTCATATTAACCAATATGTGGATTTAACCAATCCCCCAGTGTCCTTCCTCCTAGCAGCCGTCGCCGTTCGACCCAGGAGGAGGCAGAGGCTGGCGGGCGCGGGGCGCAGACGGAGGTGGGGCTGGAACTGGAGGCGGTGGTGGAGGGTAGCTGCGGGAAGGGAAGTTGGCAGCCGCGTGCGGGCCGTGGAAGCGGACGCGAGCCTCCCGCCGCCGCCTAGGGTTAGGTTTCCGCTTCGGGCGACGCGGGGAGGGGCGGCCAGGGGTAGGGCGAGATGGGGAGAAGGAGGCCGGGGAAGAGGAGGGAGCGCTGGAGGCGTACCTGCTTGGGCCGCCGGCGACGAGCTGCTGGGTCGACCGGCGGCGGCGGTAAGGTGGTCGAACGAGCTCCCGTCGTCGCCCCTTTCTTCACGCAAGGATAAGGTGGGCGGACGAGCGAACAGGTTTCCGAGCGCGTTTCCGAGGTCTGGAGCTCGGAAACTCCTCGCGTATTGTCTGCTCGCTCGGTACCCCCGCGCGGAATTGGCCAACCAATTCCAGGGTCCAATTCTTAGCACATCCAAACAGCAGAATTATGCCCTGAATTCTAGATTCTCCAATTCTATGCTCAATTCTGTGCAACCAAACATGGCATTAGAGAAACTCTAACATATTGTCTAAAAAATAGAGCCTCTAAAACTGATTAGAGGGCCATTTACAATTGTTTTTAATGTTTCGGAGCCATATGCTATTCCAAATTCTCTAAGACCATAACCTTTATATTTGTTTTGTTCTTGCTATTCTTAATAATGTGTGTATATATGAACTCCGCTTAAAATGCAATTTTGCATGAAAAGAACTCAACTTTTTACATTTTAGTATCGCACAATTCAAGAACATTTGAAATCCAAATAAAATATGAACAAGCAACACAAAACTACTGGCCATGTAGGTACAATTGATGCTAAACAAGATTTTTGCGAAACTATTCATGTGAACCCGGATCTTCAATCCTTCGGTACACTCAACAAATGCATATAGCTGGTCCAAGAGGTCTGATAGGCATGCCAACATAATCATACTCGTAGTCCGGGATGGAAATCCCTGGCACCAAAAATCGAGGACAGACTGAGTTTCTGTATTTTTCCCGTCTTCATCCACAGTCTTATAGAGTTGCTCTTAACTCAGATGGCACTACAGGGACTATGGCTTTTTGACGTTGCTAAATACATGGACTATGGCTTGCGGCAGTTGCGACACAAAAATGTGATAATTTATTTTAACTTAGGCAACACTTTATTAAAATCATACGATCGATGATGATGACAACCAAATATGCTATAGTCAAAGGTGCGGGTGTTTACCGGGTCCTTGTGCCGGCGTAAGACGTGATCCATGATGTCAGCGAGAGGTGCAGTGCTGTATCATTTCTTTTACAAAATTCAGTCACAAGCTGTCCGCACAAATCAAGTAACCACTAGCAGCATAGATGCTAGTTTTATACCTGAATGAACTGGCATCTCATCCTGTAATACGGAAGATGATACTGAAAGCTCATATTCGCTCTCCACGATGAAGGTAACAGGACTTGGGGAGTAAAGAGGGACTTCAAAGTTAGCAAAACAAAATCTTGTATGCTGGATAAATCAAGTATACCCGCCAGTTTTAGATTCAGATAAGCAATACTTCAACAAACGTTTACTGCTAATCACAAATTAGGAATACAAAACTAGCTGTAACCAGCCAGGAGTTACAATCGCCTGCAGTTTGACATCTCTAAATAAAAGGCTTCAGTTCTGGGCTGCAGGCTGCTGAGCAGGAGGGGCCTGAACTTGCTGCTGCCCTGGTGCTGCTGATTGCTGGGATGAACTCGCTTGTGGTTGTGCTGGCGGTGCCAGCATCAGCTGGTATGGTGGATACTGCGGTGGGTACGGCATGCGAGGTGGGGGCATGTAACCGCCGCCATATGGTGGGTAGTACGGAGGGTACTGGCCATGGTAGTATGGCGCCGGCGGCCGCATAGCATAGCCCTGTCCTGAGCTGCTTGACGGCTGACCTTGCCCGGCATGCTGCAGCCCTTTGCCATCGCCCTCCTGTGTCCTGACTACAGCGCCCATCCTCTGGGGGTCCATTGAAGGGTACATCCGCTGATCCGCGGCTGGGGGTGCCGGGATGTTGAAGTAGTGTGATGCCGGTGCCACCTGCTGTTGGCCCTCCATGCCAGGAGGCTGAGGCTGGTCGCCGCTATGCTGCTGAGATATAACAGCCCTAGGGAGCAATCCTCCGTGGGAAACATGGCCTTGCCTCCCAGCCTCATCACCATCTTGCCTTGGTGCCTGAGGCTTGCCCCACATGAGCTTCAGGCGCACACCCTTGATAACTAGCTTGTTTGCAAGCTCCTCTGCAGCTTTCTCAGCGCCTTCTCTTGTTGTGTATGTCACAAATGCACAAGCACGCTGGAGTACCATCCTGATGGACTCAATCTCACCATGTGCATAGAACTGATCCCTCAAATCCGGCTCAGTGACTCTGTTATCAAGTCCACCAATGTAGAGGGTCCTTATAGTCTCATCATCTGGTGGTGCCAGGGATGGCATCTCACCTGCCTTACCCAGAAGTTTCATAGCAACTGGATCATTAACTCTGCAAAGAGTAAGAAGAGAACATCAGAAACCAAACCAAACAAAGATCAAGTGGGCAGATCAAGATATTCACCCAACAATCTACAGCAAGGAATATTTCATTAATTCAGTCCAACTCAAGAAGTGATATATGATGCATCAGTGCTTGGTAATAATAGAGCCAATAAGAATGAGATACCAATTCAAAATAACAGCTTCAAACTCAGTTTTTCATCTAAGTTGGAAAGAACCATGGCCCAAATAAACGAAACATATGATAAATTTCTTCAGTACATGCACCATTCACATTGTTTCAAGTTTGAAGGTTCATTATCCTGCAGATGGGTTTCCATCCTCAGAAACCATTAAGATATTCAAGTTTAGCGGTGCCATCTCATTGTCGAAACCAAACTAGAAATTAACGGTCAATACAATAGAGGAAAATAAAAGGCTAATCTGATTCAGCAGGTATGTCAATTAAGGTCCAAGGGCACTAAATACAGAGAATTGTAAGATACCAATGGATCTTGCCAGACACACCAAAAGAACTATGCTAGATTTCATGAAGAATTTGGAATATAGTGATATGAAGTACTTAAAATTAAAAAAATGTAACAAATCATTTAACTCCATGTAAATGTAGGCATCGAGAGATTCCAAAAACAAGAGTGTGTCAATGTCCAAACTGAGCCCAAGGTTCTTATGTCTGCCGATGTTTTAACTCGCATAAAATGATTATGAGTGAACTATCTCTGAATGCGATACACTAATATCTACTAGAGAACTACAAACATGTAAGTATGCAAAAGTATTGCATCCGCAATCAGATGACATACCCATAGTAACGATCTTTGATGTTCTGCTGGGATAACTCCCCAGTCTCAGGCATCTCATGGCGATATGGGCACTCAGCTCCTCTTGTACATTCACCCCGCACATAGAAACTGCAAACATGAGCTCGGTTTCTCTTGTAATATGGTGATGTCCTCTGAAGCTTCAGAATGGTATCATTTGGACGGGCCTTTCCATATGAAGAGTCATAGTCTATGCCAGCCGCAGCCTACATTCATGTAAAGCATGAACTTCCATTAGGAACAACTAATCATAGATTCGAGACGAGACGCACGCACAATACAAAAGCACAAGAGATCATGGGCGACATAAGCAGATGATAAGCGCAGGTCATCATGGCAGATCAGAGTACAATTACAATATATAGTGCTATTATTATTTATCAATAAATAAGTGCAATCTAGCTCATGTCTTTAAGAGTAAATTATGGTTGATCACAAAGGCCATAGATTTTTCTAGTGTCATCCTTTCACAATACCAGTGATTGGATGGACATACACAACGCAGTAGAAATGAAAATAAGAGACATGAAAAATGTGTGATGAGCTGTAAGAAGAATCACATTTAGTCAAGACTCAAGACAGCAACCAAATCAAGCAATGAAAAATAAAACATACCTTACGATCATGCTCTTCTGCAAAGTACTCACGGTTGACATCACTCCTTGGAATTGCATCATTCGAATTGATCGCGAGCGCTGTATCCCGAACCTGAACTGGCAGACCATATTCAAGGTCTAGCAGGCAGACCTGGCAAACATTTTTCAACTTGGAGCACGTCTGGCAGATCTCGGTCTTCTTATACCTTGCATCACGACCAGGTCTCCAACGGAAGACAGTAAAAGGTCGCGCACATATTTTACATTCTTTGTCATAATCTGCTTTCAGCTGCCAAGAGAAACAAGAAAATTAGTAAATTTTGTGGTCTTCATGAAGAAGAGAAGCAGAACAAGGAGCATCAAACGTATCAAGTCCACCTCTCTTGGCTTGGACGGTTGGACCCATACAACATGCCTTGTTGATAATTTCTTCCTGTTATGCTAGCTAGTTTTTCCTCTAAGGGTGTTCCGCTAGCTAGTTAACTTGCTTACATCCAAATCACTCATCCTACTGAATTACTGATATAGCTGTGGGGACAAATTACCAAAACATATGCCTTGACACCTCCTTAGTCCTTAGTAAAGATTTTTTTCCCTAAAACATGACAGTAACTCTATCGCAGAGCTTGCCACTCGGAACAGACACCTAGCTTCGTCCCCGATCAACTTCCCGGGGTACAAACGGCAATCGCACCAAGCAGATCCTCGCGGCGAGCGTAACCGTCGGACCCACAGCCAGGCACACGAATCGGCCAGATAGGGTTAGGGTTTGGGGGAGGGGGCGCAGGATGCGTACCATGCGGACGTAGGGGTTGTCGCCGAGGCATGACTCGCAGATGATGGGGAAGTCCGAGCGCTCCCACCCGTCTGCCTGCGCGTCCCGCAGCAGTCGGTGCGCCATCTCCGCCTCCGCCGCCGCTGCAGTCGCCGAGAGGCAGCAAGAGAAACGAGAGAGAGAAGAGACCGCAGGAGACGAGACCTCAATAGACGACGCGCTATCGGGCTCTGTTTTGCTTCTTAAATGGGCTTGTACGAGACGGGCCTCATTTTGCATCTTGCGGGCCCAAGGCCAACTGATTGATTACTTAATTTAGCAGCCCATTAAAAAGTTAATTCGGCGGCTTAGGCGTCGGGGCCGGCAGAGGTATTGTGCTGACGAGCTGCGGCGACATGGGCGGCGGCGGCGGGAGGAGCAGGGACTCGGTGGAGGGGGAGCTGGAGAGGCTGAGGGCGGAGAGGGAGGAGCTAGACATCCGCATACGGCTGCTGGAGTCGGAGCTCCAGACCGGCCCCGCCGCTCCGGCCTCGCCCGCTGCGTGCGGGGGCGGCGGCGCGTGCCAGAGCCGCCGTGGGCTCGCGCACGACGATTCCCTCCCGAACGACATGATCTACCGGTACAGCCGCCACCTCCTCCTCCCCGACTTCGGAGTCGAAGGTTAGTCAGCTCAGCTCAGCTCATCGGTACACCTGCAGCGCCGCCATATGCTAGGGGCGCGCCTCTGATGCTTTGCTAACGATTTGGTAGGCCAGCGGAAGCTCTCCCGCTCATCGATTTTGGTGGTCGGCGCCGGAGGGTTGGGCTCGCCCGTCGCGTTGTACCTAGCAGCCTGCGGTGTTGGTAACGCTCCTGCCTCTTGCTACTGAGGCGGTTTTGGCCATTCTGAACTTGGATTGGATGTTTCCTTCATGTTGGTTGACTGACATATTGCCTTCCTGTAAACTGCTATTTTCCTAGGGGTCCTGGGCATTGTTGATGGGGATGATGTTGAACTTAACAACCTGCATCGACAGGTACAAATAGTTTAGGATGTTTTCTACCTTCTACCTTATGTTACTGATCATGCTATCTCAAAACAAAACTGAATGGTGTAAATTAGGATGTTGGTGATATTCTAATTCACTTGTCGGGATGTTAGCTATACAATTCCTAGTCACTTAGAGAACTTTTCTTGATAAAGGTGGACTGTTTGAACACAACTGCCCGTCAGAAACTGTTTGTTGTTTCAAATATTTAAAATTAATGTGGCATAACATTAATCATAATATATATATATATATTTCTCTTGAATGTTCTCTTAGATTATCCACCAAGAAGCATATATTGGAAGATCAAAAGTGAAGTCAGCAGCTGATGCTTGCCGTGCGTAAGATACTGTCCTTTCATACATTCTTTATATAGCCGTATCCTGTTTTCAGTAATGTCTATGGAAAAGAAAAACTCTTTATCACATTTGAGGCTACTGTTTAACTAACTTCAGTTGTGCTGTTTTGAAATCAGGATTAATTCATCTATTAAGGTGGTAGAACATCAGCACACTTTGAAACCAAGCAACGCCTTGCAAGTTGTGAGAAAGTATCCTTCAGTAATTTGATTTGATCAGCAAAAGAGCACCACGCCTTAAAAAAATAGTACTCTTGTTTTCAGCACTAAACTAACACAGATATGACATAGTTGTTGATGCAACAGACAACCTTCCTACTCGGTACATGATCAGTGATTGTTGTGTATTGCTAAACAAGGTAACCCATTTTGCTTTTTTACTTTGTTATCAGTCGTGCTCTAATACTTCACAATGTTGTAGTTCTGATTGTCTGTTGTGTCATGTTAGTGGTTAGCAAGCCTTCTGCTAGGTTGTTAGATTTTTTAGTATTAGCTTGCATACAAATACATTTATGTCTATTCACTTGCACTGGCTTTCTTTGATCAAATGCTGAAATGTTATTTAATTCGTGCAGCCTCTTATATCTGGTGCAGCATTAGGTTTAGAAGGACAGGTAAAGTCCTTAATTGCAAAGGATACTGTATTTTTATCCTCCACCTTAGTATTGTTTTTATTCATTTTCTGATGTCTTGAATAGCTGACAGTTTATCACCATAATGGAAGTCCATGCTACCGGTGTCTTTTTCCAAATCCACCACCAGTGGCAGCTTGCCAGAGATGCTCAGATAGCGGTGTTCTTGGGGTTGGTAAGTACTAAGTAGTCTAGTAAATGACGTTTCATGGCATAACAACAGCACACCACAGCAAGTGATGCATGAGTAAGTATGAACTGTAGTATTCACTGTAAAGGTACGTGTGTGCGTACATAAACTTTTGTTCCGAAATTGATTGAAAACATGAATAATTAAGTTACTCATCAACCATCAAACATGAATAGTTCTGCTAACTAGTTATGAAACATTATGTAATTTTAATTTGGTTATTCCCACCTTAGCTATCGGGTGACTACATTCTTAGATTGGTTGATAAATAATGCTCCTTTTTCTAGATATGGCATGCATTTACTACTGTAGTTATAATAATATTGGCACTAAATAGGATGGTGTGTATGATGTGCTTATTATATGCAATATGGACTTTATATCTTCTTTTTTCTTAACTAGTTTCTACTGTAAGCTCACTACTTTTTGTTTACCAGTTCCGGGAGTGATTGGCTGCATGCAAGCTCTAGAGGCTATAAAGGTGGCAACTGATGTTGGTGAACCTCTATCTGGAAGAATGCTACTATTTGACGCACTATCCGCTCGTATTAGAATCGTATGTTTCTCTGCCTTTTGGACAATTACTGCTTGTGCAACCCTGATCCTTTTCATTTCCATATTGTACTGTACACAGTGAGATGTTTTATTTGCTACATCTACCACGTGTTTCATTAATTAGGAGTGTAAAAATAATTAGAAAATTACACTTTCCCATCTGAGAGCCATCTGTGAACATGCGCATTGTACTTCATGTGCATTTTGACAAGGGAAAATCTAGTCTTTGCTGTCTGTTCCTCAGTGTACTCGCAAATCTGGACACAGTAAGTTATATATTTACAGCTTCTGTAGCACACAGACAATTGGTACATGCGACATGTGGTGTCGTTTTGCAACTTAAATATTCTCTTTAGTATCCTTCTATAGTAGAACCAAACTGTACACTCGCAAATCTGAACACAGTAAGTTACATATGTATAGCTTCTGTAGCACAGACAAAAGGTACAGGCGACATACGGTTTGCAACTTAAATATTCTCTTTAGTATCTTTTTTATAGTAGAACCAAACTGCTAGCCATAGCTACACTTGGCAAGTGGGGTATGTTCATCTGGTCAGTCAGCTAACTTACTCCAGCCTTGAAAATGATAATTTAAATAATATAGTGTTTATTTGGCGGTTACAAGTTGTAAGCGAATCAGTTGGATGGGATATGCATATATTAGATTATGACCATTCTGCCCATCCTGCAATAGCCTTGTTTGACGTTTTGAAGTTGTATCAATTGCTCGAGGATGAACATACAGAGGACAAGTTAAAACCTGCTTATAAATTGTTAGTTCTATTCTGCTTGGCTTACAAATTTTACATGTTTCATTATCAAACTACATATTCCTGCAGGTTAAGATTCGAGGAAGCTCGCCTGTTTGCACCATATGTGCAGAAAATTCTGTTTTCACTGAAGAAGATTTTCAGAAGTTTGATTACGAGACATTCACACAATCCCCGATGTCTGACAAGGTATGTTTTCCTTCTGTATGGAGATTCTGGTTTGCTTTTAATACTTATAAGAGGGGTTCAGAACATTGACTTCATAATTTGTCTTTAATGTGATCGGCATTTTTTGTAAACAAAGGAAGCTATAAATTGCATGTTTTGAGTATTTTATTTCTAATTTAGTCACAAGTGAGTTACAGAATAGAACTCTATTGCGCTTAGCACTTGTGTTTAGCAAGTGTTACAGAAAATGCTCATTGCACTGTAAAAGAACTGGGTTTCCCTACCGGGCACTTTTGGCTAATCCGTAGTCCCATACACCGTTATGGCGTGATAGTCCAGTACAGATGTGCAGTAGAAGCATTCGTGAGCGTCCTCTAGTACCTCTATATCCTGAGTTTGAATTTGGGTTTGTGAGATGCAACAAGGCGTTCCATGTCCAGTTTTGTTTTCCTTTTCGCGGCGAAATCTCAGGCCCAGGATTTTACCAGCTTAAGCTAGCTGAAATATGTTTTGAGTTGAGAGTGTGATAAAATTGAGATGAATTTGAATAGTGTTCGTGCTTGCGTGGAATGCATAGTCCTTTTGTGTTTCTTTAATATGTATGAAAACAGACCTGCGGTGTCAAATAAAATCACACTAACCTAGTTTCTTCAATACTGGATCACTTGGTACTTAAGTGACTTTTGGCCTATTTTTCTGATTAATGCAGTCGGCGCCGAGCCTGAACCTTCTTCCAGAAAGTGCCCGCATCACTTGCACAGAGTACAAAAGGCAGATCGACAAGGGCGATCCTCATCTGCTGTTGGATGTACGGCCTGCCCATCACTTCCAAATAGTTTCGCTTTCTGGGTCTCTGAACATACCGCTCTCCGTTCTGGAGGAGAAGCTGCCTATGCTCGAGACCTCACTGAAGGAAATAGTGGGTACCTCCGCCGCATCGGATAAACAGCCTTCCTTGTACGTGGTCTGCAGGAGAGGCAACGACTCGCAGAGCGCCGTCCAGCTCCTCCGCGAGAAGGGCTTCCGCTCCGCGAAGGACATCGTGGGTGGCCTGCAGTCCTGGGCACAAGACATTGACCCTAATTTCCCTGCATATTAGGGGTGCACATTTCTATGCTTGGTGCTGAAGTTTCAGCCTTGATATATTTGAAGTTTTGAACATGGACGTGTAGGTCTGAGATAATTGTTTTGCATGTCTCTGTGCTAAGCTTGCTTTGCTTACTCGAGCTATCTTGTGATGATTTCATTACATATACTATTATACTTTGAGCAGAATTGAGTGGGCGTCCGTCACTGAACCAATCAGCGGTGGGTGGGGGTGGAGTGGACAAGCATGGTTCATGCGTCCTGGTAGCCGCTACCAGCTACCACCTTCCCCTTTGATCTATTTCTAGGGCATGTAGCCAGTGCATAAAACAAAACACAACGCCCCAAATATGCATGCCTGGGATCGTGATAACAAGCGGCAGCGTGGTCAGATCGTGCGTGCTTCTTGCTGCCCTGGTCTGCCAGTGCCACCCCAGTTCATGTCAGTAAGCTACCCGAGGCGGTCTGGAAGCAGACGCTATTTAAGGTCTTCAGCGTTCGAGGCAGTCAAGCACCAAACCGCAAACCATACAAAACATTGCTCTTACTACCACTACTAGTTTCCTCATGGCGACGCACCAGAGCAACGGCCACAGCGCCGCCACTGAGAATGGCAACAGCAACGGCAATGCAGCGGCGCACCGGAGCAACGGCAATGAGGGGGTGCACCAGAGCAACGGCCACAGCAACGGCAAGAGTAACGGCCATGTGCATGTGGGAACGCACAGCAATGGCCACAGCGCCGCCACTCGGAATGGCCACAGCAACGGCGATGAGGCGGCGCAGGAGGTGGACTGGAAGTTCGCGAGGGCCAAGGACGGCGTGCTGGCGACGACGGGGGCCAATATGAGCATCCGGGCGATAAGGTACAAGATCAGCGCGAGCGTGGAGGAGAACGGGCCGCGCCCGGTGCTGCCTCTGGCGCACGGCGACCCGTCCACGTTCCCGGCCTTCCGCACCGCCGTCGACGCCGAGGACGCCGTCGCCGCCACGCTGCGGACCGGGGAGTTCAACTGCTACCCCGCCGGCGTCGGCCTGCCCGCCGCACGAAGGTAACGGAATCTGCTGATCTAATTTTGAATGCAAGCTCGTATTATATTGCGCCGGACGTAGTCCATCTATCTATGTGCATATGCCGCTGCACGTGTAAGTCTTCCCTATGGAAGAAATGTAGCGTCTTCTCCAAAAGTCTAACCTTCTCTACCGTTTCAAAATAATAGTGCTTTGGCAGAACACTTGTCAAAGGATCTGCCCTACGACTTATCGGCGGATGATGTCTTCCTAACTGCTGGCGGAACTCAAGCCATCGAGGTCGTAATCCCTGTTCTGGCCCAGCAGCCCGGCGCCAACATCCTGCTTCCTAGACCAGGGTATCCGAATTACGAGGCACGCGCAGGGTTCAACAAGTTAGAAGTTCGGCATTTTGATCTTCTTCCCGAGAAGGGCTGGGAGATTGACATCGACTCGCTGGAATCTATCGCCGACGAGAACACGACTGCGATGGTCATTATAAACCCCAATAATCCATGTGGGAGTGTTTACTCCTACGAGCATTTGGCCAAGGTTGAGATCTTTTATACCATGTTGATCGGTACATTTTAATGTGCATTTCATTTGCTAATCGTTTGGCCAGCAGTAGTAATCCTGTACTGATGTCATTTAGGTGGCGGAGGTAGCAAGAAAGCTTGGGATATTGGTCATTTCTGATGAGGTATATGGCAAGTTGGTTTGGGGCAGTGCTCCATTTATCCCGATGGGTGTGTTTGGGCACATTGCCCCTGTATTGTCTATAGGATCTCTATCAAAGTCATGGATAGTGCCTGGATGGCGACTTGGTTGGGTAGCTGTATACGACCCCAAGAAGATTTTGCAAGAAACTAAGGTAACTCTCTAACACTCTTTTCATATGTTTTTGTGGGGATTAGTATTTTGCTAAACATGTAATGGTTTTTTTAGATCGCTACGTCGATTACGAACTACCTCAATGTCTCAACGGACCCGGCAACTTTCATTCAGGTTAATCTTTTTGTTTTATCCATTCTTGTCATGTTTTTAATCCGTGGCTAATGTTATAGATACCACATGCTCGGTAATAAATTAGTATATTTTTTGTTCACTTTGAAACTCAAACATGACTAAATAAAGGTACATTCTATAGTTATTTACCTTTGTTATCTTTGATTAGATAAACATGAATAAGTTGAACTAATATCCAAAACCTTTGAAGATATACGTTGCATTGTGAGCACGCCATATTATTCTCTATCAAGTATGCAATATTTAGGAGTGAGAGAAATTCTTAAATGTATATGCATTTTTCTTACCATTTCTCTACCTCTAGAAGATTCTTTTATTTCTTCGTATTTCGGTCTTGTTGTTATTGTTGTTCTTCTCTTATGCAAATTTTTTCACACAACTGATTCAGTGTTTTTTCGTACTATGAATTTGATTAGGGAGCTCTTCCCCAAATTTTGGAGAACACAAAAGGAGATTTCTTTAAGAGGATTATTGCTCTGCTAAAGGAATCTTCAGAAATATGTTACAGAAATATAAAGGAAAACAAATACATCATCTGTCCTCACAAGCCAGAAGGATCCATGTTTGTAATGGTAAGTCTCTTTTATATAATAAAGTATGACAATGTCAAAATAAGAATGATCAATTTGAAACCATAATGCATAACGAAGCGTTATTTTAGTAACTGGTAAGTCTATTTTATAATAAACTAATAAAGTATGTCTAAGGGAATGCCAATAAGAAGGATCATTTTGTTTTTTTCTTTGTTAAGATGCATGTATTCTGAAGATACGGTTATATATAATCAAAAACTATTGTGAGGACTAGTCATGTTAATATACTTTGTCCATATTTGTTGGTACTATGCAATGACGGTGCACAAATTATGTTAGAAAAAATTCCTAATATTTTCTAGTAACATTAGCTGATTATCAATAAATTTATATTAAAATCAATATTAACAGGTCAAACTGAACTTACATCTTATGGAGGAGATCCATGATGACATTGACTTTTGCTGCAAGCTGGCAAAGGAAGAATCGGTTATTTTATGCCCAGGTATATGCTCATTTAAGGAAAACCTGCATGTGGAATAATAAAAAATGTTTGCTATATTTAAATTAGAGTTAGTTTTGACTGCTAGCAGATTTTTAGAAATATGATGGATGCTTCTCAGATGTCGAAAATACATTATGTTATACATTATTCTATATATACATACTTTTTACTATTTTCTCATATGACTATGCATATGAATGGTTCTGACATCATGAAATTGTATAACTATTTTGTTAATTAGAGTACTCTTCTTTTAGTGAAGACTACCATGGCATGTTTTTTCTTATCCTTTCTATCTGGTGTCATTTTATATGTCACATATTGTTCATATTCACAAAAAATATCAAGCACGTGTTTCAAATAATCACTGATCAGTTTAGATTTAAATTGTATAATTCTTCTTTGAGGTATTTTTATTGGATTAGAAAAATGCTAGGTCATAATATGCTCATTTTGAACGACGGATATTGTGGTTAGTCATTGTGATTACAAAACATAGAACCTTCAATCATATAAAAAATGTACCACATCAACAATCATATGTACACAAGTTGTCCTTATCCCTTAAATATAGGTGTTGCATACAACATAGTGTACAAATAGGTTGAGATGTGTAGGAAAATATGAGGCAGAATTTGTTGTGTTTCCGAAATGGTGGCTGGGGTTGCCCTCTCAGAACCCCTCACACACATATATATATCACTCATACTAGGGTTTCGGTTACATGGGCCACCTGGGCCTTACATGGGCCAAACATGGTCCAACACTCCCCCTCAAGATGATCATGGGTAATCTACCATGGTCATCTTGCTACCATACATAACACAAACTACAACTACCACTAATGAACACATACGTAACAACTAAGATACATGAGAGCGTCAACATCCCTTGCTCTCTCTCGGTCTTTGATCTCGAGCATCATCTGTGTCTCAACACTATGGTGTAATCCTACTGCCTCAACCATCTCTCCTCGGCTTCTCTCCTCCATTTCCTCCTCAACCATCAACTCTGTGTCCTCAGCCTCTTCCATCCACACTCCAAGCCATTGACCTCCTCCATCCTTCCCACAAACCCCCGGCCAACTCCGGCCTCAACCATCTCCACCTCAGGCAACACATGCCTCTCCCCGGGTCACTACGGCCTCTACCATCTCCACCTCTGGCAACGCATGCCTCTTCCTCCGGACACCTCTACAACCATTACCAGCCTCATCATCTCCATCAGCAGCAGTAGTCATCACACCTTCATCAACAGCACCAGACATCATCCTCCTAAGCACTGCAGCAACCTCACGTAAGCACATTCTCCCCTTGCTGCAACTCCTCTCTTCTCTCTCAGTTCACCCCATCCTTCTCCCCCTAAAAGAATCTACCACATAGCTCCCTTCCTTTTTCCTTCCTCTGCCATCTTCTGGAACCTCCTCTCCTTCACGAGGCGCCCAAGCTTAGTGACGGGCACCTACGTCTCCTCCTCCTACACGGCCAAGAACCAAGCAGCGCAAGCACGCACAGCCTTCTGCCAAACTCATCGGCCTCCTCGAACTGCGCTGCTGCTCAGCCGGTCCAACACACTGCCTTCACCTTCGCCAACCACGGCCACAATCGAGCTCACAGCCACCTCTCAGCCGGAGGTGCACCACACACGCACGCACGCATCGATCACTTCCTTCCCCTGCTCCTTCTTCCTCTGCTCCCGAGCGCCTCCGGCCTCTCACGCAGCAGCTGCACCAAGCAGCAGCACGCCCGTCACCAGGACGTCGTCCTCCTCCATGAGCTCCGGCCTCGCCAGCGAGCTGAGCAGCGCTGCCGTCGCCTGCTCCTCCTCTTCCCCGTGTCGTCGTCCTTGCTTCGTCCTCCCTGTCCGAGCTCCCTGCTCACCCGCCAACTGCCGCTGGACTGCCGCCACACCAACCGCACGGAGTGCAGCAGCAACCCCAGGCAGACCCAGCAGCCTTCACGCGCCCAGCACCCGCAGGCCCGCCAGCGCCCAGATCGGGCCCTGCAGGCCCATCGCGCCGCCGCACCGACTTCCTCGTCCTGGATGCCGAGCTGAACCTCCTCCTGCGCCTGCTCACCGACTCCCAGGTCGCGCCGGCAGGCCAGCGCCGCCCCTGGCCCAACACGGGCCCAGATCGGGCCTGCACCACAGCGCCGCTGTCTGCAGCCTTGCCCCCGGACGCCGGCGGCTCCAGCCGTGAGCAGCCGCGACGTGCACCGGCGCTGCCGCCCTGCACCATCGCCTCCACAGACGCCAGCCACACCAGGTCGCCTCTCTCTCCCCTGCTGCGTCCCCGACACCGTCTCCTCCTCACCTGCTTCACCATCTTCTTCTCTCCTCCTCCCCTGCGCAGAGCAGCAGCCAGAGATGGCCACAGCCCACGCAGAGCAACAGATGCGGCCTCCCGCCGCCGGGATGTCTACGACTCGCTTCGCTCTGAAAACCTAAGCTCTGATACCATGTTGTGTTTCTGAAATGGTGGCTGGGGTTGCCCTCTCAGGACCCCTCACACACATATATATCACTCATACTAGGGTTTCGGTTACATGGGCCACTTGGGCCTTACATGGGCCAAACATGGTCCAACAGAATTAATCCATTACTACATAAGATTGTTATTTGTTCCATTGTTTCAAAAATGAAGGAAACCTGCTTCTAATTCTACTTTTATGATTTATACAAATGCACTTATGTAGCCCAACTTATATACCTGTGTCTCCCAAATGCAGGGAGTGTTCTCGGAATGGAAAATTGGGTCCGTGTTACATTTGCTATTGTCCCGTCTTCTCTTCAAGATGGTCTCGATAGGATCAAATCCTTCTGTCAAAGGCACAAGAAGAAACCAATTAATGGCTATTAACTGTACATGAGAATGAAGTTGTTAATCATTTTCAGTTATCTCTCTTTTGAATAAATGGAACTTTGAGTTCCTATTGAATAAAGTTCAAATGGCTCCTTGAATAGTGTGTGGTTGACATGGTTGGGTTCAAACATAGTTATTAGGGTTTTCTATTTTGGTGCCCCACTTCGCTTAGTACTACTTAGTTTTGCCCAAAATTGTTAGCTTTCCACACTTTTACCTTCCTCGTCGAAACCAGCCTTGTGAATGCCCATCTAGAGAGGTTTCGTCGAGTCAACTCCATTGAACGTTACCGCGCTGACAGGTGGGACTCTGACCGTGGTCTCTTGCTGCTGAGTCACATACAGTGGGATCCACCTCGCCATTTTAGAGCGGGTTTGAGCGGCTTATAAGCCCGAAAATGAAGCAATTATTGACTTCAAGCTCAGATTTACCATCTTGACCATATTGATCAATGTGGTATATATGAGCTCAGATTTTTTATTCATAAGACAAAATTTGATGATCGACATTTAATTTTACTGTTAGAGGACGTGATTCCTTAGTCTGTTTCATCCACGATGATTAAATCATGATCAACATTTAATTTGTCAATTAAATTACATGGTTCCTTCGGATGTTTCAATTGTGATGATTAAATCATGATCAAACATCAATTTTATGATTAAAAGACGTGGTTCCCTTCCGATGTTTCATCTGCATGCCATCTCTTGGCATGACTAGTTCCTATAATTAATGGACTATGGAAGCCCTAGGTCGTGGAGTACCGGAAAGTTCATTTGGAGCACGGGCTCCAGGTGCCCTTATTTTTTAGTTTTTTTAAATCGACATTTTGATGTTTCCAAAAATTCTGCAAAAAATCATAGATATTTACAATGATGTATTATACGGTTCTGTAAATTTTCAACCCAAAATAGTTTGTATTTCGGCCTACACAAAAATGACAAACTCTGACAAATCTGAAAAATTTCGCATTTTGCACTGTTCACATCTCAGATTCAGAAATTTGTCATTTTTACACAGCTCAAACAACACAATATTCCGTATTGAAATTTTGCACACTGGTAGAAATAATCATTGTGGACATCCAAAAAAAAATCAAATTTTTTCAAAACTTAAAAATGTCGTTTTGAATTTTTCAAAGAAAACGAGGACCGTGGAGCTCGTCCTGCAAATCACCTCACTATGTGGACTACTCCCTTCGTCCCAAAATATAAGCCGCACTTTAATTTCGCTGATAAATGACATACAACTTTGACCAAAATTTACACTTATAGTATGTTCACAAAAATTATTATAAAGCTATATGAAATGAAAGAATTTTGCTAGACAAATCCAACGGTACCCTTTATACATTCTTAGTCTATTTATTTTATCATATATTGGTGATCAAAGTTAAACATCAAAGACCAGCATAAAAATAGGGCGTCTTATATTTTGGGATGGAGGGTGTACTTATTAATATTTCTAACTCATCTCCGCCGCCTCCTCCTCCTCATCGCCGTCCTCCTCATCCTTCTCCTTTGCCGGGTGCTCCTCCTCCGACTCCTCGCCGTCGGGGTCATCGGCGTGGTCGCTAGGAGATGATGGGTCGGAGTTCGAGGGCGCTCCTTCAAACCAAGGGATGAAGTCCACCTGGTGTTTGGCGCTAGCGTCGTCGCTAGGGGCCTCCTACCACCGGTGGTCGGCCATTGTTGTGGAGGGAGAAAAAACATTTTATGAGAATGAGAGAGAACTTTGTGTTCGGCAATGGCAATGGGATCTTTTTATTGCGCATCACACTGGGTTATTCGGTGGAACAATTAACCGCAGTGAGGAGATCGAGAGCGCCGCTGAACTGATTATTGGTTTGCCGACACCAATCTGGTTTACAAGCGTATGTGTTAATATCTGAAATGCAGTTGAGTTTTGTCACTATACTGGCAGTATGATTTTCACTCCGATGATTTAAGTTTATTTTTCCTTTACTCGCAGTTATGCTCATACTAACTAGGTGTAGTAGAGTTCTACAGAGTTGAGATTACTTGATGGGACGCAGACAAATTAATGATCCAGGTTGCTTGAGGTGTAAAATTCTACGGTATACATGGATCGCTTGGAGCTGCCTGCAATCTGAAAATGGAAACTGGGACCTGAAATTGAAATGCAAACAAATACACTACAATCATCCAGGTCAACCTGTTGCTTTTTTTCTACAAGGAAGTCTACTTCAGGTTATTTGGTTACCCAATCAGGGGGAGTAGTGGCATGATAAAGCAGGTTGCAAAAGTGTGTGGCATTGTCCTCAACTGAAGCTGAGTATATTGCTGTAACAGAGGCGAGCAAAGAGCTATTGTGGCTGAAACGATTGGCTGGAGAGATTGGTTTTGAGCAAGACAAGTATGTGTTGTTTTGTGACAACCAGAGTGCCATTCACCTAAGTAAGAATGCAAGTTTTCATTCGAGGTCGAAGCATATTGAGGTACGCTATCATTGGATTCGAGATGTGCTGGATTCCAAGCAAATGCTAATTGAGAAGGTGCACACGGATGTCAATGAGGCTGATATGTTGACCAAGGTTGTGACAAGAGAGAAGCTTGAGATATGCCGTCGGCTCGCCGGCATGGCTGCCGGTAAGCAGTGAGACCCTCCATGATGTCGGGAGGGGGAGTTTGTTGGGCCATGTCCCTCCACATGGAGGTGTGTTGGCAGTCCAACTTTAGCCCAAGAAGTCCAACACGTGTGAGCTGTTGATCGCTGTATGCATCCAACGGTTGAGCTGCCTCCTTGAGAGGTAGAAGAAGAAAACACTAGCCACTCTTGGTGGCTGTTGCAAGCAAGTGTGAGAAGCCATAACGTGGTTGCTGCTGTGAGAGAGTGAGAGAACACACAAGAACACCACAACCTAGTGAGAAGAGAGGAAGAAGAAGGAGAGGTGATTTCTGTCAGGATTTGGTGCATCTGACCTGTCTGCCTTCAAGCCGGTGATTGGAGGGTCAAACGTGATTGGATCGACTCCAGACTTGGTGAGCTCATTCCTTACTTTGAGTACTTCGATCTGGATAGCTGGTTTGAGTTTTGGGTCAGAGGAGCATCAGATTTGAGAGAGGTTTCGTTAGTTCGAACTGCTGCAGTTTCAGCACAGAGCAGTTTTAGTAGAGGAACAGTTTAGGTAGGCAAACGGTGTCCGATTGAGCTCATCTTTGGTGGGTATGTTGGGAACTCATATGTCTGCTTGTCTACCAAGTTTCATGCTGTTTGGATCTGTGGTTTAAGAGCAGTTGGCTGATTACAGAAGAGGACAGAATCTGTGATACTCTGCTTTGCTGAAATCTTGCCTTTTGTGGTTGTTGCCGGTGGGCAACGATCTGGTGTGTGTTGTAATATCCAGAGGTTCTGTAGAAGACTCTTGATCATAGTGAAGCTTGAGTGGACCGGTTGGTTCACAGCCGTGGTTTTTCCTCCTCACGTTGTGGAGGTTTTCCACGTAAATCCTTGTGTCATCTGTGCATGTGTGTTTATTTTTCCGCTGCATATTGCTGTTGGTTGAACCTATCCTGCTCGAAGTTCATTGCAGGCTGGGAGGTTGTTGGAGTTGTGTATCTTCTCCCCTCACCTCCCAATAGTTTGCACTGAAAACTGCAACGGCCATCTGAGAACATGAAGATATAGTGTGCAGATATACTACTCACTGACACTTGAAAGCATTTGCAAAATGTCCTGAACTGTGACCTCACTCTCTTAGTTCCAATATGTGTGTCAATATGACACCAGGAATCACAAATCAAGTTTATCAATTTCATCAGGGATTATGAACACCCGATCCACATGTAACTACTAATTAGCATACATACGATAGCAGACATCCACCACTTATTTAGGCCAAGAACACCAATTCAAGAATTGTCAGCCTAACACACTAAGTGAAAACATTGTTGTGCCATAAGCAGTTACCAATTTTCATTGACGTTCTTGGTTCATGTAAATCTGAATCTAGCAGGCACTTCCCCTTTGCAAGCAGTTGCATAGTCTTCAGAGAGGTACGGTGCAGCTTCATTTTGAGGGGATATGCACCTCTCCATGAATACCTTCTCGGTGCAGGCTATTGTACTATAGTAGTCTCGGTCATGATCTAGCAATCCATTTTCCTTGAGAAACTTTACTACATAGTACCTTGGCCTGAGCCGGCCTTCCAAGCTATAAGAGAGCATTGCTGGCTGACGAGCAATGTAGGCTGGTTCCAATCCCACCTTAGAGATAAGGAATTCTGACCTACTCTGCAGAATGTGCTTAGATCTCGTCAGCATTAACGGAAACTTAGAAACAGCAATGCTGACCTCGGCATCCGACCACCTGAACGTGTTCTTCAAGTATTTTACTTTGGCGGCGACCTTGTCCACACCGAGGGCACACCAAGACCTTGGGCGCAAGTGATAACCCCCAAGAGCAAGGGATCACTGTAGCACCTCTCAATGTGGAAGTAAGGTATCGATCCGCAGGAGCAAGAAGGAAAAGTTATCTATTCCCTACAACTAAAGTGTCACAAGTTTTAGTTGATTATGCACTAAACAAGTTTGGAGATCAAGGTGGTTGATGGATGGAAGTTCGATGTAGCAAAACAAGAATGTAAAAGTGTCTCAATCCTCTTCAATGCAAGAGAACAAGGCAAATGGTAGCAAGCAAAAGCTCTCAAAGAGAGAGAAAGCCCAATCCTCTATGCAGCAAGAGGACAAGCTCAAGTGTGAGTTTCTTATAGGAACAATGGACATGGGTTCATGGGTTCACTTAATCCTCTCTCTCATCTATGGTGATTATCATGTTATAGATAAAGTACACATAATTGTCATGTTTTAATGGTAGCTTTTATAACGGCTACATGTCCTAAAACACATAGTTCAAAGAAATACTCATTTGTGTTGCTAGTGTCACCCTCGTAAGGCTAGCGTGGTTGCTGTCACACCCACATCATACTTCTCCCTTTTTACCCCCAGATAAAGGATGTTGGACGGTACTGTGTCACTCAATACCTATGCCTTCTGTCACATTGGCCACCCAGTACCCACATACTTCATAATGGATAATATTCTAAACACTAGTGCAATGATTTATATTTCGTGTGTGTGACCACATCTCTCTCATCTATCTACACTTGGTGGTGTCAATCACCTCATGATAAAGATAAACAAGGCATTATGCATAAATCAAACCATCACATGCATCATAGAATATCTCCAAAGTATGACAAGTCATAAAAGATCCAACACAACAGTAAATGCATAACAAATATTATCTCACACCACAATATCCACCATGGGAATTACATAGATGACCGTAATCATGTTCAGCAGCTCATACGGTACTAATTAGTGAAGCTCAAAGAGAGGAGAGATACATAAGTTACCACCACAAACCCAAATCCAGGGGGTGGACTACTCCCCCTTCATCATGGTGATGATGGTGGAGATGTTCTTGCTGTAGATGTTGATGATGAACACGCCGGAGGGGGGTGGAGCCCTCCGGAGGTGACTCCGGCGGCATTTCCCCCCTCCGATCTTCTCCGGCGGCAGCCTTCTGACTCTCTGTTTCGTGGTTCTGTGTTTCTCCGCCGCCTCCTTCCAGAGAACGTCGGGGGACCTTTTTTTATAGGCGTTTTTAGGTCAAGACGGAGTCGGTGGAGCAAAGATCAACGGCAACGGAGCCTCGAGGGCCAGATGGGTGGGTCCCACGTGGCCTGGTACTGTGGCCGCGTGGGCCCCCTCTTTTGGCCCTCGGGCCTCCGTTTGATCGCTTCCTTCGCCCACAGGTCTTCTTCCTTCCAAAAAACGACGCCCCTAAATTTGTAGGTGATTTGGATGACGTCTGGGTCCCTGAAACATTAAAATACAAAACTAGGGTTTTCTGCCTGTGCAGGGTTAATTCCATAAAAATATGAAATCATTAAGATATTTCCAAAATCATGATAAAACATTGATATAACCCTTATATGATGCAAATATGATTGGAATATGAGTGAATAAAGTGCAAAGCAACATTGGGCTTGACCACCTTCTCGAGGCTGCTATAGACGAGACTGGGGTTGTAAATGAGAGTCCGGAAGAGTTCCTCAGAGGAGCCTAAGAGGGGCAGGTAGTACTGCAGCTTGGAGATGATGGATGCACTGCGGAAGCTGCGGGGGACATGCGAGATGAGGCGGACGATCTTAGGACGCGATAGGCCCAGAGCCGTGAGCCCTGCGACGTTGGGGGTCAGCGTTCTCTCCACGCTTGAGCACAACAACTTGGGGTCCTTGTAGACGGCGGCAGCGACGTCGACCCTGGATAGGCCGAGGTCGGCGAGGAAGGCAAGGACGGCGTCGGGTTTAGAGGGGCCCTTAAGGTAGGAGTTCTTGGCAGAGGCCTTGAGGGCTTGCGCTCGGGCGAGGCCGCGGGTATCGACGAAGTACTACTCGACATCGAAGCTAGGGTTGGGGGAAATGACGGCCGTGGCCGCAGAGAGTAGCCGGCGGAGAGGGGAGACGGGAGCAGCGGCGGAAGATGAGAGGAGACGGGTGAGGATGCACTTCTGGAGGCGCAGCATGGCTACGTGATGGCGCGGTGGCGGCGGCGGCACCGGTAAGCGGGTAGCTTTCGATGATTGTGTGGGTGCCTCTGGTCTGGTGTGACGGTGTCAGAACAACTCTAGCAGTTACCGAATAAGGCCCAGCCCGGAAAATAACTACTTTTTTCCGGGTCCAGGTAAAAATTTCCGCCCGACCAGTCGCCGGATAAGCCCCTGTATCGGATTTTTTTGGGGGACCAGGATATTTTCACGCCGGTGTGGAACTGCTTCCGTTTTGAAGGGTTCATTTCCCGCATCCCGCACTCTTGGCGCCAATTCTCCCGCACTGAACATTCATCTCGCCCGTCCTGGAAAGGGTTACCGGCCACCGGCGATTCGATTCCGCCCAGTTCTGGGCTCGGGGAAGCCGTGCCCCATCCGCAAGGACGCAGTCGCCGCCGCCATGGATCTGGCGCCGAGGTCGCGCGCGAGTCCTGTTCCCACCGGGAGCGGCAGATCCGGGTGGGTATGACCAACCCGGAGACACTCTCCTGCTACCGCGGTTGTCCGGCCATCGTTTTGCTTCGGGCTGTGGGTGAGGAGCTCCGCCGTCTCGGAAGAATTGCCCGGTGGTGAAGAAGGTGCGTTTTTCTCTCAATTCGTTGTCGATTCGGTAGTTTTAGGTTTATAAGTTAGTGGATTTATAGTTTAATCCAGTAAAAATATCTATTTGCTAGATGGATTGGAGTTTTTCGTCGTCCTCCTCCTCCGACTCGGATGATTCCGAGATTGAGGACCTCCTTTTCGACGATGATATCGAGCATTTGCTCATAACTCGTCTCGTCGAGCAATACGAGAGCGGAGTCAAGAGGAAGAGGCGAGGCTCGACGGTCGGCCAGCTTTGCATTCCCCGCAACCGAGCGGTGGGATGTGCGTTGGTCATGAAAGACTACTTCGCCGAGGCACCAACCTATCCGGCTCACCTTTTCTGTATGCGCTACCGTATGCGTAGATCGTTATTTGTCACCATTGTTGAAGCTTGCGAGCAGAATTGTCGATTCTTCCTTCAACGAAGAAATGCGGCCGGTTTGCTTGGTTTCACTTCATACCAAAAGATCTCAGCGGCTATGAGAGTGATAGCATACGGTGTGCCGGCTGATTACACCGACGAGTATCTTCGCATTGGAGAAGATACTACGATCAGAAGCGTACGGATGTTTGCCAAAACTGTGGTCAAGGTTTTTGGCAAAGAGTACCTCCGAAGTCCTAATGAAGAGGACAAAAAAAGGTTGATGGTGGCAAATGAAGCAAGGGGGTGGCCGGGCATGCTTGGTAGTGTGAATTGCATGCATTGGAGGTGGAAGAATTGCCCGGTGGCTTGGCATGGTCAATACACCGGTCATCACCGTGATCCTACCATAGTACTCGAAGCCGTTGCTTCGGAGGATCTTTGGATTTGGCATTGCTTCTTTGGTTTGCTGAGATCTCTTAATGATAACAATGTGTTACAAAGAGCACATCTATTTGCTCGGCTTGCTAGTGGAGATGCCCCGGCTTGCAACTACACCGTCAATGGGCATGAGTACACCATGGGGTACTATCTTGCCGATGGTATATATCCTTCTTGGTCAACATTTGTGAAAACCATTTCAAAACCGGCTAATAAGAAGGATTCCATCTTTGCCAAAGCTCAAGAAGCTTGCTGAAAAGATATTGAAAGGACATTTGGTGTGTTGCAAGCTCGGTTTGCAATTGTTCAAGGTACGGCTCGTTTTTGGGATAAGAAAACCCTCCGTAATATCATGACAGCTTGTGTGATTTTACACAACATGGTCATTTAAGATGAGAGGAGTTTAAATTTGGAATTAGATTATGACAACATTGGTAGCCGAGTGAATCCCCAAAGGAACCCGAACCGGATCGAAGCTTTTCTTGAGACCTACCGGAAGATCGAGGACAAGGCCACACACATTCAGCTCCATAAAGATCTTGTTGAACATCGGTGGCAATTGTATGGGAAGAAGTAGATTCCCATTTTATTCATTTGAGATTGTTGTAATTCAAACCATTTATTTCCATTCGGACCATTTGTTATTATTTTAATTATTTGGATTTAAACATTTGTTGTAATGTGGATGATTGTATTGTGTGATGTTAAAACATTTATTATATTGAATTTGTATTGATGTTTGATGAAGATTATGTTGTTTAAAATCATGAATTTGATAGCAAACATGCAAAAATGGTTTTCCGGTACCGGTACGCTGTGCAGAACAGATGTGGTAAACTCGTTTCCGGTACGAGTTTACCAGATATGTTCTGCCGCGGGCCGCGCGGTACCGGATAACATTATTCCGTTCAACCGGATAGCTTTTATCCGGTATGAAAATATCCGGTAACTGCTAGAGTTGCTCTCACTGTCCGATGAAGAAGCTCCATCGTGTAAATTTCGCTGCAAGAATAATAACCATGTAGATAGGGTGCAAAAATAATTAAAAATGAGTCAATAAACTCTGATTTTATCGTGCAATAACTCATCTTGCGATTTTCTTTTTCGCAAGTCGAACGTGGTCATATTTTGCATTTTTTTTTTTGTATCACCAAGTTTATATCCATCCAAATCCAAGTGATTGCGGTATTATAAGCTTTTACTCAAATGAATTTAGTTTATCTGAAACCAACTTATGGGGTTCTACATGACTGTAGTACCCCTCAGATTGAACTTAGTAGGCCGGGGGGCTATTTCGGCGGGGTCAATGAATTTTTCATCGGTAAAAGTAATTGCACGTTAAAAATTCATATTGGCACCTGAGCACATATAATCCCTTTATCGTGTTCCTTCATTCTTATCGAGATTCGGATCCACTCTCCACTCCGGCCCATTTCTACCGTGATAAAAGCATAAGCGCAGGAACCGACGGAGTTCCGCTCTGGCGATATAAGTATAACCAACCCTGACCAGCCAGGTCCTTCAGGAACCAAGTGATCGATGGAGCGAGTGAGAAGAGGACCGGCGATGAAGAAATTTGGATGCCTCATCTTCGGTAAATGCACGAGAATTTTCGTCTCTGGTACGTAGAAACACAACACCCCAAACATCAGTGGCAGAGGTTGGGCCGAACTGATGTGGGGCAAATGGGCTACAGAGACATACAGGGCCAGAATTTGGGGGTAAATGGGGGCAAGTATCACTGTTTTTGGAGAAAAAGAGTTAAAATGCACTGATTTTTTGCAAAATGGCACGGCGCTCCCCTAACTTACATAGCTCCACCCCTGCCATACGGACCGGGCTTGCCTGCGTCGCCGCTGTGCGCCGCGGCAGTTCCTTCAACATCGCACGGTTCCCCTCCACTTCTCCCTTTTACAGTAAAAAAAAAGAACGCTAATACAATTACATGGGTTTATCCATGGAGATCGCTGCTCAGTCCAGTCCTTTCTGCTGCAATTTCTATGGAGGATACTGGGCACTGGGCAGGGGCAATGGCTCCGCCACTGACTCCTCACCGGTACCTACGTTGTATTGGTATATCATGGAGCTACTGGTCTTTACCTGTCACCTCTCACTGGAAAGCAAAAAAATCATTATCTTGACACATATTCAATTAATTATGCAGAGCACTTTATAGCAGTTGATTCAACACGCTCGCTTGACTTCCATCTTGCAATTTCAAAGATCGTGCAGCTGCGATTTCAAGAAATACATACCATACCTCCTCCAGATGAAAATCAGATCCAAAGACATTTGACTGTATCAAATTATACTTCTGGTTGTTGTATACTTGGAATAACACCATAATGCAAAATAATAATACATCACTGGCTACATCTGTGCCGTATATTATTACCCTAGCTACAAAATCTGAAACACCTATATGCCCCACGACTTCAAAGGGGTTCAGGGTATATATTGGGTCACTGTCCCTATCTGATTTCGAAATTCTGAAGTATATTTTAGATTCTCCAAGGATGAATTAAACTGGCCGACTAGCGAAAATCTAGCAAATAGGAGTCGAACTGCCGGGCAAACCGTGTGCTGATGCTGAAAAAAAGAATCCCTGTTCTGCCTGTCTTATGGTCTTTTCAGGTCTGGTGGCTCAGTGTTCTGCTGACTTGGTTGATCTTCCATTGCGTCTTCACATTCCTTCAGAAGCCTCTCGGCATTAGGATCATAAGCCGTAGCTAGTCGCAGATATTTCGCAGCCTCGGATTTCCGACCTTCATTCACTAGTATACTGCGAGCAAAACCATCAGCGACTTCAGTTACTAGACAGCAATTAGGTTTCTCTTCCAAAAGAACAAAACGAAGAGGTGAAAAGAGATACTAAGTCAATTTCATATTAAAGGGTGAACCAAACACACCCTCGGTTTTAAGTCCAAATTGATTCAGGTTGTCTGTTTGTAGCTACTTATGTAACTTAGTTCAACTTCACAGTTAAATATAGTCTGTGAACCTATGATATGGTGAATTTAACTCTGACATTATTTTCATTTCATATCAGAGGGGTCCCTCTTTCTCTGTGCCATAATTTGGTGAACTGAGAGAATGCTGCAGAGTGTTAGAACAGGATGGCAAGACTAATGTCAGCTTTGCTACTGCTAGTACGAGCAGTCTAAAGGGTGTGTTTGGTTCTGTTGTGGATTCTGAAAAGGCTACTTTGAGCTGTGGGAAAGCCACTGTGAGTTGAGAATTGTGGGAAAGCTGCGGTGAGTTGAGAATTGTGGGAAAGCTGGAAGTTGTTTGCTTTGAATTGTAGCCAGGATTCTAACTTGGAAGTGTGCAGACTAACGAAAGCTGTCACCCTACAGAAGCCTGTGCTGGTAATATGACCTGCAAAGGGGCTGGTTACCTTGCTAGAACAATTAAGCCTCTGAAATAACATGCTTTGTTCATCATTCCCTCTGGTTCCTTGAGCTCCCCTATTCTTTGCAGGAGTTTGATTGCCATCTCGCTATCGCCCTACAATGGGAAATGACAGGATGCTGACATTATTCACTGTTATTTGTAATGGATTAAAAACAGGTCACAACGGAATATTACTCTACCTGCTTCTGACGTGAAAGACCTGCAGAATAGTATGCAAGTATAAGAAGAGGATGATGTTCTTCAATCTACACAACAGGCAGCAGTAAAACTTATTTCACTCTGTTATATTGCCTCAACCCATAACCTTCAAAGTACTAAAGAACATCTGAGATTACAACAGACCACTGGGATAGCATGTTCAAAACAAACAGAGGCTTCGGGAAACAACATATTTGAGAACAAGTTCTGCCCCATTCCAATCAAAAGATCAAAATGATCTGGGTTTTTCTCTATTGCTGTTCTGTAGGCAAAACAAAAATTGTTCATCAATTTCCACCATTTGCAAATGAAAATGCTAGCCAACTGAAGGAAAACCATATATAGGTTATTCCAACTTACTTGATAAGTGGAATAGCTTGCTCTTGACAGCCAGTTTGCAAATATTGTAATGCTTGCTATTAAAAAAATACAGATACATGCTTCAGAATCAATGACAGTAATATTTCATGACAAAAATTCTGTAGATTGTGGTCATTCATACTTCGAGAAGCTCCTCAGGTGACCTGGACTCAGATACATTTTCTTCCATTATCGTACCATTCTCAAACATAAACTTTGGAGTTTCATTATCAGATGATCCCAATTTTGATTGCACGTGAGTACCTCCAAGGGGCCACTGCTGCAAGTTAGTCTACAACAAGAGAATAAAGCAAACTTCAGCAGAAAAACAGGTGCGTGCTCAAGACGAAGAATAAATGCAATAATCTGATCTGCCTGAGATGAAAGTGGATGGGAAATTAATGAAGTTAGATTAGGATGATGGCAACAACACATAATGCACATAGATGGAACAGCCAATGGCTAGAACATAAAATACTTCAGACCACCTGCATAATCTTCTGACCCTCACGAAGAGAGCTTGGCGATGCATTACCAGAGTGAGCCCCAATATCAGGCAATCCCAACATCTTGTGGATAACATCATTTCTGAGGGACAATTGCTGCATTTTTATCATGCAAAGATTAGATACAATGCAAAGTATGCAATGTGAACACTGGAACAGTAATATAAACATGAAGCTTGCAACACACCTATGTACACATGCCTACATCATTCATACGGGAACATCAATTGGACTAACAACAAACATGCACAAAGGAAAGAGAGAACTCTTCTATACCACAAAATTCGATTTCCTTCTCTAGAAAAAAAACACAAAAGAACTAGTGGGCCTTACAAGCTTTCCTTGCATTTGTCAAGTAGCATGCATACATGTAAGCATGGAGTTCTTATAAAACTGGTACGGCAATATCCAAAGTTGACAAAAAAAATGGTTTTCATTTCAGAAGTGAATAACTTAGCTGACCTGAGCAACACTAAATAAACCATTGGTAGTCCAGTAGATCAGGCTTCCCTGCCAATCAAAGATGTTAGGGGTAAATACAAGGCATCACTTATCATCTGCACTGCAACCTAAAGAAAGAAAAAAAAGACACTAAATTGTAATTCTTTTTTCACAGTATAAGGTAATAAGAACAACATCTATCGAACAACATCTATCTTAATATTAGCTTCAGGCTCTGCTCCAAGAACTCTGATGACTTCAAACAAATCGGGTCATCTATGCTTGATTTATCCAACATGGTTTGCTAGGGAGAGCTCAATACGAATATGTGGAGATACAGGGCATGTTACTGTACACAAACTCACTCCCTCTATTTACTGAAATGGAGCAGAAAACTATAACTCTACAATCTGCAAGAAGTAATCATATCTAGTATGTGAAATACTCGTCTCTAACCAAATGAAGCAAATTGGAAGGAACTGACCTCAGGTACCACATAAGCGATAAGAAACAAAGGAATAGCCAGAATATCAAGGTATATCTTGTAGTACTGCAAACAAGAATGAAATATTTTCAGTACATAAGAAGAGTGAAGATACACATGATCATATCATCACGATATCAAATTCTTGACCTTGTAGAGCAAGTTTCGTAATCGAGAAAACTAATGCTATATTATAAATCGTAAGGTCAAGAGCATCGGAGCACCAGACATATGCCTAAGCAAGGTTTTAGACATATTTATAGGTAGCAGCCTCAGATCATAGCTTGGATTGTATTAAACCAGAAGGGTAACGTTAACACATTCATGATACAGCTATGAAAAATATGTCATCTGACAGCAGGAATCAAATTTAACTCTCTCTTAACACTCTTAACAAAGCCTTTTGTCCCAAACAAGTTGGGGTAGGAATCAAATTTAACTACATGCAAAAAACACATGAGAGTGTATTCTTAGTAGTAGTACTGACCAAGTGACCAACTAAACTCTAGAAGTGCGTAAATCTTACAGCGCTGCAGATTGACACCAAACTAGTAATATATATGCAGATTGCCGAGTGAATCGCCAATCATTCACATTCGTCACACAAGATCTTAGCAATAGAGCAGTTATGCGAGTAATTTGCATGTAACTTTGTGACAACTAGCAACTTGTATCCAATATGCCATTGGTTGCAGGAACTTGCCTTTGCTAGTAAGCCTAAAACTCCAGGGTACTGCTTGGTATGGCGTGTCTGGAAGGCAATCTGAGGAAGGCAAGAAACAACAATCAGACAATCCTCCCTGTATTTCTAAAAAAAATACAATCAGACAATTTACTGCAAACCGGTAGCAAGCCCTAGCTTAACTAAATATATAAACTAGTATTTAGCAATGAAAAGAACAGACGATCATTCAACTTTCAGTTGAAGATTTATTTTTATTAAATCACAAAAGTGGTTTCATCAAGAAACAGAAATTAACTGATCAGTACTCTGGCCTTAGGTCAATTCAAAGGTGGACTGGTTTGTCGAACATTGATGCCATGGTCCCTCTACTAACAAACCAATGATTGTCAGCAGCTAACTTATAACCAAAAAATAAACACCAACTGCCAATCGGCTCAACACTAGTCAAAGCCCTAACTGCAAAATTTACACTCACATGAGATCAAACCTACAACTCCCAGGTATTTATAGATGATTGACTTGTAAGCTCTGAATGTCCATCATCCGAAGACATGTTAACCTCTTTCCAAGAACAAACATGTGTCCATTGAAAATAAATATCACAAGGGGCAAACCATAAGTACTCGCTCTGATTCAAAATGTAGGCTCATTTTTGGGCTCTGTAATATTAAATTTCGACTGCACATTCCTTACATAATATCTCGTTACATTTAAAAATCATAAAAAAGCAATTTTGATTATATGAAACTAATGATATCAATTTGGTGTAACATAACTTATATTTTATTGAACCAAATGTTAGCCAGTCACTAAACTTACATAAAGGTACCAAGCTGAAAGGGGGGAAAATAGTAAGCAAAGTCTAAAGACAAAACCTGGATACAAAGCAGTAGAGTACCTGAATATTCAAATAATGGAGCCCAGCAACTAAGATAGGAAAAACAGGACCGAAAGCACCATGTGGAAACTCGGTCAAGTTTTGAAACCACAGAACACCGCCCTGTATAGTTGTCAAGAAATACCGAAGAAAATTAACTTTAATTCATGTGAAACAAAAATTAATTTGTCATATCACGAATACACCAAAAGAATCAGAAACCTTGAACATTTTCCACTTCACAATGTAACTGACTACCAAAAATGCAAGAAATTTATCTCTTCCACCACAAGAAAAAGTGCCTTCGTTAAGAAATTTCTTACAATTTCCTATATGATACAGAAACATCAAACTGCCTCAATTATCAGTTATGTATATTTTGTCTTCAACTCAAATTTCCTTTGCTTGAATGTGAATTCCCCCATTTAATTTACATGCATTGCATCATGATTAAAATTAATAGAAATGTTGCTACATGTGAAACATCATCTCTGTACAGAATTTTTAATCTGCGCAACTACTAAGATGAGGGTAGCTCATGAATGACTATAAAAAAGAAAAAGGCGCATTGGTATCAATGTATGGTTGCAGGTTACAACAACAAGACCTTCACAGACCATACTCTTTTAAGAAACTTAGGACTATTGAAAGGAACGTAATGATAGATAACTGAGTACAGAGATACCTTTAACATACATTATCTAATCCAGGGTGATTAGTCAGCACATACTGCGGATGGTTGACATCCACAGTAAAAAGCAAGGGAACTGCATACACAAACAAATACCAGAGTGAATACAATGCAGAACTAATTGGTGCCAAATGCCTTTCAAATGCTTTAAATGCTTTTGAAAAGTAAACAATAGAGGCGGTACTTTGCAAAATGAATTGTGATCTTATTTATCCTGAAACTGTGTTAATTCTAAAAAAATCTTATGACAAGATTTTATCATTACCTGAACTGAAAGATAGGCGAAATTCCAAAGAAAGGAGGGGCAACCGAGCTCTCGCTTTTTCTTCCGGAAAAAAGAGTATTCGTCACGAAAACTCAATCCTGGTGGAGGAGGGGGCACTTTAAAAAGGAGATATATGAGAGTAAAGTCACAGACAAATAAACAATATAAATTCAATCATACAACAACAGAATTCGGTTAAACCCTAAACCCTGGAAGGCTCATCTAAAATGAATATTTGACTTGAATAGTAGAACAGGATATGGAAGAGGTTGAGAATAATTTTATGGAAGATGAACTACAGTCATATGAATCTGGTATTCCATGGTCACCAGGTATCCCCATAAGTTAAGATCAACTACAAGACCTATAGAGCCCATGCATACTAAACATTTTTAATACAAGAAAGGACAGTGAGAAGTTGGCAGAACTTACAGTTTCGAAGTATTTCGCCAACTTTAGCACTCTTATGAAGTTGTAATATCAGGGCAGGTAGTATGAATATTCGCATGGCCACAGTTGAGAGGGAGATCGTTATCCACCTGCAATGAAAAAACAGTGGTTATATTCATACAGGCAAGTTCCTATTAAAAATAAGGGTCTGTATTTTCAAGTACTAGTCACCTTCGAAAAGTGCAACTACAGTTCAGTGAAAAGTGCAAATCGTTCCAGTTATACTTTCTGCCAATGGCTGCACTTTTCTTGGGTGACTAGACTTAAAGAAAATCTCAGTAGCCTGAGATTTAGCAAAACCTTAGAAATAAAGGATCGACTGTACTCCGAGTCAATAGGGGAACAGGTCACATCACATGCAAATACCATGTAATCGAATGAGAAATGCCAAATCAAACCTACTAAGTTCGAATTAATAGAGGCGACGGAGCAGCAGCAGCAGCAATAACAACAGTAACAGAAAATTGAAGAGCCTTCAACCGCATGATGCCTACCATGGTAGTCCGGTGATATTATGGAACCCATCGATTGCGTCGACCAGCGTGCCAATAGATAAATCCCACAGTCCGCCTCCATTGACACCGGTGGACACTCCCACGGCAGCATCCACCGCACCATCAGCCGCGCCGGCGAGCACCTCCCTGTAATCGACGGTACTCGCATCATCCAGGTAAACGCTTTCCTTGTCGGCGCACTCGAACTCGGCAACTATAGCCTCTGCAGCCCCGCTGGGAGTCGGGCTCGACGGGGAGCGGGAGTACCAGGAGAAGCTGCGCGCGGGCAAGGCGAAAGGGAGAAAGCGAGGGGGGTAAGGGAGCGGGGAGCAGGTGACGGGAGCTGTCGGGTGGAGCTTTGGTGGGGCGAGGCGGCAGGTGAGCGAGGGCTGCGAGCGGCGGCGGGAGGCGGCGGCCGCCGCCGCCGCCGATGCGTCCTAAGAGGCGCAGCGGGAGCGCCATTGCGGTCTGTCACGTGTACACAATGTTACAAATACTTGCCACCGTTCGATCTGAAGTGGGCGGATCAAATCGGCGAACGCAGGTTCTTTTGCTCAAAGAGCCCTCCCGTTCCTCTAAATTGCAGCTGCCGGCCCTGCGCTTCTTCTTCTTCCCCTTCACATCAGAACCCTAGCTCACTTACGGCGCGACCCCACGGCAGCTGATCTCGCGGACCAGTCGGCGGCGGCGGCGGCGAGATGGTGGTGGTGGGGAGCGGTGGCGGGGGGAACGCCTGGGCGAAGGAGATGACCCTCCGCCGCAGGATGGCCAGCATGTGCGCGCTCCCTTCTCCTCCCCCCTGAACTCCTCTGGTTCCTTTCCTTTGAACGAAATTTCCGCTGTCGAGCCGCTGAGTCTGATTCTCTTGTGTTCGGTTGCGAGCTCAGATTCAACAAGACGCGAGAGCACTTCCCGTCGCTGAAAGATTACAACGATTACCTGGAGGAAGTCGAGGATATGAGTGAGTTGCCCATCACCTGTTTGTTTGTAGGCTGTTCATTAGCAATGCAGAGGCTCTCGAATCCTACTTCTCCCTATTTGTACCGATCGAGTCCGTGACAATTTCGTATTCATGTCTCTTTGAAGCCTTCAACCTGATCGAAGGATTCGACGTCGAGGCTATCGAAGCTAAAATTGCTAGGTATCAGCAGGAAAATGCTGAGCAGATATACTTGTCGCGAGCTAAAAGGGTATGTTTTTGTTTACTGTGCCATATGTGACAAATGTGTATTCTAGCTTTGTGGTAAGACTTGTAGACTCTGACTTGGAGCTATTGCTCTTTTCTGGCCAATTGTGGTTCTTGTATAGGCTGAAGATCTTGCAGCGGCACTTCAAGCGAGCAGAATGAACCCTGCAAAAGCTGGTACCAGTGATACGGTTAGTTGATACCAATCTTTGGTACTACATATGTTGTGAAAACAGTCCTTTGAGGGTTTGATGGTTGGATGCGTACTACATGTCCAGCTCCATCAGCTTTGGGTGATTACAAGCCTTCCTGTGTGGATAATATTCAGTAAAATTATTTTACTCTTAGTAATTGTGAAATATTCAAACCTATAATACATTTTTTTTATAAATGATGTCCAGTTTAATGCTAAAAAGTTGTCACCAGTTTTAATCTAGGTGAAATATAACAGTAAGTAAGTAAGTAAGTAATTGAAATATAACAGTAATCTAGTGATGGAAGATGAACTTTTAATAAGCTGGATATTCTGCTAGCATTTTTCAGTTGGTAGTAAATGTGCATTTCATCTTCATTTTTTCATCTTATCTCCTTATACTATTTTTAGTAACCACATACCAGGGCACCAGCATCCAAGGTTTGAAGATAGGTTATTATCATGTTCACTTTGTAGCCTGAATTTCTAGTCGCTAATTATATTTTTAGTTACTTTATTCCATTCAGTTTGACTGCATGCCAACAATAAAGAACTTGAGCTTTTCAGCTTCTCTCTTCTACTAACTGCTTCAAGTGCATACGATGTATTTTAATCTATCTTAGGTGCTTCTTATATTTGTCTGGTGCTTTTGCAAAATGTAACAGGCTGCTGGAAGCTCCCAGGGCATTAGTGGTGGGGCGGGAGTTCAAGGCCAGTATGCACCTGCTGCCGTCCCAGGTGGGTTGAATCAGCCTCGTCCGACAGGTAACGCCCCACAACCAATTGGCGGTTCATCAGATCCTCTACATGGATATGATGAGGAGACCATGAGATTACGTGCGGAGAGAGGAGCGCGAGCAGGTGGTTGGACTGCTGAGTTGGGTAAGAGAAGAGCGTTGGAGGAGGCGTTTAACAGCATATTTGTATAAAAGCTAGATCAAGCGCAGCAACTGCGCCAGAGGATACATGGTTAATTATGACAACCCCCGGGACACAGCTCTTACTACTTGTCCAGCTATAGCACGGTCAGTTATGGTACACATCTGGACTTCAAGCAGAGGGGACTTAAGTATCAATCAAGCATCAAGCAGCCCAGAAATCATCCCTTTGCAAGTCGAGAACTAAGTTGCCTATCGGTGTACCTGTGCTCATGGCAATGACTGATATTTACTTGGCCAGTCTCTCAAGTACATCACAGTTCTGAAAACTGTCATTGTTCGGTTGTTCCTCTGTAATGGCATGATTTTGTTCGTCGAACATCAGCTCCTCTTGAATATAATATCAGTGTCGCTTTGTCTATATGTCATTCTTTGTTGCAGTTTTTGTTCCTGGTTCTTGGTGAGGATCATGTTTACCATTTTCGCTGATCTCTCCAGTGTTATGCACTCCCTCTGTTCCATAATTCTTGTTGTGGTTGAACTAAAACCAGGACAAGAATTATGGAACAGAGGTAGTAAGTTGGAAAATTTGGGTCTAGGTGATTCCCAAAAATAATCAAATTAGGGGCAGATCCTTCCACTCCAGTTCCTTCTGGCTTATGAACATGCTTATACTTCCATTCAAAGCTGTGAATATTTGGAACAGTAGCCCATTAAGAGATGGATTAGTTTACAAATCAGTTTGCTTTCTGAAAGCAAACTACCAAAACTGGGGACACAAATTTATTCATGCATTTCTTGGTTCTGAGCTTTTTTATATCTGACAGAACACTAGTAGTTTTGATCAAGATTGTAAGAAATCTTTTACTTTCGGACGTCGATGCAAACATCAAGAACAATGTTGCTTGTACATGTTACAACTTTTGGTCTGTTTGGATAAAATTTTGCAGAAGAGATCAATGCAATGAAATTGTTAAACCGGGCATTACACCATGGACGTGTTTGGTTCGAGTTTTTGTAACGTAACCCGATAGCAGTGGGATCTGAATACGTTATTTCTTGTTTGGATTGACTCGGACGTAATCGGTTACCGTGGAATCGGATTACATCGCTGTGCAATTTTGTTTCCGCCCACCTACCCCCGTAATCCGCGTTTCCTCTCTCCAGCTATTTCATCGCGGCGGCGGCGGCGCGGATCTCGTGCGCGCTGTCTCTCTCTCTACCACCGCCGCTGCCTCTAGCAAACAGCGCCTCCTCTCTTGTCGTTTATCTCGACCTCCTCGTCTCAGAGAGGAGCGAGCTTGCACGGCGCCGACGCTTGGCGGAGGAGCGCGACGGCCGACGAGAAGCTCCGATTGGAGAACTACCAAAACTGGGGACACAGATTAATTCATGCATTTCTTGGTTCTAAGCTTTTTTATATCTGACAGATCGTTAGTAGTTTTGATAGAATTATACCAAAAAGACTGTAAGAAAGCTTTTACTTTCGGACGTCTATGCAAACTTCAAGAACAATGTTGCTTGTACATGTTACAACTTTTGGTCTGTTTGGATAAAATTTTGCAAAGAGATCAATGCAATGTACTAACTGTTAAACCGGGCATTACACCATGTGTAAAGGGGAGCTATCTCCGCTTAGAAACCATGCTCACTTTGCAAACTTCCACATCAAATCCGAAATCCATCAGGACAAAAATCCAAGCACGTTGCTGCTCAGAAAGCTGATCCTTTGGTCCTTTGACCTCCACGAGTTTAGCTTCAGCACCTCCTCGTTCATCGAGGAAACGCCACAGCAGCAAATCAGGCATCCCACTAGACCAACTCCTGTAGTCAAGGGCTAGATGCCGAAGAAGTAATGCCAAGCGATGCCCACCCACGCCTGCAACGACAGCTCGTAGGTCGGCCATGGAATGCCGGTCCCAATTGACACCCCTGCAGGATGTCCCTTGATGTAGCTCCCACGAGCTGATAAGCATCTCCTCGGCCATTCCGTCTTGTATCCTTTTCAACTGTGATTCTATAAGGTCCTTTCTTGACTTGTAGAAATCGTCTGTTTCAAAATCAAGAGGGGCTGTCTGCAAGAGAACACAAATATTGCAAGGAAGCCCAAGTAAAAGACCGTGGTAAAAGAACAGCATTCACCGTGAACTCGAACATGCAAGCAATATAATTATCATAAGCATAGTGGTTGCAAGATGCACGGACATAATGCACATGGTTAGCAACCAAGTAATTGTAACCAAAAAATGGTAATAAGTCAGGTACCTGAAATTTAGACTGGAAAACATCGCATACTTCTGAAAATATTACATCCCACATTAGAAGGCCAAAGATTGCCATCCATATGCCACCTTCTGAATGGGTACCTTGCCAACCACCTCCTTCATCCGCATAGTACTGCAAAGCTAATTGCTCTACCCCACAGCGTTCACCATCATAGCCATAAAAAACATTCTTTGCTCCTATTTCACAATTCAATGGCCTTCCTTCGATATTTACCTGATAATGGAATGGACATGATGCATCCAAAGTATAGATTAATTAGCATTTTTCATGTTATCACCTCGATCCAGTAGAAAGATATAAAGAGCTTTGTCTGGACTGAGGACCAACAGAGTAATATACATATATACCTCTTTTATACTTCTCCTAAGAGAATCAGCATAATTAGGAACTTTCCAGCGCCGTGGAGGTTTGCATAAACGCAGAACTCTCTTTTGCAGTGCAATCTTTGACCCAGCACGGACCCATGGATCAATTACTCCTCCTTCAGCTATTAAAAGGCTCTCGTTTGGGCAATTCATATGCTCCAAATCAACAGATAGCCTCAGTGTCCAATATCCTCGCCGTCTACCAGAAGAAACCTTACTAAGTAGTATCTTTAGAATCCTTATTGCATCTGCATACCTGGGAAATATTGTCAGCATGATATCTAGTTCCCCAAACAATTAACAAGATTAAGTACTGAGTGAATGTAGACTCATAAGTTCTTTAAAATTATAAATTTCAACAAAGAAAGGAAATGATCCTCATGTGGACGCATTCATAGGATGTCATAAGATCTCTATTTCGATTAGGTTTTTTCATGAAAAAAAATACTAAGTCAATGCAAAGTTCACATATCAACAATCTGCATACAAGATGAAACTTTACAGCCTACCTAGTATAATTGTATGTGCAACTAAATATCTAACAGCTGTAAGCATAAATTAAAGCACCCTATTATGTGTCTAGCAGACCCCAAGTCATGTCGGCACAAACAAAAAATAATATAGCCAAGGGTTCCAGTTCAATCAAAATTGAATGAAACGTCTCAACTCATGCAGTTACCAGTTGGGTTGATCACAACTTACCTTCGTTCACGTTCGTAAACAGAGACGCCTAATGTAAGTATTTTTGAATAAACCCAGGTAGATGAAAAGCATGAATAGAATGATGGAGGAGATTCAGCTAAACTGCTATCTTCTTTTAAAATAGTGCATAGTCGATTCTCAGAAAAATTAGCGCATCTTGACACCATTTCCATGTTCTCAGTGTCAAGAGATTCGTCCATGAACTGTGCCACTCGAATAGCCTATTTGCAACATAAGACAATAAACACGACTGGAAATTGGCAAGTTATGCTTCAGAGTTTTTGAAGGAAATGAAAAGCTCACCTCTCCATACTCAAGTAAATCATTTCTTTCTTGAAATATACGGTGAGAAATGCTGCAGGTGTAGTCTGGGAATTTCACCAGACCAAGATCCACTAATAGGAAGGATGAAAGATCTTGATCACCATTAAGAAAGAAGAGCCTCTGCATAGTTGCCCTTGATCAAACATAGATGGCAAAAGTAGTTGTATAATAGAACAGTACTGTTAATAGATTAAACAGTCTAAGCAAGATATGCATTCACCTGAACACGCCACAGAAGTTCATCGGCCATATTAGAGATTCTTATACAGGTTCCTGTAGATTCTATTATTCGCTCTGGTACAGCTGTGCTGTTCCGAGAAGTAAATTTGCTCATGAGAGTATCAGACCATAATGACCACGAATGAAACAAGGAAAGAGCCTTTACCAGATTCCGTTATTGTATATAGAGAGAAGGGTGCTAAGAAGCTCATGTCGACGGGCGCAGTTTGTGTTATCCTGGAAAGTAAAATAAAGGAAGGCAATACTCATTGAAAAAACGAGGTCTAGTTAAGAATGAAATCAACTGCAAGTTAGCGCGGAGGGGAAAACATCTTGCGATAGCAGGCCGTTGATCAAAATATCAACCAGTTGTCCAATATTTTGAGACACCAATCTGTTACTACCTCCGATCCGAAATAAACGTCGCCAGAATTGAACTACCCACGTACAAGTTAACAGTATAACCCATGACACATTTTCTGGATCGGAGGGAGTATGAGTATTTTATTTTGAGACACTGTTTTCAGTAAAGAGATTCTATGCTTCTATTCTTGCAATTGGAGACGTGCTCGCTCTGTTAACAATTCATTGAGACATGTGGTGACTGTGACGGCCCCAGAGGAAACATATAATCAAATATAACACTTGAAATAAAGTATGGGTGGTGGTGGTGGTACTAATTACAATGTCACGTTCTGATGCTCATCCACATTCTCAGGCTTTTCCTCTACCAATTTGACCAAGATTACATGTTTCTAAATATCGATCATTCATTGGTGTACCTTATGTGCTACAAATTATCGTACTCATTTTTTATTGGGCATTTTAAGGGGAAAAATATAGTTGTACGCCCACAGAATTTTCAAGGAGCGTTGGTAGGCAAACATTATGGATCCATTTTGTAGGTTATGCATTATCATCATCATGTCATGCTATTACATGATATACTTGCATCACGATGTGTTGATGCAACATAGATCAACAGGAACACTACCAAGTTCGCACTGATATGTTGCCATACTAATATATTGAAATATGTGCTATTAGTAAGCCAAAAGTATAGTCTGTGTAACTTTACTAAAGTGCAACATACTCAAATTGTGATTCTAAGCGACAATATGAAAATGCTGGGGTAGTAAAGGAAAACAGCATACTTGTGCATAAAAAAGAAGATTTAAAGATAAGATTGAAACCTTAGGGATCTCCTTTAGTACTTCCTTCATTTCAGGAACACTTAGCAAATCAAGAATCTCTTTCATATCATATTCTGATGGAACATCGGTGAAAGAAAGCATGTCTATATAACCTGCCACTATAAAAGAAGCAGCTTCCAATTGAAATAGCTAAAAAGAATGGAAAAATGCCAGTTACAAAAAAGAGCATGTCCAGTTTATTACACTTTAACTCCATGGCTGCATGCTCCACGTCTGATATTTCACGATACGAGATACTGCTCACCCGAAACCATGGCCCTGCAAGAAATTCAGTTAATCAAGTGCAAGGTCATATTTGCTTAATAAGTGGCTGAATTTTTCTCAATCTACTAAGTAATGCATGCACTAAACTTAAGTCACTACCACTAAAAGTCTAAGCACACGCATGGAACATAAATGAAGACAAATCAACAGTTGACCTATCAATGGGTATTGGGGAGCTAACCTTTTCGAGTGTAAATCCTCACGAACAGCCTTTGGCCATCATTCGATAAAGATTTAAAAGAACCTATTGAATGTTAAAACAAAAACTTCATCAAGACTTGATCAAAAACATAAAGATGGAACAGGAAGGAAGTAATATAAACCTAAAAACGATGTTTCCTTGTCACTGAAAAGGTATGTATGGTTGGTCATAACATCTGTTATCATCGTATTAAAATTTGCCTGGTATCTTGCACTGCTAGGTCGCTGCAAATTTCCATTTCTAACAACACCACAAAAAACCTCCCATAAGGATTGTCGGTATCTCACATCCTCATATCTTTGATTGTCATTTTCACATTTCTGACAAGTTAGCTTGATGGGCACATCGTCAAGCTGTTGTTCAGGCAAACCAACCACGAATCCCTAACAAAACAGGCAATAAGCATCAGAAGTTGGATGGCTATCAACTTGGTAAAGAAAAAAGTATCTACCAAAAATCGATGCTTAGATATCTAATCAAAGTTGGGGCATAAACCTTGTGGCTTTCTATAGCAAACAGAACAAAAAAATTAACTGCCATGGTTGTCATCAGCAAAGATGACACTGATGTCACCACCAGATATATTTTTTCCTGGCCTTGCTGGTTTAAGGAAATTAATCACAATAAAAACTATTGAACCAAAGTTCAGCTCTAGCTCTGACTAAAGATCTGTTTCCCCAAAGTATTACATGTATTATTATACTAGTACTTCCACACGTAGTGGGCTTCCAGTGCTGGAAGTGCTCTGTGCCTGAGTATAAATGGATATGAAGTCAGGTTGGACCTTTCCAGGGGTTAGTTGGACAATGTACCTCCCAATCGAACAAACTTTTATCCTAACCACACCTTACTTATGGTTATGGGTAAAGTAGGCTCCCATTTGTATTAAGAAAATGTTTTTGCTGGGACTTGTACAGGACATATGGACTTCACAGGGTTCTGATTAAAATAGCTGCACTGTGCCTCTGGTTGAGAGAAACACCGTAAACTGCCTCTCTGAGGAAACCCGCTGAGACCGGCTGCTGAAAATCAACTTGAATAACAGACACAGACCATTACCACCGCCTAAAATTGTTAATACCAACATGGCTCACTGCTGAATTTTTTGCACAACAGGAGATGTCCTAGACATCCTCTTCTTACAACTATTGGATATGAAGAGTATTAAATTTTATAGCCAAATGTAAGAGCATATATGATTTTACAGTCGTTCACTAAGTGCAGCTCCAGTTGTCTTGGCCTGATTATACAAAGAAATAACTGTATCCATAAGAATCAGCTAGCATTCACTAAGATGGCAAGTAGAGAGATTTCACATAGAATCTACAACGTAGTCGATGCTACTTTATTCATCACTAATCAAGGTCACCAAACATAACAAGGTGTATCTGTAGTTTCTACTGTAGTACGTTCTGCGTAAAACTGACTGCATATATTTATTCAAACAAGCGGGAGGGTATAGAATTCTCGTGGACCAAGCAATTGCAGGCTACATTACACTTCTTTGCAATATAAAAAGGGATCACCTCGCATTCAACAAATGTGTGTCCAGCAGAGGAGCCAAGACTTTAGCCAGCTCTCGAGGCAAGTACCCAAGCATCTGCCCGCATTCAGACCCTGCATAAAGCACCTATCTATGGTATTAAGAAAAATCTACATGAAAGGGATATTAACACACAAAATAAAATTATTTATATAGGATGGAAACCTTGATAGCATCAGGGTCCTTGCATTCTGAGGTTCTCTCGAAACAGCAATGCCCACACCTTCTTGCAGTTCAATATTTTCACGGAACCTCCGTCCCACTATGACAGTGTCAACAACAACCTCGGTGCTCGAATCCACGTCCGGACATGCATCAATACTGCCAGAAGTTGTTCCTGTTGAAAGCGTGCAGGAAGAGCCCTTTTCGACCGCATCATCATTTTCAGCTTTCTTCATATTTGGCAAGACAACATTTGAAGGTACACAGGTATCATGCATCTTGGAAGTGCCAAGCGAACCATGCAGGTAACCCGTTAATAAAGGGGTGGCGCTATCCTCGGGACTTCCAGGGTCACTATTCCTGGAGCAAAATTCTCTGTCACCAGATATCTCTCCATCTGTCAGTGCCTTGTTGTTCGCCTGGTCGCCGTTGTTCAAACTGACTAGAGTAGGCTCAACTATTGTCTTTTTACTGAATCTGAAATCGAGAAGGCTGCTCTGTGCTAACTTCCGTTTCGGTCCTCTCGTGAGGCATATATCTGCACAGATCATGTCGAAACAGAAGCCTTCAGAACATTGTTATAGTATTGGTAAAGCATGTAATGCTGCTTCCTATGCATCCCAATACGGCTAGCAAATCCTAAACGGGCACTGAAACATTCCACTGATTCGGTGGGAGAAGCGTGGGGTTTCTAGGAGGCGCGTACGGACCGAGGTGGGTGTTGACGCTGTAGTCCGAGCCGCTGATGGAGTCGCCGCAGACGGGGCAGGCCACCAAATCCGCGCCAGCGCCGGCGCCGGGGCTCCCTCCCGACGACGGGCCAGCATCAGCCGCCTCGCCCGCGCTCGCGACCGCGTCGTCGGCCTGGAGAAAACCGGGGAAGCGTTAAGCGTCGGGCGGGAGAGATGGCATGGGTGGAAGAGAAGCGGCGAGCAGTTTGGGGGTACTGACCTGGTGGGAGGCGGGATGTGAGGGGGAGAGGAGGGCGGCGGCGAGGGAGGCGGGGAGAGGGGGGCGGCGGCGCCGGCCGATGAGGCGGACCAGGCTCTCTCGACCCCTCAGCATGGCCCCCGCCGGCGGCTGGGAGGGAAGGCGACAGGCCGGGGGCGAGGGGGGGAGGAGGGAGGAGGTGAAGGCGAGGCGGCGCACGACGGGGCGGGAAGGAATGGAATGGGGCGCGAGAGGTGCGGCTACCTCCACCGTTCCGGTGTTGTTTTTTTCCCGCTTTTTTTGTTGGGAATGTTGCGGCTAGTGGCCCACTGGGTAGTAGTGGGCGGGTGGTCGTTTGAGGTGATGGGCCGGACGGCGGGCGGGTGCGGCGCACCGTGCAGGTTTTTTTTTTCTTTCCTGCAGCTGCAGGTTACTCGCACGATGTTTCTGACTTTTTGTTTGGGGAATGGAGCAAGCTACACGTGCTACGGTGTCCTACTACTATCCTCGAAGGCGCGTGTGCGATGTCGGCGTTGGGTAGATGTTTTAGGGTTTTCTTCCCACTGGTCGGCCCATTTTATATCAATCTACATCCCCTTGTCCTGAGCATGCCTGCTAAAATTGCTCACAATTGCTAAAAACTGGTATTTTTAAGGGATTCTCGGTCCACTAAAAGTTAATTAAGTCTCAATCTTCTTTTTTTACAAATTTGTTTATGCATGTCTAACGAAAATGTTCACGGTGCTATTTTCTCGAAACAGGCTTTCGCCCCGCTTTATAAATAAAACAACATGTCAAGTAAGTCCATACACAGTTACATACACAAGGACGGTACTAGAAACCGCTTGCTGGGGCAGCAACACAAGTAAGCCCAAGAGGAAGAAGCAAGAGAGGGAGGTGGGGGGAGGGGGGCAATGAGAGAGTTGCATCGGGGGAGGGAGAGAAAGAGAGAGAACAAAAACTAAGCCCCTCCGGCGCTAGCTGGAAGTAGTAGAGGAGATGCGCCGAGCGGACTCCACAAGTCTAGCGAGCATGTCATCCAGCTGCCCATGTCCAGCTGCCCCTGTCCCGCTGCCTAGACAACGGGTGCCACTGCTGCAAGAAAGTCAGAAATTTAAACATCGAGTCAGAAGCACGTCGAAGAAAGACCCGCTCGATCACCATCTTATTGCGAATTGTCCACAGGGTCCACGTCAACGCGGCAAACACCAACAAGAAGAGGTGTCGCCTCTCCCCGGTACGGTTCGCCTGGATTTCTAAGAACTCGCCGAGCTCTGAGGCCTGCCAAGCAGGCCTAAGAGGCTCGTGGACGAAGTTCCATAGAAACCTGGCAGCGGGGCAGGTGAAAAGGATGTGGGTTCCCGTCTTGGGGATCCCACACATGGGGCAAAGCCCATCACCCGGCCCCTGTCGCTTGCGTACCTCCACCCCTGAGGGGAGGCGGTCCCTAAGAAGCTGCCACACGAAGATTTTGATTTTTAACGGTAAGGGGGCCTTCCAAAGTGGAGAGGACCAAGCTCTAACTGGGTTAATAAAAAGACTCCGATAGGCCGACTTTACGGAGAACGTCCCAGAGGGCGCCAAGTGCCATGACATGAGGTCTCGGCTGCCTGGCAGCGCCTCCGGAAGTAAACTCCATAACTCCGCCCAGGCTGTAGCCTCGGCAATACCAAATGTTCGTCGGAACGAGATGTTCCAAGTTCGTCGGAACGAGATGTTCCAAGTCCCATCGAGTATCGCCGAGCCCACCAGCTACATCGGGTCCGCGCAAATAGCAAACAGAGAGGGGAACCTATGATGTAGCGGGCTCCCGCCAAGCCACGTGTCCAGCCAAAAGAGGGTGCCCTCTCCATTACCAATGGAGAAGCGGACACCCTTCCTAATCTCATGCTTGATGGATTGGATTAGTTGGGGTATTTCGCTTTGATTAGTTGCAGCCATAACCCCCCCTCTCCTCTCTAAGTATCCGCCACACCCATCGCAGCATGAGCGCGACGTTCATCTTATGGGATGATAAGATACCTATGCCCCCCATGTCTTTGGGGCGCACACATCCGCCCATTTGACCATGTGGTACTTCTGACGCCCATTGGCCGCCTGCCAGAAGAAGCGTGAGAGTTCCCTGTCAAATGTGACATGCGTGCCTTCTGGGAGTATATAAACTCCCATTAGGTACATAGGTAGACTAGAGAGACAGGCGTCAATCAGGAATGTTTTGCTCGCCTTAGAGGTGAACCACCCTTGCCAAGGCTCCGCCTTAGCTTTGACACGCTGGGTAACCGGCTCTAGATCCTTAATAAGGATCCTAGAGTCACTAAGGGGCATCCCAAGGTAAGTAATAGGGAAGGCGGATAACTTGCAATTTAGTTTATCCGCTATCCGCTGTCGCTCGTTGTCGAGGTGCGCCCTCGGCAATTCTCATGGTTGCTATACCTAGGGTTGATTGTGTGGTAAAGAACGCGTAGTATTGGTGGAATCGACGGCTGACAAGCTGGATTTACCCAGGTTCAGGGCCCTCGAGTGAGGTAAACCCCTACTTCCTGCTTGTTTGTGTTTATGGTATGAATATCAGGGTTACAAGGGTCCGACGAGCTGCTGATCTCGTCGAGGTTTTGGTGGCTATGGATTCCTTACCTTGATCAATCACCCTCCCAGCCTTTATATAGGAGGCTGGGTCTCGGGAAACACAACCAACCAAGGTTACATGTATGAAAAGTCTTAACCGACCATAACTTGATCTAACTTGGGAAGCACTCCTCGTCTCGGGCCTTCCTTCGTGGGCTTCGATTAATCTTTGGGCTTTTTTGATCATCACGTGAACCAGGTACCTCTAAGCTGGGGTACCCGCAGAGTATAACCTCGTCATTAGCCCTCGAGTACTTGCTTGACTCGAAGAATCGAGCATGTGCTCCCTTCATCGTGCACGTCATAATCTTCTGAACTTGTTCTTCTGACCCGATGTAGTTCTTCGAGCTCTAATTTGTTTCAATTGTATGTGTATGCTAATCGAGGGATATTGACATAGTAGGCCTGATTTACTCTAGTATCGAGCTCAGTTAACTGCTTATTTGAGAAAAAAACCTTACTAGTCTTCAGTCAGACTCGAGTCCTGGGCTCGAGCCTGGAACGTAATCGAAAAATTATGCCTAGGGATATTGACATAGTAAGCCTGATTCACTCGAATATCGAGCTCAGTTAACCGCACATTTGGGCGAAACCATACTAGTCTTCAATCAGGTTCGAGTCCCCGGACTCGAAGCTAGAACACTTTTGAAACTTTTGCCTAGGGATATTGACATAGTAGGCCTGATTCACTCGAAAATCGAGCTCAGTTAACCGCACATTTGGGCGAAACCATACTAGCCTTCAATCAGGTTCGAGTCCCCGGACTCGAAGCTGGAACACTTTTGCAATTTTTGCCTAGGGATATTGACATAGTAGGCCTGATTCACTCGAAAATCGAGCACAGTTAACCGCACATTTGGGCGAAACCATACTAGCCTTCAATCAGGTTCGAGTCCCCGGACTCGAAACTGGAACATACTGGACAGACTCGACTCAAGCCATTGTAGGTCTTACTGATTCGTTCTGCAGTTTAACTTTTGATACCTAACGCGCCCGTCAGGATTTTTGTCATGTCTGTTGACACGGGAAATTTCAAGGGAAAACACTGTTGGAGCGTCCCTCGGCCCATCTCGATTGCTCGGCGGGTCTTACCTTTGCATTTGCGTATGCAGCATCCGAAACATCTGCGATTGGCATAGTCCGGGAATCTATGAAGTTTGGTTCTTTTATTTGTGAAGTACTTAATGCATTTTAATCGAATCTGTAGTCGAGTGAATTTTCTTACCTTGTTTTGAAATCTATGGGAGCGCGACAGCGCTCCCATGGGAGTAGCCCCCGAGATTGTGGTTTATTGTCTTGCAATAGAGGACAATCTCAAATCATCCTTCTATATTGTTTTTTGTCAATCGAAATAATTTTGCTCCTTTTTGATCAATCGCAAGAAATTTTTGATATACTCCCATGGGAGTACATTTGTCATTCGAATCCTTTTGTCGATTGTAATCCCACCACTCGAACGTGAACGTTATCTCTGCCACTGACGTCATTCGTGACGTCTTAGGCGTGCGCTCGCCATTTTGACAAGACGTGTCTGTGTGGGCCCAACGCTCAGAGTTTTGACCGCAGAAGACGCCGTTTATTTTGGACCCGACTTATCATGGTGTAATCGGGGCAGTCCTCAGGTAATCATATCTGTGTTTTTTAATTTGTGACAAACCCCGAGTTTATCGAGTGGGTTTTGTTTCTGTTTGACCAGCCCCCGAGGATGTCGAGTGGGTTTGGGTTTTCTGTTTGACCCAGCCCCCGAGGATGTCGATGGGGTTTGGGTTTTCTGTTTGACCCAGCCCCCGAGTATGTCGATTGGGCTGTAAGTCATTGTGTTTATTGATTTTTGAGCTAGAATTTTGATGCTTTATGTTTTTACGATCGAGCCCCCGAGTGCTTGAGTGGGGTAAAGCATATATGAGAAATATGGAGGAACATGTATCTTTACTCAAAATATGTGTATGATCAGCAAGCCGCCTCATTAAAACCTTCCAGTCCCCTTAGGTACCCTGGTAAGGGAAAAGAGTGCGTCTGAAACTTGCTGATTCTTTGACATTATGCTCTATTACATATGATGTTAAGAGATCTATGCATAGAACCGACGCAGGTGCGCCACGTTCCATGGATTTGATGCTACTTCGCCTGTCTTTGCATTCTTCAATCGATAGGCTCCTCCTTCGATGACTTCTGTGACGATGTAAGGTCCTTCCCATGGTGACGCAAGTTTATGGACTTTCTTCTGTTTCTCCCGCAGCACCAAGTCTCCCACCATGAAGGACCGTGTGCGTAATCGACGACTATGGTAGTTGCGGAGGTCTTGTTGATAAACGGCTGTCCGTGCCAAAGCCGTATTGCGTGCTTCTTCCAGCAAATCGGCTGCGTCTTCGAGTGCCTTGTTTGCGTCGTTTTCTTCATATGCTTCTACCCGTGGTGCATTAAACTTGACGTCGGATGGTAACACTGCTTCCGCACCATAGACCATGAAGAACGGTGTATACTGTGTGGAGGCGTTTGGGGTGGTCCGTAAGCTCCATAGTACTGATGGAAGTTCATCTACCCATGCACCCGCGCCCTTTTGAGTGGTACTAAGAGTCTCTTTTTGATGCCACTGCATACGAGTCCATTGGCCTTTTCGACCTGCCCATTGGATTGTGGATGTGCCACAGAAGCGTAGTTTAGTTTGATGTTTTGTTCCTTGCAAAAGGATTTGAACTCTTCCGCCGTGAAGTTTGTACCATTATCAGTTATGATGCTATCCATTACTCCAAATCGATACATGATCGATTGTATGAAACGAACTGCTGTAGAAGCTGTTGAGCTTGTGATGGGGATAGCTTCGATCCATTTGGTGAACTTGTCGACTGCCACTAATAAGTGAGTATGACCTCCTTTTGATGATTTCTTCAGTGGTCCCACCATGTCAAGTCCCCATTGGGCAAAAGGCCATGCTAATGGTATGGTTTTTAGCGCTGATGCGGGTGCATGTGGCTTGGAAGCGAACTTCTGGCAACCAATGCACCTTTTGACTATGTCCTCTGCGTCCCTTAGCGCTGTAGGCCAGTAAAACCCTGCTCGGAAGGCTTTGGCTACGAGTGATCGACTGCCCGCGTGGTGCCCGCAAGTACCGGCATGAATGTCTCGAAGGAGATCCTTGCCATCTTCGAGTGCAATGCATCTTTGGAACATACCTGAGGTGCTGCGTTTGTACAACTCACCGTTTATGATGGTGTATGCTTTTGCTCGTCGAGTGACGTGTGGCCTCGTTTGTATCTTCTGGTAGTTCATTGCGAAGTATGTATGCGAGAAAAGGTTGAGTCCATATTGGCTCAATGAGAAGTACCTCAATCGGAGGATCCTCTGTGCTTGGCGCTTTGCTCTTGTCTGTAGCTGCTGTCGTAGTCGATGGTCGTTTGTCGATTGACCTACGCTCTATTCGTTCAAAGAAAACCCCGGGGGACTGGTGCTTTTGTGGAAGCAATGTTGGCTAATTTGTCAGCCTCTTCATTGCTTTCTCTCCCTACGTGTCGTAGTTCGCAGCCATCGAAGCTGCCCTCCATTATGTTGTACAAATCCCGATAAGCGATCATGTTGTCTGCGATTGCATCACAGGCCTTCATTGTTTGCTGCACAACTAAGTTAGAGTCGCCATAAATCATTAGTCGAGTGCATCCCATGGCTTTTGCCATGCGCATGCCATGGATTAGACCTTCGTATTCGGCCTCGTTATTTGATGGGAACTCGAAACCCATTTGCAAGATATAGCGCAGTTTGTCGCCTTTTGGTGATATGAGTATGACGCCCGCTCCTGCTCCTTCATTCTTTTTGGACCCATCGAAATACATGGTCCAGGAATTTGATACGTCAGGTACCCCTGGCAATTGAGCTTCTACCCACTCGGTGTGAAAATCGGGTAGGACTTGTGATTTGATGGCTTTCGGGTGTTCGTACTTGATTCCTAGTGGTCCCAGCTCGATGAGCCATTTTGCTACTCGCCCCGTTGCGTTGGGGTTTGTGAGGACGTCTCCAATCGCTGATTTATTGACCACCGTTATCGGGTGTTCTGTGAAGTAGTGCGCCAGCTTTCTTGATGTCATAAATACGGCGTACGCCAATTTCTGATATTGCGGGTACCGCTGTTTGGACGGGAAAGAACTTCACTTACGTAATATACTGGCCTCTGTATGCTTTGACTATGTCCTTCTTCCATGCGGTCAACCACCAGCACGGTGCTGACCACTCGATTGGTGGCTGAGATGTATAGGTAGAGTGGCTCATTTTCCTTAGGTGCTACGAGGATTGGCGGACTTGTGAGCATCTTTTTGAGTTCGAGGAAAGCGCTTCAGCTTCATCCGTCCACTCGAACTTGTCTGCTTTCTTCATCAATTTGTAAAATGGAAGTGCTTTTTCGCCTAGTTTGCTGATGAATCGACTGAGTGCTGCTACTCGACCAGCTAGCTGCTGTACCTCATGGAGTTTGGTAGGTCTCTTCATTGTGAGTATAGCTTGTATCTTTTCTGGGTCTGCTTCGATTCCACGTGCAGATATCAAATAACCCAAGAGTTGTCCAGCTGGGACACCGAAGGTGCATTTCTTTGGGTTAAGCTTGATGTTGTATCGATTGAGATTCTTGAATGTCTCCTGTAGATCACTGATTAATGTGTCCTCCTTTTCAGTCTTGATGACGATGTCGTCGACGTAGACCTGAACATTGCGTCCTATCTGTTCTTGTAGACAGTTTTGCATCATGCGCTGGTAAGTTGCGCCTGCGTTTTTGAGCCCGAAAGGCATGGTTGTGTAGCAGTAGACCCCGAGTGGGGTTATGAATGCTGTTTTGTCTTCGTCTTCTTCTTTCATCCGAATTTGATGGTATCCTGAATATGCATCCAAAATGATAACCGAGCGCATCCTGCTGTTGAGTCGATGATCTGATCGATTCGTGGTAATGGAAAGTGATCTTTTGGACAGCATTTGTTTAGGGCTGTAAAATCTACACACATCCGCAGGGTGTCTGAGTGCTTCTTTTCGACCAGTACAGGGTTAGCAACCCAGTCTGCCTTTTTGATTTCTCGAATGAACTTTGCAGCAAGTAACCTATCAACTTCTGCCTCGATTGCACCTCTTTTGGGATCGGAGACACGGCGCATAGTTTGCTTGACTGGTCTAGATCCTGGCTTGAGTTGTAGAGAATGCTCGGCGAACTCCTGGGGACACCTGGCATATCAGCTGGGCACCATGCGAATATTTCCCAGTTTTTACGGAGAAATTCGACGAGCGCATTCCTGTTCGCTGGTAAGACTCGATGATATGTTGACCGTTTTTGAGGGATCTGTCGGGTGCACTTGATGCTTTCTTGTGTCGTTGGTTGCATTGAATTGTCTGTCGGATGCTAACCTCTTGTGTTCCGGCAGAAGTGTGCGGTTGTTAGAAACCTCGAGCTTCTTATATTTGTCTGGTGCTTTTGCAAAATGTAACAGGCTGCTGGAAGCTCCCAGGGCATTAGTGGTGGGGCGGGAGTTCAAGGCCAGTATGCACCTGCTGCCGTCCCAGGTGGGTTGAATCAGCCTCGTCCGACAGGTAACGCCCCACAACCAATTGGCGGTTCATCAGATCCTCTACATGGATATGATGAGGAGACCATGAGATTACGTGCGGAGAGAGGAGCGCGAGCAGGTGGTTGGACTGCTGAGTTGGGTAAGAGAAGAGCGTTGGAGGAGGCGTTTAACAGCATATTTGTATAAAAGCTAGATCAAGCGCAGCAACTGCGCCAGAGGATACATGGTTAATTATGACAACCCCGGGACACAGCTCTTACTACTTGTCCAGCTATAGCATGGTCAGTTATGGTACACATCTGGACTTCAAGCAGAGGGGACTTAAGTATCAATCAAGCATCAAGCAGCCCAGAAATCATCCCTTTGCAAGTCGAGAACTAAGTTGCCTATCGGTGTACCTGTGCTCATGGCAATGACTGATATTTACTTGGCCAGTCTCTCAAGTACATCACAGTTCTGAAAACTGTCATTGTTCGGTTGTTCCTCTGTAATGGCATGATTTTGTTCGTCGAACATCAGCTCCTCTTGAATATAATATCAGTGTCGCTTTGTCTATATGTCATTCTTTGTTGCAGTTTTTGTTCCTGGTTCTTGGTGAGGATCATGTTTACCATTTTCGCTGATCTCTCCAGTGTTATGCACTCCCTCTGTTCCATAATTCTTGTTGTGGTTGAACTAAAACCAGGACAAGAATTATGGAACAGAGGTAGTAAGTTGGAAAATTTGGGTCTAGGTGATTCCCAAAAATAATCAAATTAGGGGCAGATCCTTCCACTCCAGTTCCTTCTGGCTTATGAACATGCTTATACTTCCATTCAAAGCTGTGAATATTTGGAACAGTAGCCCATTAAGAGATGGATTAGTTTACAAATCAGTTTGCTTTCTGAAAGCAAACTACCAAAACTGGGGACACAAATTTATTCATGCATTTCTTGGTTCTGAGCTTTTTTATATCTGACAGAACACTAGTAGTTTTGATCAAGATTGTAAGAAATCTTTTACTTTCGGACGTCGATGCAAACATCAAGAACAATGTTGCTTGTACATGTTACAACTTTTGGTCTGTTTGGATAAAATTTTGCAGAAGAGATCAATGCAATGAAATTGTTAAACCGGGCATTACACCATGGACGTGTTTGGTTCGAGTTTTTGTAACGTAACCCGATAGCAGTGGGATCTGAATACGTTATTTCTTGTTTGGATTGACTCGGACGTAATCGGTTACCGTGGAATCGGATTACATCGCTGTGCAATTTTGTTTCCGCCCACTACCCCCGTAATCCGCGTTTCCTCTCTCCAGCTATTTCATCGCGGCGGCGGCGGCGCGGATCTCGTGCGCGCTGTCTCTCTCTCTACCACCGCCGCTGCCTCTAGCAAACAGCGCCTCCTCTCTTGTCGTTCATCTCGACCTCCTCGTCTCAGAGAGGAGCGAGCTTGCACGGCCCCAAAGCTTGGCGGAGAAGCGCGACGGCCGGCGAGAAGCTCCGATTGGAGAACTACCAAAACTGGGGACACAGATTAATTCATGCATTTCTTGGTTCTAAGCTTTTTTATATCTGACAGATCGTTAGTAGTTTTGATAGAATTATACCAAAAAGACTGTAAGAAAGCTTTTACTTTCGGACGTCGATGCAAACTTCAAGAACAATGTTGCTTGTACATGTTACAACTTTTGGTCTGTTTGGATAAAATTTTGCAGAAGAGATCAATGCAATGTACTAACTGTTAAACCGGGCACTACACCATGTGTAAAGGGGAGCTATCTCCGCTTAGAAACTATGCTCACTTTGCAAACTTCCACATCAAATCCGAAATTCATCAGGACAAAAATCCAAGCACGTTGCTGCTCAGAAAGCTGATCCTTTGGTCCTTTGACCTCCACGAGTTTAGCTTCAGCACCTCCTCGTTCATCGAGGAAACGCCACAGCAGCAAATCAGGCATCCCACTAGACCAACTCCTGTAGTCAAGGGCTAGATGCCGAAGAAGTAATGCCAAGCGATGCCCACCCACGCCTGCAACGACAGCTCGTAGGTCGGCCATGGAATGCCGGTCCCAATTGACACCCCTGCAGGATGTCCCTTGATGTAGCTCCCACGAGCTGATAAGCATCTCCTCGGCCATTCCGTCTTGTATCCTTTTCAACTGTGATTCTATAAGGTCCTTTCTTGACTTGTAGAAGTCGTCTGTTTCAAAATCAAGAGGGGCTGTCTGCAAGAGAACACAAATATTGCAAGGAAGCCCAAGTAAAAGACCGTGGTAAAGAACAGCATTCACCGTGAACTCGAACATGCAAGCAATATAATTATCATAAGCATAGTGGTTGCAAGATGCACGGACATAATGCACATGGTTAGCAACCAAGTAATTGTAACCAAAAAATGGTAATAAGTCAGGTACCTGAAATTTAGACTGGAAAACATCGCATACTTCTGAAAATATTACATCCCACATTAGAAGGCCAAAGATTGTCATCCATATGCCACCTTCTGAATGGGTACCTTGCCAACCACCTCCTTCATCCGCATAGTACTGCAAGCTAATTGCTCTACCCCACAGCGTTCACCATCATAGCCATAAAAAACATTCTTTGCTCCTATTTCACAATTCAATGGCCTTCCTTCGATATTTACCTGATAATGGAATGGACATGATGCATCCAAAGTATAGATTAATTAGCATTTTTCATGTTATCACCTCGATCCAGTAGAAAGATATAAAGAGCTTTGTCCGGACTGAGGACCAACAGAGTAATATACATATACCTCTTTTATACTTCTCCTAAGAGAATCAGCATAATTAGGAACTTTCCAGCGCCGTGGAGGTTTGCATAAACGCAGAACTCTCTTTTGCAGTGCAATCTTTGACCCAGCACGGACCCATGGATCAATTACTCCTCCTTCAGCTATTAAAAGGCTCTCGTTTGGGCAATTCATATGCTCCAAATCAATAGATAGCCTCAGTGTCCAATATCCTCGCCGTCTACCAGAAGAAACCTTACTAAGTAGTATCTTTAGAATCCTTATTGCATCTTCATACCTGGGAAATATTGTCAGCATGATATCTAGTTCCCCAAACAATTAACAAGATTAAGTACTGAGTGAATGTAGACTCATAAGTTCTTTAAAATTATAAATTTCAACAAAGAAAGGAAATGATCCTCGTGTGGATGCATTCATAGGATGTCATAAGATCTCTATTTCGATTAGGTTTTTTCATGAAAAAAATACTAAGTCAATGCAAAGTTCACATATCAACAATCTGCATACAGGATGAAACTTTACAGCCTACCTAGTATAATTGTATGTGCATATCAACAATCTCCAAACGTAACATCGAGTTGTATGGTGCCTGCTGGGAGCACTGCTTTGCCTGGGACGATACCATGGAAGGTACTTGTGGATTTTGGCAGATTTTCGACTGATTTGTTCATTATGCGTAGCGTATCTGCAAAGATTATATTGAGTCCACTACCTCCGTCCATGAAGACCTTGATCATGGCATAGCCTCCAATTTGGACGTCGACTACTAAGACTGCGTGCCCTGGTCGATATACTGCGGGTGGATGGTCCTCTCGATTGAAGGCAATCGGAGTTTCTGATCCTTTCAAAAAATCTGTTATAGCTGGGGGTGCCATGACCGCCATATTGACGTGTCGAGTGTGTAACTTTTGCTCTCTATTGGAGGGACATCCTCGCTGGATCATGTTCATCTGCCCGCGAGTTACGAGATATTTTTGTTCATTTTCTTGCTGCATCTGGTGCACGGCTGCTGCCATTTGTGTTCCCGCAACAGGTTGTGCTGGCATCATGTACACTTGCGTCGGTTGCGCTGGTGTCGGCGCAGTATACACCTAAGTGGGATGTGTTTGCGGTGGTATGGAATATTCCTGTGCTTGTTGTATTTGTTGAGGTACTGGATATGCATGAACAGGCTGTGCTTGTGATGTAGTCGATAGTGTGTGTGCCAGTTGAGGAGGTGCTCGTCCATCTTGTCGCAGTCGTAATATATGTTCAATCGCGAGTTGATCGAATTCCCTGCAATTTCTCAGCGAGTGGCTAGAGCGAGGCTTACCATCATCCCCTCTGTAAAGATGGAATCTGCAATAATCGTCCATCCTTTCTTCGATTGAGCGCTCGGGATCTTTGTCTGCTCGCCTGCGCCACTCTGGCCTTCCGTAGCTATCGCGGTCGTCGCGTCTGTGGTCTCGATTGTCACGTCGATCGTCTGTGCGATGGTCTCGATCACTTCGGCGTTCGTCAGTACGATTATCTCGACTATCACGATGATCGTCGGGTCTCTGTCAGTTTGGTCGCGGTTGTCCCTTGACTGGACAAAGCCTGCAGCGATGAAGTTTGGATGGTCATCATCGTGATAACGATGTTTGCATTTGCGCCTCCGATCATCTCTGTAGCTATCTCTGCGGTCTCGACTGCCACCCTCGTGATTTTCATGTGAGGGTGCGGGTCGAGTGGCTCGTACGGAGTCTTCTTCATCTGCCCATTTTGTTGCGAGTACCATGAGTGCCGCCATTGTCTTCGGATCTTCTCGACCAAGCGTTTCTTTGAAGTCTTCTCTCCAGAGTCCGTTTTTGAAGGCGTCGATTGCCCTATCTTCTGATACGTTGCCTACTGAATTGCGGATGGTAGTCCACCGCCGTATGTACGATCTCAGAGATTCATCTGACTTTTGCTTGCAGGTCCGGAGCTTCTCGAAAGTTTTGGGGCGCTCACATAAAGGTTTGAAGTATTTGATAAAATCGCCTTTGAAGTGCTCCCACGAATCGTAGTATGATTCGGGTAGCGATTTGAGCCAATCGCGAGCTGTTCCTTCCATCATGAGTTGTATGTACTGCATAGCTGTAGTTGTGGTGCCGCGCTGACATCCGACTGCCAGCCTGTAGTCTTCTAGCCAGCCTGATGGCTCTTGTTTGCAATTGAACTTTGGCGTGGTAGCTAGCGAGAATTTCTTGGGCATACGAGCCTCCCGGATTCGTTGAGTGAAGCATAGCGCTCCACAGGGTCCGATTTCTGCTTCTGAGTCTGAGCTATTGCTGTATGACCTCCTCGAGTGGCTCCTGCTGGAGCGATGACGGTGTGAGCTTTTTCGACTGCTCCTTCCCCGAGGACTTCGACTGCGACGGTCCCGATCTGTATCTCTCCTTGGAGTTGCTTGTGGCTGCTGTATGGCTTGTGCTGCTATTGCCAGTTGCTTGTACAGTTGGAGGTGCGGGTCCCTCTTTGGGTCTCCTGCAGGAGGTTTGATTGTTCTGAGATAGGTGCCGAGCGTCATCAGCGCTCCGGCTGGCTCAGTAGGTATGGGGACTCCTTCCGCGTCGACTGCCATAAAGGCTGGGTTTAGGTTTATGAATTGTGACCTATTCGCGGGGTCGTTTCTGCCTGTTGAACTTGTAGACAGTGCTCTTCGCCGAGCACTCAATATGCTGGCCTGCTTTTTGCGTTCTTCGAGTACCGCTCGGTAGTTCTTCAACCGTATCGATTCTTGCCACTGAAAGTATTGTAAGGTCAATACCTCCTCCGGAGTTGCGTTTACTGGTAGCATCGTGCAGCTTTCGATTACTTTGCTCACTTTTTCCGCCATCTCTGCCGTGATGGTCAGCGTGGTTGTTCCATCAGGCATGGTGACTGTGCAAGGGTATTCGGTAGGTCGACGGCATGTTGCAGCTGCTGACGTTTCTGCTGTACTCGCGGTGTATACCTGATATGGAAACACTCGATCGTCCGCCCATGTGTTGCTAATGCGCATTATGGATTCGGCGTCGTCATCCAGGCTAGGGTTGCTTTGCTCGCCGGGGTTTCTGCCGCAATTGAGTTGATATTCGAATGCTTGTCCTGGCTATTTGCACCGCAGGTGAATATCTCGTGGCTGGCATGGATTTCTAGGCCGTTGAGATCGGCGAGGTATATGCTGTCATCTATGTTCTCCTCGTTCCTCATGACGTCGTAGCAGTCGACGACGTTGTCGAGTGACTTGATTGAGTTGTTTGGGTGGTACGCAGATTCGATCTCGCTCCTTCCAAATCTTTTTGCCACCTCGTCACAGAATTCTTGCGAGGTCATGGATGTTGCAGAGTCGCTTGGCGATTGGATTGGGACAATCTATGACGATGTCGCGCCCAAGATGGATGGTGTTGCAGTCGAAATGTTGTCGATTGTCTCTGTGGTGAGTGTCTCCATGTCGAGTGGGTCTAACGGTCCTGCACACCATCCTTATCAACAAAGAGGTTAAATTTTCCAACTGTAATATCCAAACCTGATTCGAGTGCGGCAAAGGCTTGTTGAGCCTCCATCGAGTGCGGTGTGAGCCTCCTTGGAGATTTTGGCGAGTGATCGCTTTTTGAATTGATGCTGGTCGATCTTGCCGGCGAGTTGCCGTTTGTAGCGGTGGTCGGTGATTTGCTTTTTGATGATGTAGTAGGCGAGTTACCTTGTGCAGATGCGATCGGCGGGTGGCTGCTTGATGATGAAACCGCGAAACCGTGAGCCCAATACTACCTGTTCCCACAGACGGCGCCAATTGTCGAGGTGCGCCCTCGGCAATTTCCATGGTTGCTATACCTAGGGTTGATTGTGTGGTAGAGAACACGTAGTATTGGTGGAATCGACGGCTGACAAGCTGGATTTACCCAGTTCAGGGCCCTCGAGTGAGGTAAAACCCCTACTTCCTGCTTGTTTGTGTTTATGGTATGAATATCAGGGTTACAAGGGTCCGACGAGCTGCTGATCTCGTCGAGGTTTTGGTGGCTATGGATTCCTTACCTTGATCAATCACCCTCCCAGCCTTTATATAGGAGGCTGGGTCTCGAAAAACACAACCGACCAAGGTTACATGTATGGAAAGTCTTAACCGACCATAACTTGATCTAACTTGGGAAGCACTCCTCGTCTCGGGCCTTCCTTCGTGGGCTTCGATTAATCTTTGGGCTTCTTTGATCATCACGTGCACCAGGTACCTCTAAGCTGGGGTACCCGCAGAGTATAACCTCATCACTCGTCAAGAGAGTACCCCATGATCATGACTTCGCTCTTGTCGAAGTTAATCTTGAGGCCAGACATGGCCTCAAAGCAGAGGAGAAGGAACTTGAGATTAACAATGTCAAGTTTTGACCCCTCCACCATGATCATGGTATCGTCCGCATACTGGACGTGGGTGATCCCACCCCCAGGAATAAGGTCCCCAACCACACCAGAAATGTGGCCGGTCGTCTTGGCTTTGTCCAAGATAGCCGCCAGGGCGTCACCGTCAAGGTCGAAGAGAAGGGGGAGATTGGGTCCCCTTGCCTCACCCCACACGAAGACCTAAAGTAAGGACCAATGTCCCCATTAATGTTTATGGCCGTGTTCCTAGACATGACGATCTGCATAACCCAGCATATGAAGCGCTCATCAAACCCACGACGCTCGAGGACCTGGCGGAGAAAAGCGCAGTCCAAACGATCATATGCCTTCTAGAAATCTAGCTTAAGGAAGACACCTTTAAGATGTCTAGCCTTGACTTCATGAACAACCTCATGAAGAGCCAGAATCCCGTCATGGATAAATCATCCCTTGAGAAAGGCGAACTGATGTGGGTGAGCGAGGCGCTCCACAACTGGTGCCAAGCGTGTTGCACACACTTTGGCAATCAGTCTCTGGATGACATTGATCACCGTGATCGGTCTAAACTGTCGTATATCTGTGGCCCCTACGACTTTAGGGATCAAGGTAATCACGCAAAAGTTGAGGCGAGACATAACCAGTGTCCCAGTATAGAACTCCTGGAACATCGGCATAATCACTACCTCAATAACCTCCCAGAATTTCTGGAAGAAGGAGACAGGAAGGCCATCCGGACCCGGGGCCGAGTTGGCCTTCATTCCCATTATAGCTCGGCGCACCTCCTCAGGGCTGAAAGGGATAGTAAGCTCCCTATTCTTGTCATCTGAGACTAAAGCCCCTAAGGGCCAGAAGTGTGCGGCCAACGCTACCCCCGTGCGGGGTCCCTCCATAAATAACTCCTTATAGAAGGAGTATATGTTGGAGATATGCCCTAGAGGCAAATAAATAATAAGTATTTATCGCATTATCTCATTAAGTTTATAATTAGTTTTATACCATGCTATAACTGTATTAATCAGAATTGTTAATACACGTGTGGTATGTAAACAAACCAGAGTCCCTAGTTAAGCCTCTACATAAACTAGTTCATCAGTCAATGGATGATCGTGATTTCCCGATCATATTGATTCATAACAGTTGATGATGGAGTCATTTTATTAGTAGAATAATTTGATGGACATTACCCACCAAAGTATTGCAAGAGGATCGTATCGCTAAGTTCAACACTGCAATAGGAGAGTAACTTGATAGCTTATTTCTTAGACCGTGAGATTATATCAAGTCGCTGCTTCTGGAAGATACTTTGATCACATCAAACGTCATATCTTATATAGTGTGATAATAAAGGTGACACTTTCGGGTATTGGAAGGAAGTAGTCGGGGCGAGTGATCAAGAGCGGGATTTGTTCATCCGAGTGATGGAAAGATACTTGATACGTCTCAAACGTATCTATAATTTTTGATGTTCCATATTTGTTTTATACCAATTGCTACATGTTTTGCATCTACTTTATATCACTTTTATACATTTTTTGGGACTAACCTATTAACAAGATGCCGAAGTGCCAGTTCCTGTTTTCTGATGTTTTTGTATTCCAGAAAAGCTAGTCTGGAAATATTCTCGGAATTGGACAAAACTTCACGGGGGTGCCTATTTTTCCAGAACACGCCTGACGGAGCGAAGGAGCTGCAGAGGAGGGCCACCAGGAGGCCACACGCACCCAGGGCGCGGGCCCCCTTCTGCCGCGCCCTGGGGTGGTGTGGGCCCCTCGGGGGTCCGCAGCCGCCGCCCTTTCGCCTACTTATTCCCTCCGACGCGAAAACCCTAAGTACCTGAGCAAATATCCACGAAAAGATTCAGTGACGCCGCCGTCGTCAACCCTAGCTCGGGAGGGTTCAGAACCTCCTCCTGGCACCCTGCCGGAGAGGGGAATCGTCACCGGAGGCTTCTACATCGCCATGCCTGCCTCCGGAGTGATGCGTGAGTAGTTCATCCTTGGACTACGGGTCCATAGCAGTAGCTAGATGGTTGTCTCTCCACTTTGTTCCATCATGTTTAGATCTTGTGAGCTGCCCTACATGATCAAGATCATATTATTGTAATGCTACATGTTGTGTTTGCTGGGATCCGATGAATATTGAATATTATGTCAAGTTGATTATCAATCTATCTCATATGTTATTTAAGATCTTGCATTCTTTCCGTTACTCGTAGATGCTTTGGCCAAGTAGATGCTTGTAACTCCAAGAGAGAGTATTTATGCTAGATAGTGGGTTCATGTCTCCGTTTAACCTGGGACAGTGACAAAAAGTTCTAAGGTTGTGGATGTGCTGTTGCCACTAGGGATAACCTAACGATGCTATGTCCAAGGGCATATGTGTTTGTTTACATTGCGCACTTTACTTAATGCAATTATCCGTTGCTTGTAAATTAATACCAACGGGGGACTCGGATGATAACCCGGCGGTGGATTATTAGTCATAGATGCTGTTGGATAACGGTCTATGTATTATGTCGTAATGCCCAATTAAATATCATAGTAGTCAACATGTCATGTATATGCATTGTCATGCGCTCACTATTCGTCAATTGCCCAGCTGTAATTTATTCACCCAACATGTTAGTTATCTTTTATGGAGAGACACCACTAGTGAACTGTGGACCCGGTCCATTCTTTTACACTGATTAAACAACCACAAACTGCAAACTGTTCCTTTTTCATTCTCTGCAATTTAATACTCATTTTCCACACCATACGTTTAATCCTTTGTTTTCAGCAAGCCAGTGAGATTGACAACCTCACTGTTTCGTTGGGGCAAAATAGTTTGATTGTGTTGTGTGCAGATTCCACGTCAACAGTCCAGACTCCCTGCGACAGCTATTTTTCTGGCGCCGTTGACAACCTTCTGAATAGTTACTGCTCATACTGGTTCGATAACCTTGGTTTCTTTCTGAGGGAAAACTTGCTGCTGACTACATCATACCTTCCTCCTGGGGTCTCCCAACGAACGTATGTTTCACGTCATCAATACTCTGGGCCCACTCGGTGAGATTATATCTATAAAGTTGTGCAGCGTATGACTAGGTCATTGGAGATATAATATCACGGAACGAGTTAAGTAACCCTTGTCGGTAACGAGATAAAACACAACATAGGATGTTGACGATCGTATCTCGGACAAAGGTAGTATCGATGGAACAAAGGGAATGAACATATCATGTTAAACGGTTCACCGATGATTTATTCTGGAATGCAAAGGGGCCGTCACAATCATCCAGGGCTTCCTGACGGTCATTGGTGAGCGAAGGGTCTCGACCATGTCTGGAGTATTCCCGAACCATAGGGTAACACACTTAAGGTCTTGACGACGCTTAGAGAACGTTTTGGAATTATCGGAATTATAGAAATAGGAAGAGAGAATGAACCGGAAGGGTTCCGGTGGAACACCGAAGTAAGTTCGGGGTGGTCCGGAAATTGTTACGGAGCCACGGGAGATTAAATGATATGTAAATATATTTAATTATGACTTATATATATTTTAATATTAATTTAATATTAAATAAAAGAGGAAAATGGGCAAAATACCTAAATGGGCCAAAACCCAGAAGGGAAGGCCCATGTGGTGCTACACCCCATATGGAGGTGGTGCGGCTGGGCCCCATGGGGCCCATGGCCACCACGGCAGCCCTTGTGGCTGCCGCACCACCCCCCCTCCTCCTCCTTTAGTCCCACATGGGATAGCTAGGGAGAGGGACACCCCCTCTCCCCTAATAAATAGAAGGGCATATTAATTGTTTTAGAGACACAGAAAATACAATTAATTTGTATATTGGCCGAGGATGCCCCTCCGCCCACTTCCACCACCTCTCGTAGTGCGTGGTCCCTTGAAGGACAGCGCGCGTGTGAGAAATCTATACCGCAGTACGCCGTTGTGCTGCGGGATTCCACCCAAAGTTCTCGCTTCCGCTACTCGGCTGGATCGGGGAGCCCGGAGGTCATCATCAAGGTCCGTACGTGTGCAAGTACTCGGAGGTGCCGAACACTCAGGCTCGGCACCAGAGCATCATCGTCGCGCCACCTCCTTCTTCATCGCGCCAAGTTCTCCGCGACCTTGAGGTCGGCTACGTACGTCTACATCGGCAACACTTGTGCGGGAGCGTGTTTCCCGCTTATCGGTCTACGAGGGTACGTGTCCGATATCTCCTCCGTTACTGCATTACTACATAGTTAGATCCTTGGCTAAATTATGGCGTAAGCTAGTTAGATTTTTTTTGTTTTCTGCTACATTTCCCAACAGTGGTATCAGAGCCGATCTATGCGTAGTATTGTTGTTTCGGTTAGAACACATGTTGAATGTGGGCATTGATTCTATAATTGTTACCCTCTCGCGTGCACTTGCTAATGTTGTCGGCATTGAGTTGATGAAGCGGCCCGGACCGACCTTACGCGTACGCTTACGCGAGACTGGTTCCGCAACTGACATATGGCTTGTACCATATATGCGGCTGGCGGGTGTCTGTTCTCTCTCTTTAGATGGCTTAGCATTTTCAATGGAGGGCCCTGAAAAGGGTGTAATAGAGACAATTATTTAATCGTTGTTGTGGTTGTATGTTCGTAGGTAAGAAACGGTTCTTTCACGAAAGCCCTAGCAGCCACGTAAAACATGCAAAATCAAAGTAGAAGAAGCGTCTAACTTTGTTTTGCAGTGGGGCATTTTAATATGACATGGTTACGGTAAGTTTTATGAATTGTTTAAGTTATCGAAGGCAAAAGGTGGCGCCGTAGACTCGGAGCACCGCCGGGGCGCGCCATGGAGACCAAGGCGCGAGGCCATGTCATATCACACTGCATTACATTATTTTGATATTGTTTGTTGTGTGTGCATCCTATTTGATTGCTTATATTAAGATATACAACGGTAGCATGAATAGGGATCCCTAATTGAATACCAAAATTGTGTTCTCCCTTAGTATACACCACCAAGAAAGTTCTACGTTACGGGGTACACCAGTGCGGGTATACTCGTCTCTTCGTTCGCATACAGTGGGTGTAAGCCATGTTGCACGCGCAAAACACTAAGGTCATATTGGCGAGCCTAGTATGTACAGACATAGCCTCGGAACACGGAAGATCGAAAGATCGAGCATGAGTCGCATGATTGTTGCGATTGGTACTTCGTTGCCTACCTTTGAAACTGTGATGTCGGCCTTGATGATGGGGGCAGTTCAGTGGATTGGGGTCGTGTAATCACTAAGATATTTTAGGGATGATTTTCTTAGTGGAGTGTGTTTAATAATATGATTATAAAATAAACTCATATTTTATAAACTTAGCCTTATGTTCTTTGCAAATTATCTCTGTAGATCATGCCTTACCCTAAGGAAGAAAGTCTTGAGTTCAATCATTTCATTAGAAAAGGAAATCTCCGAACGATGGATCCAACTTCATGACGTGGTACAGAAACCTGAAAGGCGTCCTCTACCAAAACGACATTTCTTACGTGATAGAAGAATTCTTAGGAGATAAACCAGGAAACTCCGCAAGTGCAGAGGCGAAAGAAGATTTCGTCAACGTCGTGACATTTTCATGAGTGTTCAATACACGATGTTTGGCTGCATGGATCATGAGTTGAGAAATGATTTTCGCCACATGGAGCCTGTTGTGATGATAGATGCTCTTAAAGCTTGGTTTAGAAACCAAGTGAAACTTGAGCAGTACAAGCAGCTGGATGAGTTTCTTTCACTCAAGATGGAAGAACATACCTGCTTGGAAACACATTTGTGCAGGATGTTTGACATTCACGATGATCTCACAAATGTGTGTAATTATGGATGGCGGATACTTTTGCAATACAGGCAGTGTTGCGTTCTCTACCTCCTAGCTATAAGGAGCTTGTCGATGAATATGTGATTAAAAGTGAGTCACTCCTCTTCCATGATTTCCTGGTTGAAATCAAAGATGTGAAGGTGGAACCCATTGAAGGAGAAATTGATGACACACAAGGTATATTTGATATACAAGTTATAATTGTTATTTCTTGCACTTGTTAATATTAAAGTATTTGATGCTTATGTTTGTTTTATTAAACAGCACCAGAATATCACAAGATGGTTGCAAAGTACGACATGATGTTGCGGAATGATGGCAAGCAAGGTAGTTGATGGCCAAGGAGTTTTACGCCCATAGTTATCAGTTTTTGATTAGTAGTTTTGAATAAGAGTTTTGTAATCGATTTTGAGAGTGATTGTAATAAGTGTGTCTTACATTCGGTGAGACAAGTTATTCATATTTGTAAGGGAACAAGCAAGTTGTTTTATTATGAATAAAGTTTCTTATGGTCATATTTGATTATGAACAAGTTATTCGTGTATTAATCTCAATGATAGCGCAATGGACATAAATGCTAAAATAAATATCCTAAGTCAATAATAAAATTGCACTACCGAATTTTGATCATATTAGCGTTGCAAATATTTTGGATATTTTGATCTTGTGTATTTGCATGTGTTATGTCTAATGAGACATGATGATTGAAAAATATTGATATGTCAATATGAGAAGAAATTTGATTTAAATCATGCAAGATGATTGTTAAATTAAATTAAGTAGTGATAATTATTATTGGAACCTTTATTGTATGACTGAGTAAATAAAAGGTATTTGCTAAAAGATACAATTGTCTGAAGTCATTTGATTGGATCAAAAGGATTTTTCAGAGAAAAGGAGGATATAAAATCGGGTCTTTATAATTGGATTATAATAACAAAGATTTTAAAGATTTGTTTTATCATAAAAGACTTGTGAAATTTTGGTTCACAAATTATAATATTGTAATACATCAAACATGTTGATTTATATGAATATTATAATCATACTCTATTTGGAATAAAGTATGGTCTTAAAAGGTATCTCTTAAAAGTTTAAACGTTACGTAGAATGTTTTGTTAGAATTAGTAAACTCTCTTATTTTAAATCTTCGCCTAAATTTCGTGTGAACGACAATACGCTAAGTGTCGTGGTTTATAGGAAAAATATACACGAAATAGTTCTTTGTAAAATATTCATAATAGGAATGAATATATATTTCATATGGCAAACACCGACAAGGGCAAAACTAGTGTTGCTAACTTGGTGATTTATTGAAAAACAAGTTTTCAAGAAAGGATATGGAATAAAGTAAAAGCTTGAAAAGGTAATTGACCTTGTTCACATTGTGTGAGAAGTAATGTTTCGGAACATGTTCCGGTAACAAAACTCTACAAATGGAAATGAAAAATTATGATAAAAGATCATGGAGTTTTCATTAAGGAGCTTTTTATAAATAGTAGGCATTAAAGAATATTTTCTGTCCGGTCACAGATTAACATTCATGGTTTAATGATCTTGTTACTAGAACGAGGGATACCTACGAAATACAAAGAAATTAAGGTGATGCCAAATTCGAATCATGACTAATGAGTCATAAATCCAAAAGGTTGCATTTAAGATTATGATAGTAAATGTTGCTTGAATCTTATTAAGTTAAAGGTTACTTGATTTTTCACATGACAAGTTGTGTGAAAAGAATGAAACTATGAGAAGGACATAAAGCTAATTTTGTCATAAAGAATGTCTTGGACAAAATCAAAGTTGTTTGACTACATTAGATGTAGACATGCCTAAGTCTTTTGGATTTGTATTAGACAAGTGTAATACATCGCATTTGGAATTTTTCGAATTGATAAATGATCAAGGATTTCGGTGTAGACCGAAATATCAAAGAAATTATATTTATATAATTTAAGTGGGAGTAGGACACTTTCCATATTTAATATGTAGAGACGTATTATTGAGTGGGAGCTTGTGAGCTACACAAAATGAGATGTAATTGACATTTTGAGTGGGAGCATCATAAGTTACACAATTTCAAATGTGATTGACATTTTGAGTGGAAGCTAAGTCAGGTGCTTATATGTAAATGACATATAGTAGATGGTACTACGAAAGTGAATTACGAGTAATTATGGAATTACAATGAAGTCATATATGTTTAAAACGTGAGCATCTGTTTTGAATAGATCAGGAATTTTAAATGGAAATTGAGGTGTTTTTCTAGATTAGATTCTAAAAGGTCAGGATAAAACGTGACAAGGAAATGGTGCTTGTAAATCTAGAGAAAATAATCATGATTGTAAAATATATGTTGCACCTCTATGCCATGATAAGGTGGCAGCATATGGAATCATATTATATACTCGACGTGACTAGTGTTCTTACAAGAAGAACAAGTAAGCTTATCCTCATTGTTTAAAAGGAAGCTAAGGGTATGTGGTTATTTCAAATCTGTAAAGGATGATTAGTTTAACAAATGTTATGTTAAAAGGATCAACCTGGATGACAGAAAGAAATAAGGATTAAGTCGTCATAGGATTGATTGTTAAGGCATTAGACTGACAATAGAATGTCAGGATCTACTTAGGTAAATATAAAAGTATATATATATTGCAAAATTACATAGGATTGGTAGAGAAAATGTATTCTCTAAACTGAGTGTGTTTTAATACAATTAAACTGATATAGGATCAGATTTAGCGCAGGAAAACAAAAGTCTCACTTGGTTGTCAAATATGTATATTTGTTAGAATGATATCAAACCAGGTGATGTCAATGATTCGCAAAGAACTTACGGTTATGAAAGGTTCTGGCCAAAGGAAACCTCTTCCACAAGCAAGCATTATCATAAAAACTTATAATGGATAAGGTTGTATGATTGAAAATAAAATGCAGCTAGTTTATTTGTACTCTAGTGCAAGTGGGAGACTGTTGGAGATATACCCTAGAGGCAAATAAATAATAAGTATTTATCGCATTATCTCATTAAGTTTATAATTAGTTTTATACCATGCTATAACAGTATTAATCGGAATTGTTAATACACGTGTGGTATGTAAACAAACCAGAGTCGCTAGTTAAGCCTCTACATAAACTAGTTCATCAGTCAATGGATGATTGTGATTTCCCGATCATATTGATTCATAACAGTTGATGATGGAGTCATTTTATTAGTAGAATAATTTGATGGACATTACCCACCAAAGTATTGCAAGAGGATCATATCGCTAAGTTCAACACTGCAATAGGAGAGTAACGTGATAGCTTATTTTTTAGACCGTGAGATTATATCAAGTCGCTGCTTCTAGAAGATACTTTGATCGCATCAAACGTCATATCTTATATAATGTGACAATAAAGGTGACACTTTCGGGTATTGGAAGGAATTAGTCGGGCGAGTGATCAAGAGCGGGATTTGTTCATCCGAGTGATGGAAAGATACTCTGGACCCACTCGGTGAGATTATATCTATAAAGCTGCGCAGCGTATGACTAGGTCATTGGAGATATAATATCACGGAACGAGTTAAGTAACCCTTGTCGGTAACGAGATAAAACACAACATAGGATGTTGACGATCGTATCTCGGACAAAGGTAGTATCGATGGAACAAAGAGAATGAACATATCATGTTAAACGGTTCAACGATGATTTATTCTGGAATGCAAAGGGGCCGCCAGAGTCATCCAGGGCTTCCTGACGGTCATTGGCGAGCGAAGGGTCTCGACCATGTCTAGAGTATTCCCGAACCGTAGGGTAACACACTTAAGGTCTTGACGACGCTTAGAGAACGTTTTGGAATTATCGGAATTATAGAAATAGGAAGAGAGAATGAACCGGAAGGGTTCCGGTGGAATCGGAAGGGTTCCGGGGAACACCGAAGTAAGTTCGGTGTGGTCCAGAAATTGTTACGGAGCCACGGGAGATTAAATGATATGTAAATATATTTAATTATGACTTATATATTTTTTAATATTAAATAAAAGAGGAAAAATGGGCAAAATACCTAAATGGGCCAAACCCCAGGAGGGAAGGCCCATGTGGGGCTACACCCCATATGGAGGTGGTGCGGCTGGGCCCCATGGGGCCCATGGCCACTACGACAGCCCTTGTGGCTGCCGCACCACCCCCTCCTCCTTCTTTAGTCCCACATGGGATAGCTAGGGAGAGGGACACCCCCTCTCACCTAATAAATAGAGGGCATATTAATTGTTTTAGAGACACATAAAATACAATTAATTTGTATATTGGCCGAGGATGCCCCTCCGCCCACTTCTACCCTCTCTCCACCTCTTGTAGTGCGTGGTCCCTTGAAGGACAGCGCGCGTGTGAGAAATCTATACCGCAGTACGTCGTCGTGCTGTGGGATTCCACCCAAAGTCCTCGCTTCCGCTATCTCGGCTGGATCGGGGAGCCCGGAGGTCATCGTCAAGGTCCGTACGTGTGCAAGTACTCGGAGGTGCCGAACACTAAGGCTCGGCACCAGAGCATCATCGTCGCGCCACCTCCTTCTTCATCGCGCCAAGTTCTCCGCGACCTTGAGGTCGGCTACGTACGTTTACATCGGCAACGCTTGTGTGGGAGCGTGTTTCCCGCTTATCGGTCTACGAGGGTACGTGTCCGATATCTCCTCCGTTACTGCATTACTACATAGTTAGATCCTTGGCTAAATTATGGCGTAAGCTAGTTAGAATTTTTTTGTTTTCTGCTACGTTTCCCAACAGTATATGTGGTCGGATAGGTCCTGGGCCTCCTGAGGAGGCCATCCGCCCATAGGCATGGGATAGAGCACCTGCGACGGCGACCATTAGCAATGGCATGGAAGTATGTTGTATTAGCATCTCCACGAAGAATCCAATTCTGACGACTACGCTGTCGCCAGAATATCTCCTCGCCTTTGTAGATCTCCATCAAGGAGTTCTCCAAAGCATACCGCTGCACCCATCCATCAGCGGACAAGCCTGTCGAGTCAGCCGCCACATCGAGCGTCTGAATCCGGCCGGGATGTCCGCCTTATTCTTACGCACCTCTGCGCCTATATTCGCGCCCCACCCACGCATAAATTGGCGCACGACTTTAGCACAGTGGTGCCAAATGTCAACCGCATTATAGACGCGGGGGAGTCGCGACCGCCAAGTCCAACTTCTGGCGAACTGCTTCCACAAAGCCCGACTGACCAAGCCAGAACTCCTCAAAGTGGAAGCGGTTCGACCTCGGCGTGGCCCCTCCTCCGGAAGAAAGGAGGAGAGGGAATGGTCTGAGCCAATCCTAGTAACCGCACGAAGCGAGCACAAAGGAAAAGCAATTTCCCATTCCACCGACACTAAAACCCGATCAAGCACACTCCGGATCGGGACAGCCTGGTTGTTGGACCACATATAACGCGCCCCAATCCGTGTGATCTCTCGCAGTGCCAGCTCAGCAATCCAGTCGTTGAACATGCACATCCTAGGGAGGTCCACATTATCTGAGCTCTTGTCATCAGGGGAGCGAATGAGATTAAAATCACCTGCCACCACTACAGGAGTGTGGCATCGCTCCACCTTTGACCTGAGCTCAGCTAAGACTCAGCGGACCTCCGGACCTCCGGTGATCCACGGGGCCATAGACAATAATCACCTCCCAACGAAGGTTTGATCGTCTATGGGTGAGCGACATGCTCACAAAGAACTCCCCGCGATCCATATCCTCTATCTCAAAGGTATCCTCCTTGGCACCAAGGAGGATGCCCCCTGAGTGTCCCGTCGACGGGAGCCAATGCCACGAGAACTTGTGGCGACTAAGACTTTCCAGCTCTGAGATCGAGAAATCATGACGAATCGTCTCTTGCAATCCCACAATGTCCACATCTTCGTCTCTAAGATAGTTGATCAACTGGGGGCGGTGGCCCTCCTGCCCAAACCCCCTCATGTTCCAAATGAATGTGAGGACATTCATTGAGAAACAATGTCAGGGTTGGTCCCCTTAGGGGGGACCGATTGGGCCCTACTAGAGGTCGAGGGCCGGGACGCTGCCTTAGGGGGGCCTCCCGCGCCTCTTCCCGGGCTGGGAAGTAGGCACAACAACTGTGGCATCATCAGGCCTAGGAGGGGCTCCACTGCCGGACCCTTGTGCCTCCTGCACAGGTCCAGCGGGAGCCGGGGGCCCCTACCGCTCATGCTCCGCCTGAGCACGAGCTGCCGCTAGGGCCCCCTCATAGACCTCCTTAGCCTTGATGGCCGCAATCTGCTCAAGGCGAGGCCCTCGCTCTCCACGGAAAATAATGTCACAGTCCCCCGCAACCTGAGCTAGATGAGCCAGCGGTACAGAGTCGAGAACCGAAAACCGGGAACCAGAAGGAGGAGAGGGAGGGGGAGTAGGGGTGGGCGTAGTTCGAGACATACCGGTCCCACGGTCGAGCGCCTCACGACGACGTGTCGCCACCATCGTGATAGTAGGCTCCACCGCCTCGCCTCCAGTCCTAGCCCTCGCCAAGCGCACGCTGTGGCGGCGAGTGCCAGGGGCAGGAGGGGAGGACTGGTGGTGCCTAGGGCGCCCCCTGGTGCCAGCCACAGGGGTGTCGGGGAAGACCATGACTGGCTCCAGGACTGGTGCTGCCGGGGTACCTAGGGAGCGGGTGTACCAGACCGCGCCCGGGGAGCGCGGGGTGTCGGGGGCCATGACCTCCAACCCCACACTCGTCGAGTCCTCAGATAATGTGAAGAAATGTACTACGTGTTTCAGTAATGTTATGCATGGACCTCAGCAACAAATCGACGATTCATGACATCGACTGGGACTTAACATGTTCTTGGTCGACTGAGCGTTGGAAAACCATGATGTTAACAATTGGGAGCAAAAGAAAATTACTCCGGGAGCATTTCAATCTCTGGCCAATTTTATTGCCAAATTGTCATATCTAGCAATCCCCAACCGAAATGCCAAAACAGAGGAACACACCCAATATGCACCGCGAGAACCCAGAGGTCCTAGTAGAATTCACATTGTTGCGCTTCTTCCCGATTTAGTCCACTGCCGAAGCGCGGACGACCCGCCCCAGCTCCGTCTTCGTTGTAGCACGCGCGAGTGATCATGGGGGGGGGGGGGGGGGGGGTTATGCGTTGCTGTCGAGTAATGGCCATAAGCATAGAGAAAGGGAGGGCATGCATGTTGTTCTCGTGGGGTAGGGGTGCCGCACCGTCACTGGAGGGAGGGGCATGCATGCATGCACCGCCTACGATGTTGGTGCTCATGCTGCTGGCGGATTGGCCGCTTGCAGGCTGAGATGGACACGACTAGGTCGGGGGCATGTTGGATGGAGCAGGGTCGGGGCTGGGTGTTAGGAGGTCGGCTGGCAGCTTCAAGAGCGTCTCCGATGAGGGGCAGCGACGAACGGGGAGGGGAGGGTTGGCCTATGGGCCTGGAATAAAAAAGGACATGTGGGAAAGAAGAAGAAGAAGAAGAAGAAGAAGATGATGATGATAGAGGAAAAGAAAAAGAAAAAGGAGAAAAGATCCGCTAACATGTGGATTTACTTTTTTTTTTTCCTTCTGCAAGATTTGACAATCCAATTTTAAGGTTGCTTGAAAAGTTACAAAGAAGTTACATTGCCAAACCTTCGGTCTCTAGTTGTTAAAATCATTTTGACGAACCAAATTTGGCAATGTTCTTGGAGCTACTCTTAGTGGTTGTTTGGATAGAGAGAATTGGTACCATATTTTAGCAAACCATGCTTTAGGATGATTTTTTGGAAAACCTGTTCTGCTTAGATTTATGTTAGGAATTGGTATATGGAAAATCATGTTTGTTCAGAACGGACTGGGGCGATTTATTTTTTACGGTGAATCTTCTCTAGCCGAGTTTACACAAAAATAACTAATAGTAGTTTTTGCCAAAATGCATTTGAGACTACATGCATATACAATGGTTTAGAAGACTGGCTTCCTTTGTTCGTTCCACACCATGTTAGAGAATACATAAAAGCATGTTATACATAACTATTAGTATTCGTCGATCATAAAATAATGGAATGATTGAAAATGTGTGCCTAAGAGAAGACAACTTGTATAGGAATAGTGTTTTATCTTTTTTAATAAGAGATCATCTTTTAGCTAAGAGAAGGCAAATATCTTTTTTTCGTTTCTCTCTTCCAAGTCAGCAATTATCTTACATTACATGGGCAGGGGTAAGATATCACCATTGTATGTATCCTACTAATCCACGCTTTGTTTTGTTCCATGCTGTTTACTTATCGCCAAGTTCATTGACTGGTATTGTAGAAGATGGACACCCGAATTGCACACCCTTGTAAAATGGATGGAGCCAAAATAGCACACCATAAGTGGCAACAGTATCAGACAGATACGGGAAGTGCAATCAACTGCAAAAGCAACCGAAAACAATGAAAAAGACATATTTAGTGAGATGAACTTCCTAGCGCGTAGATAGCTTGAGTGCATAGCTAAAGTATGGACCCATGCATAGACGTGTAAACAAATCCTTATGCATGTTCTATTGCAGAAAACATGTGCTTATGCATTGATTAATAGTATAGCATTCGGTTGGTAACAAATCACCCAAGTATTAGATAAGAGGCAACTTTATTGCCTGACTTCAAGTAATAAAGCTACACAGGACTCAACAAAACACCCAAGTATAAGCTTGCATTTTAAGTAGAACACATATACACATATCTTCGTCATGGGAATGAATGTACTCCCTCCGTTCACTTTTATAAGGCACACTAGCTATCCTTACATACATATCAAAATGAGTGAATCTAGACTTATTTTGTACATAGATTCACTTATTTTAGTATGTATGTGATCAAATAGAAAGGATAGCTAGTGTGCCTTATAAAAGTGAACGGAGTGAGTAGCATTTTTCTTCTTCATGTCAAGATAGTAAATAAAGGACCAAACATTGTGTTAATTGTAAACTATAATTTGGTGTGCCTAAACTGGTAAAAAACACATACACTACCATGTCAACGATTTACAGTGATTCAATTATGGTGAGTATCGAATAACAACAATGGTGCGTCAGAAGAAGGGGCTCAGAGAGATGGTCGGGGACGCCGGCGGAGGAAACGATTTGGGAGGGTGAGGCGGCCACGGGAGTGCCGCTAGCCATGGGTGGGGTGACGGTGGATGCGTGGGTGGAGTCGACCTTCTTCCTCCCAACGCCTTGTCGTTTAGCGGTCCGAAAAACCGCGACGATTAAACTATGCTATGAAATAGCAACAATGGTGTTATCTGCCCTAGAAAATAGACTCAGATGTCCAATTCCCATAAACAGTCCACGTGACGTGCCCTAGAAACAAACAATGCTGCGGTGGACGCACAAGAAAATACATAGAAAAAAAAAACCATGGGCGACCGTCAATCATATGTGGATGGCTTCTAGAGGCTCCCTCCGCGTGCGTGCTGGAGGAAGCCTAATCCCCTCTCCCGTCGCTGTCAATCTCGTTTCCGGATCGAGCTCTGTATTTTGCCGTCTAGAGCCTCGCTCCGCCGCACGGCACAAAAAGGAGGAGCCCAGCCCAGCCGCGTTGCCTTGCCTTCCTCCCCTCCACACGTCTCTGCCGCGCCCATCCTCCTCCTCCTCACCCCCGCCCGCCGCCGACGCCGCTCCTTCCCTTCGCCTCTCTCCTCCCGAAGCGCGCGCCAATCCGCGCTTCCTCAAGCCGGCCCTCGCCCTACGCACCGGCGTTGCTCTGCTCTGCCCCGGACAGCACAGGTGCGCTGTCCGTCTGCTTCGTACGAGGCGCGTATGTCTCTGTGCGCCCGCCCGCGCGCGCGTGTGATCTGAACGGTCTGCTTGGTGCGTGCAGGCCCGGCGGCGCGCGAGGCGATTTCATGGCCGCGACCATGCGGGACTCGGGGCGCGTGGAAATGGACGATCACGACGGAGCCGCGTCCGACGGCGAGATGGACATAGACGTGGAGGCGGACATCGACTTCCAGCACGGCCGCGACGACGCCGACGCCGGCGACGGCGACGACGACGAGTACGCTCTGGTCAGTAACCACGTTCTTTCCTTCCTGCGCTGCCGCTGCTGGTGGTCCGGCTGGTTGCTATGTTTTCCCGAATCGCGAATCTGAGCCGACGCCTCACGGCGCCGCTTTGAGTCTGTTGAGATTGATTGTCTCGTCCGAGGTTCAGTTTCCTGCGTTATGCTGCGAAATCGAGCATGGGAAGATTGTTTAGGGCTTGGTGGTTGGCATGTCGTGATTAGCGCCGCGGCGGGGCGGATTCTCCATTGCCATGGATTGACCTTTTTTGCCAACACTAGGGTTCATTCTAAATAATGCCACTATTTAAGATTAGTTTCTATTTTGTCGTGCAGCGCGCGTGGTGGTAAAGTCTTTTTAAACATGCAGTAGTGTGTTTTGTTACGACATAGTAGAGTAGTAGAAAAGCCTAACTTGCCATCGAATATTTTATGAAAGGCGGGCAAATTACCCATTCAAAACAAACGCTGAACGCATGGGGGACATTAAAATCCATTGAGATACAAAAACGGGTGTGAAAAAGCTACTTTTAGAACCGTGCCAGGCACAGTGCTGAATTTTCCACATTTAGTCTTTTTTTCTTCTGATTCTTTATGTGAAGAGGAGACTTGATGTCAATGGGGCCTGTGGAGCAGATTAGTGTTGCCCAATCATGCAGCTCTACACTGCTACTTGTGCTTATCTCCAGCCAGTAATGATTATGCTTACCATTCTCTCTCTCTCAGGTCGTTTTCACAAGTGGGAGGCAGTGCATAATTTTCAATGCCCCTCTTTGCCTGGCATTACAGATGCATTGTTTCAGTGCCTTTTGAATTTGCTAAGACTAAAGAGCTTAAAACAGGGCTTTCTACTAGAAAACAGGATTCATGCCTTAGCCTTGTGCCCTTGTTGAATTAAAATCAGCACATGGGGCCAGGTTTTGGCATATGCTAAGAACCATTTACTTGTTTAGTGCTTAGATCATGTGGCTGTACATGAGTCTATATCCATATAATTGTAAAGATCACAAGAATAATTTGTTACTGATGTAGGGTGAATAGTTGCTTTTAAAAAACATCGTATCGTTTATTTTCTGTTTTGATTTTTTAAAAGGCATACTTCCAGTACTGTTCAGACCTACTACCTCCGTTCCAATGAATAAGGCCTATATTATTTTTGAAAAGTCAAACTATGTTAAGTTTGACCATGTTTTTTTAATAAATTATGAGCATTTACAATACAAAATAACCATCCTAAGATACATCATGAAATATATTTTCACATGATATTCATATAATATTATAGTTGTTAATAGTTTTTTCTAAAAGTTTGGTCAACGTTTACTTAACTTGACTTTTCCAAAAAAAATAAGCCTTGTTCATTGGAACGGAGGGAGTAGTAGTTTCCCGTGCTTATATAAAGAAGTTGAGTTTTAAGCTAACCCTTAGTGATATTTTACTATTTTCTACAGCTCACAAGGATAACTGACACATCAGCAGCTGAAGCAAGGGCAGGAAAGGATATACAAGGTATTCCATGGGAAAGGTTGCAAATTACCAGGAAGGATTACAGAAAAGCTAGGCTGGAACAGTACAAGAACTATGAAAACTTTCCTCAATCCGGAGAGCTCATGGATAAGGTCTTAATCACTGTAAATTTTATAGTCAATGTTTTTACGTTTTCGATGATCAAATTTCCTAATGAGATCCTCTTAAATGTTTTTAGCTGTGTAAGCAAGTGGAAGGGAACAACAAGTACTATGAATTTCAGTACAACACTCGACTAGTGAAACCATCAATTCTCCATTTTCAGGTAAGTTGCTATCTTTCTCCTGTTTAGTGCAAGATATGTAGTATGACATACTCATTTCACTTATTACGAAACACTATACAGAATTTCATTTTCCTTCCTTATTAGAATTCATTGTGCTTTCTTTGTATAGTTTGTTTTTTATTTGCACCAATAAGTAAGAAGTTTGAGATGCAAAACATGAAAACATAGTTCCATTTTTTATGGGATCGCTATTTCAAGGATGTCACTAAAATGGTTTAATTTTAATAATGGTACTGCAGTATTCCAAATGAAATAGTGTAGTGGCTATATTAATTTTCGCATGAAACTGTTAAAAGGAATGTGGTGAAGGTAAGTGTAATACTCTATGCGTTCAATTTTGTAAGACATTTTAGTTTTTTCTTCAAAAATACATGTATCTAGACATATTTAGTGTATAGATTCACTCATTTTGACACGTATCTAGTCCACATTGAAATATCTAAAATGCCTTACAAAAAGTTAACAGAGGGAGTACTAAAAATGGTTAGTAAAGGTTGTAGTGGGTTTTGAAAGACACATGTGGACTATGGCTGGATATGAGTAATGAATTATGTAAACTGTCTGCATTGCACAACATCTGCTTCATTCTCCACGATTGAGCAGGCCTATTAGACATATATAGTCATGATTACTTGGGCTGCTCATACTGACCAACTGTTTTTTCTGTAGCTTCGAAATTTGTTATGGGCAACCTCAAAGCATGACGTGTATTTCATGTCGAATTCTACAGTAGGCCACTGGTCATCATTGTCTCACAAAATGTCAGATGTTCTTGATTTCTCAGGCCATGTTGCTCCAAAACAGGTTTTCCTCTTTTAGATTTACTGCTTCTTCATCTTGATCAAATATTCATAGTTTATTCTTTATAATTATACTCCCAAGTTCAATGTTCTTTTTTATTGTAAGACTGATTATGCAATTAATAAATATTAATTTATTTGTTACACAGAGACATCCTGGCAGTTCACGAGAAGGGTTTACTGGCGTTCAAGTTAGCACACTTGCAGTGAATGAGGGTTTATTGGTCGCTGGTGGTTTTCAAGGGGAACTAATTTGCAAGGTAAGGTGTTAGGTAGTGTTACTATTACTGTAACCTCCACTGAAATTAGCTGTATCTGCTGCACTTCGTTTTCTTCCAATGTTCTGTTATTTGTGCTCAGTATTTCCTATCGGACGTTGCAGAATGGCCAATTGTAGATAAAAGTAAAAGCATCCTTAGCGCTCCTTAGGAAGAAAAGATTTTTGTAGGTATTATAGGAACAGAACCCTCTAGGAAATTTTCTATGAAGCCCTTTGTATGTTGTATTGGCTTTGAAAAAATCCAATAGGAAACCTTCATTTCGTTCAACTTTGGCGAGTTATAAACATCTGGTCAAACCTCATGTTTTCACTTGTTTTGACAAGTTCAATGCAATATGCCTTTTGTCACCCCTCTTCTCTTGCTAATCGGTGCAAAGTTCATGTGGAGCATCCAAACAGATATGTTGTATAATACCCGTGGGATTCCAGGAAACATGACATCCAATTCCTGTGGTTATCCTATTTTACGCCTTGGTAACCTGCATAATAATTAGGCCCTATCTCCTTCTATTGTTAGTCTTTAGGTTTCTCTGTAATGAAATCCTTGATTTATAGTAAAGGGCAAATCATGAATAGTAGGCTGACATGCTCTGCATTTCTCTTACTGATACAGAGTTTAGGAGACCGTGATGTTAAGTTCTGTACAAGGACTACTTTGAGCGACAATGCTATCACAAATGCCATGGATATACACAGATCTACAAGGTAAAACATTCACCTGCAGACCTCCCATCTGAAGATGCAGATATTGTTACAGAAACCTGAACGTTTGCAAATTACTCATGTAGTGGAAGCTTGCACATTACGGTATCGAATAATGATTCTAGTGTTCGTGAATTCGACATGGAAAGATTCCAGCTCTTGAATCACTTGCGTTTTAACTGGCCAGTGAATGTAAGTTCTATCTCTTCAAGACCCACATAAAGATTCAGGTTACGGTACCCTTGTTCGACTGTTTTCCTTACTTCTCTCCCTCCCTCAATGACAGCACACATCCGTGAGCCCAGATAAAAAACTTTTGGCAATAGTTGGAGATGATCGGGACGCTCTTCTTGTTGATTCACGAAATGGGAAGGTATTTGGCTATTGTATACTTGTTCTCAGCTAGTCTTATGTTGGTGTTTGAGCTATTATTTCCCCATTATAGAAAAGAAAATCTCAGGTATTATTATATTAATGTAGTTCTATTATTGGCACCTCGAGTTACTACTAGTTAAATGAGACGTAGGCACCTTGATTATATTTACACGGCATTGAAAGATTATCTTGGTTTATTTTTTATTGACGTAAATAGGCAGAGCTCCTGCCTCCTTGTGTAAAAGTAAAAGCAACTTTGAAGGCAGTATCTCTGAACTTACGTGCCTATGACTTTGTTTCCCAGGAAATCCGTGTAGCGGAAGATCCTGAATTTGAGACTTTCTACGCCAAATATTCTTTTAAACGAGGGTATTCGTGCGTGGGACACTGGCATTTAATATTTCTTTCTGTCTGTGCAGATAACTTCTACCCTAGTTGGCCATCTGGACTACTCATTTGCCACGGCATGGCACCCGGACGGTGTCACGTTCGCAACCGGGAACCAGGACAAGACATGTCGGGTCTGGGACATTCGGAACCCATCAACCTCCGTCGCTGTCCTGAGGGGCAACATCGGCGCGATCCGATGCATCCGCTACTCCTCCGACGGCCGGTTCCTCCTCTTCTCGGAGCCCGCTGACTTCGTGCATGTCTACAGCGCCACCGAGTGCTACAGGAAGCGGCAGGAGATTGACTTCTTTGGCGAGATCTCCGGGATCTCGCTCAGCCCAGATGACGAGTCCCTGTTCGTGGGTGTGTGCGACCGCGTGTACGCCAGCCTTCTGAATTACAGGATGGTCTACAATTTCCGGTACCTGGACTCCTACATGTAGTGATGTAGGGGAAGAAACTTGGTGCTTGCTAAGTTGGGGGGTGTTTCATGTGAAGAAAGAGCGACAGGACTGCTGAGAATCTGAAGATATCACTACGCCCAAATGACTTGAATTCTTCTGGTCGTAGGGCTGCGTGACCGCGTCTATGCCAGCCTGCTGCATTTCATGGCCTTCGGGCCCCTGGACGCATGTAGAGAAAGAAAGCCTGGTGCTACGTTGAGTGTTCATGTAAAGGTAAGAGCCGAAATCTGCCGAATTGTAACTTTAATGCCGAATTGTAACTTTAATGAGATAAGCTGGAAGCCTGGAACCCATACCGTCTTCACTTCCAAATGCAAACGAGTCAGAATCTGAGCGCGCTGAGCCAACTCAGGTCGGCTCCTGCTAAGTTTAATTTGAAGCGTCCTCACTTGTATAGTCAGAGTTGGGGGTTGATGAGTCTTGCATCTCGTGAAGCCTGCATATAAGTCTGTTCAAAGTCATCACACATCATCATACTATGCTAAATCCAAGTGACACTAGTAGGAAAATGCTTATAGCCGTCACGCTACCGCCGGTGGACAAAAATAATGTTGCCCAGCAGTATTTACCGCTGGGCAACATGTTTTTTGTCCGTCAGCAGTAAATGAGTACCGCTGGCGAACAAATAAATATGTCCCCCAGCGGTAAGTACGCATGGGTCGAGCAGGGTGTGGCCACTTACCGCTGGCGGACAATTTTGCGTGTTCGCCAGCGGTACAGTTCTACCACTGACGTTGTTCGCCAGTGCTATTGGGTGCCAAACCCCGGCCCGCGCGTCGCCCACTTCTCTATCCTCTTTCTTGCTGTCCACACACACGCAACATCCCTCGATCCCCTTTCTCTCTCCGGGAACCCGCCGCTGCTGCCGCCGGCGCCTCCTCGAGTAGATCGAGCGGCGGCTGCGGCACCTGGATCCTCCGACCTCGGCGCTCAGGTGGGCAGCTTTGGTCGCAGCCGTCGGCCTCGGTCGAGTCCGTGGTAGCCGCGGGATGTGGCGGCCCTCCTCTTCCTTCCCTGCCCAAATTCCTCTGATTCCTGCGGCTAGCCCCTGGGGCCGCTCCGGCGCCTTCGCGTCCATCTCCGTCCGCGACGGCGGGAGGCCATGGTCGTCAAGGCGGAGGAGGATAGGGAAAGGGTGGCGGAGGGGTCCGGGAAGAAGGGCAAGGTCTGTGGCCGGCTCCGACACGCACCCAAACCCTCACTGCCCCTCCCACCGTCGGCGGCGGCGACCGGCCGCCGGGACCGCGTCGCGTTCGAAGGCTCGCTGGTCCGCCGTGGCCGAACCCTCCCCTGCCCGCTCCGGTAAGCTCCGCGCCCATTCCCTCCCTCTCCCAAATCTGCTCGCGTGCTCTGTCTCTCGCCTACCCATGCTCCAAGCTCTGAAATCTCCCCTGTAGTACGCTCCCGCCGTGCCCTGGAGCCACCGGCATCCCTGGTGCCTCCACGCAAGTCCAGTCTTGGACATTGATTCTTGAGGCGCGAGCTTGCTTTAGTCAATCTAGTGATGAATTACTTTACGAATTTGGGCAGCGTGCTGGTGCACACACCCTTGCGGTTAGATCCGTACCTGCCTGCTCTAGGCTGCCTGTTTTCGTGCCAGTGAATTTGTCGTCGAAGAGCTGTAAGCTAATGGACAGCTTGGCGCATAGCTAACGCTGTTAAGAATCATACATGATACTGGGTACATAACTAGATGCAATCTCTTCCCGGCAGTGACTCTAGACTGATCTTGTGTATGTGAATTGTGATATGGCAAACGTTTACAAGCTCCATAGCAATGTACTAGTAGATTCAGAACTACAAGTGTAATTCTAGACTGATGGTAATTCTAGACTGATGGTATTTTACTGCATGTCATTTGCTTCTTGACATGTATGTTTTGTTTTATATCATCATGAAGTAATGTCTCATCCATTGTTGTTTGGTATTGGTAATTTATTCATCTTTTGTTAGCTTTGAGTTGGAGTGCTTGTTATTCTGGACAGAATATTCTGTACATGAAGCACTTGTTCTGAAGTTAGAACTGCTGTAGCTAATGTTATTCTGTACCTGTACGGTAATAATTGGCGATGCATTGATCTTGGCCACTAGGATATCATTCCATAGTTATAATCAAGGACTAAATATGTACCAGTTGTATCCAAATCACAAAATAATCCCACTTCTATCCTTATTGTTTTCTTGGGTTTAAAATGGTGCAAGTACTTGGTAGTGGGATCTTAAGTTCTCAATCCCAAACCGATTCATTCATTGAGCCTGAACGTTAACTTTATTCATTCAGTCTAAACCGATTCGAAAACAACTATTAAGACAAATGAGTTAGTTACATATGCTTTGTACTATCAAATTCATTTTGAACTCACAGCAGGTAGATCTATTATGGTTTGTACAAAAATAATGCATTGATCAGCACACTGTTACAAAGATGCAAATTTGACAGGGATTAGGGAAGCAATGAAGTACATAATGTATAGTGTTCCCTTGGTGCAGGGACCTGCGTTGCTGAGGAGTTCTTCGTGCTTTGAATCATTTGTCGTGTTAAATTCAAAAAAGTCTTGCTAAAAATCTATTCTCTTAGCAGGTTGTGGCCGAAGAGTGCAGGCTGGTGGGCTCTGGAAGCTGCTGCGACTGCAAGGAGATTGTTGGGAGGATAATGAAGCAAGTAAGAGCTGAATCAAAGCAATGGACTGAGATGCAGGACATGCTGGAGCAGATCAGATTAGAGATGCAAGAGCTGCAGTTTTCAAGGGATACATGGCAGCGCCGTGCCATTGCTTCTGACATCAGTGTTGGTTCGTTGAATTCTCAAGTGAGTGCTTTCTCATTGTTCTTGCTTCAGGACCTAGAAATGCTTCTTGGTGTTGCATGTTCGGTTGTTCTTTGTTTGCTATCATGTGAAATCTAATTTTTCACCGCCGAGGTTGTGGTAATTGCATCATCCTTTTACAAGTTTATATACTGGTGCAGTAGTAACAGTATGGAGTACTGACTATGCATCCATTTTTGGAATTCAGAGTGATAAGTATTTGTTGGCAAAAAATAGAACTCCTTTGTAGTAGTCTGTTTTGGCACCAAAAGAATTTAATGCCCTTGATTTCTTAATTTAGAGTTACTGCTGACTGAAAACAGAACAGTGAACATGTCAGAATCCAGTGATGAATGAACTAGTCTTGATATTCTACAGTACAAGTACATACACATTGCTTTGCAGTTTTATTTGGATCTGACCTACTATTTTAAACAACGGTTTTTAAGGCTGTAGACAAAAACTTTAGTTTCCAAAAGAACACACCAAGCTATAGACAGATCTCTAGTTCCCAAAAGATCACACCGTTTGGTCAGAAAATAACACCATTTTGTATTGTCTGCAATTCGCATCAACACATTTCAAATGTTCTTCAAACTAAAGTATGTGACGTTGTTGTCTAAACAAAACTCTTGACGTTGAGCAGATGCTGGAGTGGAAACAACGCGCGCAGGCGTCGGAACATCACGCGGACGATCTCCAGAAGAAGGTGTCAGAGCTCCAAGGCAAGCTGCACACCTTCAAATCCCATTTCCCTGCCCCAAGCCTGCCCAGCCGAGCATGGTCTGAAGCTTGCAAGATGGAGAACCCGCGAGCAGCCAAGGCTCGGTACCACCACCGACTGCAGCAGCGAGATGCAGCTGCAGCAGCGACGACGGCATCGACACGAGGCTGCTGCAGCGACGCCGTCGACACGCAGCTGCGGCGACGACGACATCGCGATGGCGAATCATTTTGTAAAATTCCAAACTTATATTGATTTATGTAATGGTGTATTTAGACTATTGAATAATGACATTAAATATTAACTGATGTAATGGTGTATTTGAATAACTGGATTGTCTGAATGTATTAGACAAAAAGATTAATTAATATTGTTTTTGATTTTTTTAATTCCTAAAATCTTACTAGTGGTGAACATATTATGCCGCCCGCCACTAGTAACCAGTCGCGAACATATGGCACTGCCCGCCAGCGGTAACTACCAGTGGCGCACAACGGCACAAGTGTTTTGCACGCCAGCGGTAACCTTCCCTACCGACCGACCTTTTTTCGCCAGCGGTAGACATTACCACTGGCTAGCCTGTACTGGCGGGCGCTAGTTCGCCAGCGGTAGGCGAAACCTGCCCGCCAGCGGTAGTCTTTCTCCTACTAGTGTGAAATTTTGCACTGGGGGCTTGGGGGCAGACACATGTCGCGGTGATTGGCGCCTGAGCACCCCTCTTTCAGTTTTGAAATCTTGATAGAAGTTTGTAGTTTTAGAAAAATAGAAAACTCTGAATTTTTATACTCCCTCTGGTCCGATATAAATGTCGTGACCTGTACATTTGATTTGTACTATGCTAGTTGTTTCTCAGGGACACTTAAAAGGGATCAGAGGGAGTATAAAATATTGCCTCCACTGAGAAGAGTTTTTGGGTCAGCCCCTGCTCCCAGCATCTCTTTCTCGAGCCATGATGCTCATACTTCGAATAAATAAATAAGCTTACGGAAAAGTTACACTAAAAAATAGGACTTGGGTGACATGTAATTTGAATCATGGAAGTTACTTGTCTTAGGCATTAGCTCGAAAGAAGTCCATATAACCCCCACAACTATCACAGTTTGGACGCTCCACCCCCTCAACTCTAAACTAGCACACTTAACCCCCTCAACTCCTCAAAACCGGATAAATGGCCCCCTGACCCTTCTTAAGTTGTTTTAAGAGCGGTTTTGCAACCTCCCATCGTTAAGCTGTCAGCTAGCTAGTCTTCAGTTGACCGATCGTTGGGCTATTTCCTTACGTCTTTTTCTCCACCGAGAGCTACCCGAGTTATCGACACCTCCGGCATGGAGGCCGTGCACCCGGTCCGGTGAACCGTAGCAGGGAGATCGTTCATGTCGCTCCATGGCGTGCAGCCAGTACTGTTGGCGTAGGTCCCGACTCCACGTATTCCGGCGATACGTGCACGTAGGGAAGCTAGCTCGGTTTAACTCTGGCAACACACGCACGTACAAGCAAGCAGGCGCCTTGATGGGTGCAGCAGCTAGCTTGTCAGTTTGGTGTAATCGCTGATGCTAGCTTTGCATGTCAGTATCGATTGAGACGTTGTAAACTCCAGTGGATGGAGCTTTGACACAAGGAGAGGCGGATGCCGCGCTGGGCGGGGACGCAGGCAGCGGGATGCACCGGCAAATGACAATTGGGGACGGGCCGGCCAGGCCGCACGGCGAGGCCGCGAGCACGGAAGGGCGCATGGAGCTCTTCCAAGCAGAGACGGGGCGTCGGGGCGGGCCACGGAGTGCACCGGCGAGCACGGGCAAGGCAGCAGTTCGCATGCGAACGGACGATGGCGATGCGGTTGCGCCGTCGAGCGGGAGAAGGGGCTCCCCTCGCGCTCCAGCTGCCGCACCACCGGCGGCGGCCGATTTGACGGGCAGTAGCTTCAGGGAGACTTGGTCGGACACCAGCCGCACGATGGTGCCAGGCGGCGGGCGCGCTCGCGCGGCCGAGCGTGCAGCCATGGAGACGTCAACAGCAAAACAACCTCCACGTCAGCAAAACCACTCTCCAAAACAGCTTAGCAGTGGTCAGGGGGACATTTATCTGGTTTTCAGAAGTTAAGGGGGTCAAGTGTGCTAGTTTAGAGTTGAGGGGGTGGAGCGTCCAAAACGTGAAAGTTGTGGGGGGTATGTAGACTTCTTTCGCATTAGCTCATTGAGATTAGCTAATTTGAGAATGGCTGGCTTTAGATGACTTTGAGTTTAACATGTGTGATTCAAAGTTACCTGGTTAGAGTTATGTCTAGTCAAAATTTAGCTCAAACTTGACCCTCTTTTTCTCAACCAAGCTAGCGCTTGCGCTGGCTGGAAAGCGTCTTACTATTACAAACTCCGTTCCTGAAAACAAACACGGCCTATAATTTTTCGTAGAGTCAAACAATGTAAATTTTAACCAAGTACATAAAAAAATAAAAAAATATTCTATAGATATACTATGAAAATATATTTAATGATGTATGTAATAGGATTGATTTGATATTATAGAGATTGATATTGTCTAAAAGCTTGGTCAAACATCACATGGTTTGACTTTTGACAAAATTTGTATACGCCTTTTTTTTACGGAACAAACGGAGTAGTAGCATATTACAGTTAAATAGATCTGGGGCGTTGGTTCCCCATCCAATGGTCCACGGAGCCCCTTCTGCTTACTATTCGTTGCTCGCAGTCTCATCCAGTCCCTCGCAAAAATCTCCGTCGCTCCGCACCGCAGCTTCGCGCGGCAAGTAGCTCAACGCGAATCCCCCCTTGCCGCGCAATGGCCGCCGCGCCGGTGGCCTCCCCTTTCCCGGCGTCTCCCTCGCCCTCCTCCCTCAGCAAGGCTTCGCGCGGACTTCGCTGCCGCGCGCTACCACCACCAGCAGCCGCCTCGCCGCGCGAGCTGCCGCAGCGCGCCGGGGGCGCGGTGGAGAGGAGGCGGCGGCGGGAGGAGGAGAAGGCGGAGGCCGAGGCGGAGGAGTTCGAGAGGCAGCGGAAGGAGGAGGTGAACCGCAAGATCGCCTCCCGGAAGGCGCTCTCCATCATCCTCCGGCGCGAGGCCACCAAGGCCGTCCTCGACAAGCGCGAGCCTGCGGATGGGCTCTCAGCCCAGTGGTTGGGACGCGGTGGCGTCACCCAGCCGGCCAGAGTTCGACTCTGCGTCCCGCACCTGCGCGCGGCACTGTTCATCTGAACAGTGTCCAGCGTGACACTGTTCACTTGAACAGTGTTGACGCTGTAGCATATTTCTGGAGGGCCCTATGGGCTGCATATATTCGCAGAAGACTGAGCCCATAAATCAGTCTGTCCCAGTTCCAGCTACGGAGCCAATTCCACCGCGGTTCGACACTGGTATTGTGGTGTGCCCACCACCGCAGGGATTTCCCGGAAGATCTAGGCTCGCGGAGGCTCAAGTCTTAGTACGGTTTGATTAGGTCTAGCTTGCGCACGGGTGGCGTGCGTGTGGTGTTGTGTGTGTGTGGAGTGCGTAGTGCGTGAGTTCAGATACTACAAGCTGTAATAAGACCAGGAATTCTCAAAAAAAAAAAAAAAAAAAAAAAAAAAAAAAAAGACAAGCGCGAGCCCGGCAAGGGCACCCGCCGCCTCCTCCCCCGCACCGTCCTCGAGGCCCTCCACGAGCGCATCGCCTCCCTCCGCTGGGAGTCCGCGCTCAAGGTACGTTCGTCCTCCCCCTTCACACCTCAGTCACCTCCAACTACATCAATTGCAGACACTTTCTGAACCTTGCCGTGCCCATTGACGCGCAGGTGTTCGAGCTAATGCGAGACCAGGTGTGGTACAGGCCGTACGTGGGAATATACATCAAGCTCATCACCATGCTCGGCAAGTGCAAGCAGCCAGGGAAGGCGCACGAGCTATTCCAGGCCATGCTCGACGAAGGCTGCGCCCCCAACCTCGAGTCCTACACGGCCCTCGTCTCCGCCTACAGCAGGAGCGGCAGCTTCGACAGGGCTTTCTCCTTGCTTGACCAGATGAAGGCCACCCCTGGTTGCCAGCCCGATGTCCAGACGTACTCCATTCTCATCAAGTCCTGCCTGCACGCCTACAACTTCGACAAGGTGAAGGGTTTGCTGGAGGACATGGCGAATGCGGGTATCCGGCCCAACACCGTCACTTATAATACTCTGATTGATGCTCATGGGAAAGCAGGAAGGTAATCTGCAAGAAGAGCATTTGCTTATGTTAATCTGAATATGTTTCAGATGCTATTTCATTTTATGGCTATTAAACATGTCCTGGAAACTGTTACGGTTTTTCAGTTCTCTGTGATGTACTAGATCATGCTAAGTAGTTGCATCACTTCGACAACTGCTCCAAACTTAGGAAGACAATAATTGGGATTTGGATATTGTTTTGATCTAAACGCATTTCCTAATATTCCAAATATTGTTCTTCCTGGCATGATTTTCATGATAACTAATGAAAAGGGTCTACTTCTCAGCCCTGAACTTTGTCAGAAGTTCACTTTTCAACCTTTCTCTAAATCATTCGAATTGTAAACTCGAGTTAACGACATTTTCCACCCTTAGATGGTTCCACATGCAGTTTTGGTCGATGTGGATGCCTGATATCTGCCACCTCGCTGCCATGAACAAACAAAAATACAAAAACAGTCTAGAAAAAGCTCCACCATGTGCTCATGATAATCTGAATATTTAAGATGCTGCTTTCCTTATATAACTGTTAAACATGTCCTGGAAACTGCTATGGTTTCTCAGTTCCCTATGATGTAATAGAGCATGCTACGAAGTTGTGTCACTTCTTCGAATAGTCCAAATGTTAGGAAAACACCCTCGAAAAAATGTTAGGAAAACAAACATTTGGATTTGGATATTATTTTCATTTGATTGCATTTCCTAGTATTCAAACATCGATCTTCATTTCATGATTTCCATGATAAGTAATGAAAAGTTTCTACTTTTTAGCCCTGAACTCTTGCAGAAATTCACCTTTCAACCTTACTCTAAAACTTTTCGAATTGCAACCTTGAGTTATTGAAACCGCCATTTCCATCTTAGGTGGTTCCACAAGTAGTTTAAGTCGATGTGGATGCAATGTATCCGCCACCTCACACTGCCATGAGCAAACAAACAGTCTAGAAAATGCTCCAACATTCGGATAAGATTATTCTCACACAAAAATGCTGAAAACGAAACATATCAATACATGGAATATGCATGCATGGTAGTCATGTGGTGGACATGTTTTATGTAAGTGTATTTTTATAAAGTAATTAAGCTAATGGGTTTTTATCTTATGTTCAAGGTATGCTGAGATGGAGTCAACTCTTCTCGAGATGCTGTCTGAAAACTGCAAGCCTGATGTGTGGACAATGAATTCTACTCTGAGAGCTTTTGGTGGCAGTGGTCAGATTGAGACAATGGAAAGCTGCTACGAGAAATTCCAGGCTTCTGGTATCTCTCCAAACATAAAGACCTACAACATTTTACTTGATTCATATGGCAAAGCTAAAATGTATGAGAAGATGGGAGCTGTGATGGAGTACATGCAGAAGTATTACTATTCTTGGACAATAGTCACATACAATGTAGTTATTGATGCATTTGGAAGGGCTGGGGATCTTGAACAAATGGAATATATCTTTAGACTAATGAAATCTGACCGTATAAAGCCGAACTGTGTTACCCTGTGTTCATTGGTTAGAGCATATGGAAGGGCTGATCAGGCCAAGAAAATAGAGACAGTGTTAAGAATTGTCGAGAATTTAGACACAACGTTGGATATTGTGTTCTTTAACTGTTTGGTGGATGCTTATGGGAGGGTGGGATGCTTGGCAGAGATGTGGGATGTTCTCAATATGATGAAGTTAGAACGAATAAGACCAGACAAGGTAACCTGCGCTACCATGATTAAATGGTTTCTCGTCAAGGGTATTGATGATCATCGTGTTCAGTATCTGCGTGACCTAAAAGATGGGAGATCTATAGGTAATAAGTAGGTCCGAACATTGAAACTGCTACTGAGCTGGTTGATTTTGTTCTCTGCATTTTCTCCAAGGATATGGAACAACCTGTGTCCAATCCTCACCCAGTTTGCAATCCCAGAGATGATCTTTGATGCCCACAGGGAGTAACTTGAATGTTACTGAATCAAACATTTCTCGGAGGCAATTCAGAGGCACAAATTATGTTCTGAAAGTTTAACAACAGAACTACAGAACTATCTGTTACCATATTTCATATAGCAAACTTTCCTATAGATATGGATCCCAAGAATGAGTTGATATTCGCAGAGGAATCTAAACTCATTTTCGCGGATGAAGGAAAGTGAACAGGAGAGAGGAAGTTGAAGCCCTCAACCAGTAGCTGTGAATTTTGTGACAATCAAATCGAGCTAGTGGTGTGCTGATGACATTGGTCTAGGTTGTGTTGTGTCATTGTGCCTTGATGTATTGATCGTATAGCTGTACATGACATCATATGTCCTACTGACTTAGGAAAAGATGGAGAGGAACTTGATATACTATGTCAATGAAAATTAAATGCTGCAGCGTTCTTCTCAAAATGCAGGGAATGCCCTAGGTGATTGTTTGGTATTTTACCTAACACTTTTTTAGTGGATTTTACCTAACATATGGCATCTAACAAATGGACCAAGGTAATGTTGTAAAGATGATTCTATCTTGACCATAGTCAACAAAGGCTTTAAATTTTGACTAACTGGTTCGTGGAACTACCTTTGTTTCTGTTTAAATGTCTATTCAACCATTTATCGTGTTATTCATTAAAAAATCAAGTAATACATAAAGGACTAAGGCTTGTACCAATTCTGACTAACTGCAGAGATTCTCTGATTTGAATAATCAACTTAACAAAAGTAACTCTTCATGAATTCAGGTTTACTGCGTCTACCATCTACTGTCTACTCTTGGTACTTTCCATACTTTGCCAATAGCTCCAGACCCTGTGCCCCGTTTATTTCCTGCAGAATATTTCGCATCCACTTATCCAGTCATGGTTATGATTAACCCAAATGCACTTGTCAATTTTTTTTCTCGTTATTCAGATCTTGCTGTGCTGTATAGGGACATTAATTATTCAGTGCTATTGTGATCTGGGATCTGTGCATGTGAGCCACCACAATGACCTAAATCAAAGTCACTCACAATGAACAGCCTGATCAAGTTCTCTGTCTCCGCTACTATGGTATGTATAAATTTTGATCCAAATTATAGTAGTATTATTATCTGTACATTATATCAACCTTGAAAGGCTTCTGCTTTCTGTTTTCTTCTTCCTAATGCTCTCTGAACTTGGCCATTTTCAGGGAATTTTGCCTTGTGCCAAAACCAAACCTGGGTGAGTCTTGTCAGTTTGGCACTGAGCTGGAGTAGATTATTTTGAACGATTTTCTTCGCTACTGCTGGACCCTACTTCCATGTGAGTACCAAAATCTCCCAACTTTACAAAAAGGAACCAGTGCTACTATATTTATACACCATTACAGTTGTGCCGAGGTCTGGCTTGTCGGTGGCTAAGCAGCTTGGCCAACTGCAGCCGTGCCGGACCGAACACAGATAAGTGCTAGCTAACATGCGCATAAGCTGATCTGATGATTTGTAGTAACTCTTGTGCCACTTGGTACAGTGGGGAGATATCTAATCCAACCATGCCACCACTACCACGTGAACAGTAGAAAATTCGAGTGATAGACATAGAAGATACCATTTTGATCTGCTGTTTAGGTTAGTTAAACTACTGACTCGAACTCTGAGCAGAAGTAGTAAAATATTCCACATAAAATCAGTGAACTAGAAATGGAGGAGATAACGACTTCTTTTTCACAGCGATGTGATTTTCCTGTGCTGTTCTTTCCTTGGTTAGATTAGGATATTTTCCAGCGAAACTATATTACAAGCTGACAATATTTGTTCCGTTGGACACGCATCCACCTCACACACAACACACAAAACACACCACACGTACCAGGTTCCTGAAACCAAATAACTGGGCTAGCTATGTACAACCACCAATGCAATACAGATAAAAATAATCTCAGCCACGCGGAGGTGTCTTCCTGGTACAATCCACATGGCACGCGGGTTCTTCTCAATTGGCAAATCGCAAACCTGCACCTGCAGCTGAGCTGCTTGCTAAAAACCTTACTCCTGAGTACTACACAGGAGGCCCAGTGTCGGAGGCGACGCTTATTGAAGGAGGAATCGTATGTGGAACATCTGTTTTCGCATATCATGATTGGGGATCGTCGGAGGAATCATCCGTGGGCATCCAGAACCTGTTGGTGAACCAGCGGGATTCCGCCGCCACGGCGGCGCCATCCTGGTTGCGGTGCCACGCGTAGTACGCGTGCGTCCGGTTCCTGATGTCCAGGATCGCGTGCCCGAAGCTCGCCTCCCTGAACGCTGAGTAGCTTGGCTGCGGCTCCGACATGCTGCAGCATCCCACAAACAAATTGAAACACAGGTCAGTGGATTGCTGTTAATCAAAACTCGATCTATATATGCATATATGTTGGGTTACTAGTAGATGCAAAAATGGTCAATCTTACTTGGTGGCCAGCCCTCCCTGGTTTCCTCCGTCGCCGATGGTTATGTAGACAGGCGCAGACAGGTCTCGGACCGGGGAGCACAGCCCATTTGCAACATTTGATATCCTATGCTGCAACCAAAGAACAAATTAAGTTGTGCGTCAGGATTGAGGTGTTTGTAATGCTAAGCACAAGAACGAAGCACATTAAACTGATGCATTATTACGATAAATTACCGTCCGTTCGTAGGCATGGACATGCCCTGCAAACACAAGATCAACTTTGTACTTGACAAATAATGTCTCGTACACCACCCTCATGCTCTCGCCTTCCATGTAGTGGTAGTTGTAGCTGTTGTACCATGGAGCGTGCACCAGAACCATCAGCCATGGCGTCTTGCTCCTGTTCACCTTGGCGAGCTCAGCTCGAAGCCACGTGTACTGAGGAGTAAATTTTCCTGCCAAACAAAACAGATCTCTCAAGTTACTACCTTCATCCCTAGTACTGGCCTAACTACTGGCCAAAGCAAACAAACCGAATTATTCTTTCCTTCACAAGTGACCCTACGCCGTGTAACAACTGATGGTGAAAATTGTATATTTGTTACAGCAGAGGCAGAAAAACATGGCATACCGTATGCGGAATATGACGCCAGCACAATGACATAAGCAGAAGCTCTTTTGATGGAATACCAGTAAGGTGCTGTGCTGCCGGAGGACCTGTAAGGGGTGGGATACCTTTGGCTGTATGGCTTGAATGGCTTAGTTTCCCCCTGCAAGCAGCCAGCAATATGCATAACTAAATGAACTTTTAGTTATACACATTTGAACTCGAAGAAGTTATCCTTACAAGTTCAGGAGCAAAATCGATGTCATGGTTTCCAGCTGTCCAGATCCAGGGCTGGTATGCAAGATTCCTCTCTACAAATCTTCCCCATGTATCCCACCTTGCATTATCATGATTCGGGTACTTATCTGCATATGTCAGGTCCCCGAGAAAAAGAACCGCCTGCGCTTTGGAATTTGACTCGTAATGAGCGAGAGTCACATTCGAGTCAAAACTCTGACCAAGATCACCTAAACACAACAGTATTTCTCAGAATTTGGTGAATGTGTATACTGATAAAGAACTAGCATGTATAAAGACTCATAACCGAGCACATTCGACAATACCTATCAGACCAAATGTATATGGAACATCTGGGCCACTCTTCGGAGGAGTCCTGAACCAAAATTTCCTCATTGTTTCTTGAGTCCCAACGGCATAATAATACTTTGTGTCAAACTGTAACAAATTCATAATTAAGCATTGAATCAAGGCTCCAACCTTTACAAAATATAGGCAATAACTTTTTGATGAGCTGATAATTAACCTTCAATTTCTTTATTGTACAATGATGAATGTATCCTGAGGTATAGTTGTAGAACGTATACTGCGATAACTTGGCCTTTGCAGAACGGTTGAGGTTGTCTTCTGAAGTCCCGTAAAGCACTGTGCTTGATCCAGGCTCTGTTGGTGTCACCCATGAGATTATCATGGCTGTACCATTATGGTCGCCTTGTGTGATATGAACCTATTAGAGCATGGCACCAATCAATATGATAGGGGAGAATAAACCACGGTGGCGACCACATGCATATATCGTACTATTGTTTACTCCAATAAATATATTTTATAATTATATAGAGTAGAAATAAGACACATCAATATCCTAAAAAAGGCATCATCATGTTGTTAGAGCTGTTAAATGTTTATATTTTTAAGAAGCTCAGAGTTACATCTTGGAGATGGTATCTATGTCTAAGACGTGACATATTTAAGAATGAACTTAGAATGTCAATATTTCGTAATTGAGAGAGTAAATGACGAAAGAAATTGATTAGGACAAGGTACATGGAAATCCTCTCTATGTAGTTTCCCTACCGGTCAACAAGATTATCTTTATTCACTCGCTTAACATAATATTTTTTGTTAATCCACTGAAAAGTTATTAAGATCTTCAAATGGTTACACAAGCACTCAATCACATTATCATACGGTGCTGTTGTTTACTCCATTCAAATGGCATCCTCATATTCCTAATATGTGTTCACAACAAACCATATTTATTGTATTAAGCACATATGAAGAACAAAAAATAAATAGATACACGGTATAGAAAATCATTTGGTAGAAGTTTTCGCGACGATCTTAGTAACTATTCCGAAAAGCGAGAAATTATTATTTACACATAACATACATGTTTTGTTAATACCAAATCGATCTAAAATTGACTAGTATAATCCGAGGTTTGATCTCACACTAGAGTAACATGAATAGAACTACATCCTAGCTTGGAACATACACTCAGTATCACCGCGTACAACAGACACATGTATTCAGAGCGTGTCAACTTGGCGCCCGGGCTCCATGGAGCCCGGTATTTTTAGAAAAAAGAAAAATAATATAAATATGTTTCATTATGGTTTTGGTTATATGGATATATTCATATGATTTATAGATATGCTAAGTTTCATGAAATATTGAGAATTTTGGGCTAATAACACATTTGTGGCTCTGAAAAGAGAAAAAATTATTGTTTTGATCCCCACATTTGTCTTTTTTGTGTGATCACATATAATAATAGATTTTGATGAAACTTGGGTCATATATAGCAGACATGTATACGTAGTCGTACGATTTTCATCGAGAGTTTATTGAGATTTGAAAATGTGGTTTTCAGTTTTTTAACATAAAGGGATCTACTGAGCTCGGTCTCCAATTGGACTTTTCCCATGTTTTTTGCATACAAGATTAATTATCATCCAACAAATTAAAGATGATAAAAGGTGTCTCACACACAAATGATATTTTATTTAGCATAATATTTATGTGACTATGAACATGTCAATTATAATAGCATACGATAAGTTGTATAGAACCATAAAAACTATAGTTTAGACAAAATCAGATGTTGCCCTCGCATTTACGAGGGCCACCGTGCTAGGTAACTATTAAAGAAGATCATTAGTAGAATGATGAAAAAATCATGTGAGACAAAAAGTGAAATAACTAAAAAATGTAAACTGAACTCAAGTATTGAAAGAAGCAATGAAGTGATAATTTCCAAATCGTCCAGAAAGGATGTGCTTGTGCTCCGTCCACAAGTACACAACGTAGGAATTATTCAAAAGTCAAAACTTTCTATAAGTTTGACTAGGCATTTATACGAAAATATTAAGATCTAGAATACAACATCAATACCAATAGCTTTACTATAAGTTATATTTTATAATGTATTTAATGTATATTGTAGGTGATAATATTACCATCTAAACAATATTTGGTCAAACGTAGCAAGATTTGACTTTGGACTAAATTCATACGCCGAGAATTCATAGACAAAGGGAGTATCACAGTATCGGAGTAAGCAGCCTAGCATGCACGCTCTAGGACAAACACGAGTAAAGAATCAGAAACACACTACATCTAATTACATCGGGGTTTCAAAATAATTGTACTCCGTACTAAATCACCGGCAGCCTGGGTTTACCTGCTGCGGCGCATTGCGGCCGGCCGGAGTGCGGAAGACGTCGGCGTCGAGGGGCATGTCCAAGGCCTCGTCGAGCTGCCGCCGGTACTTGCTGGTCTGGCCGGCATGGCACGTGACGCCCAGCAGCAAGACGGCGCAGGCGACCGCCGCCGCGCCGATCCTGTTGCTCACCACCTTCATTCCCACCGGCCACAGGGCCTCCTCCTCTTCTTGTTAGCTTCTTGTCGTGGCTTGTTGGAGGTTGTACTCCGAGGAAGGGGGGAATTAGATCACTTGTTCGATGTCGTGATTAATAAGGTGGTCGAGCTCATTCGAGGTGACTTCGTGGTTTAAACTTTGAACTGGCAAGGAAGTTCATTTTGTATCACAATTTTGGAGGCAATGACCTTCGAAATGATTTGTTACTAGTTTCTTCTTCTTTCTTTAAGGAACAAGGGAGGCGTTCCACCGATTTCATGAGAGCAACGAGGAGTTCCATATTCATAACAAAAGAAAAAAGAAAGAATCTCGGCTAATTACACTGCCTCTTCCTTCACACGGAAAGCCACATGAAGTAAATCCAAGCTCTAGTCTTGACAAGTATGACGATTTCTCTACCTACGTCTCATACTGTCATGCAACGTATATATACGGGAGGACGCGGTCATATATGTTGTTATACTAGATCGGAAACGGTGGTGTTGCTTTGTCAAACAAATTAGTATTACCATTTCGTTGTTTTCCAGCGTTACCTGCTACCTCAGAAGTTGTAGCAGTATGTTCAGCACCTTGTTGATTAACATAATATGTACTACAGGATCTCATTTAGGCTCCTGTAAAAGGCAAATGATGAAAGGACCTAGATGTCGTCTAGAGCGGGATTGAACAGTCAATCTAAAACAATTACGTTTTGATTTGTATAAACGCGGAAGTTAACTAGATGTTTTATTTATCAAGCACAAAACTTAAATAACCTAAGCTCAAATATGTGCAACAAATTATGCTTGAAAGATGTAAATAACCATGTGCTAGCAATATATACAAGATAGAAGTAGAAGACATCTTTTTGAATTTTTGGTTTATGAAAGACAACTAACAAAAAATAAATCTAAGAGCGTATATCCTAGCGATACCTCCATGGCAATGGCGTCATAAAAGGTGCTTGATGGATAAGGCGAAGGCATCTACCAATTTGTTGGGACTCCAAGTGCATAGTGGTGTCGCAAGCGGACTCTTCCCGACAAGGATTCGGGATTTATATCGAACAAAAGAGTTCAATGTAGCGGGTCTACTCCTTCCGAACAATCTGTTATCTCCAACTCCAGCGAAGCAGGTGTCAAGTACATTGGTGTAATTAGATACAACTAGAAACAATAGAAAAAATATTTGTCTTTTTAAAATAAATAATTACAAAGTTTTAAACAACTAGTAAAATAAAGTAAAAGTTGTTTCTTATATGCTAATTGGGCAGGAGTTCATGGATTCACTTGATCACTCTATAAGAAACATGGTGGCACAAAACAACAAGCATATAACTGAGAAAAAGCTTGTTGAATACAAAATTCTTGTTTCACGATCTTCAAAACTATTGATAATATATATGGGCATCCCGTTCTAATATCAAGGTTGGTGGGTCGTTCGCACGTCTGCTAATACTCCCAAGTGAGGTTGTTGTTAGCACACTCGGAATTAAGTATAAAGACAAAGTATTTATTTTAAGTTCTATGACAATGATGAAGTAGCATCAGACTCGTAGGTTCCTATCTCCCTTTTCCCCTAGTGGGCTTTCCGAAGAAGGTAGCCAACATGCCTTGGTGTGTTTACTCTTTCTGTAACTGAGCTAATAACACTACAAGATCCAGCCCAACCAAAGCACACGATGGCCCACACATGTATCTCACAGATAAAATTTAGCAGCAAAAAGGAGTTAATAATATGACTATAATAATATATCAAAGATAAACATGTAAGAAGATTGCATATGAATAAATCATCTCATAAGATAAAGATCCACTGATTCAAATACATGATACTGACCATAATTGCGTAGGACAGCTCATATGAAAACAATGGTAACACATAGAGAGTTTCGATCAACCTACTGCCACAAACCCGTAGTTCGGACACGGACTACTCCCGAGTCTAAGGAGAAAGTAGAGATGCAGTCGCGAGAGATTCATACAGAAATTTTCTCTCCAATCTTGCTCAGGTGGTGGCCTTCGGTCTATCTTTTTCGTGTCATGTCTCTCTCATGAAAAAAAAACCCGAGGGAGTATGTAAGGAGTTTTTAGGCCAAGATGGAGCTCTCGGTCAAAGGGTGGCATGCAGCTGACAACAATATGTCAGATATGTGGCCGCATGGCTATACCATAGTGGTGGGCCCCATGGTCTGCCACTTTGGCCTCTCGGGTGGTTCCGGTGCATGTCCTCTTTGTTTACTATAAAAAACTTCTGTGAGATTTCCCCCCATTTAGGGCATGTTTGATTCGTAGGATAGGAAAGATGTAGGAATAGGAAAAGCATAGGATTACAATGTCATGCACACTCCAATCTTATAGGATTTGGTCTGTACCAAAGTTTGTTTGATTCCACCAAAGGAATTGTAAAAAGAGTTTGGAGTGGATGTTAGAATTCCTATGGGAAGTAGTACAAAAGATTCCTTAGGAAACGTTGTTATATGCGCTTTTAGGATCATCTAGGCTAGAATCAATCACGGTAGCACTTTGACTGTGGAGATGTTGACATGTACCTGAGAGAGGAGAGATCGGTGAGGGAGAAGGGTAGCGGTGGTGCTTCCCGTCGGCACAGCGCAAACCCTAATCGGTGGGTGTGTCGGTGGGAGGCAGCGGTGCACGGTGAACCTCGTCAGTTGTGCCACCAGCCCCCCCACCTCTTTATACTCGCGCTGGCGACAGGGGCCCACCGACCATTAAGGGTCGGGCGCCCCCGATTAGGGTGCTAATCAAGGGGTTTGATCGAGCCGTTGGGCTCGGTCAATTGAGATCAATCTAACATTCTCCCCCTTGATCTCAACTTTTCTTTTAACTTTATACTTTATACTTTACTCGTTTCATCACGGATTAGTACATAGAGCATGCTTCATCGTCACAGCTCAATTGCCGATAGAATCAGACAGCCACCATATACTTTTCTATTTTGAAACAAATTCTGTTACTTTTGGGCCTCTGTAATCCAGGAATCATAGGCTTTCCATTAAACCCATGTCGACTGCGTGTTCCATGAACACGCTGGGTGGTAAGCCTTTCGTAAGCGGATCCGCAAGCATATCCTTTGTCCTTATATGCTCGAGACTTATAGTTTGATTCTGGATTTTACCTTTCACAACATAATACTTTATCTCTATTGGTTTGATAGCTTTACTCGACTTGTTGTTGTGAGTATAGAATACTGCGGGCTGGTTGTCACAGTACATCTTTAGTGGTTTGTCAATACAATCTACCACTTTCAAGTCGGGTATCAACTTCTTTGACCATATCACCTGCCTTGTGGCCTCATAAGTTGCTATAAATTCTGCATACATGATGCAACTATTATCTGTTTGGAGCTCCAGCGAGAGTTAACACGTATCCTGAAGTGGATTTTATATCATCTCTATCTCCCGCAAAATCTACGTCTGAATACCCTCTTATTTCTAGGGAATCAGATCGTCTGTATGTTAGCATGAGGTCTTTTTGCGCCTTGCACATAACGCAATGCTTTCTTTACCATATTCCAGTGCTCTTGGCCTGGATTTTCTTGATATCTACCGAGTACCCCGGTGATAAAAGCTAAGTCAGGGCGAGTGCACACTTGTGCATACTGTAAGCTTCCAACAGCCGAAGCATAATGGTATTCCTTTCATTTGATCGATCTCATACTTGGTTCTTGGGACATTGAAATTTCCCAAAACTGTCGCCCTTGACTATAGGAGCAGGTGAGGTACTACTTTTATGCATATATACTTCTTTAGAACCTTTTCTAAATATGCCTTTTGTGATAGTCCTAGCACTCCATTCTTTCTATCCCGGTGAATTTCTATGCCCAAAACATATGAAGCTTCACCAAGATCTTTCATATCAAAATTTGAGGACAAGAACTTCTTTGTTTCTAGTAGCAGACTGACATCATTGCTCGCAAGCAGAATATCATCCACATACAGAATTAGGAAAATATATTTCCCACTTTTAAACTTTGCATAAATGCAGTTGTCCTCAACATTCTCTTTAAAACCAAAACTTTTAATTGTATTATTGAACTTTAAATACCACTGTCTAGAGGCTTGCTTTAACCCACAAATGGATTTCTTTAAGCGGCATCCCATATGTTCCTTCCCCTCCATGAAAAAACCCGTGGGTTGTTTCATGTAAACATTTTCTTCTAAATCTCCATTTAGAAATGCCGTCTTTACATCCATTTGATGCAACTCTAAATCAAAATGCGCAACTAGTGCCATGATGATTCTGAAGGAATCCTTACATGAGACCGGAGAAAAAGTCTCATTGTAATCTACTCCCTCTCTTTGCGTAAAGCCTTTTGCCACAAGTCGCGCTTTATACTTTTCAACGTTTCCATTGGAGTCATACTTAGTTTTGTAGACCCATTTGCAGCCTACTGTTTTGGCTCCTTTAGGAATTTCCTCTAAGTCCCAAACATTGTTAGAACTCATCGATTTCATCTCGTCTTCCATGGCTTCCAGCCACTTCGAAGAGTGAACGCTTCTCATGGCTTCTTCATATGAAGTGGGATCTTCTTCCATATGAACTGTTTCTGTATTATAAACTTTATAATCACTAGAAATAGCAGATTTCCTAGCTCTTTTAGACCTTCTGAGAGTCTCATTCTCTGGCACATCATGTGTCTCAACGTGCGACTCTTCTTCTAAATGTGGCTGTCGTCTCCCTTTCATGCTCAACAACGGGTTGAGTCGGCTCCTGACGGACAGGTTCCGAATCTTGCCTCGTTGTGGTCACGGGTGGAGTTACAACAGGTGCTTGCACCACAACCTCAGGGATTGTCGGTGCAGGTACAACAGGTAGGGCGAAAAATGGCTCATGGATCATCGGAAAAGGTGCACACACCCTCTTCTCCTCAAGATCAATTTTCCGGCCTACCATGCTCCCCCTCATCATTTCGTCCTCCAAGAAGACCGCGTGTCTCGTTTCTACAAACTTGTGTGTCTGTCTGCACAGTAGAAACGATAACCTTTTGATCTATCAGGATAGCCAATGAAATGGCAAGTTACTGTTTTGGGGTCTAACTTTGCAATGTGGGATTAAAAACTTTTGCCTCAGCTGGGCTCCCCCAGACTTTCAAGTGGCGTAGAGAAGGAACTTTCCCTGTCCACAACTCGTACGGTGTTTTGGGCACCGACTTACTTGGTACTCTGTTGAGAATGTGAATGGCGGTTTTTAACGCCTCCATCCATAATCCCAATGGCAGTGTGGAATAACTCATCATACTGCGCACCATATCCATAAGAGTACGGTTACGCCTTTCAGCTACTCCATTTTGCTGTGGTTCGCCCGGCATAGAATACTGGGCGACTATTCCATTTTCCTGTAAAAACCTTGCAAAAGGTCCAGGTACTTGACCATATGGAGTGTGCCGACCGTAGTACTCCCCCCCACGGTCGGACCTGACTATTTTAATTCTTTTATCATGTTGATTTTCAACTTCAGCTTTGAATATTTTAAATTTATCCAATGCTTCAGATCTTTCTTTAATTGGATAAATATAACCATATCGGGAGTAATCATTGTGAATGTTATGAACGAGTCATAACCATCCACACTTTTCACGGAAATGGTCCACATATATCAGTGTGAATAATTTCTAGTGTCGCTGTGCTTCGGTTTGCACCCTTTTTAATTTGTTTTACATACTTTCCTTTTATGCAATCTATGCATTGTTTATATCTGAAACTCTAACGGAGGAAGAATATCATTTTTAACGAGGCTTTCTATTCTTCCCCTCGAAATATGGCCTAATCGACAGTGCCATAACTTCGACGAGTCATGAGTTCACTTTCTTTTCTTTTGTTCACACAGAAAACACTTTTTCACATAGTGATAACAAATAAAGCTCATTGTGAAGAAAGCAGCACCCACATAAGCATTATTAAACCCTATGGCACGCTTGCCATGTCCAAAATAACACTCATAGTTATCTTTGTCCACACGGGATACACTTATCAAGTTTCTGTGTAATGAAGGCTTTTAGTCTTTCCTCTTCTTGCACACACATGGCTATAGTCTTTTCTACGTCCCATTTTTCTGGAGACATGTTGTAATTGACGACAAAGCAGTCAAACTATTGAGGCAGTGAAGCCATCACCAAGTGAACAAGGAGTGCAGCCTTTAGCTTCAAATCAGCATCCATGGGCTTAATCTTAGCTGCCATGTTGCTCATCCGGAGTCCCTTATGCCAAGTGCACCTCCATTGTATTTTTCTGTCACCAGCTGTTTCAGCAACTGGGGCATATGTCTTTTGAGGAACCAGTGAACTGGCTCTTTATCTTTTCTAGAAACTCCCATGCGTAAGCACACTCTGCAATTGAGCCCGCAATAGCGTTCTCAATTGTGTTCTTTTGTTGGTATTAACCCACTTTTGGTTCTCTAGGGTATATGCCATCTCCAATAGAGCATGGTCCCTTTTCTTTTCCTGCCATGCAGCATCATCATCTCTTCTTCTTAAAACCACGATGATGTGTGACCATAACAATAATTGCATGTATTAATCCAACGTTGGTATAGACTAAAACATACAACTGTTTATGCAATTAAGTCTATATCACCGTTGGGCAGATAATAGAGATAAATGCACATATTATTGCAACAAAACACGATCATGTTATTTATAACGTTGGTCATAAAATAACAGAACCATAATTGTTTCAATAATCACTTTAACATGCTCTTGTAATTTAATTCTTTCTTTATTTCTATTTGCACTTTAAGAGCACTTTTATATATTTGCAGCAGAAAAACATGAATAAAATTCATGAACTTTATACTTTTCATAACCATTTCTGTCACTGTTTGTGCAATTAAAACTATATCACCGTTGGGCAATAAGAGAAATAAATGCACCTTTTAACACATAATAAACAAATCATAATCATGCTATTAACAACGTTGGTCATTTAATAACATATCATAATCATCTTTAATATCACTTTAATCAAGCTTTTAATTCTCACTTTAAATCATGATAATGCTATTAACAACGTTGGTCAATTAATAACAGAATCATAATCATCATAAATATCACTTTATCACGCTTTTAATTCTCACTTTAAATCATGATAATGCTATTAATAACGTTGGTCAATTAATAACAAAATCATAATTAGCATTAATATCATTTTAATCATGTTTTTAATTTTCACTTTATTGCTTTTATGCAATTTCTTTTAACTATTTTTGCAGCGGAAAAAAATATGAATAAAATTCACAAAACTTTATACTTTTCAGAAACATTTCTGTGTACTTTCATATTTTCTAAACAAATATTCGTTGGAATAATTTGAATAGAAAACTTTGGATAAAATTTGCTCAAAAACTGAACAAAAATTATAAAAAAAACTGTGTTCTTAAAAATAAACAGAGAACAAACCCTGTTTCTTGCGTGCCAGCCCAGCCCACGGCCTGCTGCTGCGCGCTGCTCTGTGGCGGCAGATAGCGGCCCGTCTATCGCTCCGGGCGGCCCACAGCCCGCCCGTGCTCTTTGCTCTGTGCGTCGCCCACTGGCCTGCTCGAAGCGGCCCACAGCCCAGCTAGCGTACGCGCCGCTCATCTCTGGCCGTCGGATGAGAGCCGACGGCTGAGCGCGGTCTTCGCCAGATCAAAACCAGGCCGAAACGGCCTCCTCCGAAAACCCTAGCGCCATTCTTCTTTCACTCCCGTCTCTGTCACCCGCTCGACGGCGGCGACCCGTGGAGGAGATGAGCCCGTCCCCGGCGGCTCGCCGGCGACGGTGCGACGGCGAGGAGTTGCGCCAGCGCGCCGAGCCCCTCCCCCTTTACCTTTTCCCCATCCACGGCCACCAAAACACAGAGAGAGAGAGGAGCTCTACGTTCCCCACTGCTCCCTCCGCGCCGGCGTGCCCGTGCTCTGGAGACGGCGACGGCCGCTGGCGCGCGCCGCTCTCTGTGGCATCCGTTGCCATCCCCCTCGCCGGTCGCGTGTCCCCCTCATGGTGAGCGCGCCGCCGTCGAGCGGTTTGGCCGCGGTGCCCCCTTTCTCCTTTTCTTTTCCCCTTGCAGGGGTAGTGTTCTTCTTCCAACACCTCGGCATGCCGATGCGTGTCGAATAGAGAGGAACATGTGCGGCCCCGGTGAGGCGGCACTCTTTGCCGGCGAGCCCAAAGGCCTGCGCACGGTAAGATCTTTTTCCCTCTTTTGCCTCTCTCTCTGTTAGGGTTAGGGTTTGGGAATTTTTCTTTTTCGGATTTCTTTTGGAAGGGATGAACCAGGGAATTTCTTTTCAATTCTTTCTACCGAAAAGATCTAGGTCTGGATGTACTCTGATACCAATGTTATATGCGCTTTTAGGATCATCTAGGCTAGAATCAATCACGGTAGCACTTTGACTGTGGAGATGTTGACATGTACCTGAGAGAGAGGAGAGATCGGTGAGGGAGAAGGGTAGCGGTGGTGCTTCCCGTCGGCACAGCGCAAACCCTAATCGGTGGGTGTGTCGGTGGGAGGCAGCGGTGCACGGTGAACCTCGTCAGTTGTGCCACCAGCCCCCCCCCCCCCACCTCTTTATACTCGCGCTGGCGACAGGGGCCCACCGACCATTAAGGGTCGGGCGCCCCCGATTAGGGCGCTAATCAAGGGGTTTGATCGAGCCGTTAGGCTCGGTCAATTGAGATCAATCTAACAAACGTTCCTATAGGATCCAATCCTACAAATCAAACAAGCAAGAAAGGAAAATTTACTATAGGATTGAATCCTACAAAAATCCTATGCAATTCCTTTGAATCAAACAAGCCCTTACTCGGTTTTCGAAGGTTTCCGAAATGTCAAAATATATGGAAATTCCCATAAGTCAAGTAAACTTTTGAAGAAAATATAATAATCATGGCAAATAGCATTAATATAATAGAGTAAACTTCAAAAGGCGTAGATATATATTGGACGTATCAACCCCTCGCCTAGTTTTGGGAGGGGCCTGGCTGCGGGATTTGAAACCGTGCAAATCCAAAAAGGGCCCCTTGGCTGAAATATACTAGACTAAATCTGGTGTAGTATTGCGACTCTGTTTTGAGACCGTCGAAATCTGAAAACAAACGGCTAATGTTCGTTTGATGTACTGTAAAGGACTAGTTTTTCAAGTAGAATCTGATGGTTTGTGTATTTTATCTAACATTGTATTTGAGCGGATTTCACCTAACATTGTTGCTATCATTGTCCTAACAGAAGAAGTGGCACCTAACAATTATTGTTGTAAAAGATGATTCTGTCTTTAACCATTATTTAGCAAAGGCGTTAAAGTTTCTTGAACGGAATATGGTTCGTGGAACTACCTTAGTTCATGTTTAACTGTCTGTGCAACCATTTATCGTGGTATTTAATTTGTAAAAATCAAGTAATACAGGAACGACTAAGGCTTGTAGCAAAGCTTAGATAATTGTAGACATTCTTGAATCAACTTAACAAAAGTACAAAATGCTTCATGAACTCAGGTGCGCTGTGTGTATTGTCTAGTGTCTACTCTTGGTACTTCTCATGCTATGCCGATAGCTACTCCTCCGTCCCATAATAAGTGTCTCAAATTTGCTTAAAAGTGGGTGTACCTAGCCATGTTTCATGTATAGATATATTCATTTTGTGGCAAACTTGAGACACTTATTTTTGAACGGAGGGAGTACAAATCTCCATATCCAGATATTGTTCTGCTACATAGGGACATAAATTATTCCGTGCTGTTGTGATCTGGGATCCGTGCATGTGAGCTACCCAATGACCTAAATTAAAGCCACTCGCAGTAAACAACCTGGATGTCTCTGGTACTATGATGTGCATAAATTTTTGCCCGAGCTAGTATTATCTGTAGTTCTGTACGATGCTATCAACCGTAAATGGTTTCTGCTTTCTGGTTTTTTCTTCCTAATGCTCTCTGAACTTTTCTATTTTCAGGGGATTTTGCCTTGTCTCAAGCCTGGTTTTGTCAGTTTGTCACCGAGCTGGAGTAGATTGTTTTCCACGAATTTTTTTGTACTCCATGGGCCTTACTGCTGTGAGTACCAAAATCTCCCAACTCATAAAAAGAACCAGTGCTACTTTAGCATTTATACACCATTGCAGTTGTGCGGAGCTCTGCTTGTCGGTGGCTAAGCAGCTTGTGCAACTGCAACCGTGCAGGGCAGGACTGAAGCTGATCTGATCATTTATAGTAAACCGTGTTGGCACTCGGTACAGTGAGGAAATATATCCATACCATATCTAATGCCACCATGCCACCACTCCGTGCACATACCACATGAACAGTACTGGAAAAAATTAAGAAGTAGATGTCTAAGATACCATAATGATCTCCTGTTTAGGTTAATCAAACTACTGACTTGGATCCTGAACAGAAGTAACAGAATAATCCACACATAAAACCAGTGCAATAGAAAGGAGGAGAAAGTGATTTTTTCCAAACGGAGACAATTTTTTTTGACTCGTCTCATTAATTAAGAAAAGTTTACAAGAAAAATTAAGGTGGGGCCGAGAGGCTACATGATAAAGTGTTTACTCTCGCGGCATCATGCATTTCACGCTTGCTAAAATCCAACACATACGTCTCGTGGCATGAATGAAATCTTTAGTGACTTCTTTTTTCAGTATATGATGTGACTTCTCTTTGTTGTTCTTTCCATGGGTTAGACTAACATGGCAGTTTACTGACGGTGCGTTTCTGGCCGTCGGGAAAAGCTGTGCCGACGGGTTATGTCTGTGCCGACGGCCAGGTGGCCTATGCCTACAGGGCCCTATGCCGACCACCCTGTGCCGACGGTGACCGTCGGCATAGGTGTGTGCCGACGGCATCGGGACCTTTGCCGACGGGCTTCGGCCGTCGGCACAGCTGGTCATTCCTGTAGTGAAGCCCGTCGGCACAGTTGGTCATTCCTGTAGTGAATATTACCATCTCATCAATATTTGGTCAAACGTAGCAAGATTTGACTTTGGACTAAATTCATACGCCGAGAATTCATAGACAAAGGGAGTATCACAGTATCGGAGTAAGTAGCCTAGCATGCACGCTCTAGGACAAACACGAGTAAAGAATCAGAAACACAATACATCTAATTACATCGGGGTTTCAAAATAATTGTACTCCGTACTAAATCACCGGCAGCCTGGGTTTGCCTGCTGCGGCGCATTGCGGCCGGCCGGAGTGCGGAAGACGTCGGCGTCGAGGGGCATGTCCAAGGCCTCGTCGAGCTGCCGCCGGTACTTGCTGGTCTGACCGGCATGGCACGTGACGCCCAGCAGCAAGACGGCGCAGGCGACCGCCGCCGCGCCGATCCTGTTGCTCACCACCTTCATTCCCACCGGCCACAGGGCCTCCTCCTCTTCTTGTTCGCTTCTTGTCGTGGCTTGTTGGAGGTTGTACTCCGAGGAAGGGGGGGGGGGGGGGGGATTAGATTACTTGTTCGATGTCGTGATTAATAAGGTGGTCGAGCTCATTCGAGGTGACTTCGTGGTTTAAACTTTGAACTGGCAAGGAAGTTCATTTTGTATCACAATTTTGGAGGCAATGACCTTCGAAATGATTTGTTACTAGTTTCTTCTTCTTTCTTTAAGGAACAAGGGAGGCGTTCCACCGATTTCATGGGAGCAACGAGGAGTTCCATATTCATAACAAAAGAAAAAAGAAAGAGTCTCGGCTAATTACACTGCCTCTTCCTTCACACGGAAAGCCACATGAAGTAAATCCAAGCTCTAGTCTTGACAAGTATGACGATTTCTCTACCTACGTCTCATACTGTCATGCAACGTATATATACGGGAGGACGCGCTCATATATGTTGTTATACTAGATCGGAAACGGTGGTGTTGCTTTGTCAAACAAATTAGTATTATCATTTCGTTGTTTTCCAGCGTTACCTGCTACCTCAGAAGTTGTAGCAGTATGTTCAGCACCTTGTTGATTAACATAATATGTACTACGGGATCTCATTTAGGCTCCTGTAAAAGGCAAATGATGAAAGGACCTAGATGTCGTCTAGAGCGGGATTGAACAGTCAATCTTAAACAATTACGTTTTGATTTGTATAAACGCGGAAGTTAACTAGATGTTTTATTTATCAAGCACAAAACTTAAATAACCTAAGCTCAAATATGTGCAACAAATTATGCTTGAAAGATGTAAATAACCATGTGCTAGCAATATATACAAGATAGAAGTAGAAGACATCTTTTTGAATTTTTGGTTTATGAAAGACAACTAACAAAAAATAAATCTAAGAGCATATTTCCTAGCGATACCTCCATGGCAATGGCGTCATAAAAGGTGCTTGATGGATAAGGCGAAGACATCTACCACTTTGTTGGGACTCCAAGTGCATAGTGGTGTCGCGAGCGAACTCTTCCTGACAAGGACAATTCGGGGTTTATATCGAACAAAAGAGTTCAATGTAGCGGGTCTACTCCTTCCGAACAATCTGTTATCTCCAACTCCAGCGAAGCAGGTGTCAAGTACATCGGTGTAATTAGATACAACTAGAAACAATAGAAAAAATATTTGTCTTTTTGAAATAAATAATTACAAAGTTTTAAACAAGTAGTAAAATAAAGTAAAAGTTGTTTCTTATATGCTAATTGGGCAGGAGTTCATGGATTCACTTGATCACTCTATAGGAAACATGGTGGCACAAAATAACAAGCATATAACTGAGAAAAAGCTTGTTGAATACAAAATTCTTGTTTCACGATCTTCAAAACTATTGATAATCTATATGGGCATCCCGTTCTAATATCAAGGTTGGTGGGTCGTTCGCACGTCTGCTAATAACTCCCAAGTGAGGTTGTTGTTAGCACACTCGGAATTAAGTATAAAGACAAAATATTTATTTTAAGTTCTATGACAATGATGAAGTAGCATCGGACTCGTAGGTTCCTATCTCCCTTTTCCCCTAGTGGGCTTTCCGAAGAAGGTAGCCAACATGCCTTGGTGTGTTTACTCTTTCTGTAACTGAGCTAATAACACTACAAGATCCAGCCCAACCAAAGCACACGATGGCCCACACATGTATCTCACAGATAAAATTTAGCAGCAAAAAGGAGTTAATAATATGACTATAATAATATATCAAAGATAAACATGTAAGAAGATTGCATATGAATAAATCATCTCATAAGATAAAGATCCACTGATTCAAATTCATGATAATGACCATAATTGCGTAGGACAGCTCATATGAAAACAATGGTAACACATAGAGAGTTTCGATCAACCTACTGCCACAAACCCATAGTTCGGACACGGACTACTCCCGAGTCTAAGGAGAAAGTAGAGATGCAGTCGCGAGAGATTCATACAGAAATTTTCTCTCCAATCTTGCTCAGGTGGTGGCCTTCGGTCTATCTTTTTCGTGTCATGTCTCTCTCGTGAAAAAAAAAACCCGAGGGAGTATGTAAGGAGTTTTTAGCCCAAGATGGAGCTCTCGGTCAAAGGGTGGCATGCAGCTGACAACAATATGGCAGATATGTGGCCGCATGGCTATACCATAGTGGTGGGCCCCATGGTCCGCCACTTTGGCCTCTCGGGTGGTTCCGGTGCATGTCCTCTTTGTTTACTATAAAAAAACTTCTGTGAGATTTCCCCCCATTTACTCGGTTTTTGAAGGTTTCCGAAATGTCAAAATATATGGAAATTCCCATAAGTCGAGTAAACTTTTGAAGAAAATATAATAATCATGGCAAATAGCATTAATATAATACAGTAAACTTCAAAAGGCGTAGATATATATTGGACGTATCAACCCATCGCCTAGTTTTGGAAGGGGCCTGGCTGCGGGATTTGAAACCGTGCAAATCCAAAAAGGGCCCCTTGGCTGAAATATACTAGACTAAATCTGGTGTAGTATTGCGACTCTGTTTTGAGACCGTCGAAATCTGAAAACAAACGGCTAATGTTCGTTTGATGTACTGTAAAGGACTAGTTTTTCAAGTAGAAAATGTCCTATCTGATGGTTTGTGTATTTTATCTAACATTGTATTTGAGCGGATTTCACCTAACATTGTTGCTATCATTGTCCTAACAGAAGAAGTGGCACCTAACAATTATTGTTGTAAAAGATGATTCTGTCTTTGACCATTATTCAGCAAAGGCGTTAAAGTGGAATATGGTTCGTGGAACTACCTTAGTTCATGTTTAACTGTTTGTGCAACCATTTATCGTGGTATTTAATTTGTAAAAATCAAGTAATACAGGAACGACTAAGGCTTGTAGCAATGCTTAGATAACTGTAGACATTCTCGAATCAACTTAACAAAAGTACAAAATGCTTCATGAACTCAGGTGCGCTGTGTGTATTGTCTAGTATCTACTCTTGGTACTTTTCATGCTATGCCGATAGCTACTCCCTCCGTCCCATAATAAGTGTCTCAAATTTGCTCAAAAGTGGGTGCATCTATACATGTTTCATGTATAGATAACATTCATTTTTTGGCAAACTTGAGACACTTATTTTTGAACGGAGGGAGTACAAATCTCCATATCCAGATATTGTTCTGCTACATAGGGACATAAATTATTCCGTGCTGTTGTGATCTGGGATCCGTGCATGTGAGCTACCCAATGACCTAAATTAAAGCCACTCGCAGTAAACAACCTGGATGTCTCTGGTACTATGATGTGCATAAATTTTTGCCCGAACTAGTATTATCTGTAGTTCTGTACGATGCTATCAACCGTAAATGGTTTCTGCTTTCTGGTTTTTTCTTCCTAATGCTCTCTGAACTTTTCTATTTTCAGGGGATTTTGCCTTGTCTCAAGCCTGGTTTTGTCAGTTTGTCACCGAGCTGGAGTAGATTGTTTTCCACGAATTTTTTTGTACTCCATGGGCCTTACTGCTGTGAGTACCAAAATCTCCCAACTCATAAAAAGAACCAGTGCTACTTTAGCATTTATACACCATTGCAGTTGTGCGGAGCTCTGCTTGTCGGTGGCTAAGCAGCTTGTGCAACTGCAACCGTGCAGGGCAGGACTGAAGCTGATCTGATCATTTATAGTAAACCGTGTTGGCACTCGGTACAGTGAGGAAATATATCCATACCATATCTAATGCCACCATGCCACCACTCCGTGCACATACCACATGAACAGTACTGGAAAAAATTAAGAAGTAGATGTCTAAGATACCATAATGATCTCCTGTTTAGGTTAATCAAACTACTGACTTGGATCCTGAACAGAAGTAACAGAATAATCCACACATAAAACCAGTGCAATAGAAAGGAGGAGAAAGTGATTTTTTCCAAACGGAGACAATTTTTTTGACTCGTCTCATTAATTAAGAAAAGTTTACAAGATAAATTAAGGTGGGGCCAAGAGGCTACATGATAAAGTGTTTACTCTCGCGGCATCATGCATTTCACGCCTGCTAAAATCCAACACATACGTCTCGTGGCATGAATGAAATCTTTAGTGACTTCTTTTTTCAGTATATGATGTGACTTCTCTTTGTTGTTATTTCCATGGGTTAGACTAACATACTTCTAGTGAAACTGTAGCACGAGTATTACAAAGAAGGCATCATTTGTTCCGTTGGCAACACATCCAGATAGATCTAGAATTAAACTCGAAACTCGCAGGTTAAACGAGTAGCTCGAAACTCGAGTCAGCTTGGATCAAACGAGCCGAGATGAGTTTTCATTTTAGACGGTAAACAAGTTCAAACTAGTCGAGCCGAACCTGCTCGCTCAGCTTGAATTTCACGCCTACATCCAGATCCAGCTCACACCACGCACAAACACATACCAGGTTCCTGCAACCAGCCAGCTGGTTATGGAAGTCATTAGTGCCAGACGATTCCCTCGAACCGAACACCGCGTAACCAGCAAGCAGCTGGGCATCAAGCTCGATCGTAGTACATGCTCCACCACCAAGACGCACACGCATGTGGACGCGTGGGTACACGCTGCTGCCCGCCTACAGACGAACAAAGTTCAGCATACTTTCAAATGATTGGTTGTCCCAGCGTCCAGTTAGGAAATAATCCATATGCTTCCACAGTTAGGAGACTTGGAACCTGGACTGCAGGCGCCAACTGGTGTGGCGTGCGGCGCCAAACTAAAGGCCTCGGAGTCGCCGGAGCGGAGACACCACCATTTGGAAGAATATAAATATGTTTCATTATGGTTTTGGTTATATGGATATATTCGTATGATTTATAGATATGCTAAGTTTCACGAAATATTGAGAATTTTGGGTTAATAACACATTTGTTGCTCTGAAAAGAGAAAAAAAATATATTTTGATCCACACATTTGTCTTTTTTGTGTGATCACATATAATAAGAGATTTTGATGAAACTTGGGTCATATATAGCAGACATGTATATGTAGTCGTACGATTTTCATCGACAGTTTATTGAGATTTGAAAATGTGGTTTTCAGTTTTTTAACATAAAGGGATCTACTGAGCTCGGTCTCCAATTGGACTTTTCCCATGTTTTTTGCATACAAGATTAATTATCCTCCAACAAATTAAAGATGATAAAAGGTGTCTCACACACAAATGATATTTATTTAGCATAATATTTATGTGACTATGAACATGTCAATTATAATAGCATAAGATAAGTTGTATAGAACCATAAAAACTATAGTTTAGACAAAATCAGATGTTGCCCTCGCATTTACGAGGGCCACCGTGCCTAGGTTGTGCCCCGGAGCGTCGGAACCCCACCCAAACCTAGGTTGTGCCATACCATATGTATACAAGTGTGTTTGTGTTTTTCAAATGTCCAGGAATCTACTCCTAGGTGTGACCGACATCACCGGCTTCACTTTCTCTCTAGTGAGTTTCTGCACTTAGAGGTGAAAACTCCCCTTTCGGGCTAACCGGATGGAATCTTGTGTCGATTTGGGGTAGACTTTGGTTTCTCATGTTCCTATGGCCTAACCTAACACAACCAAGCAAAAAAGTCCACTGGGCTACCCCCTTTCGACGCACGTCTATGGGGGTAGACGGAAACGTTAGGGTTTTTCCAGCGGATTCAGGGTTTCGCCGAAGCGGGGCCCCGGAGCGTCGGAACCCCACCCAAACCTAGGTTGTGGCATACCATATGTATACAAATGTGTTTGTGTGTTTCAAATGTCCAGGAATCTACTCCTAGGTGTGACCGACATCACCGGCTTCACTTTCTCTCTAGTGAGTTTCTGCACTTAGAGGTGAAAACTCCCCTTTCGGGCGAACCGGATGGAATCTTGTGTCGATTTGGGGTAGACTTTGGTTTCTCATGTTCCTATGGCCTAACCTAACACAACCACGTAAAAAAGTCCACTGGGCTACCCCCTTTCGACGCACGTCTATGGGGGTAGACGGAAACGTTAGGGTTTTTCCAGCGGATTCAGGGTTTCGCCGAAGCGGGCCCCGGAGTAATACTTGTGATAAGAGTAATAAATAAATACATTAAAAAAGATGGTTTCCCATGTGCCTACGGAAAAACTTGTGATAAGAGTAATAAATAAATACATTAAAAAAGATGATGTAAGTGAAAAAAAAAGGAAAAGCCTATGCCGACGGCAAAGCCGTCGGCATAGGTCCACACCTTATCCTTATCCCGCCACAGCTCCTCGACCACCCATATCCGCATTTCTTCGGCCGGCTACCCGCTCCGCGGCTGCCCCGCTCCCCCGCCGCCCTGCTCCGGCCAGCCACGACCCCGCCGCCACCGCCCCTACCCAGCCCCGCCGCCACCCCGCCGCCGGCAACCCCGCCCCCTCCACCCGCCAGCCGCCATCCCCGCCACCCGCCCCTACCCAGCCCGCCGCCAGCCCTTACCCACCCCCGCCGCCAACCCCGCCGCCGCCAACCCCGCCCCCTCCACCCGCTAGCCGGCAACCCCGCCCCCTCCACCCGCTAGCCGGCAACCCCGCCCCCTCCACCCGCTAGCCCCTACCCACCCCCGCCGCCAGCCCCTACCCGACCCCCGCCGCCACTCGCCCCGCCTCCGCCGTGCTCCCCTCTGGCCGCACCGGCCCCGCAACCTCGCCGCTCCCCTCGACGTGCTACCCTCCTCGCCGCAGGTACCCTCCGCACCGCCAGGTGCTCCTCGATCTCCCCTATTTTCTGTGTATTTTAGATTTAGTGATTTTAGGAGTAGGATTTTAGGAAAATTAGTGGTAGAAAAGAGGAAAATAGATGGAAAATTAGTGGTAGAAATTAGAAAATAGCACAATAGAAATTATAGATGGAAATTTAGTGGTAGAAAATAGAAAATAACAAAATGATTTAGGGATAGATGTAGCAAATAAAATGTTGTTGACAATCATAGAAGGAAAATAGGTGTTAGTGTTTTTATATATTCATTTCATATATGACTAACCCGTGTATCAAATGCTTTTACTTAACTAAGTATCATGTCGGAGCCGGAGCGAAAGTTTCGTGGTGTTCATCGGAGACCCACGAAGATCCCGACTTGGGCAGCTCAGATCACAGTGGATCACAGGAAGATCCAGCTTGGTACTTTCAGGTGCCCGTGGCAGGCGGCCCGCGCCTACGACTGCGCGGCGGTCCAGCACTTTGGGGCGAGAGCGATCCTCAACTTTGAGGATGAGCGGAGCGTGGCGCATCTGTTAGCGCCAGATGGCATGAGGATCGCGACGAAGGCCGAGGAGAGGGAGCACCGGCAGGCAGAGAGGCTGCTCAGGGCGCGCCACCAGCGCGAGGAGGATGACCCCTTGGTCAAGGATCTCCTCCTTGATCCCCAGGTGATGGCGGTCCAGTACCAGGTTTTCAGCGAGAGCCGGCAGCAGCGCGGGCAGGGCGAGGCCGGCCCCTCCGGCACGCAGCAGCAGGGCGAGGACTCTAGCAGCAGCCTGTCCTCTTGTTGGGACCGCTTGGACGACGCCACTGACACCGGCGCGAGTCGAGTTTAGGATGTCTATCATCCTACCTGTCGTACTACTAGACTTATCTTGCTACCTGTTGTACTGCTAGACTTATCATACATGCTACCTATGTATTATTGTGCTACTTGTCTATATGTGTTATGTTTAGCTAATATGGTTACATCGTTCTGTGGTTTATTCTGTTTTATGTTTAATTATTAGGTAAAATGGAGGGATATTTGCTTATATATTTCGATTGTTTGTACTTTTTAGATGACGTAGCTTCCCGCCAGCCAGCACCGTCGGTCCCGCGCGTCGTCGCGGCTTCTCCAGCTGAGGAGGGGCCGCCTCGGTGCCCTTTGTTTTGTCGCCCTCTTCCGGAGCACGTCCTCGACCTTCTCCGGCCACCGATCACGCTTCGAGGGTATAAATCTTTCGCCTCTCTTGCTGCATAGGTTTATTTTGGTCTAGATCACCAAGTCAGTCGCGTAACCCGAGTCAGATCCCATCCGGAAGGGTTACAAATTTATAAATATGCAGGATTGTCCATCTTTGCATATTTATAACCGTAACACTTCCGGGTTGTCCTGTTGGACAGTCCGAGTACGTGTAGATCGGGTCGTGTTCCATGTTCTACCCCTTCCTGAGACGTAATTTCGGCAGCACCTCCCTGTTGTTCTTCGGATGCACACCCTCTCGGCTTGACAAGCTCGAGACGTGTATTCTGAAGAACAGCGGGGAGGTGCTGCCGAAATTCCGTCTCGGGTCGGGGTAGAACATGGAACACGGCTCGATCTACACGTACTCGGGCGGGATAGGCCCTCCTATTAGAAGTGTAGGTGAACCCTTGCATGATGTAAAGATTAAAATTTGACCGTAATTAATCTGGTGACACTAAATCATTTTATTATTACTTGGTGCATATTAAAAGACTGCGTGCTTGTTTCGCTCCCAATAAAGCAGAGGATGGCTGATAATGGGTGGATGTACACTGGCCGTGTCGATAAGATTAAAAGAACAGAGGAGTGGGAGATGAAGACCAATATATTAGTGAAGGAGTTAGGGCGTGGTTCAAAGGCAAAAGGAGTTCGTGGAAGGTGCCCTTGCACTCATTGCAAGAATCGTGACCGTCAAGGAAAGGAAGATATGACTAAACATCTTTGGTTGTATGGGTATACGCCTAACTACGTCACGCATGTCAAATTTGATCAGTACGAACGTCTCAGAGTTGGGGTGATGCGGCAGCGGATCGATGGCAATGAGTACGATGGGTTGAGAAACATGCTAGATGATCACCATGCTGCTTACATGCCGGATTCGCCACCTCCACAGGAGGAACAGGAGGAACCGGGTGAACCGGAGGCACCGGATGAACCGGAGGAACCAGAGCCAACCGCGAAGGCTTTCTATGAGACGATGGCCTCGGCTACGAAGCCTCTATACGAGGGTGCAAACCAGAGCCAGCTCGATGCCGTAGCTCAACTACTAAGTGACAAGTGTCAGTTCTCCACCACCCGTGCAGGCTTTGAAGCTAATCTGACAACAACTGGTAACATGTTGCCCAAAGGGCATTGTCTGCCAAAATCCATGCACGAGGTGAAGAAACTATTGGGATCGCTCAGCATGGATTATGAAAAGATTCATTGTTGTCCAAAAGGATGCCTGTTGTTCCGGAAACAATATGCGAATGACAAGTACTGTAGCCTTTGTGGGGCCTCTAGGTATGAGGAGAAAACGCTGCCTGATGGTCGGAAGAAGCAGGGAAAAATCCCTGTGAAGGTTCTTCGGTACCTCTCATTCATAAAAAGAATGCAGCGGCTTTTCATGTCCGAGGAGTCTGCCAAACAAATGACTTGGCACAGGAAAGGGAAGAGATACGTCGACGAGTTAGGACGGGAAAGGATGGGACATCCATCTGATGGTGAGGCATGGAAGAACTTCGACTTGAAACACCCCCTTAATTCAGCAGATGCTCGGAATGTCAGAATTGCAATAGCAACAGATGGGTTCAATCCATATGGGATGTCGACTGCGTCGTACAGCTGCTGGCCCGTGTTTGTTATTCCGCTCAATCTCCCTCCTGGGGTACTAATGCAAAGGAAGCACATGTTTCTGTCGCTGATCATTCCAGGGCCCGAATACCCGGGGAAGAATTTGAGTGTCTACATGCAACCGCTTGTGGATGATTTGCACCACTCATGGCACAATGGGACGTGGACATACGACCGAGCATCAAAGAAAAACTTCTTGATGAAAATTTGGTTCCACTATTCCATGCACGACCTACCCGGGTATGCCCTATTCTGCGGATGGTGTACAGCTGGTAAATGGCCATGCCCAGTGTGCAGGAACCAACTTGAGTTCCTTTGGCTAAAGTCAGGTCGCAAGTATGTCGCGTTTGACAAGCATCGACAGTTCCTCGAAGGAAGCCATCCTTATCGAGAAGACAAAAAAAACTTCACGAAGGGCATAGTTGTGCGTGAAGAAAAAGCAATACCGAAGTTCGATGGTGCAAAAGTTGATGCCGAGCTACGTGCTCTCGTGCCTGCTGAGGGATCTATCCGAAAATTTCAGGGGTATGGTGTAACGCACAACTGGACTCATGTGGCAGGCTTAACGCAGCTAGAGTATTACAAGGACCTCGAACTTCCCCATAACATCGATGTGATGCACACCGAAAAGAATGTTGGAGAGATGATCTTTCACACAGTCCTGAACATTACTAAGAAGACAAAGGACAATGTGAAGGCTAGAGTTGATGTTCAGAAGCTCTGTGATAGGGAGAGATTACACATGCGGCCTCCGAACCCTCGTCAAAAAAATTGGTTTAAGCCAAATGCCGACTACTGCCTTAATAATATCCAAAAGAAGGAGGCATTGAAGTGGCTCAAAAACATCGCCGTGATGTTCCCTGATGGTTACTGTTCCAATATAAGTAATGGAGTCAATCTTCTTACATCAAAAGTCACTGGGCTGAAGAGTCACGACTATCACATATGGATTGAGCGGTTGATGCCGGTGATGCTTCGAGGGTATCTCCCCGATAGTATCTGGCGAGTGCTTGCGGAGTTGAGCCATTTCTTCCGCACGCTCTGTGCGAAACAGATATGTCCCCTGATTATTGCGAAGCTGCGTGATCTTGTGCCGGAGTTGCTATGCAAGTTAGAGATGATCTTTCCGCCAGGCTTCTTTGTTCCGATGGCACATCTCGTTGTGCATCTCGCGAACGAGGCACTCTTGGGTGGACCGGTGCAGTTTCGTTGGCAGTTTTGTATTGAGAGAGAGTTTAAGTACATTCGAAACATAACTGGAAACAAAGCTAGGATTGAAGCATGCATAGCTGAGGCAACAATACGACAGGAGATGGCAGACGCCGTGACAACGTACTTTCCCGATGAAGTTGCCACTATGCATAACCCGGTCACTCGGTACAATGTCGACGAGCCCAAGAATGACCCCAAGCTCCTCCTCTTCCAATGTCCCGGTGGCAAGGCCGGTGCCGGTGAAAATTGTAAATTGACCAAGGAAGAGAAGGATTGCATAATGCTCTATGTGCTTATAAACATGACGGAAGTACTCGATTTCATGAGGTAAATGGTGAACAAATTACTTTGCAACTAGTAACTCAGTTTCGGTCTAATACGTATTTTCTCCTTTTAGGCAATTCCAAGATGAATACTGGTTGGGAACGGTGGATCCCGATCCCGCGGAGCTGGACACTCTTCTGAAAGAGGGTGCTCACGGAGGAAAAAAATTTGTGTCTTGGTTCATGGGAAAAGTAATTTCTAACGTGTCCCTATTACCTTGCAATATGTGACTTGTCCCTCTTATTACACGTAACTAATGCACAAAACAATTTGAACCGTACTTGTAGGGAGCTGATCCCAACGTTGAGATGACAGATGAGCTGAGATGTGTTTCCCAAGGATTTAACCGTACCGTCATGAAGTATGAGAAGTATGATGTGAATGGGTTCCGCTTCCATACAGAGTATCACCAGAATAATCGTCCTGGAGCAAAAACTGTAAATACTGGGGTCTTCACCAAAGGATCCAGAGGAGCCGATGGAGCCAATTACGTAGATTACTACGGAAGGTTACAGAACGTATACGAGCTGACGTTCAATCGTACAAACATAGAACTCAAGCTCGTTGTGTTCAAGTGCCACTGGTTCGACCCATGCACTGGACCACATGGTGGACAGAGAAGTGAGCCTTCCATTGGGTTAGTTGAAGTTAAGCCTTCAACCACCTATACCGGAGCCGATGTCTATATTGTGGCTCACCAAGCCAAGCAAGTTTATTATTTGCCCTACCCATGCCAGAAAGAGAACCTCAAGGGCTGGGAAGTCGTGTTCCGGGTATCCCCACATGGTAAGCTACCCAGGCCCTCCGACGACGATTACAACAACATTGACCCTAAAACATACGAGGGAATTTTCTATCAAGAGCAAGAGGACTTCGGGCACTTTGACTTACAAATAGGTGGTCTCGAGGAACTCGAGAACAATGCACACACTCATGGTGAGTCAGTGGTCGATCTGAAGGACATAGATGTGCTCTCGAAGTTTCATGCGGAAAATGACGACGATGACGAGCCTGGCGATGAGCTTCCGCCCTACTACTCACGTGATAGTGATAGTGATAGTGATAGTGATAGTGAGAATGAGAACCGACACCCTGATGAGGAGAGTGATGACGATAGGTATTTATTTTTGGTATCTACATGTTATTATGTCTTTTATTCTTTAGTATTTATTTTTTGACATGCTTCTTCATTGCATTATGTCTTTATGCTTAGTGTCTACATTTTATTATGTCTCGATGCTTACTTGTTTTCTCTTTCTCAATGCAGTTGATTGAACAATATGAGTCAGGGCAAGGAAAGCGCTTCTGGTGGTCCTTCTCCCGGTGCTACGCCGATCCGACGCTCACCTACTATCAGCCGGGGAGATATGGGGTTCACCCTGTCGCCGTCTCCGCCATAGATGTAGGGTCTTGGGCGTCTAGACATCTAGCTATATATGTATGTATCTATTTGATGATGGTCCTATGTGTGTATCTACCTGATGATATAGCATTTTGTTTGATGATATATGGAGCCATTGTGTGATTTTGTTTGTAGTGAATTTGTCGTGATTTTTGATTATTTTTTCTGCTATTTTTGCCGCAAAAAACGAGCTGCTGGTTCCGAAAATCTGGTAACACCTGTGCCGACGGCATTGCCGTCGGCACAGACCCCTTAATGTGACAAAATGGTCACCCCTATGCCGACGGCATTGCCGTCGGCACAGGGCTCTCCCAGGAGCGCCCAGCTGCCTCCACGTGGCAGATCTGTGCCGACGGTTTTGCCGTCGGCACAGGCTCCTACCCCTGGCCCGGCCTGTGCGGGCCCACACGCCGCTGTGCCGACAACCTAGGTGCCGACGGTGCGTTTCTGGCCGTCGGGAAAAGCTGTGCCGACGGGTTATGTCTGTGCCGACGGCCAGGTGGCCTATGCCTACAGGGCCCTATGCCGACCACCCTGTGCCGACGGTGACCGTCGGCATAGGTGTGTGCCGACGGCATCGGGACCTTTGCCGACGGGCTTCGGCCGTCGGCACAGCTGGTCATTCCTGTAGTGAATATTACCATCTCATCAATATTTGGTCAAACGTAGCAAGATTTGACTTTGGACTAAATTCATACGCCGAGAATTCATAGACAAAGGGAGTATCACAGTATCGGAGTAAGTAGCCTAGCATGCACGCTCTAGGACAAACACGAGTAAAGAATCAGAAACACAATACATCTAATTACATCGGGGTTTCAAAATAATTGTACTCCGTACTAAATCACCGGCAGCCTGGGTTTGCCTGCTGCGGCGCATTGCGGCCGGCCGGAGTGCGGAAGACGTCGGCGTCGAGGGGCATGTCCAAGGCCTCGTCGAGCTGCCGCCGGTACTTGCTGGTCTGACGGCATGGCACGTGACGCCCAGCAGCAAGACGGCGCAGGCGACCGCCGCCGCGCCGATCCTGTTGCTCACCACCTTCATTCCACCGGCCACAGGGCCTCCTCCTCTTCTTGTTCGCTTCTTGTCGTGGCTTGTTGGAGGTTGTACTCCGAGGAAGGGGGGGGGGGGGGGGGATTAGATCACTTGTTCGATGTCGTGATTAATAAGGTGGTCGAGCTCATTCGAGGTGACTTCGTGGTTTAAACTTTGAACTGGCAAGGAAGTTCATTTTGTATCACAATTTTGGAGGCAATGACCTTCGAAATGATTTGTTACTAGTTTCTTCTTCTTTCTTTAAGGAACAAGGGAGGCGTTCCACGATTTCATGGGAGCAACGAGGGTTCCATATTCATAACAAAAGAAAAAAGAAAGAGTCTCGGCTAATTACACTGCCTCTTCCTTCACACGGAAAGCCACATGAAGTAAATCCAAGCTCTAGTCTTGACAAGTATGACGATTTCTCTACCTACGTCTCATACTGTCATGCAACGTATATATACGGGAGGACGCGCTCATATATGTTGTTATACTAGATCGGAAACGGTGGTGTTGCTTTGTCAAACAAATTAGTATTATCATTTCGTTGTTTTCCAGCGTTACCTGCTACCTCAGAAGTTGTAGCAGTATGTTCAGCACCTTGTTGATTAACATAATATGTACTACGGGATCTCATTTAGGCTCCTGTAAAAGGCAAATGATGAAAGGACCTAGATGTCGTCTAGAGCGGGATTGAACAGTCAATCTAAAACAATTACGTTTTGATTTGTATAAACGCGGAAGTTAACTAGATGTTTTATTTATCAAGCACAAAACTTAAATAACCTAAGCTCAAATATGTGCAACAAATTATGCTTGAAAGATGTAAATAACCATGTGCTAGCAATATATACTGACTTGAACAGAAGTAACAGAATAATCCACACATAAAACCAGTGCAATAGAAAGGAGGAGAAAGTGATTTTTTCCAAACGGAGACAATTTTTTTGACTCGTCTCATTAATTAAGAAAAGTTTACAAGAAAAATTAAGGTGGGGCCGAGAGGCTACATGATAAAGTGTTTACTCTCGCGGCATCATGCATTTCACGCCTGCTAAAATCCAACACATACGTCTCGTGGCTTGAATGAAATCTTTAGTGACTTCTTTTTTCAGTATATAATAAGAGATTTTGATGAAACTTGGGTCATATATAGCAGACATGTATATGTAGTCGTACGATTTTCATCGACAGTTTATTGAGATTTGAAAATGTGGTTTTCAGTTTTTTAACATAAAGGGATCTACTGAGCTCGGTCTCCAATTGGACTTTTCCCATGTTTTTTGCATACAAGATTAATTATCCTCCAACAAATTAAAGATGATAAAAGGTGTCTCACACACAAATGATATTTATTTAGCATAATATTTATGTGACTATGAACATGTCAATTATAATAGCATAAGATAAGTTGTATAGAACCATAAAAACTATAGTTTAGACAAAATCAGATGTTGCCCTCGCATTTACGAGGGCCACCGTGCTATGTAACTATTAAAGAAGATCATTAGTAGAATGATGATAAAATCATGTGAGTCAAAAAGTGAAATAACTAAAAGATGTAAACTGAACTCAAGTATTGAAAGAAGCAATGAAGTGATAATTTCCAAATCGTCCAGAAAGGATTTGCTTGTGCTCCGTCCACATGTACACAGCGTAGGAATTATACAAAAGTCAAAACTTTCTATAAGTTTGACTAGGCATTTATACGAAAATATTAAGATCTAGAATACAACATCAATACCAATAGCTTTACTATAAGTTATATTTTATAATGTATTTAATGTATATTGTAGGTGATAATATTACCATCTCATCAATATTTGGTCAAACGTAGCAAGATTTGACTTTGGACTAAATTCATACGCCGAGAATTCATAGACAAAGGGAGTATCACAGTATCGGAGTAAGTAGCCTAGCATGCACGCTCTAGGACAAACACGAGTAAAGAATCAGAAACACAATACATCTAATTACATCGGGGTTTCAAAATAATTGTACTCCGTACTAAATCACCGGCAGCCTGGGTTTGCCTGCTGCGGCGCATTGCGGCCGGCCGGAGTGCGGAAGACGTCGGCGTCGAGGGGCATGTCCAAGGCCTCGTCGAGCTGCCGCCGGTACTTGCTGGTCTGACCGGCATGGCACGTGACGCCCAGCAGCAAGACGGCGCAGGCGACCGCCGCCGCGCCGATCCTGTTGCTCACCACCTTCATTCCCACCGGCCACAGGGCCTCCTCCTCTTCTTGTTCGCTTCTTGTCGTGGCTTGTTGGAGGTTGTACTCCGAGGAAGGGGGGGGGGGGGGGGGGGGGGGATTAGATCACTTGTTCGATGTCGTGATTAATAAGGTGGTCGAGCTCATTCGAGGTGACTTCGTGGTTTAAACTTTGAACTGGCAAGGAAGTTCATTTTGTATCACAATTTTGGAGGCAATGACCTTCGAAATGATTTGTTACTAGTTTCTTCTTCTTTCTTTAAGGAACAAGGGAGGCGTTCCACCGATTTCATGGGAGCAACGAGGAGTTCCATATTCATAACAAAAGAAAAAAGAAAGAGTCTCGGCTAATTACACTGCCTCTTCCTTCACACGGAAAGCCACATGAAGTAAATCCAAGCTCTAGTCTTGACAAGTATGACGATTTCTCTACCTACGTCTCATACTGTCATGCAACGTATATATACGGGAGGACGCGCTCATATATGTTGTTATACTAGATCGGAAACGGTGGTGTTGCTTTGTCAAACAAATTAGTATTATCATTTCGTTGTTTTCCAGCGTTACCTGCTACCTCAGAAGTTGTAGCAGTATGTTCAGCACCTTGTTGATTAACATAATATGTACTACGGGATCTCATTTAGGCTCCTGTAAAAGGCAAATGATGAAAGGACCTAGATGTCGTCTAGAGCGGGATTGAACAGTCAATCTAAAACAATTACGTTTTGATTTGTATAAACGCGGAAGTTAACTAGATGTTTTATTTATCAAGCACAAAACTTAAATAACCTAAGCTCAAATATGTGCAACAAATTATGCTTGAAAGATGTAAATAACCATGTGCTAGCAATATATACAAGATAGAAGTAGAAGACATCTTTTTGAATTTTTGGTTTATGAAAGACAACTAACAAAAAATAAATCTAAGAGCGTATTTCCTAGCGATACCTCCATGGCAATGGCGTCATAAAAGGTGCTTGATGGATAAGGCGAAGACATCTACCATTTGTTGGGACTCCAAGTGCATAGTGGTGTCGCAAGCGAACTCTTCCCGACAAGGACAATTCGGGGTTTATATCGAACAAAAGAGTTCAATGTAGCGGGTCTACTCCTTCCGAACAATCTGTTATCTCCAACTCCAGCGAAGCAGGTGTCAAGTACATCGGTGTAATTAGATACAACTAGAAACAATAGAAAAAATATTTGTCTTTTTGAAATAAATAATTACAAAGTTTTAAACAAGTAGTAAAATAAAGTAAAAGTTGTTTCTTATATGCTAATTGGGCAGGAGTTCATGGATTCACTTGATCACTCTATAGAAACATGGTGGCACAAAATAACAAGCATATAACTGAGAAAAAGCTTGTTGAATACAAAATTCTTGTTTCACGATCTTCAAAACTATTGATAATCTATATGGGCATCCCGTTCTAATATCAAGGTTGGTGGGTCGTTCGCACGTCTGCTAATACTCCCAAGTGAGGTTGTTGTTAGCACACTCGGAATTAAGTATAAAGACAAAATATTTATTTTAAGTTCTATGACAATGATGAAGTAGCATCGGACTCGTAGGTTCCTATCTCCCTTTTCCCCTAGTGGGCTTTCCGAAGAAGGTAGCCAACATGCCTTGGTGTGTTTACTCTTTCTGTAACTGAGCTAATAACACTACAAGATCCAGCCCAACCAAAGCACACGATGGCCCACACATGTATCTCACAGATAAAATTTAGCAGCAAAAAGGAGTTAATAATATGACTATAATAATATATCAAAGATAAACATGTAAGAAGATTGCATATGAATAAATCATCTCATAAGATAAAGATCCACTGATTCAAATACATGATAATGACCATAATTGCGTAGGACAGCTCATATGAAAACAATGGTAACACATAGAGAGTTTCGATCAACCTACTGCCACAAACCCATAGTTCGGACACGGACTACTCCCGAGTCTAAGGAGAAAGTAGAGATGCAGTCGCGAGAGATTCATACAGAAATTTTCTCTCCAATCTTGCTCAGGTGGTGGCCTTCGGTCTATCTTTTTCGTGTCATGTCTCTCTCGTGAAAAAAAAACCCGAGGGAGTATGTAAGGAGTTTTTAGCCCAAGATGGAGCTCTCGGTCAAAGGGTGGCATGCAGCTGACAACAATATGGCAGATATGTGGCCGCATGGCTATACCATAGTGGTGGGCCCCATGGTCCGCCACTTTGGCCTCTCGGGTGGTTCCGGTGCATGTCCTCTTTGTTTACTATAAAAAACTTCTGTGAGATTTCCCCCCATTTACTCGGTTTTTGAAGGTTTCCGAAATGTCAAAATATATGGAAATTCCCATAAGTCAAGTAAACTTTTGAAGAAAATATAATAATCATGGCAAATAGCATTAATATAATACAGTAAACTTCAAAAGGCGTAGATATATATTGGACGTATCAACCCATCGCCTAGTTTTGGAAGGGGCCTGGCTGCGGGATTTGAAACCGTGCAAATCCAAAAAGGGCCCCTTGGCTGAAATATACTAGACTAAATCTGGTGTAGTATTGAGACCGTCGAAATCTGAAAACAAACGGCTAATGTTCGTTTGATGTACTGTAAAGGACTAGTTTTTCAAGTAGAAAATGTCCTATCTGATGGTTTGTGTATTTTATCTAACATTGTATTTGAGCGGATTTCACCTAACATTGTTGCTATCATTGTCCTAACAGAAGAAGTGGCACCTAACAATTATTGTTATAAAGATGATTCTGTCTTTGACCATTATTCAGCAAAGGCGTTAAAGTGGAATATGGTTCGTGGAACTACCTTAGTTCATGTTTAACTGTTTGTGCAACCATTTATCGTGGTATTTAATTTGTAAAAATCAAGTAATACAGGAACGACTAAGGCTTGTAGCAATGCTTAGATAACTGTAGACATTCTCGAATCAACTTAACAAAAGTACAAAATGCTTCATGAACTCAGGTGCGCTGTGTGTATTGTCTAGTATCTACTCTTGGTACTTTTCATGCTATGCCGATAGCTACTCCCTCCGTCCCATAATAAGTGTCTCAAATTTGCTCAAAAGTGGGTGCATCTATACATGTTTCATGTATAGATAATATTCATTTTTTGGCAAACTTGAGACACTTATTTTTGAACGGAGGGAGTACAAATCTCCATATCCAGATATTGTTCTGCTACATAGGGACATAAATTATTCCGTGCTGTTGTGATCTGGGATCCGTGCATGTGAGCTACCCAATGACCTAAATTAAAGCCACTCGCAGTAAACAACCTGGATGTCTCTGGTACTATGATGTGCATAAATTTTTGCCCGAGCTAGTATTATCTGTAGTTCTGTACGATGCTGTCAACCGTAAATGGTTTCTGCTTTCTGGTTTTTTCTTCCTAATGCTCTCTGAACTTTTCTATTTTCAGGGGATTTTGCCTTGTCTCAAGCCTGGTTTTGTCAGTTTGTCACCGAGCTGGAGTAGATTGTTTTCCACGAATTTTTTTGTACTCCATGGGCCTTACTGCTGTGAGTACCAAAATCTCCCAACTCATAAAAAGAACCAGTGCTACTTTAGCATTTATACACCATTGCAGTTGTGCGGAGCTCTGCTTGTCGGTGGCTAAGCTGCTTGTGCAACTGCAACCGTGCAGGGCAGGACTGAAGCTGATCTGATCATTTATAGTAAACCGTGTTGGCACTCGGTACAGTGAGGAAATATATCCATACCATATCTAATGCCACCATGCCACCACTCCGTGCACATACCACATGAACAGTACTGGAAAAAATTAAGAAGTAGATGTCTAAGATACCATAATGATCTCCTGTTTAGGTTAATCAAACTACTGACTTGGATCCTGAACAGAAGTAACAGAATAATCCACACATAAAACCAGTGCAATAGAAAGGAGGAGAAAGTGATTTTTTCCAAACGGAGACAATTTTTTTGACTCGTCTCATTAATTAAGAAAAGTTTACAAGATAAATTAAGGTGGGGCCAAGAGACTACATGATAAAGTGTTTACTCTCGCGGCATCATGCATTTCACGCCTACTAAAATCCAACACATACGTCTCGTGGCATGAATGAAATCTTTAGTGACTTCTTTTTTCAGTATATGATGTGACTTCTCTTTGTTGTTATTTCCATGGGTTAGACTAACATACTTCTAGTGAAACTGTAGCACGAGTATTACAAAGAAGGCATCATTTGTTCCGTTGGCAACACATCCAGATAGATCTAGAATTAAACTCGAAACTCGCAGGTTAAACGAGTAGCTCGAAACTCGAGTCAGCTTGGATCAAACGAGCCGAGATGAGTTTTCATTTTAGACGGTAAACAAGTTCAAACTAGTCGAGCCGAACCTGCTCGCTCAGCTTGAATTTCACGCCTACATCCAGATCCAGCTCACACCACGCACAAACACATACCAGGTTCCTGCAACCAGCCAGCTGGTTATGGAAGTCATTAGTGCCAGACGATTCCCTCGAACCGAACACCGCGTAACCAGCAAGCAGCTGGGCATCAAGCTCGATCGTAGTACATGCTCCACCACCAAGACGCACACGCATGTGGACGCGTGGGTACACGCTGCTGCCCGCCTACAGACGAACAAAGTTCAGCATACTTTCAAATGATTGGTTGTCCCAGCGTCCAGTTAGGAAATAATCCATATGCTTCCACAGTTAGGAGACTTGGAACCTGGACTGCAGGCGCCAACTGGTGTGGCGTGCGGCGCCAAACTAAAGGCCTCGGAGTCGCCGGAGCGGAGACACCACCATTTGGAAGAATATAAATATGTTTCATTATGGTTTTGGTTATATGGATATATTCGTATGATTTATAGATATGCTAAGTTTCACGAAATATTGAGAATTTTGGGTTAATAACACATTTGTTGCTCTGAAAAGAGAAAAAAAATATATTTTGATCCACACATTTGTCTTTTTTGTGTGATCACATATAATAAGAGATTTTGATGAAACTTGGGTCATATATAGCAGACATGTATATGTAGTCGTACGATTTTCATCGACAGTTTATTGAGATTTGAAAATGTGGTTTTCAGTTTTTTAACATAAAGGGATCTACTGAGCTCGGTCTCCAATTGGACTTTTCCCATGTTTTTTGCATACAAGATTAATTATCCTCCAACAAATTAAAGATGATAAAAGGTGTCTCACACACAAATGATATTTATTTAGCATAATATTTATGTGACTATGAACATGTCAATTATAATAGCATAAGATAAGTTGTATAGAACCATAAAAACTATAGTTTAGACAAAATCAGATGTTGCCCTCGCATTTACGAGGGCCACCGTGCTATGTAACTATTAAAGAAGATCATTAGTAGAATGATGATAAAATCATGTGAGTCAAAAAGTGAAATAACTAAAAATGTAAACTGAACTCAAGTATTGAAAGAAGCAATGAAGTGATAATTTCCAAATCGTCCAGAAAGGATTTGCTTGTGCTCCGTCCACAAGTACACAACGTAGGAATTATTCAAAAGTCAAAACTTTCTATAAGTTTGACTAGGCATTTATACGAAAATATTAAGATCTAGAATACAACATCAATACCAATAGCTTTACTATAAGTTATATTTTATAATGTATTTAATGTATATTGTAGGTGATAATATTACCATCTAAACAATATTTGGTCAAACGTAGCAAGATTTGACTTTGGACTAAATTCATACGCCGAGAATTCATAGACAAAGGGAGTATCACAGTATCGGAGTAAGCAGCCTAGCATGCACGCTCTAGGACAAACACGAGTAAAGAATCAGAAACACAATACATCTAATTACATCGGGGTTTCAAAATAATTGTACTCCGTACTAAATCACCGGCAGCCTGGGTTTGCCTGCTGCGGCGCATTGCGGCCGGCCGGAGTGCGGAAGACGTCGGCGTCGAGGGGCATGTCCAAGGCCTCGTCGAGCTGCCGCCGGTACTTGCTGGTCTGACCGGCATGGCACGTGACGCCCAGCAGCAAGACGGCGCAGGCGACCGCCGCCGCGCCGATCCTGTTGCTCACCACCTTCATTCCCACCGGCCACAGGGCCTCCTCCTCTTCTTGTTCGCTTCTTGTCGTGGCTTGTTGGAGGTTGTACTCCGAGGAAGGGGGGGGGGGGGGAATTAGATCACTTGTTCGATGTCGTGATTAATAAGGTGGTCGAGCTCATTCGAGGTGACTTCGTGGTTTAAACTTTGAACTGGCAAGGAAGTTCATTTTGTATCACAATTTTGGAGGCAATGACCTTCGAAATGATTTGTTACTAGTTTCTTCTTCTTTCTTTAAGGAACAAGGGAGGCGTTCCACCGATTTCATGGGAGCAACGAGGAGTTCCATATTCATAACAAAAGAAAAAAGAAAGAGTCTCGGCTAATTACACTGTCTCTTCCTTCACACGGAAAGCCACATGAAGTAAATCCAAGCTCTAGTCTTGACAAGTATGACGATTTCTCTACCTACGTCTCATACTGTCATGCAACGTATATATACGGGAGGACGCGCTCATATATGTTGTTATACTAGATCGGAAACGGTGGTGTTGCTTTGTCAAACAAATTAGTATTATCATTTCGTTGTTTTCCAGCGTTACCTGCTACCTCAGAAGTTGTAGCAGTATGTTCAGCACCTTGTTGATTAACATAATATGTACTACGGGATCTCATTTAGGCTCCTGTAAAAGGCAAATGATGAAAGGACCTAGATGTCGTCTAGAGCGGGATTGAACAGTCAATCTAAAACAATTACGTTTTGATTTGTATAAACGCGGAAGTTAACTAGATGTTTTATTTATCAAGCACAAAACTTAAATAACCTAAGCTCAAATATGTGCAACAAATTATGCTTGAAAGATGTAAATAACCATGTGCTAGCAATATATACAAGATAGAAGTAGAAGACATCTTTTTGAATTTTTGGTTTATGAAAGACAACTAACAAAAAATAAATCTAAGAGCGTATTTCCTAGCGATACCTCCATGGCAATGGCGTCATAAAAGGTGCTTGATGGATAAGGCGAAGACATCTACCAATTTGTTGGGACTCCAAGTGCATAGTGGTGTCGCAAGCGAACTCTTCCCGACAAGGACAATTCGGGGTTTATATCGAACAAAAGAGTTCAATGTAGCGGGTCTACTCCTTCCGAACAATCTGTTATCTCCAACTCCAGCGAAGCAGGTGTCAAGTACATCGGTGTAATTAGATACAACTAGAAACAATAGAAAAAATATTTGTCTTTTTGAAATAAATAATTACAAAGTTTTAAACAAGTAGTAAAATAAAGTAAAAGTTGTTTCTTATATGCTAATTGGGCAGGAGTTCATGGATTCACTTGATCACTCTATAGAAACATGGTGGCACAAAATAACAAGCATATAACTGAGAAAAAGCTTGTTGAATACAAAATTCTTGTTTCACGATCTTCAAAACTATTGATAATCTATATGGGCATCCCGTTCTAATATCAAGGTTGGTGGGTCGTTCGCACGTCTGCTAATACTCCCAAGTGAGGTTGTTGTTAGCACACTCGGAATTAAGTATAAAGACAAAATATTTATTTTAAGTTCTATGACAATGATGAAGTAGCATCGGACTCGTAGGTTCCTATCTCCCTTTTCCCCTAGTGGGCTTTCCGAAGAAGGTAGCCAACATGCCTTGGTGTGTTTACTCTTTCTGTAACTGAGCTAATAACACTACAAGATCCAGCCCAACCAAAGCACACGATGGCCCACACATGTATCTCACAGATAAAATTTAGCAGCAAAAATGAGTTAATAATATGACTATAATAATATATCAAAGATAAACATGTAAGAAGATTGCATATGAATAAATCATCTCATAAGATAAAGATCCACTGATTCAAATACATGATAATGACCATAATTGCATAGGACAGCTCATATGAAAACAATGGTAACACATAGAGAGTTTCGATCAACCTACTGCCACAAACCCATAGTTCGGACACGGACTACTCCCGAGTCTAAGGAGAAAGTAGAGATGCAGTCGTGAGAGATTCATACAGAAATTTTCTCTCCAATCTTGCTCAGGTGGTGGCCTTCGGTCTATCTTTTTCGTGTCATGTCTCTCTCGTGAAAAAAAAACCGAGGGAGTATGTAAGGAGTTTTTAGCCCAAGATGGAGCTCTCGGTCAAAGGGTGGCATGCAGCTGACAACAATATGGCAGATATGTGGCCGCATGGCTATACCATAGTGGTGGGCCCCATGGTCCGCCACTTTGGCCTCTCGGGTGGTTCCGGTGCATGTCCTCTTTGTTTACTATAAAAAACTTCTGTGAGATTTCCCCCCATTTACTCGGTTTTTGAAGGTTTCCGAAATGTCAAAATATATGGAAATTCCCATAAGTCAAGTAAACTTTTGAAGAAAATATAATAATCATGGCAAATAGCATTAATATAATACAGTAAACTTCAAAAGGCGTAGATATATATTGGACGTATCAACCCATCGCCTAGTTTTGGAAGGGGCCTGGCTGCGGGATTTGAAACCGTGCAAATCCAAAAAGGGCCCTTGGCTGAAATATACTAGACTAAATCTGGTGTAGTATTGCGACTCTGTTTTGAGACCGTCGAAATCTGAAAACAAACGGCTAATGTTCGTTTGATGTACTGTAAAGGACTAGTTTTTCAAGTAGAAAATGTCCTATCTGATGGTTTGTGTATTTTATCTAACATTGTATTTGAGCGGATTTCACCTAACATTGTTGCTATCATTGTCCTAACAGAAGAAGTGGCACCTAACAATTATTGTTGTAAAAGATGATTCTGTCTTTGACCATTATTCAGCAAAGGCGTTAAAGTGGAATATGGTTCGTGGAACTACCTTAGTTCATGTTTAACTGTTTGTGCAACCATTTATCGTGGTATTTAATTTGTAAAAATCAAGTAATACAGGAACGACTAAGGCTTGTAGCAATGCTTAGATAACTGTAGACATTCTCGAATCAACTTAACAAAAGTACAAAATGCTTCATGAACTCAGGTGCGCTGTGTGTATTGTCTAGTATCTACTCTTGGTACTTTTCATGCTATGCCGATAGCTACTCCCTCCGTCCCATAATAAGTGTCTCAAATTTGCTCAAAAGTGAGTGCATCTATACATGTTTCATGTATAGATAACATTCATTTTTTGGCAAACTTGAGACACTTATTTTTGAACGGAGGGAGTACAAATCTCCATATCCAGATCTTGTTCTGCTGCATAGGGACATAAATTATTCCGTGCTGTTGTGATCTGGGATCCGTGCATGTGAGCTACCCAATGACCTAAATTAAAGCCACTCGCAGTAAACAACCTGGATGTCTCTGCTACTATGGTGTGCATAAATTTTTGTCCGAGCTGGTATTATCTGTAGTTCTCTACGATGCTATCAACCGTAAAGGTTTCTGCTTTCTGGTTTTTTCTTCCTAATGCTCTCTGAACTTTTCTATTTTCAGGGGATTTTGCCTTGTCTCAAGCCTGGTTTTGTCAGTTGGGCACCGAGCTGGACTGGAGTAGATTGTTTTCCACGAATTTTTTTGTACGCCATGGGCCTTACTGCTGTGTGGGTACCAAAATCTTCCAACTCATAAAAAGAACCAGTGCTACGTTATTATTTATACACCATTACAGTTGGGCGGAGCTCTGCTTGTCGGCGGCTAAGCAGCTTGTGCAACTGCAACCGTGCAGGGCAGGACTGAAGCTGATCTGATCATTTATAGTAAACCGTGTTGGCACTCGGTACAGTGAGGAAATATACTATCTATCTAATGCCACCATACCCCAGTCCGTGCACAGACCACATGAACAGTACTGGAAAATATTAAGAAGTAGATGTGGAAGATACCATAATGATCCCCTGTTTAGGTTAATCAAACTACTGACTTGGATCCTGAACAGAAGTAAAAGAATAATCCACACATAAAACCAGTGCAATAGAAAGGAGGAGAAAGTGATTTTTTCCAAACGGAGACAAAAGTTTTGACTCGTCTCATTAATTAAGAAAAGTTTACAAGAAAATTAAGGTGGGGCCGAGAGGCTACATGATAAAGTGTTTACTCTCGCGGCATCAAGAAACTCATGCATTTCACGCCTGCTAAAATCCAACACATACGTCTTGTGGCATGAATGAAATCTTTAGTGACTTCTTTTTTGGGTATATGATGTGACTTCTCTTTGTTGTTCTTTCCATGGGTTAGACTAACATACTTCTAGTGAAACTGTAGCACGAGTATTACAAAGAAGGCATCATTTGTTCCGTTGGCAACACATCCAGATAGATCTAGAATTAAACTCGAAACTCGCAAGTTAAACGAGTAGCTCGAAACTCGAGTCAGCTTGGATCAAACGAGGCGAGATGAGTTTTCATTTTAGACGGTAAACAAGTTCAAACTAGTCGAGCCGAACCTGCTCGCTCAGCTTGAATTTCACGCCTACATCCAGATCCAGCTCACACCACGCACAAACACATACCAGGTTCCTGCAACCAGCCAGCTGGTTATGGAAGTCATTAGTGCCAGACGATTCCCTCGAACCGAACACCGCGTAACCAGCAAGCTGGGCATCAAGCTCGATCGTAGTACATGCTCCACCACCAAGACGCACACGCATGTGGACGCGTGGGTACACGCTGCTGCCCGCCTACAGACGAACAAAGTTCAGCATACTTTCAAATGATTGGTTGGCCCAGCGTCCAGTTAGGAAATACTAATCCATATGCTTCCACAGTTAGGAGACTTGGAGCCTGGACTGCAGGCGCCAACTGGTGTGGCGTGCGGCGCCAAACTAAAGGCCTCGGAGTCGCCGGAGCGGAGAGACCACCATTTGGAACCTCTCCTTCACCGGCCAATCTGGTAACTCGGTTCACTGCGTTTTGTCGCTCTCTCGTCGTTCCTGTGACTTGACGGAGAAGGTGGACGACGGACCGCCCAGCTGTTGGATGCTGAAAGCTAAAGCAAAGGCGGCATATATTCCCTCTAGACCGAGGCATCGATCTGGTTTTTTCCCTGTTCGATCCGTCTCTGGATTGCCATCGAGGAACACCTGCAGGAGTTGCACTTTCGCAGGCCCAACTATGTGATACGTGCTTTCTTGTGAACTTCTGCCCCACGACCTGTGCTGTGATGTCAGTGTGATCCAGTCATTCCAGGGATGCACTTGTTTGCCTTGCCTCCATGTAAAATGATGAATACAATTTTTCTTCAGTGCAAAAATCCTTTGAACAAATATGCATGTCATTTCCTACAAAAAAAGGTCAACAAATACTCAGTGATCCTGGTCGACCCTTCTTTGAGGACAAGTGCTCAATCTTGTTATTATTCCCTGATGACAAGTCACCATATTCCTTAATTATCCTGTAGAGTAGTCATTTTCTTTGCTTTTAACATATCAGGTTGTACAAAAAAAAAAGGTAAGCATATTTTTCATTTAAAAAATTCATAAATGTGAGCCAAAATTATCTTCGAGGTCATTCGACAAAAAGAATCAACTAAAAAGGAAAAGGTAGCCACATCCCTGGTACACAGGCGACTCCGTTCACCAGAAACCACAAGAATGTTTCAAAGAGCTCCACACCACACCAACTCACAGAGTCACACTCATATATTTACCTCGTGTCAGCATCCGGTTTGCGCGCGTCTAACAATAATTTCGGAGCTTAGACGAACTGGTCACGAGGATCCGACCAAACTCACGTCACTGGCCTGCTTTTGTTTGCTTGACTGGAACGACGACTCCTTCATGTGGACGCACGCATTAACGCAGATTTGTCAAACGAATCAATCTCCGGGAAAGACTTGACTGGACGCCGTCGCGTATGAGGGGGAGCTCGAGTCCGGGGAATACGTGGGAGTATGCGCATCTTTCGAGCTGAAGTCCGGGGTCAATGTTTTTCCTTTTGGAAGCTACAGATCGATGTTGAGCGTCCTCGCCAGCTTTGCCGAAGTGAGGCGGAGGTAAACAAACGGTGTCGGCGGCGAGCGGCGACAGAGCCGTTGGTGCCACTGGGCGGTGCTCGCTTTTAAAAATGGCTCCTCGCCTGCGTCACGTCCGGATGGTGTTGGTTATTATGGCCAGATCGACGGGCTCACGCGTCATTGGTTGGAAGCAACGCGCTTGCGCTTCCACCGCATCCCGATCCCGCGCCGCTTTTAAATACGCCCTGCCGATCCTGCAGAATCAAGCCCATCTTACTGCTAGATCCGACCTTGCCTGCGGCCCTCCGCCTCTTCCACTTGAGCATTGCCATGTGGTGACCAAGCACTCGGATGCCACCACCATTTTTTCAACAAAGGAAATATAATAATAATAAAAGATATCAGTCACACCTAGACTATGCACAAACAAAATTAGTTGAGATATTAAGGATGCACACATCCAAAAAAAAAAAAGAACAAGAAGAAGAAAGGTATAAAAAGCTCCACCACTTTAATCAATCACTTGCAGCAGCTAAATCCAAACTATCAATACAACACCCAGGATTACAGAATGATTCTCCAATATCGACGCCTCCAACAAGAGAATAATGCACAAGCGTCGTCGCCCGATCGCAATGCACAGCCATATATGGAGGTCTAAAGTAGTCATCTTGCTTTGTTCTGCAAACCAATATTTGAACTATTTTTTGTTCCTCCCTTTGTTGCAAACGGCGCCCAATTTTTTTTCCTAAAACGAAATTTAGACTACGGTTGAGATGAAGCCAAGACCATGGCATCGCTGTGTCAAGCCGACAATAGTGATTCCATATGCTCCGATTCGTAGTTTTTATATTAAGGGAATATATTAATATCAGGATGATACCAATTACACCACATTTCTTCACCAACACAACATTAAAAGTTAGTCAATATGTAGACTATTCTTGGTAGGTAGCTAAGCACTAAGTCTAAGTTTGGGACCAAATATTTCTAAAACTAAAGTATTCGAAAAACATAGTATTCTATGACAAGGCAAACAATAGTTCAGTTTTGAAGAAAAAAAAGAGGTCTAAGCCTATTTTCCGTATACTTCAAAATTAGTACAGTTTCATAAATATTGAAGTATATAAAGTACAATTTTACTAAAAAAGAACACCCAGTAAAAACCATACTATTATTTTTTAGAAACCACTATTTTCTTGGAATAATTCAAATATACTCTGCTTCCAAACGCACCCTGATCGTGTTAACATCTACTTCTATTTCTTATTCTTTCGTGCGAGGTGCAGGTAATACGAGAATTGTGTGGCGACGGAGGCGCAACTCCCCTTGCTTTTGGAGTTCTGAACTACCCACGATCGGGAAAAACCACCAGGTCGCACGATCACCAACCGCTCTCTCCGACTGCGTCGTCGTCGTCGCCTCATATATTACCGACTCTGTCTTCTCCAGGCTCAGATCTCTTCCATTCACACACACTCGCTCGCAGCGTAGACAAACCAACACACGCGCGCTCCCACGGTTGCGCAGAAGCCAGAGACTCCGTACGTCCATGGCGCCTCTCCTACTGTTCTTCCTCATCGGCGGCCTCTGCGCCCTCTTCACCCTCGCCACCTCCTCTTCGCGGTCCGCCAAGAAGTGCTGCGACGGCGAGGAGCAGGCCAAGAGCCACGCGGTGGAGCAAGAAAACCCGGCCAAGACGGAAGAAGCTGAGAAGAAGGTGCTGCCGGCCGACCCGGAGGCGGACCTGGGGATCGTCTTCTCCACGTTCGACCACGACGGCGACGGCTTCATCACGGCCGGGGAGCTGGAGGAGTCGCTGAAGCGGCTCGGCATCGCCGTCTCGGCCGCCGAGGCCGCCGCCATGGTGGCGCGCGTCGACGCCAACAGCGACGGCCTCATCGACATCCACGAGTTCCGCGAGCTCTACGACTCCATCCCCAAGAAGCGGAAGAAGCAGATGCTCCCTCCCTCCGCCGATGGCTGCGGCGCCGAAGAGGGAGACGGCGAGGAGGAGGAAGAGGAGGAGCTGGACCTGAAGGAGGCGTTCGACGTGTTCGACGGCAACAAGGACGGGCTCATCTCCGCCGAGGAGCTCGGCACCGTGCTGGGCTCCCTCGGCCTGCGCGGCCGCCCTGCCGCCGCCGAGTGCCGCGACATGATACGCCTCGTGGACAGCGACGGCGACGGTATGGTCAACTTCGAGGAGTTCAAGCGCATGATGACCGTCGTCAAGGCGTAGCCCCCCATCCTCCTCTACTTCCACCCCACGGATCACACACGACCGCAAAAAGAATCAAGTTTTTTTGTTCTTGGATTTGCAAATCCGAGCAACGTTGATGATTTGTTCTTGGACTGGATCCCAAGAGACGACGACTGAAAGGTAGAAGAATCCACTAATCTATTAACACCGAGCCCGCGTACGCTTGTTTATGTGAGAGGATTGGAACTAAATCAGCTTCTTGCTCTCTGTTTTCTCCTCCCCTGTTCTGGCTGATTAACAGTCTATTACTCCACCACAGCTCATTTCGTCCTTGCAGTCAAAGTTAATTCCCTGCTTTCTTACTGACAGTACTCTATCAAGTATGCATGTAAATATTATTTCTTGGTCGGCTGATGAATGGAGATCTCAATGGATAAAAAATGTTCTATAGTTGTGTCCGAGAATTGCTCATGCTCAAAGTTTGCAACTCTTACTTTCAGAGCTTTAACCATGGACACTTGTTCATGACGAAAGATAGAAAGGAAGTTGCTATCTTTGTGGACAAGTCAAGTATTTTGTCATCTTACTCTGTTAAATTGTGTTATCTTACTCTGTTGTCAAGACTGAGTTGTATGCACTTTTGTACCATGTATCTTGTTCTTGTTTGAATGTTCTTATGGTTGAACAAATCGATGTGCACATATTAGAGGTGGTCTTTGGCGTGCTACTTTTACCTGGTCAGAGTCTCACGGAAGAACATTTTTACCAGAGCTATGTAATAAAAAGAATCAAAGTGCGATAAAATTCTGAGAAGTAGACCCGTCCTTTGTTCTTCTCCGCAGTAAGTTTTGACCCGTGAAAATCCCATACAAAACGCTCTTTGTGTGAAAACATTGGGTCATTTATCGAATTGCCCACAGCGGGTACCAACTACTCAGTTTTGCCCCTAGCGCCGCATGGTGCTCAGTTTTGCCCCTACCTCGTGCGCAGCAACTATGGAGAGGTCGAAACGGTGAGTTTGAAGTCGATTCCGTCTGGTGGCGTTAGTGAAGTGGGTCCGGAGCTTCCAGGTGGGACCGCCCAGTGTGTTTGAAGTCGTCCGGAGCTGACTTTGCAGTGAGTTGACTTTGCTGAATCGTCGTCGTGCGCTGCCGCGACCCGCCGCCACCGCCGCACCACCCCCCGCGGCGCCACGAGCACCTGCGGCACCACCACCACCTGCGGCGCCACCACCACCTGCTCCACCGCCACCTGATCCACCGCCACCACCACCTGATCCTCCGCCAGCACCACCTCCCACCACCACCTGTGTCGCAGCCAGCAGCACCCATTTGCGCCGCCTCCAGCACCACCTGCACCGCCGCGGCCGTTTCGCGTGGCCACCTGCTTCACCGCCACCGTCCTGCGACACCGCTGGTGGGGCGCTCGTTCCACCACTCTGTCCGCCACCTGCTCGACGAAATGGATAGCAATGAAATGGAGAGCGGCGGCGACCTGGGTCCGGAGACACGCCGCGTCCACGATTGGGTTCCCATTGGGTAAGTACTGAGCTTTGAATTGTCGATTCGACATGGGATGCCATTGATTTGCAGCTGATTGCGTCTCTGTTTTTCGTGGGTTAGGATGGAGTTGCGGTTTGCTTTCTTGGTGAACATTAGAAGGGACCGCTACATCGTCGATGCAGACAATAAGAAGAAATTCAAAGGAGGTTTCAGTTATTCGGTGCCAATGGATTGTAATTGGAGTTTCAGACAATTTGGGGAGGTAATTTGCAGCCCATATCCTTGGAGTTTGCATGATGAAGTGGAATTTAGATACTTTGATGGGGGAAAAGATTGGATCCAAATTAGTAATGATGAAGAGCTCGCTACCATGTTTGCTAAGCATAAGGAGGCAGAGAATTTTCATGTGAAGCTGCAAAATGATGTGGTTGTGCCGGCAGTTGGACAGACGGTGGCGGGTTCATCTTCTCGGGCAGTGGCGGGTTCATCTTCTCGGGCAGGACCATCACGTCGTACTGCCAACTCTAGCCAGAACAGTTCAAAACCAACTCGACGTTGTGGCTCGACAAGTGTGGGCACTGGGAGAAGGGTTCCTGTTGAAGTGGAGTCTGATGCCTACATTTCTGCGGATGATGAAGAGAGGCTATATTCTGATGTTCTTCAGACTTTAAGACGGACATCTCGGGCTGAAATCCAATATGAGTCTGACAGTGACCTTGAAGAGGAGGAAGACCGGCCACCTGTTGAATGGGACCCTGAGAACCCTCATATGGCAGAAGGTTGCATTTTTGCTTCCATGGCTGAGTGTAGAAATGCACTTGTGACGTACTGCATTAAGGCAGAACGTGCGTTTACAGTTGACAAGAGCGATAAAAGGCGCTACAGCGTGCACTGTGGGTCTGAGGATTGTCAATGGAGGATGCACGCATCTAAAATGCGTGGTAGCACCAATATTCAGGTCAAAGTGAACCCTTTTCCCCACACATGCCAAGAATCAACCCTTAGGAAGGAAACAATCAGTAGAGCCAAGTCAAGATGGGTGGCGGATGAAGTAAAAAGATGGGTGGCAGAAAACCATCAAGTGGGTACAAAGGAATTGCAGACAAAAATCAAAGACAAGTTCAAGCTAGATTTACCATACATGAGGGTGTTCAATGGTAAACAGAAAGCTATGGAATCTATCCATGGTAATTGGAATGAAAGTTTTGAATTGTTGTATTCATTCAAAGCTGAAGTGGAGAGGACAAGCCCAGGTAGTATTGTTGACATTGATCACCACTCCGTGGAGTACACAGTGAAGGGAGTGATAAGGACGAAGGAATGCTTTAGGAGGGTTTTTGTGTGCTTTGAAGCTTGTCGAATGGGTTTTTTGGTAGGCTGCAGGCCTTATTTGGCTATTGATGCTACTTTTCTCACAGGGAGGTTTAAAGGACAGTTAGTAGCAGCTTGTGCAGTTGATGCACACAATTTTGTTTTTCCAGTTGCCTACGGTGTGCTGGAGACAGAGTCTGAGGAGAGCTGGACATGGTTTTTGCAGAATGTGCGCCGGGCTATTTCACATCCCAATGGGTTGGTAATTCAGACAGATGCATGCAAGGGTTTAGAAGTGGCCGTGGACAATGTGTTCCCAGGAGTAGAGCATAGGGAATGCATGCGTCACCTTGCTGCAAATTTTGTGAAGAAATTCAAAGGAAAGTTTTTTACCGACAATTTATGGCGAGCATCTTTGACTTGCAGTGTGAGGAAGCACAACTACCACATGAGGCAGTTATACACAAATAATAAAGTGAAGGAATACTTGGAAACACACCACTCGAAGTTATGGGCCAGAAGCCAATTCAGTGAACTGAGCAAAGTTGACTATGTGCACAATAATCTTGCAGAATCTTTCAACTCAACGATCCGGAAACTAAAGGATCTTTATTTGGTGGATTTGCTTGACAGGATAAGGATAGAATACGCCGAGAAATTTCATTTTCGTCTTGGAATAGCTAATGCAAAATTCATGGGCCACATTATTATCCCGGCTGTGATGAAGGTATTGAAGCAAAAAACAGAAGGCTTGATAATGGAAATGAGATTTATCTCGGATACCAAATCAGAGGTATCAGTCTTTGATAAAGCTAACAAAGAATGGAGATATCCAGTGGATTTAGAAGATAAAACTTGCAGTTGTAGGCAATGGCAGATAACTGGATTGCCATGCATTCATGCCTTGTTTTTCATCACTTCTATCTCAGGTCCAGCAGGGAATATACAGCAGTATGTGCATGATTACTACTCTGTTGCAATGTTCAGAGCCACATATGCACATGCCTTGCCTGCTTTGGAGGGAAAACAGCAATGGGATAGAGTGGACCCTGGATTCAAACTTTGTGCTCCACTTCTGAAGAGAGCTGCAGGTAGACCGAGGAAGACTCGACACCGACGTCGCAATGAAGGAGGTGGACTTGGAGCGAGGGTGCGTAAGTGCACAAGGTGTGGTGGGACTGGTCATTTCGGCAAATATTGTGATAACACAGTGGATCCAGGGTTTGGAGAGAGTATTCCTGCTGAAAATGATGGTCAGCTGCCGGATGCAGATGATGCAGCATTTGAAAATGATGATCAAGTCCATGATCGAAATGATTATTCAAATGATGATCCAGTCCATGATGCTTCAAATGATCCGCTGGATGCTCCAGTCGATGCTCCAGTCCATGATGCTTCAAATGATCCACTGGATGCTCCAGTCGATGATCCACTGGATGATCCAGTCGAAGTTTCATTTTCAGATGGGTATGTAAATCCTGCCATGATCTCACTAGTTTTCATTTTTCATTTATCATGATCCCACTTACCTTTATGTTTGTACAGCTCTGGTGTAGTTTCAAAGAAGAAGGTACCGACTACCAAGAAGAGAAGACAAGAAGCTGTGAGCACGATGAGCACAAGGAGCAAACGGCCACCAAAACAGCCAAGGATCACAAAGAAGCCCCGACGCTATTTAGACTAAGTTGGATCCAAATGATGTTGTATTTCTGTTTAATAATGTTGTATTTATGTTGACTGGTGATGTATCTATGTTAGAACATAGTTTGGATGATGTTTGAATAATGTTGGATGATGTTGAACCAAGTCAAATGAGGTCTGAAGCTAGGGTAAACACCCCCATTTGTAATTTCATGAAATATTCGACCTTGTCTAAATTATCCAAATAAATTTGAGTAGCAACTATATCACATATAACAACATTGTGCGTTGGATTCATGTCATTTTGATTTTTTTTGAATTATTTATGCTCATTTGAAACCATCGCTCTATTCTCATGAGAAATGTGCTTCAAATGAGGTCCGAAGCTAGGGTAAATACCCCCATTTGTGCTTCAACTTTTTTTGGCACCTTGTCTAAATCAGCCGAATTAATTTCCTAGACATCTATTCTACCTATATAGTGTAAATCTGAAGTTTCATTATGTTTTGAATAATTCTTCTATTTTTTTATTTTTTATTTAAATAACATGGTTTAATAGAAAATCATATGTAAAACAGATAAAAATCATGTTTATATTTTTTTCTAGCAACTATATCACATATAACAACATTTGGCGCTGGTCTCATGTCATTTTGATTTTTTTTGAATTAATTATGCTCATTTGAGACCATCGCTCTAGTAGTGAACTCTAAACAAGTCTATACAAGATAGCTCTATTGTGGAAACCATTTTCGATCAATTATCCATAAACCATGTTTATATTTTTTTCTAGCAACTATATCACATATGACAACATTTGGCGCTGGTCTCATGTCATTTTGATTTTTTTTGAATTAATTATGCTCATTTGAGACCATCGCTCTAGTAGTGAACTCTAAACAAGTCTATACAAGATAGCTCTATTGTGGAAACCATTTTCGATCAATTATCCATAAACCATGTTTATATTTTTTTCTAGCAACTATATCACATATGACAACATTTGGCGCTGGTCTCATGTCATTTTGATTTTTTTTGAATTAATTATGCTCATTTGAGACCATCGCTCTAGTAGTGAACTCTAAACAAGTCTATACAAGATAGCTCTATTGTGGAAACCATTTTCGATCAATTATCCATAAACCATGTTTATATTTTTTTCTAGCAACTATATCACATATGACAACATTGGGCGCTGGTTTCATGTCCTTTTGATTTTTTTTGAATTAATTATGCTCATTTGAACCCCTAGCGCAGCATCTGATCAAACCCTACCGTCGCACCCTAACCGTCCGATCAAACACTGTCGCCAAACGACAGCCCTCAGATACGGTCTTCTAGAAGGATTCCGATGGCGATCCGCGAGAGGTTGGTTCCAGCCACCTGATTGGCCGCTGAAAACAGGCGGGTCCGACCAATTGTGGGCCCCAACCACCCTCCTTCTCCACCCACGCACAGAGAAGCTCGAGCTCGCCCACCATTGTCTCCCCTTTCTTCTGCGATTCTTCTCCACCCACGCGCAGAGCAGCGATTCTTCTTCTCCGGCGACGAGATATGTCGTTCTCTAGTTCAGCATCCCGGCCCTCGTGGCCCCAGCATGGTCCAGTGCCCATGTTGCCATGTCCTGACTGCGAACGCGTCGCGCCATTGGTACGGTTGACTTCAACGTCGAACAAGAATGGCAACTTAGGGCGAGAGTTCGTGAAATGCGAGAGCAAGCCAGAGGGGCAGGTTAGATCTCATGATTTTGCTCTGATTTCTTTTTCTCTTTGCTCTGAATTCTTTTTCCTTGGATCTGAGATTTAGGGTTCATCTTTTCGTTTCAGATTGTGACGAAATGCAACCATTTCGAATGGCTAGATGACTATGTTCTCAGGCTTAAAGGGCAGCCCTCGATTCCTGTCAATGGTGTCGCAACCCGGGATCTCAATCTGCCCGACAGTGTTGCTCCGACAGCAGGGGATGCGGATCTGAAGGGGGAACTAAAGAAGATGAACAAGAACTTGAGGCAGCTGACTGAATTGAAGAAGCAGTCGAATCTCATTGCTTTAGGATTTTACTTTTGTGTAATTGCTCTAGGATTTGCTTACTTACTAGTCGTCAGTCATTAGAGATGTTATTAGTGTCGATCTGGTGCTCTTGTGTTGCTTAAACTGGGTCTGTATCAGTTAATTGTTACTTAACATCAGTTTCGTCAGTTAATTATTGCTTACCATCATTCTCTCTGTCGATCTGGTGTTCTTATCAGTTCTTGACACTTTCAGTTTCATCAGTTTCGTCAGACAACGAGCGCAAATGAAAAAAAAAGTATAATGAGTTCTTGGGCCCAAATCGATAGGGCCAAGCTAGGTTGGGCCGGTCCATGACGTTGACGGGTGCATGTTGATTCTGCGTCGCAGTCTGGCTATTACGCATCGTCGCATCGTCTCATGCAGGCCGTGCTGCGTCGCAGTCTGGCTATTACGCATCGTCGCATCGTCCAATCGTCTCAGCGTCTGCAGGCCGTCGCCGCCGTAGTTTGCATGCATGCATGCATGCGCGCGCGCCATGCAGCCCCTCTCTTTGGGTACGTGCGCGCCATGCAGCTACGGAAGAAATTTTAACAAATCAAATGTTACCTGCCCCGAGTGTAGAATTAATGCAAAGAGGGGCAGACTTTGGTCCGTTGTGCCTCTTGCTTCCTCGGTCGGTCTCCGTTCTGCTGGACAGCTAGTTAACGCAGAGGGTTTCTGCAGGCGTGTGCGTGAGACTTTGGACTTGCTTTCACCTCTTTGCGTTAATGCACGCATGCAGGGTCACGTCGCATCCTAGCCCAGCTATTTTTGCAGTCACCGCATTGACGGCAACGCAGCTGCGGCTGCCTACGCGCGGGCGCGCACGTACTACGAAGCCTAATCCTACGCTTTCACACAGTTGCGCCCGTTGCTTCTTCATCTACCCCAATTAATTCACACTCCTCATCGGGTCCTTAAATAGTGCCAAGCCAACTCCCCTTCTTCTCATCCCTCTCCAGCCCCTTTGCCTCCTCCTCCCCAACCATGTCGTGCTGGTCGACGTACTCCATGCCTTCCAGCCCCGAGTCCGTCTCGGACGAGGATAACCAGTCCAAGGCTCGGCCATGGTACGTGGCGGACTACACGCCGGAGCAGCTGGGCGTCGCTCCCAAGCGGCCTCGCCCGAAGAAGACGCAGTTTTGGTGCGTGTCGCCCATCAGACACGACCCCGGCCCCAACCCCAACCCCGGCCCCATCGACCCCACGGAGCGGGCCAACGAGCAGCGTCGCATCGAGCGCCGCCTCAAGGCCCTGGAGAGGAAGGAGGCGAAAGAGGAGAAGAAGGAGCAGGAGAGGAGGAGGAGAGGGAGGCGAAGAGGCAGCGGCGCCGCATCCGCCAGTTCTGGGACGAACAGGACAACCGGATGCGGGAGGTCAACGGCCGGGCCCGTGACAAACGGGCTTTGGCGCTCAGGGCGGCGGAGTGGACGGCGCCGGCACCTCCACCGGCGTAGTAGGCCAAACCCCCGGCGGTTGGCCTGCCGGAAGGGCGCCCGCAGACGAAGGGGCGCAAGCGCTTAGGTTGTGTAGGGTTTGGGTGGGCCCCCTATATTTAGGGCCCACCGTTAAATGTAATGGGTTTGTTTAATTTGCGTGAGTTTAATATGTGTACTTGGGCATATATGCCCCATATCTATAAAATAGCTCGTGTTTGCATTTCTTTTGCCTCCCGTTTAATATTTATACCAATGCATCTAGACAAAGATATGTCCATCAATATGGATCGGAGGGAGTAACAAAATTCAAAGGCTAATAAAATGGAACTAGTAACAAAATTCAAACTTTGTTACAACAAGCTAAAACAAGTACATATGGGCTCGGCAACGGGTGCTAGCTAAAACATGTAAATATATGCGTGCCTCTATGCGTGCAAAATTTGGCAACCCAGTAGGTTGTTTTTATTTTACAGGAAATAAGAAAAATTCTGAAACGTCAAGGCCCAACATCTACTCGTCACGGCCCAACATCTACTCTGGCAGCCCAGTACGTTTTTTTCGTAAGGAAAACACAACTGTCGACTGAAGTTCACTGAAGAACACATTGACAACAAAATTCAGAAACTTAACAAATTGCTGCGTGCATTCGATTAAAGTGACACGAACTTGGCATGGCGCACAGATCGCGTCCTCTGCCCTAACGACGGAACAACAAGTAAACGAAAAACAGAAACAAAATGCAACTGTAAAATCCACCAGCCATCATATTTGCTTGCTTCTGCAAATCAACCATCTGCTTTAGATGTTTCTTGATCTTCTTCAGTTCCTGGTTCAGTTCGGACTCCGAGGGCAGCCCGGGCAGTTCACCATTGCGCGCATTCCTCTTCACCTCTCTGCCAGCACCGGGCGCACCCATCTCCGAGCTTTCCCCCATCTCCACGCCCACCGGCGGCAGCCCCCCAATCTGAGCTGCAAATTTGCGGCCCCCATCGAATCAATGTAGCCCTCAAACACAATCCTCTCTAAATAATCATCCATCCACTCGAAATGGCCACATTTTTTCAGGATCTGAAAACAACAACATGAACGCTAAATTCAAAAATTCCCAAATTCGACGAGCAAAAACGAATTGCGGTGAAATCAAAGCAAAAGGATGCGAAAGAACTGAGATCTATACCTGCCCATCCCTTCCGGTCTGCCTCTTGCTCAAGCAGCTGACATACTCGCGCCCAAGATTGCCATTCTCGTCGGTCTTGCTGACCCAACGCTTGAGAGCCTCTGGGCGTTTGCAGTCCGGGCACCGTGTCAGCGGCACTACACCATACCGCGGCCATTGTGACCGCGCGGCGGAGGAGACAAACATCTGCGCTTCGTCGCCGGAGAAGAGGGAGAGAAGGATGCGGCAAGGGGAGGGGAAGCAATGGCGCCGTCGGGAGGTCGGGGACGGGCGAGGTTCTCTTCTAACTGCCCTGAGGTGGGACCCACGCAGTGCGTACGTGGATAAGTGGTGGGCCCAATGTTCCCAACGGTCGACAACGGTTCTCTAATGGGTCCCACAAGCCGCGGTTGTCTTCTGGGTCCTATAAGTCAAGGGTCCCACAAGTCAGCAGACCTGACGGAGACGGCAAGAGTGACGGAACGAATCCTTGCGCACAGACTAGGGGCAAAATTGAGCACCATTCGGCGCTAGGGGTAAAACTGAATAGTTGGTACCAACTGAGGGCAGCCTGATAAATAACCCGAAAACATTAGGTGTTTTTTTTTATAACAGAGAAAACATTAGTTGCTGATCAGCCTTTTCATCCTCGTCATGTTCTGAAACAAACTCGCCATGGCAGTTTGAGGCGGAGTAAATCTGAAACTATTCCAAGAAAAACTGAAAAAGGATAGACATGATTGTTCAGAAATCTTCACCTTGTCTCTTTCTGGCCTTAAAAGTCCCCGCCCAAGTCAATGGAACTACTAGTACCAAAGATTTTAAAGCGTTTCAGATTATTATTTTTACATTTCATGGTAACCGATTGCTAGGTGACAGGCCTGTAGCGGTAACGTGGTAATAAAGTCGATACTCTGTGACAGTAACATTTCAAAGCAACGCCAAAGAGATTTACGTACTTTTTTATACATTTGAGGTCCCTGTCAATGTTTGGATCTTGCCCGAGGCTGCAGTAATTAATGCGTGGTTGACAAATGAACAGGTTACACAGGAGTAATATTTTGCGACGTACACCTGTCGATCACAGTGCTTAAGCCACTGCATCTGCATCGGAGCATGTAGAAACAACAAACGTCAGGAGGATTCGCGAGCACGGAAAGGAAAGCGGAGGCATCTATCGCGAAACAAAATATGACATGGGCGCATCAAAAACCGAAGCGAGAGATGCGGATTCCGAGACAGCTCGAATGTGGTTCGATCGATCGATCCCATCTCGTTCTCTCTACATCGAGACAAAAGATAATTCAAACGACCCTTTCTCCTCGCTAGGGGTGAGCGTGGTCTTGTGGACGAGGGATTAGTCAACTAAGTCAAGGTCTCAAGAAAGGAGGAGGAATAGTAGGTTTCTCCTTTTTCAAGAACGTTCGTTGAGAAAAGATAGAATACAGACCGTGTGCACATTGTCCTCCAACGGTAGAGCCTTATTATGGGGAAATCTGTCTCGACTCATAGGTGTAGATATACCCAGTACGTAAAAATTGTATTTCAAAATGTTAAAAAATCCAAAAACAATCCTGGTATTTATCCGGACATTTATATTCACACATGAAGTTTCGCAAAACAAAGATATTTTCTAACTTGTGTAAAGAAGACAAATTCTGTTGTTTCAAAATGACTATACGCGAGACATTATTTTGTGTTTTTACACATCCCACAAAAATAGTCATTTTTTCTCAAAACTTTTTGTACGGCAATAGAAAGTTTGGATGTACAACTGAAATTTCTGTTTGGTGAAATTTCATAAACATAAATAATTAGATTAATCTTATCCAGAAATACATTTCTAACATAAGTATATGTATAAGTTCCACCAAAACAAAAGAAACCATTTACCGCTCAACCGTGGATTTTCACTCATCATGGACCCATGTAGTTAACCACTCCAGACCAGCTCTTCGTCTCTTTGCGCCCGTGAAATGCACAAGAATATCCTTATAGTTGTGTTTTCTTATATTTCCCTCTCTATGTTTACTAGGAAGTTGTTGGCAATAAACTAAACCTCCATTTTGTTATGCAACCTTGTCTTACTAATCTTCTAAGCAGAAAATGTCCATTCAACACTTGTTGTATAAATGGAAGAATCTCAAGCAATCAGAGCAATCCATCAATCAAGTTGTAGATACGCTCGTCACTTCATCTCTTTGGCTATGTGGATATTGCCATATATGTGGATGTAGTGCTAGACCCCGCTCCAAGAATTGAATACCACGAAATAGTACTTCATTACTTTGAGTTTGATGCACTTATTCTTCATGACTTTGCTGCCGTAATTCGAGCAACAAGAGAGGAGGCCGAAGACGGGTTTCTTCTATTGCTGGTGTTTCATGGGCTGCTTCTGTTACTGGTTCAGGTTCATGAGCTTGACAATCAACCCTCTTTCTTTAGAAAAATCGATTCTTTTCTCCTTAACCATCGCCTCCTCGCTATAGATTTAGAAAACAATATGTAAACAATAATTTGCATGACCTATTTTGAACTTTCCCCAACTTAGATAGAACATTTAGAACCAAGAGAAAACAAAATTGAAGACAAAATTACATGAGGAAGAGAGGGAGAGAAGCTTGCAGCGACCCTTGAGGGTTCCCAAGGCCCATGTTGGCCCCCATGAAGGTCTGCCGTTGTGCATACTCGCTTTGGTCGTAGTCTATAATAAATAGAACAAACACGTGGGTTCTTTTTGTCGGCGTATTTGCATGTGGAGCATGCGGTGAAGGATATCTTGTGCCTCGCATGAATGGTGGCATAGTTTCAGATCGTCCCTCCATGTTCGTAGTCATGTATTACTTTATAAGTTTCCCTTTATATTCTTCTATTATTTTTTGTCGATTGTATACTATATGTGCAGATGCTGCGTGTAGACTCTTTGCCGACCGAACATCCGAGTTTAATAAAAAACACTCTTTATCGAAAAACTTACGTTTGAGCACGTTATATATTGAATGAATCGAACATGATTACAAGCTGTAGTTTCGCAAACTTGTTTGACCAGGAACCAAGAAATTAGTATGCTTTGGTAATGATCCACTTTGGCTTACAGTTTTTTTTTCTTTCCTTAAGAACGCTTTGCTTTAGAGTTTTTTTTCTTCCGAACATGCCTTTGGTTTAGAGGTGACCGGCTGTCAAGATTACCCTTGGAAAAGCCCAAACTACCTAGGGCACGTGTACCCTTAGGCCCATTTTCTCTTCAAACAAAGCTCAAGAAACCCGGTCCACTTATCAAAGCACGTGTACCCTTAGGCCCATTTACCCATCCGACCCGAAGAACCACGCTATATAAATTCCATGATCCTCACCTAGAGTTCCCCTTCTCCCTCCACAACCGCCGCCGCGAACCCTCAGCGCCCTCGCCTTCCAAGCCGCCGCTCCAAAGCCTCACCGCCGTCGTCGACATGGGTAAACCTCTCGTCTCTGACCGCGCCCCTCTTCACCGTCAAACCTTATTCATGTCCTGACGGGAGCTTGCTGTTCCTCGTGTGTCTGTATCTGTGGCGCGCAGGCAAGGTTCACGGATCGCTGGCTCGTGCCGGGAAGGTGCGCGGGCAGACCCCCAAGGTGGCGAAGCAGGACAAGAAGAAGCAGCCCCGCGGCCGCGCCCACAAGAGGATCCAGTACAACCGCCGCTTCGTCACCGCCGTCGTCGGCTTCGGCAAGAAGCGCGGCCCCAACTCCTCCGAGAAGTAGGCCCGTGATGCGTTAAGAATGCTTCTTCCTTGCACTAGTTTCCTCTCAGTGTTGTTATGTTACGCAAGAAGATGGGGAGAAAAACCTTACTTACATTCGTACCAGTATGAGTTGCTCTGTTTGTGCTCGTGTGATGGATGAGATCGAACTCGTGTGTTAAAGTATGCCTGCTTCATTTTAGTTGAGAATTTTGAGATGATTCCTTGAATTTGCTTATGCTTGCTTACTTATAGTTGTCCCTGGTGCGCAACATATGCAAAATTGGGCCTCTCTGTGTTCTGTGTGGTCTATCAGATCATTGCTACTTCGTGTACCTGTCAGGATTGCCTTATGCAGAGATAGGCAGTCGCATAGTATAGTTTTTCAAGTATCCTTTTGTACTAGTACGATTAATTGGCTTATCAATGATGTCTAGCGCATTTCAGCATTTGCTCCGCATAATGCTCTGTGTTTGGATATGCACGTTGTTTGTGCAAATTGTCATAGAGCTGGGGTGTACTAACAGTGAATTAGACCTGCTATTTCTTTTATGGAGCAGTGAGTTCAATATGGTTGGCGGCTTAGCAATGTTAAATATGGTTGAATCATTGTTGTTATGGATAGTGGAAGCTCAGTGTGCTCTGTGAAGTTGTGTCAGGGGAACGTTAACCCTGTAATTTTTATTAGTAAATCATGTCTGTCTATGCCATCCTTGATCAATGTACAGTCTATGATATAACGTAAAATGAGTTATTTGTGAATGTATCTTGCTGCACTTCTGTTACCGTAGCTTATCCAGTGTAGTCTCCTAAGATAACCTAGTGCTTATTGAACATCCCACATATGTTCAGTGGCTGTAATACCATTCCTAGAGCTTATTGACGTTCTCATAGTTGTTTTGTGGTCTTGAGGCTCATATTTGTTCTGTTCACTTTGTAATGGCAGAACCTGTTAGTATTTGGGAGAATGCTTGCAGCAAACCGCTATAAACAGGGATACTTCAGTGTCTTTGAACTCTGATATAGCCTCTGTCTAAGCCGCTGGTTTTAACTGAACTCCATAGGCCTTGTTTGATTTGAATAACTATAATCGTCATTGATACTCTGGAATGATCTACAATCGCCTTTTTCTGAATCCTGGGATTCCACTCAAATGAGAATTGATAAAAGTGGTGATGTATCCCATTAAGATGTAATTCAGGTGCTTGCTCTTCATCTTTTGATCGCCGGCCTTGTGGAACGGTGCTCTAGAATTGATTAGCAGGATGTTAGAACCGTTCTTCAGTACTGATTAGCAGGATTCTTTGCGCCATATTAGGTAATTTAGCTGCTCAGTACAAACTCCTGTTTTATAGCAAACTCCTGGAGTTAAGATATAAGCAAACCCTGTTGTGTGTGATTGCCAAAACGAGATAGTCTGTCATCACAGCAAAAGAATCAGTCTTTGCCAAAACGAGTTGTCTGAATGACTGCAATCGCGTCTTCTCATAACCTGAAATAAAAAGATTGCATATTCTCATGTGCTCTTGGAACGAAAAATCTCACTTGCATTCTGAATTTCGATCCTTTTGAGTTTTCTTCCAGTCGATGCACTTGCGAGACTCTGTAGCTGAGCTTGCAAATTCTGATATTCTCCGCCTCATCCCAACTTGCAGCCGCAGCAAGCCACTGCATTTTGATATTCTCCTCTAAAAGACGAGGATTGCATTTTTCCCATCTGTTATCAGAAGAAAAAGGCCAATGTTCTCACTGGAATTTGTTACGATGACCAAAACAGGATAGGAGTATGTACCAAAACAGGATAGGAGTATGTACCCCTAGGTGACCGTCCCTGAAGACCAAGTACTTTGCGTGGCTTGCTCTCCAAAACCGGCTTTGGACGGCGGACCGTCTTGCTCGGAGAGATTGGCAAAATTGTGGGCTTTGCCCTCTTTGCAAAACTACGCCCGAGACGGTCGATCACCTCCTCCTTCATATCTCGAGCCACTGCACGCTGCTTCTCCTGTAGCAACGCCATGCGCTCGCGTGGCGGTGCAACTAGCGCCAGCATATCTCAACCCTGGCCCTAGAGATAATCATTTATGTTATATTTTGTGCCGAATATGTAAACAGATTACAGTTGCATTTGTATATGCAGAAGATGTAGTGTTGGAGTTGAACACTTGTAATCTGACCTATTATATATATAAAGCCACCAGCGACAGATAAAAATAGATTAGACGAAAGCTAGGTTAACATAAGAACCCATTGGAGGGCGGTCTGGGGGCACAGGACCAGTACCCAGACGGACTTGTCGTCGACGGTACTTTGATTAGTATGTGGGGAGGAGCGCCTGTTAAACATGCTGCGCAAATATAGACGTTGATTGCTAAACTGCGTTATCAAACATTTTCTTCCCATCTACTTTCTGTAATGATTTAACTGTCGTATATGCATAACAATCTACGTCCGGTGCGATGTGATTACTCCCTCCGATTCCACACAATATAAGATGTTTTACTCTTTTTCCACATGAACATGCACATACATGTATCTAGACACGTTTAAGTGCATGTGTCCATTCTTTTTAGTATGAATTTAGACATGCATGTGTAACACCTTAAACATTTTACATTGTGTAAACGGAGGAGGGAGTATTATCTGTCGTTACAAACTTGCAATTTTCTCAAAGAATAAGAAAAAAATCTAAACATCCTGGACTTCTTCCTTCAGTTTGCTAGTCGAACGGTACAGGCAAAAAACTGTGGTGTTACACACGAATCAAAGGATGTTAAGGTTTGCCTAAAGCGATCGAACTCCGAAGCAGAGTATTATTATCGCGGTGTCAGTTTAGTCGGCCTCGAAGCTCGTACGATCCGACATTCTGACAGGTCAATTTGCTTCGGGAACAACGTCAAATTAGAAGAAGAAGATCTCACAATCCGGCCTCGATCGGGACGACGACGCCTCTTCTATAGTCCTTCTCTGTCAGAGAGACTTGCCCCCGTACGTGCAGCTAGCGCGCGTGCCGCCGCCTGATCCGGGCTCCGGTCCGCGCGCCGCCTCCGGAGTCTTCCGCGCTGACACCCTTCTGCCACCGGACTTGCACAGGACGGCCGGCCGGCCGGCCTCGAAGCTGCTCATGCATGGCCGCACGCAGCTGTAAACCCACACTCTACTCGCATGTCGCCACAGCGTTCATGCTTTCTGAATCTGTCTTTCGATCTGAACTTTCCCGCCACGGTGAATCGTTGCTGGCTATATAAATGACTTTCTTTTCCGGACGCTAAGGATGTCTCTAACGGGTCGACGCATAGTGGTGGAACCAGGAAATACACATAGAGGGGCCGAGTATTGATCATAGCGGTAAAATGCAGAAAAATGTACAGAATATATAGGTTTTTCGTGTCAACTGAGCGAAATATGTCCATTATATCCCATTAAATGTTGAACCGGCTAATTCTTGTCCAATTTTCGTTGCAACTCAACTGGAAATTTATGTGCAATTAGAAAATTTTGCTAGCAATTGTAACCCCATGTGCAACTATTCGGTGCATGAATCACGATGCAAAGTCGACTGTTTTAGAGTCGGCCGATTTTTAAATTGATTTTTGGTGAACCGAGAACTAGCAATAAGGTTAAATGTTAACAACACATTTAGCCATCTACACAAGAGTTAAGAATTTTAAGTTGAATTGCACACCACATGTCACTGTATATTAATGCACAAATAATTCAATCCTTGAGAATCATTGAAATCTCTTTCTCTTTCTGGTTATATATTGTATATTAATAAGCAATCTCTTAGAAACCAGTGGTCGCTTTGAGTAAAAAAATGGGACAAGAAATGAGCTCAGGGTCATTCTAGCGGCATGGTTGCTTTGGGTGCTTCGAATATTGAAGAATAGAGAGAGGGGAGAAAATCAATAGAACGATTAAAAAAACGTAGGCTGCATGCAGGCTCATGGATGATGGGATGAAGAAGCGAGAGGAAAAGAGCTAAAGCTTCTCATCTCTCAGTCAGATTTTCTGTGAGCAGCTCCATACATGCATTTCATGTTTGAGAGATGGACGTAGCTAAAGATACATAGCTCCTTGCATAAATAATCTGGGGTAATGGAAAAAATTACTGAATGTTGGGGGAGCCGTGGCCCCTGCTGGTCCCCCTGGTTCCGCCAGTGTCGACGCATCCAGTTTGCGCGCGTTCATTTGGGTCGAGGCGGACCGAAAACAGGGCCTAACGCGGCGACGCAAAAATGGTGCGTGTCCGCCTCGATCCACTCCTGAACCAAATTTGGGCCAGCTTTGCGTCCACACGAACAACGACATAGCGTCCGCGTGTCGTATCCCCCTGGGCCCACCTGGCAGCGACACACCACCGGTCGCTCTCCCTTGGCAGTCCCTTTTAATGCCAGGTCCCGTGAGGATAGGGACGCCAACTCCCACTCACCCCACTTCACTGTCCCACCTCGCTCTCCCACCGACGACCAAACCCTAGCTGAAAGGATAAGGATGTCGCCTAGAGTGGGGGGAGGTGAATAGGTGATTAAAAACTTTTCCGGTTTAGTCTTGATAATTGCGGAATAAAACTAGATGTTTAAATTAACAAGTCAACAAGCTAAATACTAGGCTCACCTATGTGCACCAACAACTTATGCTAAACAAGACAAGCAACAATGTGATAGCAATAGAGACTTCAAGCACGAAGGCTATCACAATGTAAAGTGCATAAGTAAATAGCTCGGGTATAGAGATAACCGAGTCACGCGGAGACGAGGATGTATTCCTGAGTTCCTCCTTTTTAGGGAGTACGTCTCGTTGGAGAGGTGTGAGCCACCACAACAGGTTGGTCTCAACGCCACAAAGGCTTCACCTTCTTCTCCGATGAACTGCACCACAAAAGTTTGGTTCACCTTCCAATATCGAAATCCTTTGAGGCGGAATCCGGAGCCTTTACAATAACAACCCGAGGCACAACCCACAACTGGATTGGGGGCTCCCGAGTGGCTACCAAGTGAACACAAAAGGTCTCAACCATCACAAAAGCGTCTAGGGTCCAAAGACCCAAGAGTAACAAGCTCACAAACTTTCAACTTCCACGAATCCTCGTGAAGAGCACAAACCGATGCATAAAGCAATGACAAGAGTACAAGTGCTCAAATACTTCACTCTCAAATCCCACCAAAAGCAACTAATGCTTATGGGGGGAGAAGAGAGGAAGGACAAAGAAGAACTCAACAAATGAAACTCCAAGATCTAGATCCAAAGGGTTCCCTCAATTAGAGGAGAGATGGATTGGTGAAAATGTGAATCTAGATCTTCTCTCTCTTTTCCATCTAATTTGAGCCAAGAATCATGGACGAATAGAGAGAAAACAAAGCTTCAAGAGGTTAACAATGGGGGGCAATTTCGTGCTTGGAAGATCTGCTCACTTTGGGAAAGAAGATGGCCTTTTATAGGTCCCCACGAAAAATAGCCGTTGCAGAAAAACTGGGCCGGAATATTCCGGCCTGGAACCAAAAGTTCTGGCCCAAATTTCCGGTTTAACCAGGATCTCGCACGAAACGAGTCCAGAGAAACATCTGCAAAAACCGGAATATTCAAATATTCCGCCTCCCGGAAATTCCGGTTTTGATAGAAACAGTGATACGAAAACTGCAATAACTTTTACATCCGGACTCCGTTTTCGATGATCTTGGTCTCGTTGGAATCGCAACGATGAGCTCTTCAAGATCATGCAGAGAAACATCATATTCCATCATGTGAGGAGGAAACCACAAGAGGAGAGTTTGACCTCTCTTAGAAAAGATAAACCGGTAAAACCTCAAACATCAAAAACACGACAAGATATGCATATGAAATCCGTTTTTGATGAACTATAGCTTGGTATGGACATGAACACAAGCTCTAAATTCTCACATGGATAAAAGCCAAATAAGAACCAAGAAAGATAATATGCCAAGTATGCAAAGGTTTGAGCTCTCCACGAAGATGCGATCAAGTTACTCACTTGAGAGCCCCTCTTGATAGTACGCCGTCTATCCAATAACCCGGTCTCCCACTAACACCATGAGACCGGTAAAATAGAAATCCTATCAAGATTATACCCTTACCTTGCGTATTCCACTTGAGCTATATGATGACGATCTTGATCTCTTCAAGTGGCCCAACTTTCTTGATTACGCTTCGCTTGATGAAGATTCACATGTTGCTTCCCCATACTCCAAAGTGGAGAGCCTCTCATAGGCACATCTTCACTTGACCAATATCTCCAAATTGGTGGCAAGCTTCAAGCATAAGATTTATTCAAGCATATATGATGGCGTGGAGATAAACATGAATGTTCACTCAATCTTCTTTTCCAAGCCACACTTGCATTATGCCCAACTCTACACATGACCATTATTCATATAAACCCTTAAATAGAGCATTGATCATCATGTAATCTTCTAGAGTCCAACACATGAACTCCAATCTTTTCCTATGGACAAGATCTACAAGTATATCTCAATGCAAACATTAGTCTATAAGGACTGTCATTAATTACCAAAACCACACATGGGGCACCATGTACTTTCACTAGCCACCTCGACCATGCCGCTCTGGTGGCCGGGATTTTGACAAGGCGAAGAACGACCGCGAGGCGGGGTCGTCCTTGGGCCGCCGCCGCCGTCTCCGACTCCATCACCGCCTCCATCTCCGACTCTGGGGCTTCCTGCGGCGTTCTCCATTGCGCCGCCGGGCGTCGAGGTCACGCGGCGCAACCGCGTGTATGTCCGCACCGAGAACTGCCGGTGGTACAGGAACCACGCGGTCCCGGTGCCGTGGTCTGCTGCGAAGCTACCTGACTACTGGCACCTGAACCCGCAACGGATCCCGGTGTTACCCATCCCGATGAGCGGCCGCGCACGGGAGCAAGAGATCGAGCGCCGACGCGCGTGCCACCCGGCGGCATACCGGAACGACCCCGTGTTCACGGCCAGGTCCCGTCACTGGAACACCTGGTTCCGCGACGAGCACAACCTGCGGCGGCAGGTGCTCTTCGCGCGGGCTCCCACGTCGCCCAGCGGCCGTTGGTCACCGCCGCCACAGCTGCGACGATGTGGCGCACCACCACCACCGCCGCCTTCGGAGGTGAAGCAGGAGGTGGCCACCGATGATGAGGACCCCGACCTCGCGGTCGCGCTGACGGAGTCCAAGAATACCATCGCCAAGCTGGTGCCGGAGGAAGTCAGCCGGCAGCAGCAGGAGGCCATGGAGGCGCAGCAGGCCATGGTGGGAGATCGTGGAGGTGGACCTGCCTCTGGCGCCTCCCCTCCTGTAGGCCAGTCCTGGGGCTGGAATGGCCCCCTCCCCACGGACCCCCGACGCTAGAGCAGGAGCAGCAGCCGACGCCACGGGTCAGCGTTCCACCAGCGCACCTCTAGCAGGCGTCGGAGTACATCGTCCTCTCCGAGGACGACTAGTTGAAACCCGCGGGGCGAAATTGTTTAGTTTTTACTATTTTTGTTTTAAATATATATGTAAAAAGGCTGTTTGTGGCTCACCTCCTATGTATTGCAGAAAAAGACCCATATATGTCATGTTAGCAAAATTGTCCCCAAAAAAATTGTGATTCGTCGCGCCGTTGGGCGCAGTGGCTGGCACGGCGGACACGCGCGAACATGGTATGTCCGTTTGACGATCCAAACAGACAAAGCGTGGACAGATTGGCCCGTCCGTTTGCGTCGACCCGTTAGAGACATCCTAAGGGAAAAGATAAATTAATTAAGCTGATCTTCAAGTTGATGAGGTGGTAGCAAGTGCCCGGTGATCTCCTTTTGAGGTGCCTAGGCTGTCGATAGCTAGCCCCAAGAAGGGTCAAGACGCACGGCAGGCCTCTGTTCATGGCAGGCTCGTCGGTTTGACCTTTGCGCGAAGGCGCGCATGCCACCAAGCTTCGCTTTCCTCTATACCCGGCCGGTCGGACAAGGACCACGTTCGTTTCATAGGACAAGACACGTATTTTAAGTTACATCAACATAGTGTGACTTCGACAAATCTTGCTCACAAAATAAATATATATACAAGATTTAATAAACATACAATAAAAATGTATTCTCTGAAGAGTCTATTGCTATTGATTTGGTATTCTAAATATTTATTTGTATGTGTACGATTGGTCAAACTTACTATATACTGACTTTTAACTAAATTTATAACGCTTCTTTTGTGCAACGGAGAGGGCAACACCAAGCTAGAACATATGTTTCACTTCAATATAAACGTAAAAGCATCATGTCCCGGTGAAAAAAATATACACATTGCAACCAAGAGACAAACTTGGTGGGGTTAACCTTGCACATTTTCTCCTAAGCTCGCCGTTGAACTTAGAGTTGTGTGTCATTAGCGCCGCGGTCGAGAGTTTGGCATGAGCTGATGTGGCCCCGTGCGGTTGTCACGTGGATCGTGTTGTTGATGCTCGTCTAGGGAAAAGTCATAATAGCCCGATAGAAGGTAAGGTTTGATGACAATGATCATGAAGTTTGTGTGAGTAGCTAGGTTGGCCTGTGGTGCCCTATTTACGATTGTTGTGTTCCACGACCATCGATCTTTGGGTTGGTTGTAATATCGTTTTTCCTCTGATTTAGAAGCCTTCCATTTGCTTTAATAATGGAATGAGCCTTTGGCCCCGTTTTAAAACCAAAAGAAACTTATGACATCCAACAGCCTACCCTCTGAACCATCAAACCAACATTGCTACTGCCTCCGATCCATAAAGAGTGTCGCGACTGTCACTATCAAGTTGTACATAATCAGCTATTTTTCAGCGACAAGTAAATCAGATCGGAGGGAGTATTTAAAACCGAATGTTGTTTTTAAATATTTAGATTGGGGAACCATGTGCATAGATTTTTTTTTGAGTACATGGGATTACAGATCACAAACAAGCAGTACAAACCTCAAAAAACATGGAAAAGCTAACCAGTTCTTGAGGCCCAGCATCACCGACGCCGCCTCACCACGGTGACCGCCGACCGCGCGCTGCCACCGCACTCCACCCGAGCCGGCGAATGCAGCGAACCGCGGCCAGGAAGCCGCCGACGAAGCCGCCGTCTTCAGTCAACCGCCTGGGTCTTGACGGAGGCGAGGAAGCTGGAAGACCACCAGAGCACGCCATCGCCTTGGAACAGCGCCACCGCTCGACGCCGGAGACGCCAAAGCTCGACGCAGAAGACGACTCTGTAGATCTGACACCCCGGTCTCCTACACCCCCAAAAGCAGCCACCGGCGCCGGAGAAGAGCACCGGTGCAGCGGGGTCGCCCTGCAGCCCGCCAGCACCGTCGAAGACGCCGCCGTGGAGGGGAAGCCGCAGAGCATCAGATCCGGACGCCGACGCCCTTCCCACCATGGCTCCGCCGCCCGCAGGCCACGAGCTACCCACCGGAGCGCAGATCTGGAGAATCCCCGCCCTCCCGCCGCCGGAGCGGCCGTCGGAGGATGGGAAATCTCCAGATGCGCCGGCGGGAGCTGGGCGGCGCGGAGTCGCCTCCCCGTCGCCTCTGTCCACTGTAGCACGGGAGGTTTCCAGAAATAGATGGGAGTGAACGATAACTTCATGTGCATAGATTTTATCGAGAAGTATTTTCAAAATACTCTGATTTTGTTGCCCATTTTACCTTTAGTGGAATTGAAACTAGTGCTGAGAAATTATATTTATATGAATATTCAAAATACTGAGAATGTCTTAAGTGAGATTCTCCACCACAAAGGAAATTGGCATATTACTTTTTTTCGGATCAATGGATAACCAAGGTCAGATCCTCCTTTGAGGTGAACAACTATCTAGAAGGCCGTTGAGGTGAAGAAATTTTTCCACACAAGAAGGCATGCTAATATGAGTATTATTTGTATATAGAATTATAAAGTCGGGCCATGAGGAAATGGACAATGGATTTTGAAGATATCATGTTTGCATGACAGCATTGAGACGATTGACTATAAGAGAGCCGCGGCTAGGATAAAGAGTAGGGAGCAAGGGATCACCTTGCCTAAATTCCCCTCTGTACATGAAGTTGTTTCAAGGGAAACGATCCTCTAATAGATGAGGGACTAGAACTATAATTTTCAGAGATACAAGAGCACCATTGTATACCAACCTTAGAATTTCTAATATCATTGAGCACTCCACCTTGTCAAAAGCCTTTTCCAATTCCATAATTAGAATGACAAATTCTTTCATCGATTTGTGACATTTGGGCAAATATCCGAAATCCTTTACCTAACAATACTAAATAGTTCTACTTTAATAAAGTCATACCGATTTATAAAAATCAATTGCATGATCACTGTCTAGAGTGTATTTCATCGCACCCTTGTGATGTTTTTTGTGCAATCAATAGGCAGTGGCGGAGCTAGGGAATTTTCGTAGGGTGTGTACACTCCATTTTTTTTCAACATCACATATAGCACACCGTATTACCAAAAAACAACAATGTAAATAATAAAAAAATGTCATCAATATAACACACAATTTTTCTCTCTTTGTTTTGAGAATTTACAAAAAAAAAAATCAAACAAGCTAACGGTAGCCGAATAGGGGAATACCATGCTAACGGTTGCTGAACGGGAAAAAGCAAGGGAGGCATTTGGAAAATAAAATAAAATAAATGTTCATGGATTCTTTGTGTATTTACCAAGTTTGCCGATCAACTTTTGTCTGCATTCATGGTATTTTTTATTCATGCACAAATTTCAGACGTTTTAGACAGGGCCAACTTTCATGCGACCAGATCACCTAGGATCCCTGCAAATCTTGCTTCACGATTGTCCACAAAAAATCACTGGCAAATTATTACTGGCGAACTCTGAACCAGTTCTGAATTGCTGTTCAATTAAATAAGTTGTGCTCTTACCTGAAATGCAGAAAATCTCCATCTTTCCCGTGCTTTTAGCAACCATCGTCCCAAGCATGTTTTGTGTGTGCATCCACCTCCACACCACCAAGAGCAAGAATACAAACGCATTACCCGGTTTTCCTAAGCAGCCAGTGGCACATCTGCTTCAAGTGTCACATAAAGAATTTGGCCCTTGTCCCCCCTCTCTACTACCTCCCTTGGATTAGTTGGATTGTTTTGCCCAAAAAGTCTCCCTTCCCTCCTCCTCAGAGGTGAGAGAGAGAAAGATGAAGAGAGAGAGAGAGAGAGAGAGAGAGAGAGAGAGAGATGTGTGTAGTGTGAGAGAGAGAAAGAAGTAGAGGGGGCTTGGAGTAGTGTTTCAGGCTCTATATTCTTCTTGGGATTGGGTCCTTAACTCTCATGCACCAACCACATCTCTCCTCCTCACTCCGCTCCCGCTGGTATAAATAAACCCTCAGGTTCTCCCTCTTCTTCCTCCCCCACACCCACAGCACACGCTCTCAAGCCTAAGCTAGCCCCTTCCATCTCTCCCATTGTACGGCTCTGAAGCCTAGAGGAAACATGTGAGGAACCCTAACCTCTTTCCCTCTGTCTAAATATATGGTCAGTCCATATCTGATCCTCCTTTGCGATCGAGAGATCGATGCGTGGCCCTCTTTGCTGTCTTCCACAGCTTTCTTGAACTGCATCTGCAACCAGTGGATGCTAGGTTGTGCTTGCAAGAGTCGCAGTTCAATAAAGCTGTGGGAAATTGCAGAGAGAGACCAATTAGGCAGCTTAGTTCGTGCTGTGGATCATTCATCAGATCCAGGTTGCAGATGCATGGTGTTCTCTATGAGAATTCTACAATATCTCAAGGTAGGTGTACCGCGAATTATCTAAAAAAAAGGTGATGCATTTGGTTATTCATGGCCGTCTGATACGATATTGACACAAGATTCAGTTTCATGTGGCAAAGTTTCTTAATTATTTTACCAAGCCTTGTCTGTGCCCATGACTGCCGTTTCTTGCTGGTAATTTGTTCCGTTTCTCCATGTCGCCATTTCAATTGTTATCTCTTCAGGAGAATTGGTATCATCAGTTCCTTTTGAAAAACGCTTCAGAAGATTTCACCTTATGTACTGTATATAGTAAGGTATCGTCAGTTCCTGTTGGAGATTCATATTAATTTCCTTTTCTTTTGCCGATGACTATGTTATGCGCTCACTTCTGGTTGGGTTTGATGCACAAACTTCTAAACACCATTTTTTTCAGAAATTTTCATTTATCTTCACATCTCTTTCTAAAACACAGTATTTGAGCTAGCAGTCCACTTATCATTTCCCCTATTTTCTGCTATTATCTCAGTAGTACATGTTTTGACAAGTAAAAAAGGACAGAATACAGAGAAAGAAAGCAGCCTTCTGAAAACAAAACTGTTGGCCTGGTGAAAATTTGAATAAAGGGGTTTGCAATGAGTAGTTCTTTTGCTGTGTGAAAGTAAAAGGTGCTGCAAAACAGCATGAAACCTCAAATCACAGCAGCACTTTTCTTTTCGCTCGAGAAACAATCACACCAATGCAGCAGCACTCACTTGTTTTCCCCATCCTGCGCTGCTGCCTGCACTGCACTGCACTGCACTGCACCGCAAGAGAGGGAGAGAGAGAGCCCAATCATACTGCTGCTCTACCCAGTGGGCAAGCAAGCTAGGCCAGTACTGATGGGACCTGTATTCCTGGTGGCCATGGCGAGCTAAGTCAAGGAGGCTTCCTTAAATGATCACGCACTGCATGCCCTTCCCGCTGATTGTTCTTATCACTGCCCCCTGCTGGCCGTGTGGAGTGTGCCTTTGTGTGTGGTGTTGGGCAACGCCACTGACATGGCCTGAATCTTACTCCTGAACAGTCTCCCTGAGCCGGCCATGAGATCTGATGCTGGGAGATCAGACGCATGATGCGTGTCTGTCGATCTGTGTTGTTGCAATGCATGATCCTTCATTGTGTGGATGCATCTTGTCACCCTGGAGCACTGTTTGATGCTGCACAGAAAAAGGCTAGTGGCTACTTGTTAGGATTATTTGTGTTGAGCTGCATTTCCTCTTGGTTATTTCAATAATTGCAGTAATATATGGAAAAATGCAGAGTGGTCACTGTGTTTGCATGAGGGCAAGTGCCCTCCCATGCATCTCTACAGATTAACGTTTGGTTTCTTGTGGTGATTACCACTTTAGTATGGACATTGCCCTAAGAAAGAGAAGCCTGAACATGGCATGCGTGCTCTCTTGTGGTGTTAGGACCCATGTAGCGAAGAAGACAGCAGTGATCAGCATGTACACAGCTTGTCCTCAAAAGCACATCGAATTATTTTTCGGTGATGTATATACTTTATGTTGTAAGGTTATAAACATGTTAAAAGGGGAAAGAGGATCCAAAATTTGATTACATCTTAAAGAAAAATTAAGCAAACTCAGCGATGCAGGCTATCATCATCAAGAAGAAGAAAGAAGTGCTTAGCACCGCAAGCTCGAATTCAGTTGATACTATATGACAGATGATCAGCAGTCTGCTGACTTATCTTCCTAGCCTAAATTGTACAGACACAAAGCATCCGTGTCAGGTGCAGCTAGCTAATTAACCCCACAGCTAGCCCACATCCCATCACACAATACTGTACTCGCTGAAAATAACAAGAGCCGAGTTCCCCCAGCATGGTTCTAAAAATACTAGAATAACAACAACTGGACTGAAAGACTTTTCACAAGTTCTTTGCATACAAAGGTCTTTCAGGCCAAAATTCCTGTTGAATGCTTAAGAAATGTACCTAAACTTCATAGAGTTTCAAACAAAAGGTTGTCGCTATGGAAGTTTTCACTGTCTTCATATCCAGCATTGCATGCTCCTTCTTCTGTCTTGTAATTCCTGTAAATATCCCTGTGCAGCACAATCACAGTCACACACGCATAATTTTCACTGGACCCCAACGTTCCTTCTGCTCCATCTTATTCTTCCCTTCGCCGCACAGGGAAACCCGCTGAAAAGTCACCGCCTGTCTGCTTCCCCCAACCGGCTCGCCATTGCCACCGCGGTGAAAACCTCGGGCAAAACTGCCAGGAAATCGAACCGTAGAAGAAAACCGAAAGGTGAAAGCGAGACTGCGAGAGGAACTAATAACCAACCTCTGACGACGAAGGACTGACTGAACCTGACCCGTGCGTGCGCTGCGAAAGCTGTTGGCTGATGAGAGGGAAAGCGGGAGCTCGACAGACAGGGCATGCACGGGCGATCCATCCAGCTTTTCAGGGTTTGTACCTGCACGCTCATTTCTGCTGTTTGTTTCTGGCATTTGGATGGATTCCATTGATTTCTTGGTGTCAGGATTCAGGAACCGAGTGCACGAGCGGCTCCATAATGGACTGACCCAGAGAAGATGGCGTGAATGCACTTGCGCAGCAGGAGATCTCGAGTGACAGATCGGTGGAAATTTAAAACAAATCAAAACCCACATCTTAACTCCTAATCATGACATTGTGATGCCCCCTCAAATTGTGATGCCGTCTCGAATTTTACACCGTTTTTTTTCCAAAAAAAAAAACATGCCAAACTAAGCCCACATGTCAGATCAGGGTGGCTCCTGGCTCGGAGCAAATCGAAGCGTAGACTGCTTTTGATATTACTCCAAGTTTGTCCTACCAAATATTTGGTTATCCAAAATATTGGTTGAGTTCTTGTTTTCCCATGACTGGTTATCATCAGTAAGACACATGAACTAGAGTTGTCAAACATACATTTACATAAAGTATGTTAACATGATCCCTTGTACTGCTCGGTGACCTAGCACCCAAATCTTCAAACTTTTGACCGGCACTGCCTTCTGCCTCCCCAACGGCGAACCACAGTCTATAGTAGCTACTGATCCAACGAGGCAGTAGCCCAATGGCTTGGTTTGCAGTGGCGAAACCCAGGGACCCGAGTTCGACCCCGTTGGGGCATAATTCGGTAATTTTCACTAAGGCAGATTTCTACTATATCATTGCGAAGGCCTTCATTTTTTTTACTGATCCAACGAGGAGAAAGGGCGGCTACCAGGTGTGACCTCAGGGGCGTCTGAGATAAGTGTGGCAATGACATGTCCAGGTGGTTGCACAGAGGCGGTGGCCAGCGGCACCTTGAAGAGGACTCGAATTCAGCATGAGATTTTGAGTCTTGCGTGTCTTCCATTTCATAGTGACGAGTGTTGGGCAAATTCCCAATCTAGTTGTGACCCTTTGTCCCACATCCCTCACTCTCCTACCGACCAGGAATGATGTGGTACGGCATTTACACATTGCGAGATGGTGAAGTCCTCAGTCTGCTTCTGGCGTTCTCTCCTCCGACATAGGGGTGTTGGGCTCTCTCAGCTCAAAGATTCGGCTAGCGTAAAGGTGTCAACTACTCCCTCCGTTTCAATTTAAATGACTTCTACTTGTCAACATGTGTATGTACCTAGACATGTTACAAATATAGATACATCCACATTTTGACAAAATGAAGTCATTTAATTTAGAACGGAGGGAGTAGTAGAAAGGTCGCTAACATCTACAACATCTAAGCTCCCTACATTTCTAGGCTTGTGGAGCGTCCACCTCATCTCTTGCTTATGCCCCACATGTCTGTGTGATAGATGGTCGCTCCGATAGGCCCGCGTGGCTGCGAATGCTCATGTCGGTTCCTCTCGCACGCTCTCCTCCCCAGTCCCCGCGCGTACCCTCCTCCCCAATCCCCTTCGTCCTTTGGCCGCCGCCGCCATCCTTCTCCTCCACCCGCTCCCCTCCCTGCGCCTTGTCCTCTCCCACCGTGCAGCACCCGGAGAGAAACAGCTGGTGGCAGGAGGAAACAGCGCAGTCCACCGCTCGCACCCCGCCGCGCAACAGGAGGAGCGGCTGGTGGCTGGCAGGAAAAGCGCAGCCATCCAGCCTACCATCGCCGCGCGCCATGGCGTCGCCTGGAGGAGCGGGCTGGTGGAGTTCCGCCCGTTCATCTCCGATGGGATGTGTAGGACTGCCTGGCCTCCCTCCACCTCCACGCCCATGTACTTCTCTTTCAGGTGCCTGATTTCTCTTCCTCTTGCTTTGCCTCCTCGCATCTTTGTTCTACTCTCCATAATTTCTCCTCTTTATTTGTACAAATGTTTCTGTGTGTATGCCTATAAGGTGTTTGATGAAAGATCCAAGCAGGCTGCAAGTCAAGATCAATTCCTTTTTATGCTATGTTGTTTACTTAACAATTTGAGTTCAGCTTTCCAGGAGAGGAGCAGGGACAAACGAGGAAACCCAGTCGGCCACGTCGTCGCCATGCTAGGATCCAAGCAGGCTGCAAATCAAGATCAATTCGTTTTTATGAAGTCCTTGTGTAGTCCCGATGAGCAGGCCGCCGTGCAGCCTGTGTCGGACAATTCACGTGAGCTTATGAACTCGCTGCAGTCCAGCTGAGCAGGCTGTCACTGGTATTAATTAGGCACTTTACAACTCCATTGGCGTCGTTCTGTATTTAACAAGATAGTTTTCATTGTTGTGCTTGATGAATTGCAGTTGGATTGGAGGCACAAATTAGGCTCAATAGCTTCTATGTGCTTGTAGGTAGAGGTTTCCTCCTGATGTACCCAAGGGTTGGGGAAATTGGCATTTGTGTAACTAGATTAGGGCGTGTTGAGCTGAAATTCTTGCTCTCATGACAGTAGTAGTCTTTTTTAAGTAACATCAGAACATGTTCTTGGGGTTCTTTTGTCAGTAGCCAGCTGTGGCGTTTTTCAATGATCAGGTGTCCCCTTTGTTCAGTGTTTATTCTCTCTTTTTCACATTTCTTTGTCTTGAATCAGAGTGAATAACCTCGCGTGATTCAGAAATGAATCTCTTTCAAAAAAATTGGAGAGGGCAGGGAGAAGGCTCGCTAGCGAGATGAGGCATCGCTGCCGTGATGATTGCCCAGATGCCGCCGCTCTAGCTTACCATATGGGTCCAGGTGGCATCCGCGATCCCTCTGATCCAGTGCTGCAACTGACAGCACGGAGGTGGTGTCCTCTCCCAGGTAAACTAATTGTCCTTCATGGGTGCCCTTTTATTTTAATATGTTGTACTCTAGACGTAAGTGTGATGGCTGTCAAATCTTGCTGAATGAAGGGAAAACAACAATTTCATAGGTCAATTTTGTTTCGTACCAATAGTTTTGGGAAGGTGGAATTTAGCTGGAAGGTAAGGGACAGAGACATGTCACATTTGTAGCTCATTTTTGTTTTTGTTTTGCACTTCCAAACGGGTGGAGCTGCAGTTGTGTATACCATACATGTTCTACCTATATTCAGTGTTGCTTCTTCTCTGTTGAGAACCTTGCACTGAATTTTGTCATACAATGACCACGGAACTGAACCAATTCGAGTACTGTAGGGACAAACTCCATCCATCTTTATTCCTTTAGAGATATCTAGCTATTGAAACCAACAATTCTATTAGTGGATATGAAGTTCTTCTATGTATGTTGTGTCTATTAATTTTTTAGCCATTTATATGCTTTATGTGGCTTACTAGGTAAATTTGCGCGGCGATGCCGCGCGTGTGTGGGAAAATTCAAATTTGGAAATGCGGGCATTTTAATTAGTTGAATGTTTGGAAATTAATGAAATTGGAAGAGAGTCTACGTCTGGAAGGTTGTTTAGAGTTTGAAAACTGTTCAGAATAGGAAGTTATTATTTCTTTTTTGTAATATGCTTGAGTTTTGTTTTAAATATTGAATTTAACTTAACAATAGGAGGTAATACATTTATGAGCATTTGCTATGTTTAATTAAAATTCAATTCATATTTGGAAGAAATGAATTTATATTTTATCCAAATATTTATTTGTCTTGGTGCTTTTTAAATTTAAGTGCATAGTTAGAAAGTTTTAAGTTATATTGCCTTTAAATATGTTAGTCTAATTGAAATGATCGAGATTTTATTTTGACATCTATCTATCTTATGTAGAACCATATTTAGAGGAATATGGTTATCTATAAATGGTAACTAATTTGAGCATTAGTTTAAATTTGGAAATGTGTGCAATTAAAAAAACATTTTTTTTGTATTTTTTCGTTGACTATATTGCAAGTTTTTGATTTTATGACATTTATTTAATATTTTTGGAATCTGTCAGTGAAAATCGGGCCCACATGTAAGCATTTTAGTTTTTTTTCTTTTCCCGGAGGGGAAAATATGGCTGATAGGAGGGCCCAGTGCTGACGTCGTCCTGACGTCAGCAATGGCGGCAGCGGAGACGGCGAGCGCGGCAACGCCACATCCGGGTGACACAGGACGCGCGGCTGGGCGCTGCGGCCGCGCGTGGACGCGCGCTAGCCGAAATCGGCGGCGCCGCTTCATCTTGGTCGCCGGAGCGTCCGCGACGGCGAGCTGACGCGACGGCGGAAGTGAGCTCACGGGCGAGGCGATTCCAGCGTGTCCCGTCCGTCGCAGCAGGCGAGAGTGGCCGGAGACGGAGAGCGGATGGTGGCGAAGGCCGTGGTGTCCATCGATTCGAGCGAGGAGGACCGTGGCGGCCGCGCGGCGCGTCGGCGGCGCCGGCGATCGCCGGATCGCGCGGGGAGAGGAAAGGAGGAGAGGGGGCTCTGTGGTTGATTTTTCAGGGAAGTCCTTGATGTTTACGTAATTACAAATAGGTCCATCTACGTGCGAAGGTCTGGGCTGCGGAGTAAAATCTGGCATCGTGAGGTTGTTTTTTGTAAATTGTCGCGGTGAACGTCGGGTGGACCGTCCGATCGGCGATTGACGGCACGGATCCGTCCACTGTTACACTGTAGCGGGCACAGTATACAGTGGACGGATCGCTCTCAGGACTCAATTTCGCTTGTCCTTTATATATAGATAGATCAGAACTGCTTCCCCTTCGGAGAAAACTCAGTTAACATCTAAGCCTGAGAAGCAAGGCAGGGTTTGGGTTTTGTTACAAATCCTCTGACAACAGCTATTACCAGGTAGTATTTGTTGGCGCAATGAGGCGTGGATACTACGAAAGTGGTTAAGGTGCAAAAAGAAAATTTAAGATCTTTGGGCTTAACTTGGTCATTATGGTCGAGCGTTGTACATTTCTAGAATCTAAAACCCAGATCAAGAAGTGCCCCCATCATGTAGAATATGATTTCTCAAGCCACACTGATTGAATACTTTCCATCGATTGCTTATCGCTAGCATATCTTTTGCCAAGCTTCTTTTGGGACAGCTAACTAAGGTGTGACATTTCACTTTTATTTGGTTTAGTAAATTATCATACCAAAAAATTATTGTTCCTTGGCGAAACCCTAGCTATTTCAAGCTGCCAAGTTTTGTAATAAGGACATAATTTTAGAAGGCACAAACTGGAAAGCAGAGCATATTGTTCCATCACCAATTTCGTTCAAAGTTTTGTTGTTATAACTTGATGCTTCCGTACAGACTCACCGAGATGTACATGTTCATAGTTTAGGTGGAGCTGACTCGGACGTCTGGTGAAATATTTCTTTTGTAGCTGTATACAGTAGCGAGCCTAAATTATTATTTATGCATCAGTAGATCGATGTAGTTGTTATCTCTGAACATTTGTTCCTGCTCACTAATGAAATACATTAAGCCATTTCCCCCAATATAGGTTAAGAGAAAACTATGAGGCTGTCATACTATCATATGTAAGCAATATCACATTTAGGTTGTCACAATTATTGTTTTTTTCCTTAACATTGTAGGCACTATCACAGTTTAAGTTTTGTTTGTTTGGAGTATCTCTCAGAGACATGACTTCTCTAAGTGCCATCGATTGGCATTTCCGGTTAGTATCATGTTTAGCTTATTCTGAAGGACAGGTTTGGCGCAGTGGTGAAGTATTCCCCACTTGTGCCAAGAGGTTCTGGATTCGACTCAGCCTCTCTGCATTGCACTTTGCAGGGGTAACGCTTGACTCGTATAATCCTTCCCCATACCCCAATTGGTGTGGGAGCTTCTAGCACTGGGTCTGTCCTTTTTGTCATGTTTAGCTTATTCAAAGTTTAGTACATTGACATGTTATTAACTATCGGGTCTGCCTATTTGAGCTTTCATAAGTATCATGTGTTGTTAGATTCTTAACTGCTTCGAATGTTGTAATGGTAGATAATTATTAGGAACACCCCGAGTAGCACCTGTCACTTGATTCTTTTGTAACTGCCTCAAAATATTTTGCAAAGTACAACTTTATCAGATTCAGCCAATTGACATCCTGTCTTCCTGGCTTTGAAGCTGATTATTGCGGATCAAACGTTTTTATGGACAATAAAGAAAAATAATCACGTATGAATTTTTTGATAATTTTATCATTTTCTTTCATTTGTTCAAAATTTTGCCATAATCAATGAAGTTGGTTGTAGTGTTCATTTGAACAACTGTCATGAAAGCTCACTTCCTATTAACCTTATTTATCAGATACGTACCACTACCCCATGTCAAGTACTTGAATATACATAATCCTTTTCACTAATTGTATAAGCTGAAATTCAACATGCATACTTTTTGAAAAGCTCCTACTAGCTTATGGAAATAGTCCTAACGTTTCCATAAATAATGGCAGATTGAAGCAGGTTAGCTATGTTTTGTTTGCACTTTGCAGCAGGTGATTTTAAGTATGTTTCGTACTACAAAGATAACTGCAGGAATTAGTAGAAAATGCTAGCAGTTATTGTAGTTGAAAAAGGTAGGGCAAGTTCCTCGATTTGTGAGCCAAATTGGCTTCATTGAGGATATTATTTTGGTTGAGAAAGGAGCTGGTTGTAATAAATCCATGGGCTCCTGAAGAGAAGAACTTTTTATGCAGATGCTTGCTACATTTGGTAAGGATTTTTTTTTCCAAATTCTACAATTTACCTCCAGCACAAGACAAAAGCTGATTGTGTTAGTTCTATCACAAATACTATAATAAGCTACATAATTCTCTTAAAATTAAGAAACTTTTTATCTTTGACAGGAACATCAACCCATTAGTTGTCACATAGGAGAAAGTTATGGGAAGAAATGGAATCCTGAGGAAAAAGCTGCATCTCTTCATATGCTTGGGGTGAACTTCATCTCCACACAGAAGAATGTCTATAATATGTACTCCACTTCCTATAGATCTGATATGTCGATTGTGGCCAGAAGATTTTCGGACAATGACTGTGTTGGTGTATCATTGTAGTTTGTGGATGTGTTGCCATATAAAAATATGTAGAACTCTCAGTTTAAGTAACAGACTTGCATTACCGGTTCTGAGCTGATCCTGGCCAAAACATAAGCTTTATAGGAATATAGTATCTGTGAACGAGAAGTAGACAAATCTGTAAGGTTATAGGCAATCTAAGTAGTCCAGCGTGTCATGTAAAATAGTCATACTGTGAACAACTAATGTCTACAAGTATGGTTCATTAAGCAGTTCTTTGTGTTCGAATTGCTTAATGGTTGCTTGTGTGTGTCCGTTTTCTACTTTCGGATGCTTTGCTTTTTTTAAAAAAAATCAGACAATAATATAGTAATTGCTGGTTAGCCCACACGATGCCATAGTCACATACTCACATGGATCTTCATAACTTTACGAGAAAAATCAGTCGGGCGCGGCAAGGCGCGCCTTTTCCTTCTAGTTATTGATGAATTCGACAAGTATGCACCTACTCCGCGTGAAAACCAATGACCTTGCATGTTCGGTTAGAGATGTCAATGTCAACTCGTGTGTGTCATATCCTTGTTGAAGCTGTTGGATCGAAGCTCTGGTGTGCCGATGATAATCCTAAGTATAACATTTTGTTCGGCCCAATAACGTTGGGGCATGCCAATCTCCTTCTGAAGGCATTATCTATAAACACTCTACTTTTCATTAGGGCTCATATTGTTTTGTCGATAGTTTGTCAACCGACGATAGGTTGTGACGGACATCGGAGAAGGCAAACGTGACAACCAACATGTGGCTGTACCCAGGGACGGAGCCAGGATTTTGACATGAGAGGCGAAGAATATGGCAAAAAAAAAATGTCCACGCTCGTCCAAATCTATGTCATGTTTGTATTAGAAGAAAACTTGTGGAGATAAAACATCACAATATATGATGTCTCCCTATTGATATCATAACAAAGAATATTTCTTGGCAATATAAAGTAATAGGTTAATTTTCACTAGATTAAATTTAGGTATGCGACTGTGAGTATATGAACGACTCGATAATCTCGTTGGATGTGTTATTCTTGTAATTTCTTTTCCAGTCTAGCAATCAAGTCATCTCTCAATGAACAGAAGATACATCCAATTTAAAAGTTAAATTGATCTCCTTATAAAATATGGGCAGTGATCTAATAATATAATTAGACTATAAGTTGAGAACTATAGAAAATAGCTTGAATAATTTGGTCTACACAAGCAGAAGCAGATAACCCGAAATTTCCTAATTACGTTTCAACTTAAGTACTTTAGTTTTAAAGGCACAGAGTAGCCTAATATCAGGAGATGAGCTATCATGTAGCACGCTTTCTCGTTCCATGGTGCTGGCGGAGAATGACATGGAAGGCGAGATCTGATGACTGGCAATGGTGGTTTGATTCCTTGTGCGGATGAAGGATTGTCTTGGTGTTTCATGACTTGGAGCAGCGACATGTAAGTGGGGGCGACAACATACGTGAAGTCCAAAGTCCTACCTTTCAGGGTGAAAATCCAATGTCTGGCCTTAATTGGTTGTGCTTCACGGTGGTCTTGCTGAAGACATTGTTTTGAGAGCGAGGACTATCTTCAGGGTGAAAACCCAAAGTCTGGCCTTAATTGGTTGTGCCTGGCACTGTTCTTCTTGAAGGCGTTGCTTTTGAAGAATTGGACATCAGGTGTTGTCTTGGAGGTGGTTGTGCGGCTGCTGCAAGGACTGTAACTCTGTAGCGGGACTTTTCTTTTTATTTCTTCTTCTTATTGTTTTTGGCTGTGTGCATCCGTAATAACTTTGGTTGTTGCGTTGTTGCAGAGGCTGGGTGTAATTTGTATCTCCTCGATATTAATAAACACTCTTTATCTAAAAAAAATCAGGAGATGAGCTTATGACTAATACTAAAACGAATCAGGATTAGGAGAGATGAGTAAAAACACCCTACTTCCTTGCGTCGTCCACAGAGATCTTGCGGCCGGTGGCCGGCCGGCCGTACGCCCGCGTAGGCTGTAGTTTGTAGATCGCCGCTCGCCCGCTTCCCTCCCACCTTCTGGTTTAATCGATTGGTAATTGGAATGGAAACCGTCCTCATCGGCGGCCGTTGGAAGCAGCAGGAAGTAAACGATGAAACAATACTTCGTTTTTTGCCAGCTTGTACTATTGTTTTTTTTTTTGACAATCAATACCATATATATTCATAGCAAATAGTACATGGTAGAGATACAAGAGCCGACTCCAGCGATTAAAAAATAATGTTTAAAAGAAAATAGCAAATATTCGATATCTTCAAACTCTTTCTTCTTCCATGACACAATCTTGTATTTCTCTGAAGGAAGCCGTAAAGTGACATAGATGCCAACACATATACCTGTAAATACCAATGAGGGTTCTCCCATAATTTTAATTTTGAGTCGCAATGCCAAGGCTACGTGTACGCAGGCAGCCATTAAAGTGATCAACAAACATCGGCAAGAGTACCAACACCGGTATGCCCGGGAAAAACAGCCGAACCGCTTGGTCGACGCCGCAGGGAAACGAGGATACGAATCACCATTGCCGAGGACGTAGCAGCCGGGACAAATATTGCGAGGACAAACCTCCTCGCGGCAACCATGAGAAGAAATCCAAACTTGATCCAACAAAACAAGATCTGAAGTATCATACCTAGACAAATCTAATCTTTGACACCACCATTGACACCGGGACGAAGATCTCGCCGTCGAACGGTAGACCAAAGATCACTTATTGCAGACGATGCCACCTCCATTGACGAAGAAGACAACAACCAAAACCAAACTCTAACATTAAGGACCTTTGTATAGCGCTCTGCGCAGGTCCGAGGTCCCCACCCCTCCTAGTGCCAGAGCGGCACCTAGAGGAGGTGAGGACCCGTCAATTCTTAGACGAAGGCGACGATGAAGATGCAGATGGCGACGACGACGACGGCTAGGGTTGAAACCCTAGGCCGCCACCTCTCTTTCTTTCTTTTCCCGTACGTGCTCGGGCGACTTCTGACGTACTCCAGCTTGTACTATTGTTGCTAGACGACAGGGGGGGCGAACTAAGCCAAAGAGGCCAAAAATTATGTTTTCGCTAATCGCTATTATGGGAAAACTAGATAGATAGGGGGAGGGGGTGGTCTCGCCCCCGCTCGTCCCCCTTCCCTCCGTCCCTGGTTGTACCTTTGACCTATTAGATTTCAAACCATAGGTTTAACACTGGCGTTTCTCATTAAATGTGAAATATTATTTCATTGGGAGGCGATATTTCCGATCGATAGCGAGACGCATGCGGTGACTTTGTCAATTTCAAGACCCGGCCCACCGGTTCAATCTTTCGGAGGTGCTCACGGAGGTATGGGTATGTGTGAGTGTATTTTGTTTGTACTATGTGTCGCAAATAAAAAGACGACGAACGTGGCGAGGCCAGTTTTAGACATACACAATAATAATATAAAATTCAAAGTTAGAGAAGAGGGGAAGCATTTTTTTTTAGGGGTGGTGGGTAGGGGGGGGGGGGGTGCGCATCTTTTTTTTTTAGGGGAGGGTGGGCATCTATTTGTTTTTTAGTGGGGGTGGGCATCTAATATAAAATAATAAGTTAGAGAAGAGGGGAAACGCAGTAGACAATGGGCTAATTGACCTACATCTGGGCCAAGACCCGCCTGGGCTAGCTAACTCAAAGTCCTACCATTTCTGTCGGATGGAGCCCATCCCGTTCCACTTCCACCAATCATCCACTGGATCCTGTAAAAAAACAATCTTCCGTGCGATGAGGCCTTTAGCGTCAGTTTAGTTGCCGACGCCAGAAAGATTCGATTCCAGATTTTTGTAAGGTTTCCAAAATCATTATTAATTTTTTTTAAATTATAATAGATATTGAGAAACTTGAGAGAAAAAAGTCCATAGAGTTTTAAAAAATACGAGGTTCAAAATGTTTGTGTAGTAAAAAAGGTTTCCGAAGTTCAAAAAGTGTTCTCAAATTTTAAAGAAATGTCCTTACAGTTTAAAAAATGAGTTTGTGAGGCTCAAAAAAAGTCATGTGTGATAAACTGTTCAAAAGTTTCGAAATAATTTTTCACGAGGTTTAAATTCACTTATTACATAATAAAAATATTCCTATAATTGTGAAAATGGATGGAAAGGGGAGAAAAGATTAAAAAATATAAAAATAACCTAGAAAAAATAATAAGCGAGTAGAAAATAAAAAAAAGCGAAAGAAAAACGAAAAAACAGAAAAGAAAAATGGGCAAACATAAAAAAAAGAACAAAAACACACAGCGAAAAAACGTATCTGGGCCGACCCAGCAGATCCCCATGTTCGAGAGGCGAACGACGGGCCGAGGAGTACTGTTGTTGGAAGTTGCCACGGCCCACGGGTCTGCCGTCCATAGCTAAGGAGTATTTTTGTTTCTCAAAAATAAAAAGAACGGAGGAGGGTATGGATGAACGACAACAAGCAGATTATTTTGGATTCCAAAGTTTAAGTGAGTAGATCCGCATCAGCTGCAGCAGGGGCGAGGCCACCAAAGCTCCACGTGAAAGCACCAGCTTTCTGAATTTTAGGCCTGGCCCAGCAGGATAAATAAGCCATGGATCATCATAAGATGGACCAAACTGACAGCAATGTTTTAAACAACCGGCTATAGAAAATAGACTCTGACCCTTAAAAAGAGCTATAGCCGGACTAAATTGGATCTAAATGGGGCTATAGCCAGAAATTGTATATGGATTCATTTAGCCCTGAGATGCTCAAAAAACTATAGGCGATCTATAGCCGGGCTAATAGCCGGCTATTTAAAACTATGACTGACAGCAACAGCAACCACCATTTTTGCTCGAGATGACCAGATCTAGAATGATGGCTGAATTTTGACTATGACTGACAGCAACAGCAACTCTCCGGTGAAAAATGTCTGAATTTTACAAACTCTCCTGTGCGATAGCCTGGCGTTCATTTCCTAGTGAAAAATGTCGAGCGTCTGACTAGTTGGTTAATGTATGTGGTTTTGACAAAAAAAAAAGCATTCTGCAGTGAGCAGCTCACCAGCTGAATGAAGAGAAGATTACATCACATGGCCATTGGCAACTGCTGGCATATGCCACACACCATGTGCCCAGCACTGAAAGGTCCATTGACAAACCCACTAGCACAACACTGAAGGCCACTATGTCAGAGAATCAGCCATCGCAAACATGGTACAAGTACAACACTGATCAAAGTGGACGTATGATAACACATAGGTGTATGATTTATAATTTGTGGGAGGGACAACCTCCATTCTGTAGAAGAGAAAAAGAATGATTCTTGTGATGTATTTCTACTGCTACTACTGTAATCCTAAAGCTCAACAACAATCTTGTGAACCCTCTCCTCGGGCATGGACTCTAGCTCGAGGAGCACCATCCCAGAGGAGGCATCGTAGGAGAACTCCACCGGAGCTGAGCCCAGGGTGCAACGTCTCGGCCGGACCGACGAGAAGGCACCGAACCTCCCGCGCCCTCGCACTTCCATGCACACCTGCCCCACCGCCTCTGTCGTCATGCCGTCGCCGTCGACGGGGAGGCTGTAGGTCAGCCCTTCCACCGCCGCGCCGCCGTTGAACATGTCCACGAGCCCGATCGGCGCGAACCTGTGCCCGGCCGCCAAATCCTGCAATTCCCAAGATCATTTCATCAGTCCACATACACGGTGCTGCACGTACACAAGACAATTGTACTGCTACAAGTATATTGGACAATGCCGGAAGTGGACTGGGCGGAGGCAATGTGTTCGCGCTGTGCTCACCTTGATCGGCGAGACGGTAAGGATGTCATGCTCCAGGACCTTGAGGGAGACGGGCAGCGCCGCACCCTCGGGGAGGACAACTAGATCGCCGCCGGCATGACGGTACACGGCGCAGTCACCGTTCCACCCGTCGCCGCCGTCCGTCGCCGCCTCGGCGATGAGGTGGACGTCGCGGCTCCTGACGCCGCAGGTCAGGGCCCCGGCGCCGGCAACGTCATGGAAGACGTTCTTCTTCTCCGCGGAGCTCCACGCCGCGCCCTGGCAGTTGTACACGCCGAGGACGCCGGTGAACCTGTTCATGTTCCAGATCTTGAGCAGCGTGACGCCGTCGCGCGCCGGGTCGGCGAACAGGCAGTCCTTGGTCGGCCGTCCCGGCAGCCGCGCGCGGAGCACGGTGCCGTCAGGCAGCACCATTTTCTTCAGCAACTCGAAGTTGTGCTTCCCCGGCGCGTCGCTGACGTAGACGGGCCCGCCGCTGATGGCCCGCGCCGAGCCGTGGTAGTCGCCGGCGGGATGGAGGGAGTGGAACATGTCCCAGTCCGGGAGCATGAACTCGCCGAGGAACACGCTGTTGTACGCCACCGCCGCGATGTGGATCGTGTGCGACACCGCCTCCCTCGGGAAGAAATCGTCCGACGCTCGCACTACCGCGGTCTGCTTCGAGCTGCAGATTATATTGGCCGAGATCACGATCGAATTCCTCTGAGGAAGAACATTCGGGTCGATTTTTCAAAATAATTAAGTAATCGAGTTCTGTACTGAACCAGTATAGTGCGTCCGTGTTGTGGCTCATGCAGGCGATGATGCCGTTGTCGCGGAAGTTCTTGGCGACGGAGGCGTCGAGCGCACGGTGGTACTCCTTGGTGAGCTGCACGCGGCCGCCGTGGCCGGCGCCAAGCGTCTCGAGGACGCACTGCACGTCCACCTTGACGCCGTCAACGCCGGCGGCGGCGAGGTACGCGTGAAGCTCGTCGTAAAAGCGGTGCACGGCCTGCGGGTGCACGAGGCCGAGCCCCTGCAGGGTGAGCACGTCCGTCTTCATGTTGGGCTCGTTCTCTGCCACGCCCGGCGAGATCTTGGGGTACTGCATGGCGGAGCGGTATGCCTCCATCCCGGCGACACCAGGACGGACGCCGCCCCAATAGCCGGTGATGGCGTGCCAGACGTACACGTACTTGAGCCCGTACTTCTCCTTGGCCGCGCGCACCAGCGTCTCGATGCCGGCGGCGGCAGAGCCCTTGCCGCTCTGGAACTTGCTGTTCTCCTTGATGCCGGTGAGCCGAGGAAGGGGCGGATGCTTTTCGGCCGCGCCCGCGGGATCCTCGTCGGTGCTCTGTTTGTCTGTGCCGACCGACTGCCAGCCGTCGTCGATGATTACGAACTTGGGCGGCGCGCCGCCGGCCACGAGGCTCTGGAGCCCGGCCTCGACGCCCTCCTGGGTGACGTCCTGGTAGAAGGCGTCCCACGTGCACCACCCGAAGTAGTCGACACTGCTGGGGAGCTTCTTCTCGGCGCGCGGGCGGAAGGTCCCGAGGCAAGACCGGACGGCCGCGACGGCGCCGGTGATGGCGGCGAAGGGGTCGGACTCCGCGGCGCCCACGAAGAGCGCGCGCTCGACGAAACTCGCGCGCGTTTCGGCGTCACCACTCTCGACGCAGAGCTGCAGCTCGTCGCCGCCCGCGCCGCCGCCCTGGAGGCTGGCACGGAACGCGCCCTCGACGAGCGGGAGGAACACGACGTACGACGTCTCCTCCTCGCCCTTGGACTCCACGAGCAGGAACTGCGTCTCGTGCGGGACGTCGCCGCCCTTGTCCCCCATCCTCTGCGCCATCCACCACATCTTGAACCGGAAGCACGCCATGAACCGCACGCCCCTGCATCCGCGGTCCGCCGCCGAGAACCAAAGTCAAACCAATGCCGGTCGAGACGAACCAGTCAAATGATTGGCGCGTCCGAGATCGAATCAGGAACTAGGCGGGCGAGCTAGCAGCATACCTCATGGCGCCGAGGGAGACGACGTGGCGGGACGCCGGGTGGGCGAAGTCGGCGCCGAGGAAGACGCCGTCGACGGGCCTCTCGCCGCCGCGGAGGACGCGGTCACCGCGTCCGGCACGCCGGACAGCACCGCGCGGCCGCGGACCGACAGCTCCCCGTCGGCGAGCCTGACGGACGACTCGATCGTCACCTCCTCCTCTGTCGCGCTCCGCTGGCCGGACGTTGACAGCGATGACCCGTTGGCCGCGGCAAGAGTTCTAAACGGACACCTAAACAGAACAAGAAATGTCAGACAAGACCGAACGACGGAGAATCGGCGACGACGGGGAGAACAAGGGGACGGATCGGCGAACAGACCGAGGAGTACGATCAAATTTAGGACGGAGGCGGAGAGTCGACGCGGACGCGAGGAGAGATGGGCGGGAAGAGCAAGGCGCGCGGGTATTTATACTACGCGCGAGGAGAGACGAGGATGCGGCGACCGTGGTGCTGCAGCTGCAGGTGGGGGTCGTCAGCCTGAGCGCCATCACGGGTGGCCATTGGCGGCGCGGGGCGGCAGGCTGTTAAATCTGTTGCGTTCTGGTGGGGGAGATGGGTACGGGATTTGGTGGGCGCGCGTGCTGACTGTGCGCTTCGTTGGTTCCGCATTGTCGCTAGCACCAATCTAGAGACCAACTCCCTGCCAGGAACGGCTAGCTGCCACCACAAGCTAGCGACGTTCTTTTCCTGTTGTTGCGAGAGTTTGTTTACAATGGTAAAGCGTGTCGAGACGGACTCTTCGTCTTGCTTCCATTAATCTCTTTGCTATAGCGCCCAGGCGCAATCTGGGCCGTTGGTCTAGGATTTTTGGAACCGACGGTCCAAGATTGCGCATGGGCAAAATCCGCGTTCTACTTGCTTGCCACCTCAGGTACAATCATTGGTCTATTGGCGTGCAATAGATTACAAGACAAAAACAATGTTGTGGCCTTATATTCTTACTCAAAAGTACTTACTTCTTTCTATAATCTTGGATCGAAATTCAAGATTCATATAATGCGAAAGTAAAATTTCGTAACACTGATGAAACAATATTTTGTAAAAAAAATGCCGGCCATATGTATCTGGATGAATTTGATAGCTAATGAAATTAGTTGTACCTTACAACCTCTCAACGTTCCAAACAAACACAATTTGGCTTATTCAATCGATCTAAGAGCATCTCTAGCTGATCTCTTAAAAAGCAACCTTAAAATGAGTACTATAAGGGAAACCGTAAACCAATTTTAAGGGGGCCAAAACAAGCGTGATAGAATAGATTATGCAAATCGAACCTTAAATTCGAACAAAATATGTTCGCGCTAAAATTCAGATAAAGCAGTTCATTCAGTTTATAGTAGTTAGATCATATACACATAATTTACATAATTGTTTTCTGCTAGGGCTAGATCTATGTTAACCTAAACCAACCCTAATCAATGCAAAAGGGGCTCTGGGAACACCTCACCGGGACTGCATTGCCGGCGGCACGGTGCTGCTCACTCATTGTCGGAGGAGGCGGGGATGTTGATGAAGTCGAGTTGGCGCACCGCCTCCATGCGCCATTTCTGCTCATCCCCCCCCCCCCCCCCCCCTCTCCGTCCATCACTCGTCTCAAAGACGGAAATCCGTCTCCTGAAATGAGGCTGGATTATGTACTTTTCCCTATGAAGTTTATGATTTTCTCTCCTGACTGATACTTTAATTTTGAGTCGGATAAATAAATACTAGAAGATCGATATCATACTTGTGTTTTATAAAGTTTGACTAAATATATAAAAATATCACTATCTATGATAGCAAACATGTATAATATGAAAACATTTTTATGATTATTTTTTAATAATGTTGATTTTTTCTAGATGCTACTTTTTGTTGAAACGGGCTAAAAAAAATCGCCTTTAATATTGATAAATGAGAAGCAAGCATGACACGGCGTAATCCAACGAGAAAAAGGAAGGAATCTATCGGCCGGTGACTTTCGCCCGCAAGATGATTCGCACTAGCCAAAACCCCTTACTCTCGTCTTTGCTCCTTAATTTGCAAACTTTGAGTAGATCGACAACCCATGGTAATTACAAAAACATAAAGAATATTCGTGAAATGCATTCGAACGCGAAACCATTCGTATCCGCAGCACCTGTATGGAGAATATTCGTACAAAAGAGCTGGCGTGCGTGCATATATGCCAGCCTCGTACTGACTGGCCCCACGTGATTAGTCGGTGCATTTGCAAATTTGCGATGTGTACCTAGTACGCGACGGGATCCTGATGGAGCAGTCAACGGTGCGAAGCCGGGGAAGAAACCGAGTCGAGGCTGCCACGGCGGATCCACGCCGCCGGGTCAAACCCCAACGTGTGTTTGGTGCGTGACCAGGGGCGGAGGCAGGATCTCAACTCAACGGGGGCCAATGAAGCTAATTTCTCCATAAGGGGGGGCCAGCAAGGCTAATTTCCATGAATCAGACCACATAATCCACTCTCAAACTGTCATTATACCTTGCTGCAGCATATGACAGGGGGGGCCCTGGCCCCTGCTGGTCCCCCCCTAGCTCCGCCACTGTGCGTGACCTGTCACGCCAATCGACTTCTCCGTCAACACGATTGCCTCACGCTGTGGGTTTTCTGCAGATAAGGAGGCTGACCGACGTGTGTACCCAGCTGGCTGGAGCGATCGATCTGCCGTCGTCTCCTCGATCGTCTGGAAACTAATTAAGAGACGGGCCTTCTCTTCTTGTCCCGACGAGAATTCTCAGAAAAAGCAACAAAAAACGAACCGGATAGCTAGCTCGATCGAGCCTCGCAGGGGCGCACGCACAAGTCGCTGTGAGCGTGAGGTGCGGGTACGTGCTACGTACTTGCGATTATCTGAAGAACAGGAACACTCGGCGACGTCGACCTCGAACTGAGCGATGTGGACGGCCGACACAGACGTAGGTGAGAGAATGACATGAAACTACCACATTTGGGGTCGAGTTGCTACGAAACTACATCAATTAAGAGAAATGTCACATGACTACCTCTATTCGGGTCAGGTCGTGACACATAGCACTGATTTCAGATTTTAGTCATGTTAATCATTTTTCTGGCAGGTGGGCTCCACTGTCAGGTCCTACGTGGCACCGAATTATCGTTCCAAGGAGACATACATTAAACTGTAAACAATTGTGGACTTTTTTACAATTTCTCGTCGGGACCCACCTGTCAGCTACTCTCTCTATCCCTAGAAATAATTGACCCAGATCTAAAAAAGAAAAATCAAAGTCAACTCTCGGCTCCACCCAAATCCGGCACCATCACGCCGGGAGGCAGCTGGGCTTGGCGGCGGCGCATCTGGATCGGAGGTCATGGCGGAGGCGGCGAGAAAGGGGCCGGTGCTGCTGCTCATCCTGGGCTTCCTCTCCGACGCGTGGTCGCGGCACCGGGCGGGGACCTTATCTGCCAGCGGGGAATGACGGTGGCGAGGAATGCGTCGGAGACGGCGGCGACGAACGCCGGCAGTTCGTCCGTGCCCTCGACCTCTCCAGCTTGTCGCGCGAGAGGCGCGGCAGAAGCAGGCGCCCCGGAGGAGCTCGGCGAGGTGCGGGGACGCGCCGGAATGACGACAGCGTGTTGCACGGTGACGGCGGCGAGGAACGCCGGCAGCTCGTCCGCGTCCTCGACCTTGTCCCGCGAGAGCGCGCCGAAGCAGGCGCCCCGGAGGAGCTCGGCGAGGTGCGGGGACGCGCCGGAATGACGACAGCGTGTTGCATGGTGACGGTGGCGAGGAACGCCGGCAGCTCGTCCGCGTCCTCGACCTTGTCCCGCGAGAGCGCGCCGAAGCAGGCCCCCCGGAGGAGCGCGGCGAGACGCGAGGACACGAAGTCGCGCGGGTCCTCCTCCAGCCGCCCCAATTTCTGCAGCAGAACGTCCTCCACCAGCGCCGCCAGCGCAGAGCGCAGGAGCGCGTGGCGTGGATGGGTCGCGTGCTGCCGGCGGCGGGGAAGATGAAGTGGTGGCGGTAGGAATTGGGGCGGCGGCGAGCAGAAGCAGCGGCTCGGGCTCCGGCGGGAGCGCCGCCTCCCTGGCGCGAAGGCTCGGGCTCCGGCGAGCGCGGCATGGTTGACACCCGCCGGCGGCCGTGGAGGCCGTGGAGCGTGGAGGCCCTCTGCGACGAGGCCAACACGGTGGTGCTGTGAGTTGACTTTTTTATTTTTAGATCTGGTCGGTTGTTTCCAGGGAGAGAGAGAGCAGCTGACAGTTGGGCCCGATAAAAAATGCAAAGAAGTCCACGATTGTATATAGTTTAATGTATGTATCCTTGGACGATAATTCGTGCCACGTGTGACCTGCCAGTGGAGCCCACCTGCCAGAAATATGGTTAGCACGCCTAAAATTTCGAATCAGTTCTATGTGTCACGACCTGACCCGAATAGTGGTAGTCATGTGACATTTCCCCCAATTTGTGTAGTTTTGTAACAACTCGACCCCAAATGTGGTAGTTATTTGTCATTATCTCGACGTAGGTAGGTCTCTCTCCTTCTCTCCTCGATTCGATAGAAAGGAATGTTCCTATCCGATTTTTATTTATTTTTGATAAGTTTAGAAATTGGTTGCTGTGCGTGTTGGTTTTTTAGTTAGATACAACTTCTGTGTTTTTTTTTTTTTTGAGGAAGGATCCGATCCAATTATACAAGATACTCAGCACAATTACAAGGTAGTCCAACAAAGACAAAATAAATACAAGAAAACCCTGAAACTTGCACAAAGCACCCTGAGCAACTAGGAGGAATTACAATCGGATCCCGAAGCCAGCTCCCAAGAGCCTAGACATCGCCGTCGTCGCCGTACCTCAAGCCACCGGAGCAGGAGCGCCGCCACAAGTCGTAGATGGCCGCAGAAGCCGTCCGCGCCCCGCAACGGAACCTCGACGCGTTGAACGCACACGGCCACAGCGCTCGGACCCCAGCACCACCCATCTACCAGCCGACGAGATGCCATCCAGGCCAGCCACCACATCCCGCACCCATCCACCACCGGCCGCTACTCCCCTCGCCACCAAGGCCGGCCGGAGCAGACACACCGAGGAAGAAGACCAACACCACCCGAAACACCAAACGAGGATCACCACCCAGCACCAGCTCCTCCCCTCACCACCACGGTCGGCCAGAGAAGCAGAAGAAGAGTAGCTCACCTGAGGACACACACCCCAGATCAAGGCTGTGATGAAGAGAGGAACGGGGTACAGAAGCTCGAAACGAAGGCCGCCCTCTCCGCAAGGACGAGCACTCAGCGAGCACACAAGACCTCCGGCCGCAGCACGGAAGCCAACCCAAGCGGCTCTCACCTCGACACCGCCGGAAGCCGCACCGAGAGAAGGAAAGAACCGCAACTTATTTACCCTACACGGCCGCCGAGCCTTCCTCTCAGCGCCGCCGGGGCCTAAACCTATCCTATCTACAAGCCAGGAGACGAGGAACCAGATCCCCACCTCCTCCCGCCGCCGGAGCAACGAGAGAAGGCAGGGATCCAGCCTCGCTCCGCGCGAGGAGAAGGAGAACTTGGACTCGCCCCCTTTTCGCCGCTCTCTACTGTAGAGATAAGGAGGGGAGGCGAGGACGGTCACAACTTCTGTGTTTCTAACCTCCTGTCTGTACTATGTGATATTCATACTTTGTGCAAACAAAGAAGACCGATAATGTTTTTTTTAACTAAAAAAGATCTATCATGTTTGCTGAAAGGGATTCGGAATCCTTGAGGTACACTAAATGAATTTTGTTGCTCTTGGACACACGGTGTTTTTGGTCGTATGTCTAGATGCACCCGGTATGTAAAAAAATTCTAAATACTTTTTAAGATTTTAAAAATTCCAAACAAAACATTCTGTTATACACCCGCATATTTATGTTCGCACAAAAAGTTTTGTTAAAAAATGACATTTTTGTGGTCTGGGTAAAAAAATGTGTGAAAATTTATTTTGGACCACCGGAATTTGTCTTTTTTACATGGGCCACAAAAAATGTCATTTTGTCACGAAACTTTTTGTACGAACATTAAATATGCGGGTGTATATCCGATTTTTTTAAAGAATTTTTAGACATTTTTAAATATCATTTTTGCACGGTGGGTGCATCTACACCTATGAGCTGATGATGATTTCCCTTGTACTGCATGCTAAAGCCATCCCATATGATAGAGCTCGCTAAAACCATGGCGTCAACATCAGCACACGCATTTGTTTCCATAGGACATGATGACATCTCACTCTCCACAGGATCCATGCGAGCTGCCATTTCGGGCATTTCTAGCCGTTTTTGTGGGCCATATCACACTGTTTTGTGGTCCGGGACCGATTTAAATGGCCCGTGACCCCAGTACACGAATATTGTGACGTAGTCCAATCTCGTCACTTCGGACATTTCTGGCCGTTTTGTGGGCTATAGCACACCGTTTTCCGTTTACGCTGACAAGGTTTTACTTGAGTGAGGGTGATACCTCAAGCACAAAAACGACCGCTTGTATGGTGTCGAGGGGCAAATCCATTTGCCTGCCCCTGAGGAGTTGCTGTGTGCGTATATCTGGACTCTGCTCTGTATAGAAGTGGTCAAGTGGCGGAGCTTGGGCCAACTGGTTGCGGCAGATGGGTTGTTTTTAGGCAATATTTCTTGGGGGGGGGGGGGGGGGGGGGGCTAAGTTGTACATAGCTCCGACACTAAACTTGTCAACATGTAACAATTCAGAGATCGAAATTTGATATACAAGTATGCTCTTCCGCAAAGCTGAAGCTGAAACGCCTGCATTGCGAGTTAACTCATATTCACCACTATGAGTGTTATTTACAACAGGGTAAGCACATGTACTCGAGAAATGGCACATTGATGACTTGATGTGTCTTTAACTAAATGTGTGCACATATAGAGGAATATATCTGTAGACTTAAACCTTCATGTTATCCTTTATTTTGACTTAGGAAAAGATAGTTGCCTGCTTATAATACATGGTACCAACAATTTATATCATTTTTGTAAGTGACATAGGTTATTTCCTGGAATTTAAAGAATTTTCCGTTGTCCTCTCATTTGTCTTCTCATTAAACTTGTGCATTTTGTTTGCAGAAATTCGAAGCACAACAATGAACTCTGTAGGTCCTTTCAGATGCAGATGCCTCCCCGGGATATCAGTTTCATTGCAGCATTCAAAAGATGTATATATATTATCTAGAACCTATGTATTAATTGATATATTTAGAACTAATCTGAATGCAAGCTTGTGTTGGCCACTGATGGCGCCATGCTGCATTCCATGCTCCATTGAGCTTTCAGAATCTGTGAAGCACACATGTGTTGGAGACAAGATGCTTAGGCGATATTGTTTTACCTATGGGTTGAAAATTAATGCACTTTTTAAAATATCAAGATTGTGGTGCAATGCTCTAAAGGAATTGTCTAGTTCAGTGATTCATTCCTCCAGTGACACAAGTACTTGTCCAGTGTGACTGTGTGAGCCAACAACATTGGTGCTAGATTTAGCTAAGATGTTTACACACTCTAACTGAATCAAATATTTATCACGTACACGCATAAACTTGGGTTTTTGTCAATTTGTGAAACATAGAGAAAAATCAGGTAGCCCTATACAGCCAAAAATTCCGCACCCGTGAGCTAATTAACCGGTACATGAAGGAAAATTCCGCACCCGTGAGCTAATTAACCGGTACATGAAGGACGATACAAGGTCCAGGAATGTCCGGCCTGAACTGTACCAGAGCTGTTCAAAAAAAAAAAAAAACTGTACCAGAGAGGCTGATTTTTCAAGACGAACATGGGCCTTATTTCAAATCGCAACTTCTGGATGCGGCCGTTGTTTTGTAAAATGACCGGGAAGAGACTCACAAGAGATCAGAACCGTTGGTACAGGATCCAGCGGTCCTGAGCGAAAATTTGCAGGTTTTCAGGATCAATCCATTTCCACCTGATACGTCCCCACCGTGAAGAGAGTAGTTGTTGATCCAATGGAGAAGCAGCGAGACACGCATACTCGGTAAACCGTTTCCGCTGTTGTGTTGGCGCTAACTACGCACGAGTCACGAGTGACTTCCCCAAACCGCCGGCCTGCCGCCCGCTTACTCCGTCGTTCCCCTTTTCGCGCCAAAAGAACCCTACCTCCGCCGCCCGCATCCATCTGGACCATCTCGATATGCAGCCGCCGCCGCCGTCAGTGGCGCGGCAGGTGGCGGAGATCGCGGCGGATCCCGACCGCGCCGCCGCCTACGCGCGCCTCCTCCACCTGCAGCGCGCGTGCGCCGACGACCCCTCCGCCGCCGCCGACCTCGCCGCGGCCTCCCCCTCCGCCCTCCTCCCGCTCCTCCTCCGCGACGCCGCCGACCATGACGAGGCCGTCGCAGCCTCCGCCCTCAAGTGCCTCGGCTTCGCGCTCTACCACCCCGTCCTCGTCTCCACAATCTCAGGTAGTACTGTAGCAGTTCCTGATGACCGCATCCATCTCTCATCGTCACTTAAATGTGTGCGTTTTGTTTGTGGCGATTAGGGTTAGTAAACAAGTCATGGTGGAATGTAGGTGCCGTTGAGATCTATTTCGATGTTTAATTTCCAGACTCTTGCTCATTGAGCTAATATGGCAGGCAGTTTGCATTTTCTTACGGAAAACTTTGCCAATTTTCATTCCATGTTACAGAGCCTTTTGTTTTGTTAAGAGGCAAAGGGCATCGCCTCAGTTCCATTCATAGAACGAAACCATGCGTTTTGTCTTTAGCTAAGTTGTAAATCACTATATTTTGACATCTCTCATTTGTACATTTCCCTCTGAACCGTTCAATGTTCTTTGGTTGCTCAGAAATGCCTTTGAATCTTGAAATTATTTTTTGGTTTGAAGGAACAGTTGTAATACTTATCCTTCTTACCCTACAGGACAGTTGGCTCAGTTAGTACTGGATACTTTGGTTCAGCTGATCATGACTACCAAGATGAAGGTTTGATTCTGTTTTCCCTTCTTCTGTTTCTAAGTGTTCCTTTTCTTCAGTTTTATCATGGAGAATGCATATGTTTATTCAGTAATTTGATTCCTGTTTCTGTTAATTTGGTATTACAGGCTATTTGCAATCTTGCCATCTGGTGCATTTCTATTCAACAATTGGAGGCTTTGGTTGTAGAGGATAGAGCAACTCCCGTGCTGGCTGCTATTGTTTATGCCCTTGACAATCTATTTGGTTCTTTGTCTACAACATTTGAGGCTGCTCAGGTTATTCTGCACACTTAAACTGCACTCTGCTGCAGTACCTATCTTTAGTTTGGTAAACAAAGTACTTAATCTCGTAGTAATAGATGGATGCACTCTCCTCTCTGATGAAATTTCAAGTGGGCCTCTTCACTTTGTGTCATCACTTGTAATTGCAATGGCAACAATGCTGCTTGAGAAATATGTTAATTTACTAAAATATCGTCGTAATTACTAGAGTTCATTACTCTTATGTTTCATGTCTTCAGCATAGAGGAAAACCATATTGCTCATAAATGATCTCATTAGTTATTTCCTGCCTCATTAATTTCTTTTTATGTCGTCACACCAAATAGAAAATAATCCAAGTCAGAGGGTTTTACCTTTTAGTATGAGCACTTTTGGCATGAGTGTAAAGCCTGCACTTGATTCTTGTTCCTTTTTGCGGTTTTATGTATTACCTGCTAGTAATACTTGTGTCTGAAAACTCTTACTGAAGGCTACAATGAAACTTGCTAGTCAGAATCCAAAAGGAATGAGGGACCGCTCAAGCATATGGGTTCCCCGATATACCGAAGGCTCTTAAGTGTTGAGAAGCCGGAAAGGGACATGGCTGAGAGATGCCTCATTAAAGTGTCATCAGTTATTTTACCTCCTCAATCTTCTCTTTCGAAGGTAATTGATAAATGTCTCCTATAATGATTTGGGAATATATGTTTCTAATTGGTGACGTATTATTTCCCTCGCTGCAACTATAGAACCCAGATTTTGTCTTAATAGCCGTAGAATATCACGAACTTAATTGCCACCACACAATTGGCTGTACTGTTCGAAATGTTTTGTTTTTAGATTGTTATTCAATAAGATATGCCTTGGCGCTTCACGGGGAAAACAAAAACCAACATTTTCGTATCTATGTAGCACTGAAATATCTATGTAGCACTGAAATTACCTGCAGTTTTTAGTCTGGAATGATTATAGAACCCATTTCAGAAAGCAGACTGAAAGGTACTAATAGATTAACTTGAGCCATTAAAATCTGGCACAGTACAATAGTGCTTCTCCAATAATTAATGTTTGTGTTACATTTAACATTTAGTCTTTTTACATAATTTTTGCTTAGTCCGAGTTTTTTCTTGTTAAATGATTTCATCTTCTTCTACTTTGCCTATTGCAATGTTACTTGGGTTATTTATCAATCTCTTGTTGTACCATTTTACTTCTAGTGTAAATGTGTAATCCAATATTCCAATTTCTTATTTTCATGTATTAACAGTTCCTCAGTCTAGTTTTACTTTCTCCGTGGTGTGCAGGAAGTAGCATCAGACCTTGACAAAAGCTACTCTCTTCTATGATTAATATGCTCTATGACCCTTCGAAAAAAATTCAAGCAGTGAAGTCATGGGGATGGTTCATATCCTTACTTGGCGCAAGTGCAGTGAGCACTAGACCTCTACTTAACAAAATCCTTAAAGTTCCTGAGCAGTTATTTACTGATCCTGATCCACAAGTTCAGATAACCACAATGGTGAGCTAAACTATTTCCTGAATACACTTTTATTCTTGTAAGAAAATATATTCCAATATAATATGATAATATTTTCAGAATTGCAGGTTACCTGGAGAAATTTGGTGGATGCATTTTTTGCGCCACAGGCTTTAGAATGTGGATCAAGAGTCAGCGATGTCTCCTATTGCCCCAGAGCACATGGTAGTGCTCAGATGAAAAAGATAAGGCTAATTATGATGCCTTTATGGAGTTCTGTCGAGAAGTCATAATATTGCTTTAAGTTCCTCCTGCTTGAGCACATGGCATTACCTTCTATATAAACTTGGTGATTCGATTAACCATTTATCTATTCTGGAGGCTGCTTTTGGGCCAGTACTCAAGATAATTTTCTCCATTGGACTTATAATCAAACAAGCCACTCTGGTCATTTTGCATCAATCTTTTTCATGATTTTGTTTCTGTAAGAGTTAGGCATTTGAGCTCACCAAAGAGAATGTGTGTTCCACTGAACCAGAACTTGGTATCCCAAACTTGTACGCATCTCGAGGCCTTGTTGGGTGTTCATCAAATCAAATGGTTACCATGGGACGTTAACAGCTTTGATTTTCAGTTGGGGATCCTTAGCTCAATTGTGAATCCAGAACTACTTCTGAACAGGGCTGTTGAAATGGCAGTAACTATCATGGACCACCACACAAATTTTCAGGTTGCTTCTCCAGGGAGTTCAGTTCAGTGTAACTCAAAGTTTGCTGATGACAACGTTGCAGTATGCATTACTAAGATATGCAAGTTTGTAAAGAAGGTGTTTCTGGATCTGGTAGGGAAGCAAAAGAGTAACAGTTCCACAGTGTTGTGCAATTTTGTCTTCAGTTGGTGAAATGTACTGTAGAGGAACTGGATAATTCTCTGTTGGCTTCTGGAAAGTACGAGTTATGCTTGGACATCGAACAAATAAAGGAGATGCAATATGCAGAATGCAGTCCGAAGTTATCTTATCCAAGAATCAGGCCACTTGCTTACATGGAGATGGTTTCTCCAGCAGTTTACTTGACTGCACTATCTCTGTCAGTCATACCCCAGTTTACTGGAGAGTTGTCACATGGAAATGTCGAGCAATTGGCTTTAATTACCTGTTCATCTGATCTCCGGAGAACTTTCATGCTGCTGTTGCTTTTTTGTATATGCAGATCATCCGTCCAGCAGATAGTCGGCTAAGAATAAACTGGTTGGTGTTGTGGAACAAAGTATCAAGCGCTTGAATGAGCAATTGATCTCTTACTTGAAACTTAGCTGTGGTGCAAGTGGCCATGATGTGCTCTGTCAGTTCCTCTGTTATCCATTTTTCGCTAGTTTCAAGGGTTACCTTCCTGTGACAGAAGACTTAAAGGTGGAGCTGGCTATTGAGGTTTATGGATCCCTTTGCATGAACTCCAATTATCGTTCAGAGGCTTCTTACATGATTTTCTTAGACCACTTTTTGAATACTTTATCCGCACAATTGATGAAAATATGTCCTCATTCCAAGCCAATATCGAGTATTGCTTAGAGAAGAAGTTTAAAGACATTACTATCCTTTCTGTTCTTGGGAAAGTAGTTATTGGAGTACTAGAGAATGCCCAAAATTTGAACTATGCTAACCAGGATGTTGAAGGAACAAATAAGGAGTCTCCTGGACGCAGAGGATCTAACCTTTTCTTGAGTTGCTTGAAGCTTGTTAACAGGTGTGTTGAAGAATTACACTTCTAGTAAACATCTCTAGTTTATCCTGCCTAGCATGGTCGATGATTTCAAGCTGTTTCGGTCATGTCCAATAATTTTATCGTTGTGCAGGTTTATGAGGCTGTCAGGGTTTGGTCTCAAAAAATCCAGCTGCACAATATCAACTCACAAGCATGTAAGTAATTGGATTTACTAAAATCTCTATCTGCAGATTGATGTCAATAGCAGCAAAGCTGCTTTTGGTTCTATTTTTACATCTCTGGCTTTTGATATGCTTCAGGGTTTTTTCATCTTTATCTACTTTTGTTGGGCATCTTACATCGGCAAAAGACGTTCTGCTACTCGGTTTGTGCCATCTTTCCAGTATAAGAGGATCGACTTCATCGTTGTTATAATACAAGCACATACTTTTTGCCAAGTGCTAACTTGACGATTATTGTCACCTCATTCTTGCAGATTGTTGGGGATCAACTTACTGAATGGCTCACTTTATCTAGCACATTGTACCCTGTAATGCGACAGGGAGAAACCATTGATCAGCTCGAGAAACTCTGGCTCAACACTGTCAGGTGCCTGACGACAAGCCGACTCATCAGTGACTGTTCCTTTCTTCAGAAGCAGCATCAGCTTTTCCAAGCGGCGGTTAACCACCCAGACAAGCCTATTTCAGCTGCAGCCATGTCGATCCGGAGATCATCAGGACCGGGCGATGCAGCCGTGCAGCACTCACGATGCCGCTCAGATTCCAAGACGGATGAGTTGTCCGTAGACAGATCAAGAAAGGATCTTAACTGTGCCAGTGGCACTGACAAAACCTTCGCTCTCGAGGAACTCAGCATTTCAAGGATGTTTGCGCCGCCAATGTTGTCAGGTGGAGGAGTCGTCAGGTCAAACTCGACCCACCGCGCCGAGAGGAACGGTGAATCACTCAGGATCTCTGCCGGTTCGGGGAGGAAGAGGCTGAAGATCACGAAGTATTCAGGCAAGGCCAAGGGACCTGACAAAGTTACTGGCGATTCCTTCTCGCCACATTGGGTGGAAAGTAAAGTGTGCAGGAAACCAGAACTGATACTGGATATGCTCAAAAGGAAGAGATAGTCGCCTGAACTCATAGCCATGTATCATAGCAGCACTAAAGATACAGTAGCCGTATAGCGAAAGCAGACATGGAGGACACACACAATTTCTCATTATTTCACCAAGTGATCAGGAGTTTCAGCTGGAATCTGGGGCAGCAGTTGCACCACTTCCAGGGGCGGCGTAAGATCTAAGCTGCTGTATAAACTCGTCGATGTACCTCTCATGGAGCTCCTTGTCGGCTACCACCTCCTTCATCTTGGCTGCCGCAGCTACGAAACCCCGTCTGGCTTCTCCATCAACCATGACGTCCCGGACTGCGCTCATGATGGTGTGGCGGTCGAAGGACCCGTCCTTCTCGTCTCTCGCCACCTGCAACCCAACCGTCCTCGCCTCCATTTGCCGGGCGTTGGGCCCTTGGTCCCCGGCGATGGGCAGCATGACGAGAGGGTGCCCGAAGAGCAGTCCCTCGATGAGCGAGCTCCGGCCGCAGTGGGTCAGGAACCCGCCCACGGAGGCGTGCGCTAGGATGCTCATCTGAGGAACCCACCCCGTGGTCACCAGCCCGAGGGCGTGGGTGCGCTTCTGGAAACCGGGAGGAAGCATGTCAGAACCGTCGTCATCGTGGAGGGCGGCAGCTCCGCTGGGCTTCCTTAGCGCCCAGAGGAAGCGTGTCCCGGCGAGCTCCAGACCGAGGGCCAGCTCGTTTAGTTGCTCCACTGGTAGCGGCACCTCGCTTCCCAGCGCCACGTACAGCACCGACTTCGGGGGCTGCGCATCCAGCCAACGTACGGTGGCGTGCTCCTCCGATCCGTTGGAACCGGCGGCACGGCGGCCGGCAACGGGTGATGGCGGCAGAAGGCCGAGGGGCACGACCGGCTTGCCGACGAGCGCCACCGCTATCGGGAATGTCTCGGGCTCCCACTCGACGCAGCTCCGGATGACCCCTACCGTGCACCTCTCTTTTGTCAGGGAGAAGCGCTGGAAGATGGACATACCCGACGCGCCATGGTTGGTTAAAGCCGGTGCTCTCGCCTCCTGCTCGTGGCGTGGCAGTGGCACTGAGGCAGCGGCCGACGGTTGGAGGAGGGTAGCGAGCATAGCAGCTGTCGAGAGAAGCACCGCGCATGGTACCTGGTGATCGCGCTAGCCGTTACTGTTATGTGCATGAGAGGAAATAAGTCAACGTCCATGTTGTCCGGCTTTGGTGGATCGAACCTTGTGCTCTAGGGCGGACGCGGCAGCCCAGTGGAGGAAAGTGTCGGCGATGATCCAGTGGGGCCTCGTGGCCTCGTCGGCGCACGCGGCGGCCATGAACTCCGCGAAGGGCGCGGCCAGGCCGTCGAAGGCCTTCCAGTGGAGCTCCCGATCCTCGCCGGGGACGTCGTTGGTGGACTCGGCGCCGTCGGGGAGGCCGTCGACGTGCGGGAGAGGAACTGCCACGAGGTCGACTCGCGGCGCCACGGCGGGGCGCAGCGGCGGGAGGCGGGCCAGGTTGCGCGGCGTGGAGACGTAGGACACATGGTGGCCCCGCTCGGCGAGCTGCTCCGCGAGCTCTAGGTACGGGAGCAGGTGGCCGAACGCGAGCCACGGGACGATCACGATGCGCAGCGGCGAGGATGGGGACTGGGCGTCGTCCATGGCGAGATCAGGAGCTGGACTTGCCGGTGCCATCGACAGTGCTGTCAGGGTTTCTATATACTAGAGATATATGCAGGTCATGCCGGTAATCTATAATATCTCCTGTATCACATGTTAGCCCATGCGTGGTCAGTGCTAGCTGGTTAAACATACAGTACTCTATCATTTGATAATTGGTATCCCGTGTGTGCACGTATTAAGATTGCTTCTTTCTCCGAAACCACTAAAACCAATCTGTTTTCCTGGTTTTCAAGCTCAACATCAGCGTAGCACACATATGTCAGAAGCAGACATACATACACCAACGATCGATTTCAGTCAGCTGAAAACAAACAAAACGTACGAACCAATGAGCCAACAGACAAATAATCACATAAAGTCAAGTGGCTGATTAAGAAGAACCACACGGCACGGCAGGCCAAATGGGCAACTCAATTCAGAAACCAAAACATCCGTGGTACGCTGCTTCGATTAGTCAAGAGATTTCACAGGAAGTACTCTCTCCGTTCTAAATTTGATGACTTTCTATTCATCCACATGTGAATGTACTTATACATGTAGCATGTCTAGATCAACACGCATTCCCTCGCTCATGAAGGCGAGTGATAGTGATTAGACGAAAACTTTCGGCTGCTTCTACGACTCCTCCTTCCTGGTGATTAGACATCTGTGTGGTGTGGATGAGCGAACCTGGTTCAGTTATGGTCTACTCAGCAGCGCTTTATTAATTGCGCAACACTTCTGCAAAATCACGCGGATTTGTTAAGTGGACACATATAAAAATGTTTTCTACTTCCACAAACATCAAGACAAATATACAATACGTCCCACTTCTGCAAAATCACGCGGATTCTGTTTCTCTGCCTGAATGTTACCTTGTAGTTGGGGCTTATTTCATTGTTTTTTTTCGTTCGGTCGTTCTGTGGGTCTTCTGTAAGACCTTTGCCACTTCTGTGGTTTTCCCTCTTCTAATTTAATACATGCAAGGCTCTTGCATGGTTCTAATTTTTTTTTAATAGTCCAGGCACACAGGACACCAAAGCATGCATGGCAAAAAGAAAAAAAAGAAACCAAAGCATGCTCCACAAGAATATGAAGATGCCTTGATTTATCTTGGGAGGAGGATTCAACTTGCAAAATAGCATTGCCTTCAAAAGAGAATTTGAGAATATATGTTAAGTCACAGCAGAAGGAGTAACGTGACATACAAAAGTCAGAATTTTCTATTTTTGCGAAACACGACGCCACATACACACCCCTAGCTCACGGAAGCGTCTATTTTTCTGTGCCACGTAAAACATCTAAAGCGTTGGATGGTGGCAATCGGAAGCCCTGTGTTATCTGGACCAACCACCAATCATTTTGATACTCCCTCCGATCCATATTAGTGGGCACAACTTTGTCTAGATACACATGTATCTAGTCTAAATACTTAACTAGATACATATGAATTTAGACAAAGCTATGCCCACTAATATGGATCGGAGGGAGTACTACATTTGGTAACCAAATTTTGGGGCTTGGCTTACTGGAGCTAGCCGGGCCGTGCCTGGCCGGCCAACTTACGGACTAAAAGGGTTGAGCCTAATCGCCAAAACAAAGCCTTAAGGCTGGTCCCACACGACAGTTTTTATAAACGGAATTTCTTCGTTTAGAACGGTCGGTAGTTAGCGATATGCGACGGCCCAATCAGAAGGCACCATTGTCCCGGTCCCACCCATGTGCGATCGCTATCCTCTTTTTCTCTGGAGTCTCACGGGGGTTGAACTTGCTCCCGCTGGCGCGGGCTCGGCCACACCGGATCATCCCTCGCCGGCCGCCGCATGCCCGCATCCCTCGCCGGTCACTGCCGCATGCCCGAATCCCTCGCCGGCCAATCACCCACCCACGCCCCCCTCTCTCACTCGAGCCCGTTTCTTCCCGAGCGCTCGGTCTTGACGCGCCGCCGCACGACCGGGCCCCTCGGCCCTCGCCGCCAGTCGGACCGCCTCTCCGGTGACCTTCCTCGTCCTTCCCTTGTTCTGGCGACTGGGTAGAGCACCCTGCAGACAGATGCGTGAGAGCATTCGCGCCGGCTGGTGGTCATGCTCGCGCTCATGCACAACACAGGCAGTGGCGGTGCTCGCGAATGAGCCGAGGCATGGGCGACCGGTGGCCATGCTCCCGAAAAGGCCGTTGCATGGGCGACCGAGCCTATGCAGGGGAGGGGGGAAGGTACGAGCAAGGCGATCCGACGGTGGCGTTCGGCGCCGCCCGTGGACAGCAGGAGGAGCTCGACGCGGCGCACGAATGGCGGCGGAGAGACACGGAGGTAGAGCTGCCGGTCGCCTGCCCCGGAGCTTCTTCTGCCGGCGTCCACCCGGAGCTGCTCCTGCCTTCCTCGACCTGCCGCTCGTGCCACAGAAGGTTTCTTTGACTGCGCTGTGTATTTTGACTGCGCTGTGTATGTTTCCGTAGAGTGTGACGAATCACGGAATCAGACATTCAGACCCCTGAACCGAAAGATTACATTTTCTAGCGTTTCTAGTCAAGTTTTGAGCATTTGCGATTCAGCCCATTGGCATCTTGGTGCTAGCCACTAGTCAGACGCAGTACTAGCTTTTGCACTGTAGTATTAGATAATTAGAGTACACATGGTCATCCGATTGGTACCACCCCTGAATCCATTTCATGTGTGTACACGTCAGTAGCAAACGTTGGAGATCCACATTTCATTGTTTAATGAGAACAGATTTACCGCAATTCTATCGGTGCATTAGCAGTTTTTGTCAGTTCATTCTTAGGTTCTCAAACGGAAAAATATAATAGGTACTCACCCTCTATGTGTCATTGAGGTCTCTTCGCCGGCGTCGTTGGCCGTACCGCCGCTTGCTCAACCACTCTATGTCGCCTAGTCGAGGAGTCGTCCCGAGGGGACCGAATATGTTGATAGTCGAGAGCCGAGGGACGTCTCTCGTCGGGTGACGCGTAACCACCCTCAGTGGTGTGTGACGGCTCTTGCCGGACCACAACGTCGGGATTTCTTGGAAGTGTCGCCGGAACACCATGTACTGATTGCGTTATCTTATTCTCTCGGTAATTGTTACCCACCTATATTGTTGTAGTTACCCACTCCATACTTATTAAGTTACCCATATGTTTATATGATGTGGCTATCCACCACAAAATCGATGTAGACATCATCCTCTCTCGGTAATAGTTACCCACCCAAGTTTGATAAAGTTATCCATGTGTTATCCTCCTCGCTCGGTAATAGTACCCACCTTGACTAATTAGTTACCATACTCTCTCGATAATAGTTACCCATCCAAGTATACCATAAATTATGAAATTGCCCATGTATTAATAATATAGTTATCCACTACAAAATTGATATAATTACCCTACTCTCTTGGTAATAATTATCGATCTAGTATTGACATAATAAAGCACCATGTACTCATGGTTTACCCATGTTTCGTCATATAGTTACCCATCACGAAAACAATTTAGTTATCATACTCTTTCGGAAATAGTTACCCACCCTAAATATTTGGAGTTGTCCATGTGTTCATGATACAATTATCCACCACAAAATCAATGAAGTTACTATACTCTCTCGGTAGTAATTATCCACATAATATTGATAGAGTTATCCACAGATTAATGTATAGTTATCCACCATGAAATTAAATTAGTTGTCTTGTCCTCTAAATAAAATTTATCAATCCGGTATGTTATGCAGTTACCCATATGTTTTAGGGTATAGTTGTCATCATGAAATCGATATAGTTATCGTCATAGTTGTCACCCTTATAAAGATGCACATGTTTTTTGATGTATACTTACCCGCTTATGCACGATACATTTATCATACTAAAGTGATAACACACTTATAAATGAGGTTATAACTTTAAAACTTCGAAAAATCGAAAAGGACAATCAAAACGTTGGATCAATTTCAAGCCCAAAAGAATCTTGATATGGTGGGTAACTTATATAATACAGTCTGGATAAATCACGTGTTACTCGTGGGTAACTTTTGGGTTAAAAAAAAGTTGTCGGAACATATCAATATGAGATCTAGTTTCGATGATCTCGTCGCGACTAGTCCAATGGTGAAAACGGATGCTAAATCGGATGAACGATTTGATCTACACAACTTTTTAAATTTTCGGAATTTGCATTTAATGCGGATGACATCAGCAGTTTTGTTTGTTTCCTTTTTATATATGAAGTAGTCGCATGCATGCGGGTGAGAGCAAACCGCACATGCGGTGTGTGTGTTTTTTCCTATTGTTCTACGCTTAAGGTTAACTAGAGAACGTTCTAAATTTAGTCGCGTCCTTTATAAATTTTTATTTTATTCTAATTCTTTTTCTAAAAAATGGCCCAGAAGGTTAAAAAAATGAGCCGTAAAAAAGGTAAAAAAAAGGAAGCTCATGTATGTCGCTTCAAGACGACGCGAGAGGCTTCCGTCGCGTGAAGACACGGCTTCAAGAGCCGCTTCAAAATCGGCCCTATAAAAAAGGTGAACAATTTTTTTTGAACAATCTGGACATTTTCAAAATGTGAACAATTTTGAATTTGGACAAATTTCAAATATGAACAATTTTTAAATTTGATTTTTCAAAATGTATGAAGAATTTTTTGAATTTGAACAAATTTGAAAATGACCAATTTTTTTATATGAATAGTTTTCGAATTTGAACATTTTCAAGAAAGGAAATAATGAAAATGAAAGCAGAAAAAAAAATTATTTGAACAATTTCGAATTTGAACCTTTTCAAAAAAGAAATTGGATGAACAATTTATAAATCTGAACACATTTTTTAATTTGATTTTTCCAAATTTAAACATTTTTGAAGAAAAATAAAATGAAAATAAATAAAAGGAAAACACAAAATTGAAAAATGAAAAAGAAAAGAAAAGGTTAAACGGAAAGTCAAAAACAAAAACAGAAAAGGAAAAAAAGAAGAAACAAGGCAGAAAAAAAGCCAAAAATAAGCTGGCACATCAGTGCAGCGCATCGGGCAACGGAAGCCTCTCGCGTTGCTAACGGCGACATATAGGTTCACTAAAAAAAGGAAAACCCTTGCAATCATCTGGGGGATCCTGTCGTCCTGTCCTCCTGCTCGCGCGCCGTCCGATCCGTTTTGATCGTGTGGCTCAAAAATGTCTACGTCGCTCAGGCGCGCCTCAACCTTATCCCTTCACGCTGATTTTCTTACAACCAACAGAGCACGACCACTCTCATCCTCGCGGCTCGCACCACGCCGCCGCTGCTCAATCCACGACCGCCGCCGCCGACTAAGCGACGCTCCGCCGCTGCGAGCCACCGCGTCCCATGACCTCCGCCGGAGCTCACAGCCGCCGCGTCCCGCGACCCGCCGCGGTCCGGCTCCTCTGCTCCCCGCCGCCGCCTCCACTCGGTCTGCCTCGAGCCTCGCCGCAAGGCCGCCAAGCCCCTACCCCTTCCCGAGCCCCTGCTCTTCTCCATCGCGGCCGACGTGGGCATCCGCGGGGACGGCGACGCCAGCGCCTTCTCGGTGCTCCGCCACGCCGTGCGCCCCCTCGTCTCCCTCGCGACCGAGCAACATGGCCGGCGACGCCAGCGCCTTCCCGGTTCTCCACCTGTGCTGTGCGTCCCCTCGCGGCAGAGCCTCAGGTGATCGGCGTTGCTATCAGCGGAGGGCGGCGATGCTACCGCTGCTACTAATCAGGAGTCGGCGATGCTCCGTGCGTTGGGCAACGCTGCCAGGGATGCTACCGCTGCTACATATTTTGTTTGCTACAATAGCACACTTTTTTGTGCTTCCGGCGAGGATTTGGGGATTTTGATTCATAGTCATATTTTGTTTGCTACAATAGCACAATTTGTTTTTTGCTATTATAGTTATGCTGTTTTGCTACAATAGTAAAAAAAATTGCTACGTTGTCTCCGGTGAGGTTTCTGGCGATGTCTCTGACGAAGTCGATTTTTGCTACCATGGCGGCAATGCTACCGACGGCTTACGGCGTTGCTACTGACGATACTACCGGCGCGCGGTGTTGCTACCGACGACACGCGGCGATGCTACCGATGGGGGGCGTGTCATTGCTACTGACGAGCCGAGAATGCTACCGACGATATCCGGCAACGCTACGAGCGAATGCTACCGGTGGTGTCTCGCGGCGTGGCTACCGATGAGCCGGTCATGCTACCGATGGTGCATGTCATTGTCGGCGATGCTACCGGGGGACGCACGACGTTGCTACCGATGTCACGCAACGATGTTACCCCGACCCTCGGCGACGCCGCGTCGGGGTGTTCTCCAATGTTGCCAGCGAGGTCTCGTTGGATTTGCTACAATAGCAATGATTTTCTTTTACGAGATGTTGCAAATTTTCAGCGTAGTGCAATTTTTTTCTTCGTAGAAGCATTTTTGTGAGATTTTGTTGTTTACAATACATGGCGGCAATGCTACCAACGGCTCGCGGAGTTGCTACCGACGGCGGGCTGACGATGCTACCGATGGCGGCGTCGTTGCTACTGACGAAGCGACGATGCTACCGACGGTATCTATCTGGCGATGCTACCCACATGCCGGAGCCCCGCTGTCAACGACTACTAGACCCGCCACCCGTCGTTGTAGCAGCCCCGACTGGGCCGGACAGCATCGCCGTCCATGGTTGGCAGCACCGCCGGCACCGAATCGCAGCTTCTCAACTCCGGCGAGCACCATCGTGCCCCAATGGCTGCCAGCACCGCCGCCAATGGCCGGTAGCACAGCTGCTCCAGCATGACAACACCGTCGTGGACCTACGGGAGCACTGCTGCCACCATGGTGGCATCGCCATGAGCACAGAGAGCACCGCCGCTCCCACATGACAGCACCGCCGCAGACCTGCGGGAGCACTGCTGCCACCATGGTAGCATCGCGTTGATCACAGATAGCACCGCCACTGACGTTAGGTAGCACCCCGTCACGCCATGGCAAGCAGCAGGTCAACTCCGGCGAGCAGCACTGCCGTCCAGCGACCGTAGCATCACCGAGCACGGACGGTAGCATCATCTCCTTTCTACGGTAGCACCGACGACCAGCTACCGTAGCACCGCCGAGCAGCACTGCCGTCCAGCGACCGTAGCATCACCGAGCACGGACGGTAGCATCGTCTCCTTTCTACGGTAGCACCGCCGAGCAGCACTGCCGTCCAGCGACGGTAGCATCACCGAGCACAGACGGTAGCATCGTCTCCTTTCTACGGTAGCTCCGACGACCAGCTACCGTAGCACCGCCGAGCAGCACTGCCGTCCAGCGACGTAGCATCACCGAGCACGGACGGTAGCATCGTCTCCTTTCTACGGTAGCACCGACGACCAGCTACGACAGCACCAATCTCCGCCTACGGTAGCACCGCCGGCAGCACCACCTCCACCGACGATAGCACCACCGCCCACCTCCCACTGACTGGAGCACCGCCATCCGCTGACAGCAGCACCGCCGCCCAGCTACGGTAGCACAACCTCCCATCTACGACAGCACCGCCGCCCACCGATGGAGCACCGCCAATCCCGCCCTTGCAACATCCGAGTCCGAGCTCGCCGCCGCTGCCCCAAGCTACAGCTGGCAGCTGCGCCGGGAGCCCAACGTATACAGCTCCACGCCCTGGTGTGGTGGTGCGGAGTAGCAACCTAGGATGCCCTGATACGGAGATACGGATACGGATACCGATACCGCGATACGCCGATACGGCAATTTCCCAAAAACATGGATACGGGATACGTTTATATATATATATATAAAAATTCATAATATGATAAGTTCACAAACAAATCCAAGCAGTGCAATAGTGCATTCAACAAACTTACATAACCAGCTAATAAGGAAGTACGAATATAGTAGATAAACGACACGACAAAATAACATGACATGAAACAAGTTCGCAACTTCAAGCTTCATTCTCCAAGCCTTCAACATCATCTAGCAGTGCCTCTAGGTCTGGTTCATCTAGTGACAGTACAGCTTCTTGAAGAAAATCTCCACCACCACCAAATATCTCGTGGGTGTCTCCTCCAATGTCCCAAAATCGTGTTGGGCCACTTGAATACTCTGCAGATTTCCTTGAAATAAGACGCAAGTTTTGATGAACAAAGACAAGATCTTCAGCACGTCCAGGGTTCAGCCTACAACAAATTAAATGGACATCAAATTCCAACTTCTGAATAAGTGGTACAAGCAAGAAAAATAAGGACTTTTAAGTATAATAGAGGACCTGTTTCTTGCTGTACTATGTATGAGACCATACGTGCTCCAGTTTCTTTCAGCACAAGAAGAAGAGGTTGGCTGGCCAAGTAACTTCAGTGCCACTTTTTGTAGCTCAGGGGCAGCGTTACCATGAATTCCCCACCATATCTTGGGCTCTAGGTAGGTTCTATCCTCAATTGAATCGAAGGAACTAAATCCAGCAGCAAATAAACTAAAATTGCCAAATTGCTGTTTGATCTTGTGTAATTCTGGACCATCACCGAACAACCTCCTAAGACATTTGTTTCTCTCTGTTGATATCTCTTCATCAACATGTGGAGCTTCACGGCCATCCACCTCAGCAAGCCAAGCTTGAGTGTAATACCTTAAGATAGAAACAGCAAGAAGAGTGAGTAAGTAACAATATTAGGGGCACTAAAATATAGATTTCAGTATAGCAAGCTAGCAACTTACTTGGGATTCAATGAATGTGCCAAACAATGCAATTGGGTATTATTTTTTAACCATCGACTCTGTAGGATATCATTGACAATATTATAAAATGGAGAATGTTCATACTCCTCTTTTCCTTCATGGCGATAAATTTTAGTTTTCACCTTCTCAATCATGCTATCCCACATTTCATATACCAAATGAAGGCATGGTTTATCTGTGTCAGCTGCACGGATCATAGAGTAGATGGGCTCGGTGAAATCAAGGATATAATTCACTTTATCCCACCACAAATCGCTAAGAACCTTATCTTTCACAAACTGTGCTCTACCTTGGTTGTCATCTCTATAATCAGACCAACTAGAGCTCACAACCAACATAGTAAGAGATTCTTTGATCTGACGAAGCCTTTTTAGCATAACAATCTGAGAAGCAAATCTTGTTTCAGCCACAGCAAGAAGTTTCAACGTGCTGTGGTCGTTGAACAATTTCAACCTCATTGAGTGATTCATTATGAAGTTCCGGATCTGTTGTGCATCAGAGGAAACCTCATTGATCCAGTTGCAGTGTTCATACTCGGAGTCATCTTCGTGCCTAGCTGCACCTATGCTCTTCAACGCAAGGTTCAAAGTATGGACGACACATGGAGTCCAGAATATATGGGGTACTTTTGCTCCACCAGCAATCCCGCAGCTCTGCAGTTTGCTGCATTATCAGTCACCACTTGCACAACGTTGTTCGCTCCAATAAAATCAACTGTTTCTAACATCTTCTCAAAGATGTACTCCTTGCTCTTTATTTCTCCCTCAGTGTTAATTGCTCTCAAAAACATGGGTCCATCTTCTGTTACAGCCATAAAATTTAAGAGAGGTCGTCTTTGAGGATCAGACCACCCATCTGACACAATGCTAACACCTTTGCTGCTCCATGTTGACTTGATTGGCTGCAGCATTCGTTCAACATGTGTCTTCTCTTGTGCAAGAAGACTGGTTCTGATCTTGTTATAGCTTGGAGGGACATAACCACCCAACTTATTGTTGGCAGCAAACATGAAAGCTTGCCTAAACCAAGGGTTTCGTGCAAGATTGAAAGGCAGACCTATAATAAATACAATGGAAACTGATTAAAAGCATCCTAGCAAAATCTAAATGAAACATGTTGAACGATGATAAATTTTCACCTGCAGTATAGAACATCCTTGCAATCAAAGCATCCATCTTGCTACGAGTATCGACATCAAAGCTTGCCTCAATAGCGGATCCCTTTCTCTTCCTCCCACTCTCACCACTTGGCAGCGGAATGTTGCAAGACATGTTGCTAGCAATCATTGCATCAGCCCTGTCTTGTTCACCTTTGAGCTGAACTAAAACATCAACAGTCACTTTCGGACAAGGCTTCACTCCACCGGTCATCTTCAACAGATGTACTTTCACTCTTGAGTAGCTCCCAGTAATATCACGGTTACAAAGCCTACATATGATCTTCGCATTCCCGCCTTGCCCTCGTCCAGTCTTCGCGACCTTTTGTACATACCTCCATAGCGGCCACTTCTGATCATCATTTGGAGGAATCACACGAATAGCATTCAACATCTGAACTGCAGTTGGTTGTCCAGCACTGCTGCCCGCATTCGAGTCATCCGCGGCACTTCCATCACGAGAACTACTAGCCCTACCGTTGCTAGCCATTGCTGACCTGCAAGAATGAGAATTTATCTAATTCAATCTAGGCGTCATGTACAGTGGCGGACCTTGGGCCAAAATTCTGGGGGGGGGGGGGGGGGGGGGGGCAAATGGGCTGGGGGGGGCAAATAATAGGCTTTAGTCTGATTTTCAGTTGATAAATGGGCCAAATACCTATAGATATTAAGTCATTTTTTGGTGGGCTGGGGGGGGGGCCATGGCCCATGTTGGTCTCCATGAAGATCCGCCACTGGTCATGTAATCTATATTCTATACTTCTAGTTTCCTACGTGCATGCATGTTTAATCTTAATGAGAGAACTAAGGCAGCGGCGGAGCACAGGCCACAGGAAGACACCAACGACCGGTCGGCATGCAGCAGCAGCAGTGGACGGCGGAGCGCAGGCGTAGACAGCCAAGAAAAGCCGGAGAACGGGAGAAGTGGAGATGGAAGAAGCGGAACTGACCTGAGTGCACAGAGCAGTAGCGGGCGGCGACCCTCGGGAGGCTGCTCGCCGGCTGCAGCTCTTCTCCGGTCCGGCGGCGCAGCAGCAGAGGTGGCCGGCGATCTGCTTTGTGGCGGCTCGAAGGTAGGGTATCAGAACGAGGAGACGAACGGGTTTATATATCGAGGGATTAGGGTTTAGGAATCGAGGGATTAGGGTATTTCCGTATCCCTAACGTATCGTGGGTGTATCCCCCAGGTATCCGATTTAATTTATTTATTTCAAAAATGGAAAATCCCTCGATACGTACGGGACACGTATCTTCGCGTATCTGTATCCGAATCCGTATCCGGATGTATCCAAGCCCCGATTCGTGACTTTTTGGCCGTATCTGCGCTTCCTAGGTAGCAACGACTGCCGAGCTCGGGCTGTGCCGGAAGGAGAGACGGTGGTGGAGCATCTCGGATGCCGGCATTGGAGAGCAACCCGAGCGACGACCGGCGAGCAGGGCCGGGCCAGCAAAATTCGGGGCCCTGTGCGAAACTTTAAAATGGGGCCCTGGCCCTCTATATAAAAAATCCAAACTGTTCCCTGCCAAAATGACGGTCTAGATTCGGCGATCCAAAACACGTATGAACTTAGAAAGGAACATAAGATGAATTGGCGGCCTATCGCTCGACGGTTCTCACCTAGGCTTTCTAGCGTCGCTAGCATGATAAATTTACCGATGGGTGAATAGGGGGGAGGCTCATTTCACGGTCTGCATGATCTTGATCGTGTCCAGACACCCGAGGTGCCGACCTAAAAAAATCGTTTAATACCGTTATAAAAAGATAATTTCTTAATTTAGCTGCAATGGATAATGTATATAGGCTCGTATCCAAGAGAACAAGATATCTCTAGTTGGCGTCCAAGGACACGCCATCAATTTCCCTCTACCTTTTTTTTCGCGGTTAAAAAACTGGAAAAATATTAAAATGCTGCAAAGAGGATTCGAACCCACTGCATAACTTGGGGTAAAATGATTCATCCTACGTACTAACCACTTCACCATGGATTCCCTCGTGTATATTGCTGGTCATGGATATTTTTATTCCTGTAAGAAGTACAAATTTAAATTATGGGCCCCTAAAAATTCGGGGCCCCGTGCGGCCGCACAGGTGGCACACCCATGGGCCCGGGCCTGCCGGCGAGGCGGGCGTGCTGGGGACGGCGGGCTTGGCAAATCGAGGAGATGGAGGGCTCGGGGTCCGTTCCGTTACTCTGTGTTTGCTGTGCGTTTTTCCTTTTTTGAGGGCGAGGCGGACGAGGGAACTAGTCGTCTAGTCCTCAAAAAAAAAAAAAAAAACACACGAGGGAACTCGCAGTCTCTCGCCTCCACTTCATCTCGACGCCGCCTCCTCGCCCGGCCGGCGCACACGAAACTCTACGCCGATGTCGTCACCTGCGCCCGCGGCAGCGGCAGCGTCGGCGCCGATGGCCGTCGACGACGCGGAGGACGACCGGCTGTCTTCCTTGTCCACGGAGGACGTAGGCCGGGCCACCCGCCTCCTCGACAACGAAATCCGCGTCCTCAAGGCAAGCCGCGCCCTCCAAACCTAAGATCACCCTCGAGGCCCGCCTCCCTCCATGTAGGGCGACTGGGCGAGCAGTGGTCGGTCTCGCGGGGATTCGGAGCTCCTCTTCGCGTCCACCCGTTGGTTCTTAGGGTTTCGCTCTAGGTCTGATTGGTGTTTCTGTTTCCCCTTTTCCGACGGCGCGCAGGGCGAGCTGCAGCGCACGAACCTGGAGCTGGACACGTTCAAGGATAAGGTCAAGGACAACCAGGAAAAGATTAAGCTCAACAAGCAGCTGCCTTACCTCGTCGGCAACATTGTTGAGGTAGAGAGAAAAAAACCTGTGGCATCCGCAATTGCCTCTTATTTCCCTCCTAGGCTCCTAATTTGGCACTCGGTCGCGTGTCATGCTTGCGTGTTTCTGCTTCTTAGGACAGTCTGGATTGTGATTAGTGAAAGTTCCAGTGTGTGTTACTGTTTCTTTTAGTACAGCTATATATGCCTACTGGTAGAACTGTCTTTTGCTTCATTGATTCTGATATATAGGTTAATACGTGACCTTATGTGCTGAACTAGTGCAAGTCATTGTAAGAAAAACTTTTTTTTGTTCTCTTATAATTTTTCTTTAATTATTTCTTGTGGTAAGTCTGCCGGGTTAACGAGGAACTAGTTCGTCCTTGCAGTACCAGTGTTTTTAATCAGTGACTTTTATCTGCAACAATTGACCTGGTTACAAATATTAACATTCAATTATGTTGGAACTTTGTTGCTGGGTAAGTTAACACCGCTTAACTTTTGAGCCTAAAGGTGTGAACACAAACCTGTATAAGATATTTGACCTATGCTAGTTCGAAAAATAATGTTTTATTATGGTGCATTTAAGTATGGGCTGTCCTAGTAGTTTAAGTGTTCACTGTTCAAATGTACTTCTCCCCTCTTGAAACATGGTATTTGCATAATTTCTTTATCATGATATTCACTGAATTTTTTTCATTTTGGATTTTTGTATGGTTTATTCACGTGGTCTCTGTTTTTCTCAATTGTTTCAGATTCTGGAAATGAACCCTGAGGATGAAGCCAAGGAGGATGGTGCTAACATAGATTTAGACTCACAAAGGAAAGGGAAATGTGTCGTTTTGAAGACCTCCACGAGACAAGTAAGAAACTTCTTCGTATTGTCATTTAGTTCCTAGATTTTATGTCCATATAGATGAGATGTTTCCATTTGTTCACTAGATAGTTGATCTGGTTAAAACAATGGAGGGCACTAACATACTACTCCTAGTTACTACTCCCTCGGTTCCAAAATATAAGGCTTATAAGTTTTATGAAAAGCTAAGTTTCTAAGTTGGAGTCGAACTTAGAAACTTAGGCTTTTGACAAAACTTATATGCCTTATGTTTTGGCATGGAGTAATTTGGGTGCAAACTGCAAAGCTTTGGAACGTAAGGTTACTACATTGGTAGTTAAAGTCAGCTTTATTTTGGCATGGAGTAATTTGGGTGCAAACTGCAAATATGGTTCTATTCAATAGCCAATAGCAAGGTAGTATGTTGAAGCATTTTTAATTTTGAAGTTTTTTTACGAAGAAAAGGTTTCTACTACATCCATAATTTAAATCTAATGATTTCTTGGAAGTAATACGAAATGTAAACTGGTATATCATTTATCTAATAGTATTGTGCTTATCCAGGAAGCAATAGTGTTTGGCTTTGCCTGTTGTGGGTTTATGAATCTTTTATCTACACAACTATAAACATGTACATGTTTGCTTTGATCGTGGTTTTGATTCATCTAAACTGCCATGTACTGCATTTATATTTTTTACATTCATGGATAAAAGAACTTTGTTTTGTGAATACCTCTTCCAATCTTAAGCATGCCATTTAGTTCATTTTTTAGAAAACATTTTTTTTTGTTGAAACCATTTTATTTTTATTTTCAAATGCAGACTATATTCCTTCCTGTGGTTGGGTTAGTTGACCCTGACACGCTCAAGCCTGGTGATTTGGTTGGAGTTAACAAAGATAGCTACCTTATACTAGATACACTGCCTTCAGAGTATGATTCAAGAGTAAAAGCGATGGAGGTCGATGAAAAACCCACTGAGGATTATAATGATGTTGGTGGTCTTGAAAAGCAGGTATTGCACTGAATAAATGTTGGAAGTTTTTATGTTTCCTCTCTAACCAAATTATCGCTCCTTCGAGAATGGTCGAGTCAGTATTTCGTAATCAAATAATGCCATGTTTCTGTCTCATTTGCTCTTGTATTTTTGTCTTCTGCATTCTGGATCATTGAATATAGATTCAAGAGCTCGTGGAGGCAATAGTTCTGCCCATGACACACAAAGACAGGTTCCAAAAGTTAGGTATTCGTCCACCCAAAGGGGTCCTCTTATATGGACCACCCGGAACTGGGAAGACATTGATGGCTCGTGCATGTGCTGCTCAGACTAATGCAACGTTCCTGAAATTAGCTGGGCCACAGCTTGTTCAGGTGATTTTTCTACTTAATAGACTCCATATTGTATCAGTTTGTGTTTTCCTTTTATGTGGTTATGCCAATGCTTGCAAGGTTTGTGATTCTGTTTGCTCATTATTTGATGTGCTGATCTAAAGAGTTTATTGGGGATAGCAATAACACACACAACTTTTATTCAAAATTATTTTTACACTCTTTCCCGTACCAACGTACACGGTACACCCTCATGCGATTACTGCAAAACATCAGTTGGAGAAATGCAAGTGTATTGTATTAATGCATTAAAGATCTGTGAAAAAAGCTATTCTAAATGGAGCGACATCTTCTTGGAAGCATTGGATTTTGTAGAACACTTAAGCTGTAATGAACCTGTTTGGCTCCTAGAGTGAATTTTTTCCTAATTTTAAGATTTTCAAGAACAGTTATTGAATATTTTGGTTGTTCTGGACACACATCCAAATTTGCGCTGTTAGGAACCATCTTCTGCATATATTGTGATTATTAGCTGACAACTGGTTTTCATGTCTGCATTAGAATGGTTTCTTTTGTTAGTTTGATGCTTAAATTTTGGTCATATTTGTGGTAGTAAACCTGTTACCTATTGCTTCAATTATTTCTTCAATGCATTACGTGTAATTGGAAACAAAAGTTCCATGGTTTAGCATTGTTCAATGTTAGGGATGAAATTCAGTTTGATTGTATATCCATTTGATCTATCGTTCAAGAAATCCTTGTATGTTGTTTACTTGGATATAGTTTCTAATAGATGAATGATGAGATTCTTCCGGTGTGTTCAGATGTTCATTGGAGATGGAGCAAAGCTTGTCAGGGATGCTTTTCAGCTGGCTAAAGAAAAAGCTCCTTGCATCATTTTCATTGATGAAATTGATGCAATTGGCACGAAGAGATTTGATAGGTATATCTGATATGATTACTGCATTATTTTAGGTTTTAATTCTACCACTTATGTTATGTACATGTGCTGATTTTGTGGATAAGACTGCAAAAGCTAGAATTTGAGCTTCTAGTCCCCCTTGTGCGTGGAAAAGCTTGAATCTCAGAACACGTGAAACAGAACATTTTTGCTGGAACATACACAGTGATGTATGTTAACAAGAAATTTGCTTTATTTGACAGTGAAGTCAGTGGTGATAGAGAAGTTCAACGGACTATGTTGGAATTGCTCAATCAGCTGGATGGATTTAGCAGCGACGAGAGAATAAAGGTTAGTATTCTCTCTGTTCCTAAATATAAGATGTTTTAGCTTTTTTCCGATTCGTGTGTCTAGACGTGTTATAGTGTGTCCATTCACCCATTTCAGTCCATATGTAGTCTGTATTAAAACATCTTATAATTAGGAACGGAGGGAGTATTTGCTAATATTTGTTGTTGGTTTGCTGATGGTGCACCAGCTGACTGTTCTTGCCCGGGTGGTTTGGTTGAGCTTTTCACTTTGTTGAGCTAATTCAAGGTTGGATATTATTGCATAGAAATAAGAAGACAGATTCATGCTCATTTTGCTTTCAGGAATGCCAGTCACTATTGATATTGCACCTTAAAATGCAGAAATTCATGTACTATGATAGTGGCAAACAGATCGTGTTGCCATGATTTTATTTGATTTTTTATGTTCGGAAAGTACAGATGTCGGTACATTTTTGCTAAAAATTCTCATAGTTCTTTATAACTTGTTTTATCAGTGTTTTCTCATTGATCATCTCATATGTTGACGATGTAATATTGGTTAAATTGTAGGTCATAGCTGCAACAAATCGTGCTGACATCCTTGATCCTGCTCTGCTGCGATCTGGTCGTTTGGACCGGAAAATCGAGTTCCCTCATCCATCTGAAGAAGCACGAGCTAGAATCTTGCAAGTAGGTTTCGAGAACCTGTTGCCTGATTTGGCAAAGTTTGTTCATGTGTACTTTATTCGGTTATTGATTCGTGAACTAATGTGCTGTTTATGGTGCTCTGTAGATTCATTCACGAAAAATGAATGTAAACCCAGATGTGAATTTTGAGGAGTTGGCTCGCTCAACAGATGATTTCAATGGAGCACAGCTGAAGGCCGTTTGTGTAGAAGCTGGTATGCTCGCACTACGGAGAGATGCAACAGAGGTGTGTGTTACTATATTTTGGTTACTTTGGTTACTGAAGCATCCTGATTTGGCAAAGCTGTGCTGGCTTGCTTATTTTAGTTACTGAAGCATCACATCACCGATAGTTAGACAACAATCCTTAGCTGGAGTAGAACAAGTGATATGATAGCTATCACTTATCAGGCTGCAGCCTGACCATCTGCACCTTTTTAGTTACTGGCAGTGGCGGAGGACTCCTACGGGCAAGGTAGGGCGTCCGCCCTACCTTGATTATTTTCAGAAAATCAACTACTATACGTAAGCATCTCTAGCGTCGGCAGATCAAGTTCTTCCAGGTGATCGCATGACTTGTTCGACCATTCTTGGGAAGGAAAAGGTGGGCTGGCACAGCTGGCTACTAGGCCTTGTTGGGCCATGTTGGAGGCACGATGTTAGCGCTGGCCTTAGTGCGTATGTCTCGTTAGCCTTCTACGTTTTGTTCATTTCGTTTCACTGAGCCTAAGGCAAGTGTACACATTAAACATCTCAAAAGAAAATGTACAAACTAAAAATGCACTATAGATAAAATTTTCGAAAAAACTAACACATATATAATAGTAAAAAGAGGGAGTAATTGTTTTCATTGCAAATTAGCGATCTTTTCATGTTGTGCTCATTCGAATTAGTGATTTTTTTTGCATCAAAATTTCCAGGCTTAATTTTCGCCCGACCTTAATTATTTTTCGTCCTCCGCCACTGGTTACTGGCCATGTATTTCACAACCACCCTTCCATTTTATAGTAACTTTTAAACTAGTGAACTTGACAAAAGTGTCAAGTGTCGATAAGAGCTGACATGTTTACTATGTAAGCTAGCATGTGAATAGAACTGGCTAGAAATCATAATTCTCTTAGTTATAAGCTCCCTACTTAAAATGTGCATATCCATCACATTCTATGTTGGAATAATCTTGACATGTAGGAGCATCTCCAACCGGACCCCCCACTCCTTATATGTCCGGGCGGACAGTCGTACACTGTCTGGACAGAAAACACTACCCAACTGGACCCCCTATACCTGGCCTAAACGTCAGGACTGTCCGGCAAACCTCATACTCAGCCCATATATGGGGTGGATTTGAGGGTGGCCGAACATGTCCGGACAGCCCACCACGTAGGACGCGGTCCACCCCCGACCACTTTATCCTTTTCTTTTGTATTTATTATGCATTTTTCGCTTCTTCTCCACCAGTCACAGGACACTTGTAGGGGACATGGCTGCACGCACATACAAATGAGAGGTCAAAGCGGACATGTCCATGGACAAATGAGGGGCCAAATTATCCCAGTCCAGTTGGAGATGCTCTAAAGGCGTGTGCTGTTTAGAAATAGTACTGGTTGCCAGTTTGGAAGTATTAACCTGTTATGAAGGATCATAACTAGTTGATTCTTGCTGGGGCTTTTTTCCGTCCGAGTCCTAGTAGAAGTATAGAACTCTGCACTAAGCATAATTTAATGAGAAAAAGGGGGAGTATAAATAAATGAGAAAAGGCTGGAATAATTAAGCACTGCAAAATTGGAATAAATACTTGCCTCTTGTGTGTCACATGCGTTCGATCTTGGGTCACTCTTTTGATCTTGGAGGATTTTTTGCAAGGCCATTCTTTGTGATAACTTATTTCCTTGCGAATAATCTACTAGGATCCAGACTTCAATGCAGTAGTTATTATTAAGTTGTTGCTAGGCAATCTTTCCACAGCATGTTTGAGTTTCTTCTTGGCAGTTCATCACAGGACACTGCAGTGTTCTACTTTTTACTTTGCATTCTTTGATCGCAGTGGCATTTTTCGAAAGATGAAAACTGCAGTGGCATTTCTCAAATCTGCAATACATAATCAAATTAACACTTGGATGTCATTTTGGTTTCACATCCTGATCACCTCTTGTGCAGGTAACTCACGAGGACTTCAACGAGGGGATAATACAAGTCCAGGCCAAGAAGAAGTCGAGCTTGAACTACTATGCTTAACAACTTACGTTCAAAATTCTCAGAACTCTGTATTTGTTTATAGCCCTGCTGTTTGGATGATCTAAGACGTAGTTCTATGTTTCCTCTGAGATGTTTGTTTTAGCAGTCTTTGCATCAAGCTCTTGTGTGATGGAAAAAGAAACCGTTTCCTTTCATCGGATGTTAGGCCATGTACAATGGAGGGTGTTTAGTAGGGTGCTTACGAAAACAGACCAAGCTTTTTCATAAGCACAATCAAGCTTCTTCATAAGCACCTGTTCTTATTTGTATAGGAAAGTGCCTAGTGTAAATAAGCACTAGTGGTTAAGCAAAAACTGGTTTATTTTTCTAACCAACTCTCTTAGCATCCTGCATCGTACATGCTCTTAGGGTGAGAAATGAGTTGCCTGATGCATGAGGCGCCTACATTTGTACTTTTTTTTGCGTCTAAGTTTGTACCCTATATTGTAGGATTTTCAAAACGTGGGAAGATGAAAACATAGGATTGAAATGTCATCCCATATTGAAGTACATAGGACAGAAAAAATACAGTTATTTGTCTACATAAATACTTATATGGTTTTCTAACTTATAAACAAACGTTCTAATATCCGAGGAATAAAATCCTCTGGGTTTTTATAAAAATCTTTTGAGCAAACGATCCCCTTAGGGCGAGTGCAATAGTTGAGACGCATGCCGTCTGTAAAAGACCTCCACATCAGCTATAGACAGCACTACAAATAATCTGTACAATTGACTGTCTATTTCAGCTATTTGTAGCAACAACTCACGTGAGTTTATTTGTGATAATTGTCCCGTGCACGATTTTTTTTCTTTTAGGGCCGCACATACCGATAGCAATCATACAACGGCAGGGATGGCGTCGCTAGGGAGCTAAGTTGGTGGAATTAGATCGTCTAGGTAATTACCGACGGACTCCCTCTATCTCCACCTTCTCTCTCGTCGAAGTGACAATGAATCCTATGTGTCATCTGTTATAGACGGGTGATGTGGCACAGTTGTACAAGAAAATAAGGCTCTAGGGGTCTACTTAAGGCCATAGATGGCTCATTTAGATGACTGTGAGGAGTCAACGAAGCTATCCAGGGTGTTGTTGTAGACGGTCTCTACAAGGGAGGGGAATGCCCTTTCAACATTTGTATTGAATTTGTACTGATAGACTTCATCGAAACCGCAGGTGCAGTTGCATGACAAGAAACAACCAACGAAGTGTTATTCTGAAAAAATGCATTATATATACTCCTCTAGCATCACATTGTACTAACTTTTAGACGGTAGGAGGCAAGACCGAGTAGGCAAAATCTAGGGCCCTATGGCAAACTCTAAAATGGGGCCATATATTACTACCAAAAATAAAGTAATGCACAATTATAACGTATATGCCATAATGAACACCAGATACAAGACTAGAAAAGAAAATTAAAGGGACACGACATCATGGAAAGATTGGATTATTTGCTAATTTAGACATACCAACGGAACTCACCGCGTCTCGTAATCTGGTCCGGGTGAACTGCTACTCGGAGACGGGAATCAGTCCAGGTCTATTGGCGATTTACAGGATCATGACGAAATTGGCTTATTGGTTGTAAATTTGAGATAACCCGATTACGTGATGAAACAAAAATTGTACCGAGATGAGATGAATTGGGGCTTATTGGTTGTATTTCTTTAGAAGATTCAAATCCTGTCAAGTCAAGTCCAGCACTAAGCACCAAAGCGCATTGCATGTCGCGTGAGTCGCCAGGGTGGCCAGCCCAACTCTCCTAGCGTTTTGGAGCTAAAAATAAACTCGCAGTGCTATAGCGTCTACTAGACTGTCGATCAAGTATAAGGCCATGTCGGAAGTTTTGGGTCCCAAATTTTGGGGCCTTTTGCGGCCGCACGGGCCATACTCATGTGGACCCGACCCTGATATAGGAAGCATGCATCCTACTAATGATGTAGACAACTTGGCTAGGGTTGCCTAAGAAAGACAACTTGGCCAGGGTATTACGTTGTTGGTTAGGAAGAGTAAATGCATATTTAACAAGGGTTTTCATGCGTCATAGAACTTTTGTAGAGATACGGAAATCACATGTGGCGGTAATCAATGGTGGTAAGGTGGGCGTCATGAGCGGCTGGAGGTATGTGGTGATGGGGAAATGGGATTGGCGAACGGTCGGTTCAGTGGGCCGGGATAGATGACTATATGAGTGATGGTGAAGTGGTAGTGGGCACAAAAAGGGACACCCGACTAGTGGAGGGAGCTAATCCTAAAACGACAAACGAGGAAGATCTGATTTTGCATGATCCCAAGGTGGATTCATGGTACTTGAAGTACAAAACGGGTGGAGCGCCAGAGAATGTCTAGTGGGATCTGTTGTGGCTAGAGGCACAGTAGGCTGAAGTGTGGCATCGCCGGAAAAAAGTGAAAATTTACATTCATCAAATGTAACTTGTCATGGTATAATAACTTTCCAGTCCCGACGATGTAATGACCGTCAACCCTTGTGATTTAAAGGGCATCCGATGAAACAACATGTGGAGTGAGGGGAGAGTTTGTTTGTATGGTTCTATGTATATATTAGGAAAGCACAACGACTTGAGGACTCACACATATGATCATATGTGGGGTGACATCCACAAAGGAGAAAGTATGCGGTGACTTAGTGGAGTGGGGAGGGGCACCAATTTAGGAGATGGGTGGCTATGCGATGGAGATCATCAACCAATATTTGCGTAGAATATTAGCGTGAATGAGAAGGGTGAGAAGTATGTTGTTCATAGAGAGGATGAGTCATTCGTCCTTATCGCTTCACGGTGAAGTATGTGGGCAGGAAAGAGGAATGAAACTGCCCAATATGACAAGCCATCGCAGAGGGGGTGTCGACAAATCCGTCACAATTATCACACTACAAAAATAATGGGGCATTGTATTGCGCACCAACGAGCGTGAAGGAACGCCGATTATACGCACATTAGGATACATGGGGAGATGAAACATCCATGAGTAATCAAAGAAATTAATGGTTAAGAACAACACCTGTGAGGTCCATAAGTTGCATTCTATTAGTTGCATTCTTTTAGTTGAAAAGGCACATTTTTAAAAGCAGTAGATGTAGGGCAGATGATGTTTCTTTCCAAGCTAACATGGTTCACAAACAGGTGATTGTCGTACTAGTTTAGTGCAAGAACTTGGAAAAAAAAAACTTGGACAAAGTGGAAAGAGAGACATGTCCAGGTCAAGACGACAATGCCATAGGACCCCGATGCTACGGGTGATTAGTGCCATCTATTTTTTTATGGAATGGCTAAAACTCTATAGATACTAGAGCATTAGGGTTCTTCCGGAGGCTCTATTTTTTTATAAAATGCCGAATGCGTCAAAACTCAATTGTCACAAGAAAAACGCCTAAAAGGAACAATTCTTTGATGATGCATGGTGGGGGATTACAAGAACACCATTAGTGGAAGTTTGTAGGATCTATACGCTATCGAGTAGAGGGTAAAATTGACAACCAAATCTTATTAGAGACAATATTATTAAATATACCCAAACTATCAAGCTTATTTTTCTCTAGATTATTGTGTTTTTCATGGGGTGATTGCAATCTTGTAATGAAGGGCTGTAGGCAACAATAATATATGGTCCATTATAATGCATTAGTCAGATCAGGTATTGAGGCAACATGTGTACGCTAACTGCAGTGTGTTCATACAACTACAATATACAATTTTGCGAAAAAAAGGATATGAAACGAACACTAAATTGATTAAGACATTAGTAAATAACAAGTGAAATACATTGTTTCTTATTTATTGATTAGCCAAACTTTAGTCATAATGACTTGAGCATATATGTTGCCATTTTGGCAGGAATACATGCCTTTATTGTACTATTCCAGGCATGCCCAAGCCTACAATCTACTACATCTTGTTCATACATTGCCAGGAGGAAAATAAGTCGATTCTTGTTGACAAGCAGGTACAAAGTTCCCTACCCCGTCCATTAGAGCTGCAGCAGAACCCATCATCTGCTCCTCACTCCACACTGTTTGCTGAAACGCTTGTTGATTGTATATGAAAGGTGCCCATAACGGAGCTAGGTCGTTCATGACGAACGAGCTCCCGGGAGTCTGCAAGCCTAAGGTCGGTTCATGGTTGAGACCTGTGAAATCGAGCGCTTGCCAGGGGCCAGAACTATTATCAGCTGCCAAGGGGTCCGCATCGTGGAGCTCGACATCATTGATGCTATAACGTTGCCTCTCTGACAATGCTCTTTTCTCTTGCCTCCTGAAGTACTTTTGTGCATGGCTTGAGACTTGAACTGGAGTCTTAGTGGTGACGAAATACTTGGATATATTTTTCCAGTCTCCACGGCCGTAGACACGCAGCCCACGTAGAAACAACCTGCAAAAGTTGAGGTTCAGTACAATTCGTTAGGTTAATCTTGACTGAATATGAAGCGTCAAGTTGTTTTTTTAAGCAACCAATAGTTTTACAGATATTTAATAAGCTGTCTTTTGTAGATATATAGATATGGAAGGAAAGTATGTATTTGTCGCTTTTACGGTAATACATAATATGTATACATATCAGAAAACTATGAATAACCCCGCACACAAAAGAACCCATAAATATATTAAATTTTGTGACATTATTTGATTAGCTTAACACACTACACTTTTAGAATTATATAACTCAATTTTGCTATGATAAACTGACAGAAATTTGATTGATCTTTCCATTTGGACAGCAGTGCCAAATTGGAATTTAATACCTGAATTTATTGTATGGTTTCCTATTATTGAAGGTCAAATCACAGGAATTTCACCAGTCACAAAGAAAAATAAAACATGAAAGTTCGTCAACAAACTTACATGGTATTTGTATTTACCAGAAATGAAAATTGAATAATTCCATATATATATATTTAGTAAAGTGAATAGCATCACAAATTTAACCGCCCTTTGTCATATAATAATTTCACACATAATTCGTAATTACTATTTATTTATTTATTGAAATGAACAGCAATTAAAACTACATGACAAACAAGAAAATGTGAATGAAAGACCTGTGTTCTTCAGTGGTCCAATATCTTCTATGATGTGGGGCAACAACTGGTTGATCATGTGAAATATTGTTCTCCAACGAATTCCTCTTGTTATTTTCTTCCATAGGAAGCATATCCTCTATCTCCGTGATCCTCATATCATCCATTGTAAAGCCAAACACCAATCCATTATCATCCATGGTTGTTGCCTCCACTTGTACCCCAAAGTTGCCATGCACGAGGTGACCAACAGTGCAAAAGTCATGTGTGGCCCTAGCACCACCCTCCTCCGGCACCCCAAAGTTACGATTCACGAGGTCATGAGCAGTGCAAGCATTATATGTGCTTCCACTTGTAACATTGTTCTCGTCCTTCCACAACATCGTATGCATTTCCACAACGAGATCGACGTAAATATCAGTTACCTGTTGCAAGGTCTTTGACGGGAACAATGCATGAAGAGCATCCACGATGTCGTTGTGCTTCTTGTTCTTGTCATCGTTGTCATCATAGATGATTTTATTGTTGTTGAGCCTAATAATGAGTGACCTAGCCTCCTCTACCTCAGAGGACGTCCAACCCTGTTTGAGTACTGGATCCATGAGACACTGGAATTTTATATTATGGAGAAGTGAGTAGTATGAAGGCTGTGAACTATGAAGAGGGATTAGAGCTTGGGGATGAATAGAGTGAGGGGTAGGGTAGGGTAGTGTATTTATAGCACTCCCATGTCACATGCCTACTTTTGCTAATTAAATTTATACAATGATAGTTTTTGGTCCGTATGAACGAAGGCCCACTATAATTAACATGGTGGTTATGAACTTTTGAAGAACATGCCAAAACTTTTAAGTTGACCTCGACATTTTTTAGTTTCTTTGAGAAATATTTTTTGTTGGTTTGCTGATGCAAACAATTGTTGCATGCCTCCATATCTACACAAGAAAAGTGCTAAGGACAATTCATGCAGCCCTATTGATAAATTTCAATCTTGCTAGAGAGAACACACACATGTCTGTATGCATGCATGACACGCCTCCTCATTCGTAAGGGACCGACTCAAACCATGGTCGCCACCGACCTCCCATATATGTAGCACACAGAAATTTGATCCCTGTTTTGGTTGCGAGTGACCTATGTCTCAACGGAGTTTTCTTATGTATCTATGCACAAATAATAATTTATCTCACTGAATAAATATGCCACATATGTGATGCGCTACCAATGAGATAAGCATATCTTTTCTTTAGATATTGGCAAGCGTGGTCCCCATGCGCAACGATTTGAATTTTGATCACATATGGGTGATTTTTGGCTTTCGGTCATTGATATGGATGATAAATCACTTAATAGATGCTCCATTAAAATGTAAGTTAGTGCCTCTCGAATTATAATGTGAAATCATATATATATCTTCACGATCTTACATTTTTTAGTTTCATGTTAGCACTATGTTTTGATGTTGCCTCGTGTTCCCTATCATTTCTCAAGATTTTCTATGTGATATGAACATTAATTGTTGTGTGCGGTCCACATGCACAAAAAGTTTCACATAGCAGTTGCGAAACGAAATGGGACTACATACAATCTAACAAACAGACTCATGGGCTCATATGACAACATGTCAATGATGGTTTTTCTTTCATATTTTCAAGCGAGCCACGTGATTATACTATGCATCATTTACTCAACTAAGTTAAAAATTGGCCTTTTCTATATGAATGACGGCCAACTTTCCAAAAATATTTTTCTAGCGAGGACACATATATAAGATAATAAAAGTCAGAAGTATTAACTGCCAGTTGATTATTTATCCATATTCTTAAGAATATGTTTAAAATTAACATTACCGTTGTAAACTTTAGTTTATTACAATGAACAATTTAAGAAAAATCAACCTATTGATATAGTAAAGTCGTACACCACATCGACATCAGGTCACCTGACATGGATTTCTTTCATGCAGGACACTTTGATGCACCTCTCACCCACGTGGCCTAGATTTGTTCCCAAGTAGACAAGTCTTAGTGGCATAACCGTCTCCATAAATCAGTCTAAATACAAAAGTTCTCTATGTATAGCACATTAATTATTTTTATTTAAGTGTTAGGTTTCTAAATTCTAATTATCACACATCTCCGGTGACACCTCTTACACCAAGGTCAAGCGATCAATCCGATATGCAGAAGTTATTATAGCGTGGTCACTTAGAGGCATTAAAAATTTATATCCCTCCATATCTGGAGTAGGGTCACATATAAGCAAATAAATATACACTATCAAAAACCAAAGAATTTATTAATTGTGAGAAAATTTGCTATATACTCCCTCCGACCACAAGTAGATTTGGCGGCTTACAAATTGAGTAAAAAAGTTGACACTTTCTAACTTTGACTAATTATATAGAAAAAGTATCAACAACAACAATATTTTCTAAATATATTATGCAAATATATCTTAGGGTAATAGATCTTCATATGACTCTTTTACTCAATTTGCATGCTAATGGATATAATTAACAAGGCCCACAAAAACTCTTTTAGGTCCGGTGTCGGTTTTTAAGGTCCAACAATCTCACGATTAATTGATAGACCTGGAAAGTTGACATGCCCATAATACCGAGAAAATATGGCCCATTAGACTTAGTAATGAACTGGAAGACCCAGGCTAGTCCTATGGTGCAAATTGATGTAACATGTCGATGCGGTAGCAGCAACGCCATCACCGAGGGCATCGAGCTCAAGCTTGGATTTGGGAAAGATCATGCATCCCATCGGCTTCTTCCCCACCATAGCATTGTCATTCCCAACACCGCCTTTTCCGGGGAGAAGTGCGAGTGGGAGGTGTGGCCTCTCCTTCTTAGTCTCCTCCTCCAATGGTAGGTTACAATGAATTATTTGAACAAGTGGAGTTGAGTCACATCATACTAAGTTGACGTGTAAAAAATTGCTCCTTGTCTTATAACCGCACGTGTGGTTAGACGCGTGGAAAATATTACTCGTTGTTCCCTCCTCTTTGATCCCGGTAAAACCAGTGGTCCTCTCTACCTCTCTAACTTATCACCCCCTCTTCTTCACACGCATACCTTATCCTCTCCGCGCTGCCGGATCTAGTCCAACATGGCCACCATTTATCATCTCCTCTCCACCATATCATTAGGTTTATGCAATTCTCTGTCTTTTACTTAATTCTAAGAGTATTAGAAGAATGAAAGTGTATCATTATCTTGACATTAGGACGTGATGCTCATATAAATGATATCACTGACTAAATAAACATAGAACTTGAAGCATGTTTATAGTTTTTTTTATATCTATGCATATTTTTGCCACCATGTTACTTAAAGAGTGAGCAAATGAATCCATGAATTTGTATCTATTTTTCATACTAGAAACACCATTTGCACTTGTTTTCCCAGTGTACAAAATTCAATAGTTAACTAATCTAATCAGTTTTATTTCACCGTTGTTGACAACTAGTTCAGTGGGGTTGGGGACAAAAAGGCATCTCTCCGAGCATTTACATGTTGTTTGACGAGGTAGAACATGTAATAATTCTCCTCGGGTTTGATATGAAATCTCGGGTCCTCCTTGTGAGAAAGAATCCGCTTGTTAAAACACACTGCACTTAGGTTCCAACAAACTAGTAGACGCCATAGATCGTTGCCATCATACATAATTAATATTTAGCTTCTTGTACTTAAGATTCTTATGTTTTTTCATGGGGTGATTGCAATCTTGTAATGAAGGGCCGAAGGTAACAATCATATGTGATATATCAAAATACACGGCTACGTATTGAGACCATATGTGTACGCTATATGTGGTGTGTTAATACAACAACAATATATAGTTATACGAAATAAGGGAGATGAAACACTGTATTGACAGGTGAAATAAGTTGTTTCTTATAGAAACGAAATTATTGACCCCAAACATAGAATTTAGCCACAATGTCTTGAGCATATGCTGCTATTTTTGGGAGGACAACATGTTTATGCATGATGCATGCCATAATGTGATACCATTAGGAACATGCCCAAAACTACAATCTACTAGTACTTGTCACAGATTGCCAGGAGGAAAATAAGCCGATCCTTGTTGCCAAGTAGGCACAAAGTTTTCTACCCCCTCCATGAGAGATGCAATAGAGGCCATCATCTGCTCCTCACTCCACACTGGCTGCTGACCCACTTGTTGGCTATATATGTTAGGTGACCAGAACTGAGATATGTCGTTCATTACGAACGAGCTCGCCGGAGGCTGCGATCCGAAGCTTGGGCTATTCATGTTGAGACCGGTGAAAGCAAGCGCATGCAAAGGGACAGAACTATTCTCTACTGCACATAGGTCGTCGTCATGTAGCCCAACGTCGTTGATGCTATAACGCTGCCTCCCGGACCTCCCGAACAAAGTTCTCTTTTCCAGCCTCTTGAAGTACTTTTGTGCATGGCTGGAGACTTGGACTGCAGTCTTTGTGGTGACGAAGTACTTGGATATGTTTTTCCAGTCACCACGGCCATAGACCCGCAACCCATGAAGAAACAACCTAAAACATCAAGGTTCGAGATAATTTTTTAGGTTAATTATTGGTCGAACATGAAGAGACGATATGTTTATCAAAACAACTTAGAGCAATTTTAAAAACTTTTTTTAGATAAGCATTATGCATGCATGTTATAAAAATAGTAGATCTGATAAGCTTGGAACCCATTTCAACTCCAGATGCTTAGCATTGTATAGTTTTAAAGTATCTCATAGTATATATCTATATCAGGGAAACTATTAGATGGATAAATATATAGTAATATTGATAACCGCAGTATAAACTGCACTTTTCACATAAACATAAATTCATTTTTATGCTAAACTGATCCACGAGCATTTGACTTATCGCTTAGAATTGGAAGGCATTATGGTTTTATTTAACTGTAGCATTATAACTACCTATTATTACTATATGGTTGAACAGTTTTCTTATAAGCCATAAAGAAAAAAAAATTGATGAACGTTCATCCATCATAATCTCAAACTTTGTGAGATATATCTACCCGAAATCAAAATTGGATAATACCCATATATATTTAGTAAAGTGCAATACCATCACAAACTAAACCTACCTATCTTATGTAAGATTTGTACACAATATGATTAATTAGTATATATTTGCATGCAAAGTAAACAAAAACTAATAGTACATGACAAAGAAGAATATAGCCATTGATAACCTGTGTTCCTCGGTGGTCCAAAATCTCCCTTTATGGGCGGCAACCACTGGTTTAGGATTGGCAATATTGTTATCCGATACCTCCATCTTGTTCTTCTCTACCATTGGCAGTGCCTCCTCCATGTTCATGAACCTCGTATCCTCCGGTGGACAACCAAACACCGAGACCATATCACCCATGGTTGTTACCTCCTCTTGTACCCCTAGGTTGAACTCTTTCACAAGGTCACCTGCGGTGCAAACATCGTGTGTACCGCTAGCACCACTCTCCCCCGACTCCACAAAGTTACCGTTCACAAGGTCATGAACGGTGGAAACGTTATGTCTGCCACCACCAGTAGTATGGCTCTCCTCCCTCCATTTCATCATATTCATTTCCACAACGAGATCAACGTAAAGTTTTGTTACCTGTTGCATGGTCTTTGAAGGGAACACTGCATGGAGAGCATCCACGATGTCATTGTGCTTCTTGTTCTTGTCGTCGTTGTCACTGTAAATGCTTTTATTGTTGTTGAGCCTAGCAATGAGCAACCTTGCCCCCTCTACCTCAGAGGATGTCCACTCCTGGTTGACTGTTGGGTCCATGAGAGACTAGAGGGTTGGATACTATAGAGAAGTTAGCAGTATGATGGCTATGAACTATGAAGAGGGATTAGAGCTTGAGGATGGAGAGAGTGAGGAGTAGGGCAGTGTATTTATAGCACTCCCATGCCGGGGACCTACTTTCACTGGTTAAGTTGACTGTCAATCTGTAGGAACGAAGATCTAATTGTAAGAAAACTAGTGCTTATGACCTTCTGAAGAAGACGACGAATATTTTTAAGTTGACCTCGACATTTTTTTTCATTGTTTTGGCAATGCAACCAATTGGTGCATGCCTCCAAATGTACACGCGAAGACTGCTAGAGACAACAGATGCAGGCATGTTGGTCAAATTCTATCTTGCCAGAGAGAACACACATGTCATATGCATGTTTTGGCAATGCAAGACTCAAACCATGGTCGCCACCGCCCTCACATACATATAGCACACAGAATTACATCTGGTTTTGGTTGCCGGTGACCCATGTATCAATGTAGTTTTGTTGTGTACTTACAAGCAAATAATTCATATCTTTCACTGAATAAATATGCTGCATATATTAATTGTGCGCTACGTACCACTGAAGATAAGCATATCTTTTTTATCTTGATATTGGCGACCAGGCTACCCATGTGTAGCATACGAAAGTCCATCATATATAGGTAGATTTTGGCTTTTGGTCAACGGTATTTCATGCTCGATCAATTAATACATGGTACATTCAAATATAAGTTAATTAATGACCCTAAAATTATAAGGCAAAATCATATTTGTTTTCATAATCTTGCAATTGCTAGTTTCACGTTAACTCAAGATTGTCTATATGATACACACATTAATTCGGTGTGTGATGCCCTGACGGCCGACGCACAAAAACGTCCGTATGGGATTACGTACTCTTCGAGGTACTCATAGGGATAGAGTGTGTGTGCGTGCGTTCATAGTGATGAGTGTATACGCGTGTATGTGAGCGTCAGCGTTATATTGTATTTCGCAAAAAAAAAATCTAGCTATCATATGGGACTACGTACGTGGAGACTCATGGACTCATATGCCAACATGAACTCATATTCCTTTTTCTATGTCTGATGATGACCAGCTTCACAAATTATTTTTCTGACGAGTACAGAGGAGACAATAAAAGTAGTTGATTATTCAGCCAGATTGTACTGTATAAAGTAATAAAATGGTACTCTACGAATTAAGTTGAAAATTAGGATTACCATTGTAATTTTTTTATCTTATTATAATAAACAACTTAACCATATTGATATACCGATGTTGTAAGGGATTTTTATTTCTGTGCCCCTGGTTCCTTAGTTGTACTCACTTTTCCCCACGAGTTTAGCTTGTGCTCACTTTTCCCCACTCCCTTGTGTGAAACCCTGGGAAATGCTCATAGCGGGGGATGCCGTCGGGTCAAGGTTTGACCGTTAACTGGGTAACGAGTGGGGCCGCGCTGGACTGTGTCGCCCGTTGGACCTGACAAGTGGGGCCGCGTTGTAAGGTGACACTGGTTTGACCGTTGGGCCGTGGTTCCGCTGGACTGTTGGGCCTGTGCTTAGCGTCGCCGTAGCCTGTTATGCATTCACCGCTGCGCGCTGCCCCGATATAGGCCTGCTATGCATGCATGCGCCGATGCGCGCCGCCACGACGCGCCACGCCGCCACGATGCGCCACGGAAGACGCAGCTTTGCTGCATGCTCTCAGCCACGATGCAGCCCTGGACGCAGCTTTGTTGCATGCTCGCAGCGACGATGCAGCCACGGACGCGACGATGCAGCCACAGACGCCGGGACAGTCGCTGCCGCGATGCGACGCATGCAGGGACAGTCGCTGCCGCGCGGCTCATCAGCCACGATGCAGCCACGAATGCAGACACGGTCGAGCCGCGCATCCACGTACGCAGAGACGGTCGCTGCCGCTGGTTCATCTCTTCTCGCACGCGTCTCCGCGTTTAAGAGCGTTGCATCGTCCGAGCCTTTTCGGTCCAGTCGCATCGATTCAGAGGAGCCATGAACGCGTGGCATACCAATCGTTTCAGTGGATGGCGAATTAAAGCAGCCGAGGCATACCGATCGACAAGCCGTGCCGGTTCGTAGCAACACGGCTCATCCTCCCCTATTTATACCCCCAACCCTCTATCTCTTCTCCACAACTTCCATCTCTGTGCCGCCCCTTCTCTTCTTCACCTTACTCGAAAGCAGTCTCGAAGCGTAGCTAGGCGAGGAGAAGATGCAGTACAACGCCCCCACCTTCCTCTTGCCACCCACCGTGCCGGAGAGGCGGTACCCAGCCGGAGTCATCGTCGATTGTGAGCTCCGCGTGTGGGCGATCTCGCCATGGAGGGGTCCTCGTGAGCTTGCCGAGGGGTTTCTCCGTGCGGGCTATCACCACCTCCCGGCGAGCTCGGAGAGGATATTCCGCCTCGAGGAACTGCGTCCATACGCCGACGCGAGGACGACAGGCTACCGCGCCATCTTCACCAACCGTTTTGATGCCTACTACCTGCTCGGCCAGGTGTTTTTCTGTGGGCAGGAGTTCATCGCATTCACGACGTACAACTTCTTCACCAACGTGGCGTCCATCTTCCCCAACGGCGACATCCACAGCCTCCCGTACTATCTCGGAGAGATCGGCCAGGAGGAGGAGCAGTGAAGACGGTGCCCTAGTGTGTTAGGTCTCGTGATGCATGTCTTGCCCTAGTGTGTTTGGGCTTTTATTATATTTCTATGTATTGTTGTTGGTTGTATCGTGAACTCTTTATCTCTGTCGTGTTATATCGTGTTTTATGTAAGAACTAGGGTGGGCACCCAAGAACTACTATCTATCTATGTTATTGTCGTTATAATCATGGTGTGCTTGTTATTTTCTTGTTGTTTTCTTTTACAAATGTTTGTTTAAGACAAGTAAACGTAGTCAAATTTGTCAAAATGGATATGAAAGCTAGAAAAAATGAGCCATGGTGATGTCGAAATGAAAAAGAAAAATGTATTTTTTGGAATTGTGGGTTCCCATATTGATTGTACAAAAAGAAGCTAATTTTTTAAGCGTAAATGTTGGTGGCCATATTGCATGTTTTGAATCGTTGGTGGTCATAGTGCATGGTAAAGAAGGTAAACAAGAAGAGTTGTAGTTGGCCATATTGGTAATTTTTGAATTGTTGTAAGATAAAGAAGAAGACTTGTATGAAAAAACAAGAAGAGTTGTATAAAAAAATATCACTCAACTGTTATGTATGTGCAATTCGAAATAACGAGAAACGAGCACTCAATTTGCCCATTTTTTAATTGTTGGTGTCAATTTTGGAATCAACATGCACCCTTTTTTTTAACTAAACCCGCCACTTTATTGATTAAACAACCATAATGTCATTACAAAGAGTCTGCCGGATCAAGTCCGGGGACACACCACGCCACACTTCACTACTAAAAGAGGCACAAGATTTAGCTAAAAGATGAGCAGCTACATTGGAGTCAACATGCACCCTGTGCAATCTAATAAGGGTATACAGCCAAAAAAAACACATAGTCAACGTCATGGACCAGCCCAACCTAGCTTGGCCCTATCGATTTGGGCCCAAGAACTCATTATACTTTTTTTTCATTTGCGCTACGTGTTGTCTGACGAAACTGAAAGTGTCAAGAACAGATGTTAAGCAAGAGAACACCAGATCGACACAGAGAATGATGGTAAGCACATAATTAGCTGACGAAACTGATGTTAAGTAACAATTAACTGATACAGACCCAGTTTAAGCAACACAAGAGCACCAGGTCCACACTAATAACATCACCAGATCCACACTAATAACATCTCTAACGACTGACGACTAGCAAGTAAGCAAATCCTAGAGCAATTACACAAAAGTAAAATCCTAAAGCTATGAGATTCGACTGCTTCTTCAATTCAGTCAGCTGCCTCAAGTTCTTGTTCATCTTCTTTAGTTCCCCCTTCAGATCCGCATCCCCAACTGTCGGAGCAGCACTGTCGGGCAGATTGAGATCCCGGGTTGCGACACCATTGAAAGGAATCGAGGCCTGCCCTTTAAGCCTGAGAACATAGTCGTCTAGCCATTCGAAATGGTTGCATTTCGTCACAATCTGAAACGAAAAGATGAACCCTAAATCTTAGATCCAAGGAAAAAGAATTCAGAGCAAAGAGAAAAAGAAATCAGAGCAAAATCATGAGATCTAACCTGCCCCTCTGGCTTGCTCTCGCATTTCACGAACTCTCGCCCTAAGTTGCCGTTCTTGTTCGACGTTGAAGTCAACCGTACCAATGGCGCGACGCGTTGGCAGTCAGGACATGGCAACATGGGCACTGGACCATGCTGGGGCCACGAGGGGCGGGAGGCTGAACTAGAGAATGACATATCTCGTCGCCGAGAAGAAGAATCGCTGCTCTGTGCGTGGGTGGGCGAGCTCGAGCTCCTCTGTGCGTGGGTGGAGAAGAATCGCAGAAGAAAGGGGAGACAATGGTGGGCGAGCTCGAGCTCCTCTGTTCGTGGGTGGAGAAGGAGGGTGGTTGGGCCCACAATTGGTCGGACCCGCCTATTTTCTGCGGCCAATCAGGTGGCTGGAACCAACCTCTCGCGGATCGCCATCGGAATCCTTCTAGAAGACCGTATCTGAGGGCTGTCGTTTGGCGCCAGGGTTCGATCGGACGGTTAGGGTGCGACGCTAGGGTTTGATCAGATGCTGCGCTAGGGTTTCAAATGACCATAAGTAATTCAAAAAAAATCAGAAAAATATGAATCTTTCACAGTTTATCGAGTTTTAAGACATAGTAACTAGAAAAAAAATATAAACTTGGTTTAAGGTCATTTTTCTGAAAAATCATTTTCGGACGAAAGTAAGCCCGTCGGCGTTCAAATGAGCATAAGTAATTCAAAAAAAATCAAAATGACATGAAACCAGCGCACAATGTTGTTATATGTGATATAGTTACTAGAAAAAAATATAAACATGGTTTATGGATAATTGATTGAAAATTGTTTCCACAAAAGAGCTATCTTGTATAGAGTTGTTTAGAGTTCGAGAATAGAGTGATGGGTTCAAATGAGCATAAGTAATTCAAAAAAAATCAAAATGACATGAAACCAGCGCACAATGTTGTTATATGTGATATAGTTACTAGAAAAAAATATAAACATGGTTTATGGATAATTGATTGAAAATTGTTTCCACAAAAGAGCTATCTTGTATAGAGTTGTTTAGAGTTCGAGAATAGAGTGATGGGTTCAAATGAGCATAAGTAATTCAAAAAAAATCAAAATGACATGAAACCAGCGCACAATGTTGTTATATGTGATATAGTTACTAGAAAAAAATATAAACATGGTTTATGGATAATTGATTGAAAATTGTTTCCACAAAAGAGCTATCTTGTATAGAGTTGTTTAGAGTTCGAGAATAGAGATGGGTTCAAATGAGCATAAGTAATTCAAAAAAAATCAAAATACATAAACCAGCGCACAATGTTGTTATATGTGACATAGTTGCTCCTCAAAATTATTTGGATCATTTAGACAAGGTCGAATTTTTCATGAATTACAAATGGGGGTGTTTACCCTAGCTTCGGACCTCATTTGAAGCACATTTCTCACGACTACACAAAAATGATCGAATTGATCATCTAACATGTATCATTGTAACATCACATCACAGAGCAAATGAATTCAATGGTGGTTTTGTAAAAGTTCAAATATGACCTCAAATTCAAATATTTGCCTCAAATTCAAATTTTGTCTCCAATTTGAATTTGATCTCAAATTTCACATCAAAGTAAAAGTTTTCACAGATGACAACAAAACCTTATTACAAATTCTAAAAGTTCAAAGTTTACAACTAGCATTCAAATTTCACATCTTTGTCTTGCTTCGAGTGTTCGACGACGGCTTAACCGCCTTGCTCCTGGTTTCCCTTGGTGGGATATCCACCTTTTCTTCTTCCTTTTGCTCTGCACTTGGGGTGATGGCTGTCGAGGTGCTGAGGGAGTTATGACCAGTTGACGATCATCTGTGGGTTCAATAATCTTCAAAGGAACTACAGGAATAATTACTTCCTCATCTCCAATAGACTCAAAACCTGCAAAAGCCATGGCTTCAAATTCCTCCTCATCTCTTGGCCTTTTTCTGTTGCCTCTAGTTGTCCTGGAGCTAGGTCAAACAAAAATAAGATTATAAGCCATCGATTAAAAAGAGAAGAAATGCACAAAATTCAGTTGAGAAATGCACACATACCAAGGTGCCGGCACTGCTAATTCAGTTTCTTCATTCTCCTCGGCTGTGGCTGCAATCAGCTCTACCTCTGCATTCTCCTCTGCATTTGTTGCTGCCCATCGTTCCTCTTCTCCAAATGATGCATCCACTGGATTGGTACAAAGCCTACGAATGTGCCCTAGAACTCCACATTTTTTGCACTTCCTCTGTTTTTTGACACGACCCTCTTCACCTCTTCTGAACCTTTTCTTCTTGGTCTTCCTGGTGGTCTAGTGATTACAGGAGAATGTAGTTTGAACCCTGGATCTACCTGGATCCATTGATCCTTTCCCAAGAGTGCAGGCACATTAGAAGCATAGCAGCCCTGAATTTTGCAACAGAAAAATATTCAGAGATGTATTGATCGACTTCACCATCTTCACCACCGATAACCGTCATCAGATGCAGGGCATGTATGCATGGCTTCCCTCGGAGCTGCCATTGCCTACAACTGCATTCCCTAGCTGCTAGGTTAACTGGATACCTCCATTCCCTGTTTTTACTGTCAGTATATGTTACCTCAGCCACCAGTGTGTCTGAGCGAATGCATTTCATCTTCAGACCTCTTGCCTTGGCATGCAATGCCTTAATAAGAGATGGAAGCATAAGATGGCCAACATATTCTGTTTCTGCAATTCTTTTCCGGAGAGCCATCTTTATCATGATCATTTGCCGAATCTTATCAAATAATTGCCACAACAAAAGCCCTTTCAATTTCTTGATCTTTGCATTGAAACACTCTGCCAAGTTACTTGTCACATAGTCCACTTTGCAGATTGTATTGAATTTGCTTCTTGACCACAACTTCCCATGATGTGCATCTAGGTACTCCTTCACCAGAGGATTGTGAGCATACAACACACCCAAATGGTGCTCATGCTTCCTCTCACTGCATGTGTATGATGCTGGCCACAAATTATCGTCATAAATTTTACCTTTGAATTTGTTTCTGAAATTTTGCACTAGGTGGCGCATACATTCCCTATGCTCCACTCCAGGGAATACAATTCCTACTGCACTTTCTAACCCCTTGCAAGCATCAGTGTGTATAGCTAAACCTGGGGGTGTACCTATAACATTGCGCAAATTCTGCAGAAACCAGACCCAACTTTCTTCGCACTCTACCTCCACCACACCAAATGCAACTGGGAATAGCCAGTTGTTTCCATCAACAGCACAAGCTGCCACTAGCTGTCCTCTCCATCTTCCATTCAAAGCTGTTGCATCAATAGCCAAATAGGGCCTACAACCATCCAGAAATCCCTGCCAGCAAGCCTTGAAACAAACAAATGCCCTCCTGAAGCACTCCTTCTCAAATGTCTTCCCTCTTATTTTGTATGGAACTGTATGCTTGTCAATTTCTACAACACTCCCTGGACTGGCAGCTTCCACTTCAGCTTTAAATGTGTAGAGCAATTGAAAGCTGTCATTCCAAGCACCATTAATCCTGTCAAGAGCCATCTCCTTGCCATAGAAAATCCTCATGTAAGGTATATCAATCTTGTACTTCTCAAATAACTTCCCATGGAGTGCTGTTGGACCAAGTGTTGGTGTTTCTCTCAACCAGTCCAAAACTGCATCTGCCACCCACCTAGTCTTTGCTAGCTTTGTTTTATTCTTTCCCCCTCCCCCTCCAGGTGGACAAGTGTGCTTGTGTTCGTTCTTTTTTATCTGAAACAAAATAAAAAAGAGAAACACAGTTAAGAAAAAATTACACAATGATCTGTATATAAAATGAATTAATATAAACTGAAATACACAAACAAACCTGAATCAAGTTGCTCCTCAACATTACTGATGCATGCAACCTCCATCTGCACCTAGGATATGGGCAATGAACAGTGAACCTTGTTGGCTCACTCCTATCAACCACATATGTATTTTCAGAGATAATGCAGTACGTAGTCACTGCATTACGACAGTCCACCATCGACTGAAAAACTGTGCCGACAGTAAGCTGAGGATCTTCCCTGTTCCACTCAATTGCTGGCATGTCATCACCATCATATTCATCGATAACTAAGCTGTCCATGTTCTCCCCCCTCTCTTCATCGTCAGTGTCATTAAATCTTGCACCGTTGATAGCTTCCTCCTGATATTCATCATCCATAGCTTGTTGACTAACTGTATCAACAAGATCAGGGTACATCCTCTCATCCTCATCATCAGCTCGAGGCACTTCATCGTCTGGCTCTGCATCTTGTTCTACATCGGCTGCAGCAGCCATAGGAGAAGCGGCAGAAGAAGTGGCACCAGACATATTGTTACTTGCTGAACCACTAGCTCTGCTTGGTCTCGACCTACATGGAGTGCCGGGGCGCTCGCTATTAGCAGAGGCAGAAGATTTTTGAACACCCTTCCCCTTGTCCCGATCAGTGCCTCGTGGCCTAAGCACCTCGACAAGAATTTTACCGAAGCGGCTTTCAGCACCCGTAGCGAAGAGCAATTCCAGATGCTCGTCGCAAGTTAGTGGGACAAATTGTTGTTCACTACTGCTGAAATATTTCAGCTCAACACATCGGCGTCAGTCCAACCATATGGAGGAGAACTTAATGCATTCCGCAAAGCTTTGAACGAAATGCTTGTTTCTACCACCTTCGGATAGCAAAAGCTAGACATCAAATGCGGTTTTCTACCGCGTAGCACACTAGCTTCCATTCTAACAGTCAGCCGAAAGCAATCGCGGGATCAATCCTATTCGATTAGCAAATAAAGGTTTGAGTTAGGCCAGCAAAATTGGACAGATTCACGCGACCACCGGTCCAATACGGCCTACCTAACGAATCAGAACATCAATTAGAGAGGAAACAATGCTTACCCAGGGGTAATCCATGAATTATCCGCCGCCGATTCGACCCAATCCTCTCCTCGGTCGATGGGCCGGAGTGGGCGCTCCCCCGACATCGCTGCTTCCTCCAGATGGGGGTGGGGGTGGGGGTAGATGTGGCGGAGGGCAAGACAACGGCGGAGGTGGACTAGGGTTAGACGCTGCAGGACACGAGGGTGGCGGAGGCGGCACGACGGCGGCGGAGGTGCTCGAGCTCGAGCTCGATCTGATTCAGTACGCAAGGGAGGCCCCACGCGTCAATACACACTGGACAAGTTGGCCCACACGTCAGTACGCAACGGTTATGCCCCACACGTCAGTAAGCAACGGTTAGACCCCACATGTCAGTAAGCAACGACAGTTAGGACTGAGTTAACGGTCAAAGCTTGACCCGACGACAAACGTCCAGTTTGACATGTTGTGAGCACTTCAGACAAGCGAGTGGGGAAAAGTGAGCAAATATTAAACTCGTGGGGATGAATGAGTACAACTATGAAATCAGGGGCACAGAAATAAAAATCGCATGTTGTAAACATGCACCGCGCTGACACCAACCCCCTTCCCGAACACCCACTCAAGCATTTGTATACTCGATCCATCATATAGTGCCACGCGTATAGTTGACACATGTTCTGAGTTTCCTCAAAAGGTAGCACTTGCATGCCGCGTGCACATAGCACCTCTCATCCCTTCGGTTTGTTCTCAAGTGTACACGCATTAGTGGAAAATCGTCTCCCTGTATCTTTTTCATGCATAGAATATATTTTCTCTAGGCATAGCACATTAATTAGTTTTTTTACGGCTCCTCCTCCAGGCGATCTAGATCGCATCTGGTCTTCGTCCCTCCCGCCGGCGCGGACCGCAGCCCCTCGCCGGTGGGTAGGTTTCCGTTCCTTTTTTTTAGATCTTGGAGTGTCTTTTTTGGGATGGTGTGGCGGCGGCGATATCCTGAAAGCAGAATAAGATCCTCCCCATCCTATCCTCGCTCCGGAGATGCGTCTAGTATTGACGGAGGGCGTGTGGAGTTGTGTATCCGGCGGATCTTTTCGGATCTAGTCCGTTTTTGTGTTCGTTCGTGTGGTTGTAGGTCTGGCTATTCTGATCTACGGTTATCATCATTGGTGATGGTTGCTGCTCTGTTGCGTTGGTCCTTAAGGACCTTAGCACGACGACTTCTCGTTTGTCTACTACAACAAGCTATTCTGCGACAAGCTTTGCCCGGCTCTAGTGAGGGAGGGGTGAGGACGGCGGCGCGCCTTCGGCTCGCTTCACTGCTTGTAGTCATCGCTTGGTGGTCTGAAGACCTATCTGTAATTTTTAGTACTTTTGGGATTCTTTGTACCGTTGTTGATAATCAATAGATCGGTTGGTCTTTTCGCAAAAAAAAAAATAGTTTTGTTTTTTGGCTTTTGTTTTTTTAAGTGTCAAATTATCACATATGTCTAGTGACATTATTACTAACTATATAAAAGATAGGCGCTTTCGCGCTCCCTCAGCGCTCGGCTACAGTATCTGGCAATTTGCAGAAAACCACCCGTAATGGACTAAATTGTAATTTCAGTAAACTCCAGGGATCTTAATGCAAAAATGTCCGCAGAGCTTCCCCTCTCTCCCCCGCGCGGCTGGAGATCACCGCCGCCGTCGACGGGCATCGCCGCCGCTCCGCACCTCCTCGCTCAGATCGACGCTCACGGCGAGATTCGCCGTCGCCTCCTCTTCCTCCTCGCCTCGAATCGCTTGCCGGGACGCCGTGTGCGCGCTGGAATCGCCGCCGCCGTGCGCGTTGTTTGCCATCGAGTTTCGTCGTCGCCGGCGACATTCCGGCGACCAAACAGTGGCGGCGCCGCCACTTGCGAGCAGCCCGCGTCCACGCGCGTCGGACGCGCCCACGCGCGCGTCCCAACTCGCGCTGGCACGGCGCCGCCATGCTCGCCGTCGCCGCGGCAGTTCCGACAGCTGCTGACGTCATCGCGACGTCACAGTGCGCCCGGCCTGCCAGATTTTTCTTTCCCCTTAAAAAAAATCCTAAATACTGGAAAGTCAACAACTTTAAATATATCCATCTGGAAAATCTGAAAAAAATATCAACATGACCACACAAAAAACTGACTAATTATGACATATGATCAAATTTCAAATTTGAATATTTCAAACTTTTAAATTTCTTTCAAATCTGATCATTTTACGAACGTAATTTTTTTTTGAAAAACTTCCCAATTTGAACATTTTTCGAAATCTAAACAAATTTTAAACGTTAACTCTCTTTGCATTTCAATAATTTTCAAATCTGCACAATTTTTAAATGTGGACATTCCCAAAATTAAATTTTGCCACACGGGCTCGGCATACAAATTTGAATAGTTCAAAAATTTAAATACTTTTCAAATCTAACCATTTTTATAAACGTGAAAAGAATTAAAATCTGAATAATTTTCTAATTTGAACAATTTTTCAAAACTGAACAATTTTAAACCGTAAGCTCTCTTTAAAATGCTGAAATTCGTAAAATTTATATCTTTTAAACAGTGATTCAGAATAATGCAAATAATATATCAAAATTTGCAGAAAATCCAAACCTTTACAATTATTGCATCTCCATGCATGACAACTATTGCATTCCATGCATGATTAATCAAATTTAATTCCTGTTTAATAATTACATAAAAAACTGAAATTTGTAAAATTTATATCTTCTAATCTGTAATTCAAAATAAAGGAAACAATATATCAAAATTTGCAGAAAAAATAAAACATTTACAACTATTGCATTCCCTGCATGATTAATCAACTTTAATTCCTGTTTAATTAAAAGAGTAGTTCCTGTAAATTTTTCCATTAATAGTTTCTTTAAGATATTTTCCCACGGCGAACAATTTGACCACAATTTATAAAACTTTTGCAAAATTTGAATTCTTTTTCTCGCGTTCACATTTTCGACACAACTTTTAAACAGAGTTTTCTAGTAATAGTTTCTTTAAAGCTTTATGGTAATTGTTTCTTTAAAATATTGTCCCCATGGCGAACAATTTTTTTACTGCAATTTATGAGCTCCAAATTTATGAACAACAAACTACAGTACGAGGACCTACTCACATTTTCGACACAACTTTTAAACTTTGTTTTCCCGGTGATACCTTCTTTATTACAATGTCAGTGTACTTTTCACATGAACAACAAAAAATAGCATCTTATTTTCCCGTAATTTAAATTTTTTTCACGCTCATATTTTTAACACTCCTTTCAAGCATAATTTTCTGTTGGTAGTTTCTTTAAACTAACGACGAACAAATTTTTGACAGCAATATGTGAGCTACAGATATTTCGATTCCTCGAACCCGTAGACATTTACAACACAATTTTTTTAAAGTTAGGTTTCCAACAGTAATGTTTTAGATAATTTTCCTATGGAGAACAAATTTTTAACTATAATCTGCGAAATTCAATATTTTCCGTCTCATATAAAAAAACATAATTTTTCAGTGATAGTTTCTTGAGCAAACAATTTTTTCCTGCAATTTGTGAACCACAATTTTTTACAAACATGAAGCTACGATGACGATGAATTGCTCACATTTCTGACACACCTTTTAAACATCGTTCCCCAATGGCAGCTTCTTCACTACAGTGCCAAGGCACTTTTCACATGAACAACAAAAAGTAGCATCTTATTTATCCCTAATTTTCACTTTTACAAAAACTAAAATTTCTTTCTCGCGCTCATATTTTTGACACAAATTTTAATTGTAGTTTCCTGGTGATACTTTCTTTAAGCTAACAGCGCACAAAATTGTGACTGCAATTTGTGCACTAATTTTTTTTAGATTTCTCGACCCCGTAGACACTTTCGACACAAAGTTTTAAAACGTAGTTTCCTAACGGTAATTTTGTAAGTAACTTTTCTATGCATAACAAATTTTCGATTGTAATTCGTAAATTTCAATATTTTCCGTCTCATATCAACAAAAAGGCTAGCTTTCCAACACAACTTTCATGTGAACAATATACTATTCCCGTGGTGAACAAATTTCCCACCATAATTTGTAAGCCACAAATTTTTAGACTTCTTCCCCACGATCATATTTTAGACACATGTATTAAATCAAAATAAATCCTAAAACAATTTTACACCAAATGCATCAATTGAGCCCCTATGCAACACACCTTCGATGTCACTGATTCAACATCAATAACAACTGATGTATCTCCAAGAGGTTTTTTTACTGTCTCAACGTTTTCACCTGCAGCCACTTTGAGTATGACTGTATCTTGCATACAGAAATACACGATCATCCACCTGATATGTGATATAGTATCATCAACAACATACACTGTTAGTTAGTTAAAACATTCAACAACAACATACACTGCCAATAAAAACATTCAAAAGAGGTGCGGCGTGACGCCGCACGAAATTCCACTAGTCGTATACCAAAGGTCAGATCAGGAGAGCAACCCCATACCATATGCATGAGTTACTGTTTTTAGTGTGATTGTTAGAGGCATAAACAAATACATCCCTCCCTATATAACGCTTCCACAAAAGTTACACCCCAGTCAAACCGGCGGCGGCGGTAGTTATTTCCGTACTCCTGGAAGGTCTCTATGATTTTTAGACTTTCCTCACAGATTAACACGTACTTTCCTTGCGCACTTTATCCCCACTTATGAGCACGGCTCAAAGAAATTCGTGAGGTCACCCATCTCCAAATTCTTTCACCAGGCATATGCTTAACGGGCGAGAGGTTTCTTCGAGATGAACTTTTGAAAAAGAAGATGCAGCTCATTAGTATGATTATCGTATCAATTCCATTAAGCTCTGGGCCTGAATGTCATATACACACATAATTAGAAGTTCTACGTCCTTACCGGTCAACTTCTAACTGATAATGTCCCTCTTGACACACGTACATGCGTCCACTGCCGACATATGTCCCAGATACGCACCCCTGACCTGCACACATATGTGTAACCGCGAGGATAAGCTTTTATACCAAATTTAACACCCTAGGCATCCTCGGGCCAACGGTCTTTTTCTCTTTGGCACCCCTCCATAATCTCTAAACTACCCCCACAGACTAGCACAATACTTTTCAGCGCACTTAGTCTGCAGTCGCACCCTGCCAAATTTCCGGAGAGGTCTACCACCCCAAATTCACAAATATAAAAAATATAGATTATCCATATATAAAATTTACAGCTTGTAAAAAATGCCCTACAATTTATTAATTTTGACCTAGTGCTAAATAGGAGAGAATTAATGTTTTCAAAGATAAAAAGACACTTGAAATTGCTAATTGGCATATAAAATCAGGTTGCAAGACTTTTAAATTATTTATAGAAACCACGCTCCTCTCGCGAGAGGCGACTAGGGTTCTAGTGAACAAAGGTGTCGCTCATTGATTTCTTGACGGGGTGCATTAAATTTCTTAATCATATGTCATCCTTGTTTACCTAGCAAGCAAAGAAGGTTGAACATGTGCAACTCCCTAAAACCAATTCTTTCACAACCTTTAGGTGTTGCAATTTGGAATTCTTGGAACAAGTGGAGCCATGATGATTAAATGTGCAACCCGGAGAAAGGATTATATTTCCGAAACTTCGGTCATGTTGGATATGTTCTAAAGGAGATGGAAGCTAAAATCACCGGACCTCCCCTATACTTGGCATTGACCTCCAAGCGGTCATAAACTGAATTCCGACATGCCATTTAAGTAATGTGCTAATATATCCCCAAGTCGTGATTTAGAATGTTTTAGGAGTGCATGGTGCCTAGTTTACCAACGCATCATCAATCCTCTTATCATAGAAGCTCTTAGATTACAAGATTCATTGGTGCCTTCACGGAACCAGAACTTCGACAAAACCATAGCAGACATATTTCGTAGATGGCACTGTTGTGGTAGGAGAGAGGGAACCATTCAGCAACGATTGCTCCTATCATTAATGATCTTAGGGTAGCGTTTTAATTCTTTCGAGATTGCGTTTGGTCGTTGCAAACATCGTGGCCCATGAGTGTGCACTCTATCCTGCACTCACGGTGTCTCAGCAGAGTTGCATGTAGGGATGCAAAGCGGCACCCAATCCACCCCACTCATATTCAAATTTGTAGAGTCTAGTTCTAACTGAGTTTAGTTCTAACTGAGTTGTAGTTCAATTTGTATTGCCATACCATTTTTTTAGCCTATGCGGACACCACGCTATACCTCTCGTGGCTAGACGAGAGTACTTAGTTCCTTTCAAAACATGCAATGGATATATTATAAGTACTCTCTCCGATTCAAAATAGTTGTCGCGGTTTGAACGGAGGTTAGTTCAAAATTGCGACACTCATTATGAATTGGAGGGAGTAAAAAAATGCTTGCGCTTTGAGGCCCAAAGGCTGACGATTACTTTTTTTAGTGAAAGGCTGATAATTACGGTAGTTGATAGAACTTGGAACCCAAGAAGAAGTCCATAGGCCCATGAAAACGTGCGTGGCTCACAAGGCTCAGTATTGAACCGGAAGGCCCAGGGGATTCCTATGGTGCAGATCGATGAGACGCTCCGACACGGTAGCAGCAGGAGCGCGTGCAGCAATGGCGTCGAGCTCGAGCTTGGATTTGGGGAAGATCCTGACCTCCGCCGGCTTCCTCCTCCACCGCCGCGCTGCCGTTCCCAGCACCCCCGTTCACGGGGGAAGGAGCGCGAGCGGGAGGTGCGGCCTCTCCTTCTCGGTCTCATCCTCTAATGGTAGGTTTACCTTTACCTGCTCCCCCTTCATGCGTTTTTTCCGTTGAATTGTTTGAGCGACTGGAGCTGAGTTAAATCATAGAAAGGTGAGGTGTGAGGACGCGAATCTTAGTGCTACTTGACATACTGTGCCCTAGTGTCCCGTGGAAAGAATGTTGCCGATTTCCTGGTCCATTTCGGAGCCAAAGCGGTTCAGTTCAATCCGGTACAGTATGATTTAATTCAAACTTCCTCCGATAATTCTATTGAGGTGGAAAAGGAATAGATAAGTTTGGAAATTGGAGGGGAATCACATGTGAACGGTGTCTAATTGGGCATTGCTATGATGGATCATGTTGTTGAATACTACTCCCTCTATTCCTAAATATAAGCCTTTTTAGCTTTTTCTTGATTGGTACTTATTTAGACGTATTTTAGCGTGTTGATTTACTCATTTCAGTACGTATTTAGTCCACATTGAAGCAGTAAAAAATCTTATACTTTGGAACGGAGGGAGTAACATGACAAAGAACTTTCTTGTGCAATATTCAGTTATCAATTTGTAGTTTGAGGTATCTAGTTAAACTTACGCCGAAGTAACAATGGTTCAAATTTTCGTGGTGTAGGAGCGGCTGCACGGCCCCCATTGAGCGACTCGGAGAAGAAAGGCCCTGTGGTGATGGAGATCCCACTCGAAGATATCTGGAGGCCACTGATGCGAACGCGTGCCAATGATCCTGCCAAGGTGCAGGAGCTCATGGACAGCATCCATGTCATCGGCCTCCAAGTACCCGTAGTCATCTTTCCCTTAACATTCCTTTTACCACAAGTATTTCTTTAACTGATGATATCTTAGGATAAATTCTGTCTGAATTGGATTTTTCTTTTGTGAAATTGAGTAACAGAGGTTCTATGATCTCTGTTGTGGTTCTCTGGATCATTATTAGTTCAAAGAGAGTGTACCATGTGCTGGAATCAACCTTCTTATAGCAATATTAATGGCTATATAAGCACCGACATAGACGTTAGGGTGCTGTTGAATCAGATGCTGCTTGCTTCTCTTGATCGATGTGTTATTTTGGAATAGATATGCCAAAGAGCTTACTTTTCTTTCCTTTTCTCATCATTTTTGTTTGCCATTTGTTTGGACCTATCCAGATTATGCTTGTTTGTTGTGAGTTCAACTTCAGTAAGTATTAGTGCGCTTATTCGCATTAAATGAACAAGGCGATAGTTGAATTTCATTATGGTTTCTTAACTGCAGCATCATTTTGAAATGGTACTTACCAGGTTCAGTTTGTTGAAATTACAGATCGACGTGCTGGAGGTCGACGGAGTCTACTACGGTACTTGGTTCATATCCAAATTAGTCACTTCCCACTTCAGAAGGTGCACCCGTTTCCCTCTTGCTGAATATGCATGCACATGATCCTCAGGTTTCTCTGGATGCCACCGCTACGAGGCTCACCAGCGCCTAGGACTCCCAACCATCCGCTGCAAAGTCCGCCGAGGGACAAAAGAAACGCTGAGGTTCTCTATCTTCCTTGAGCTTGTTGTACGCTCCAGTGCCGATTTGAATGGTCTGTACTGAATCTTGATTCATCCCTTCCAGGCACCATATGCGATGAATCTGTGGGTAGCGATGAACATGTTCCATGGACTGCTTCAGCCAGGAAGTGCCATCTGTCATGTCTAGTGCTAACAATGAACTTGATCTCCCTGTAATCATCTATACGTGTAAATGTCACCCAATCAAATGTGTCAAATATCAAGCTTTATCTGTTACTCCAACTAGGAATTGTTAGCCTTGTGTTGCAAATAGAGTAGTATTATCTAGAACTCTGTTTGGCAAATGGATGCAACGAAAGGTCCAGGTGGAGCACAGTGACTGGACGCTCAGGACATCATTCTATTGCCACCTGAAGTTCTGTTTGGTAATTTCCAGGGCTGTTCAAAATGCATATTATTTTTTCTTCTTCTCTTATTCTGCGATAATCGAATTTTTTCCTGTGAAATTTGCGAGATGTAACGCTAAAATCTTCTGAAGACAAAAACGTTCCCAGAATATTTGCAAATAAAGGAAGGCAGTCTGATGTTCCTGGGTACTTCGGCGAAATGTAGCCTTTGGCTCGGTGAGACTTATTGGGCCGTAAAACGACAACCTCTCCATTTGGCCCACCAGATAGCCATTCCTTCTTCTCAAAGACAAAACCACAGCTCCACTACACAAAGCAGCGGCTTTACGACGCGGGCACCCAGCACAAAACACACCGGAGGAGACGGAGATGGAGATGGTGGCGGCGGAGGAGAGGGGATGGAAGGAGCGGGGTGCGGCCGTGGAGAACGCCTCGGCGGGGGTGGATGCGGGTTTCGAGTTGGCGGAAGCCACAGAGGAGGGGGAGATCGGCGGAGGAGTCTCGCACGCGGATGAGGACGAGGAGGAGGAGGAGAAGGAAGCGGACGGGAGCGAGCGCGAGGAGAGGAGCGTGTTCGAGCGGATGGGGCCGAGGATGATGAACTCGGCGGGGAGCCGCGGGTCTTGGAGGGGGAGAGGCGGGAAGGGGAGAGGAGGAGGGTTTCACCCCCGCCCTTGGTACGGCCCCGCTCGCCTGTTCTTTTGGTCCTTGATTCGATTTCACGCGTTCGTCTACGATGATATGAATAACCTGCTTTCTAATCAATTTTTTGGTGTATGCTGTGGTGCTCCGCCCCTGGGTTTTGCTTGCCTGTTCTAGACTTGTAGGTGGAGAAATGTGGGTTGCAAATTGAGTGTTTCTTGTACTTCGTAGTTCAGGTCACGCAGCATGGAAGCAAATGTGTAGTGATCTTTTGCTATTTGGGAGACATTTGCGGTTATTTTTAGTTTCTTGGTAAATTGTAATGGTGGTTAGTGTTAAGTATATCATATCACCTCTTCCAATTAGATCGGTCTTTTGGAATAGTGGTTAGTGCATGAAGCTTAACAGTTAGGACTGTAGAACAGAAGGAAACACCAGGATCTAGGAATGTTCTTTATTGAATAATTAACTCTTCTTACTCAGATCATGCTTATTCACAGCCCCACTGGAGAAAATGTAGCACATCTTTTATCTTATCAATTTCCATGTGTGCACATGAACTAGTTTGAGAAATTGAGAAGCTCTAGTACTTAATCTTTGGCTAGGCTGTTTGGATATGAGGGGAGCTAATGAAATATTCATGTCACCGCGACCTTCTTCACCATCCTTTAGTTTATTCTGTCACTGTTGGGCCTTTGGCCCTAGACACTGATCATTGTTAGTTTGAGTTAAATTACAATACTAAATGTGTTCTCTGAATGTGAAGTGACTCCTAGTTGATTTCTTTCTGCTAGTGCTGCTACACATGTGTTCTCTGAATGTATTGGGTATCTGAAGAGTGCATCTTCTCATCAGCTTTGTCTTTTGTTTTAAAGGAATCCGCGCCACAAACTGGACATATTCAACATACCTGGTGTATATGGTGGTGCTATTATCCTTTGTAATCATGGGACTAAGCTGGAGAGCTTCAAGCTAAAGCTTTTTGCCCTTCCTGATTATGCTACATCATTTATAAGGAAGATCAGAGCTGGTATGCTTCTCTTTGTGTTTGAGCGTGAGGAGAGAAAACTTTCTGGCGTGTTTGAAGCAACTTCAGATGGAGCACTGAATATTCTTCCCAATGCATTTCCTTCATCAAGGAAGTCCAGATCAGCCCAGGTAAGTTGCTGTTGGTATTGGTTTATTCTCCTGCCTTTATCAATCTACATTATGAGGTTATATGTTCTCTCTTAGGTTCAAATTCATTGCCCCATCATTACTTACCTATTACTCATTTTTGTGATTTCGTAGTTTGTTTGTTGCTCTTTTTTTCTTAATCATGTGGAATTATACTGATACATGTTCTTTTATTTTCTACATTGTCGCTGAAATCAGGTTCGTTTCAGAAGAGTTTGGTTTTGTAAGCCCCTGACTGAAGCTGAATTTCCTGACGACATCAAAGGACTTCAACCCCAAATGTCTTTCTTTGGTATTTCATACCAGCAGGTTTGCGATCTCAACCCCAAATGTCTTTATTTGGTATTATCATACCAGCAGGTTTGCTATTTCATATTTGTGATGTGATTTATGTAGCGCCTTTACTCTTTAGGACTTATGATTGCTTCTGATCAGATGTTTTTCTGAGTATAGGTTTTAAATCTTGTACACCTCTTTTCTTCAAAGAGAATCAGTCTGGAGCCTTACCAGAAACCAAAATCAAGAGTTATATGGGATTACAATGTCTCTCTGGCTCGTGCTGGACTAGAGTCCAGTTTGCACGCAGGCAGCAATGCCTACCCTAGATGTTCGTCTTCTATGCTATGCAATAACAGAATCTCAGCACCACACAGTTCCTTCATGTATGCCAAACAGAATGCCAAGCATGCTTCTTATAACTATGAATCTTCTTTGCATCCTTGCATTAAGTCTGTGATCTTCAGAGCACCGGATATCAAAGAACAAGGCTCAGAGCCAGATGCTGATTTTATACCACTTGATCTTGATGATTGTAAGTCTGAGAGTGATACAGTCCTGTCAGATCTACCGAGACCTGTAGGCTTGTATTCAGCATTAGCAGGGAGCTATGAAGATCAAGATCCTGAACCTTTCAATGGCAAACACAACGAAGATGATGCGTATCCTGCACCAGTGCTGAACCAAAGCTTCATTTCTCTAAGTGAAACAAGTGAAAACAGTGCCATTGCTCATTTCATGAAAGAGAGACAATCAAGCATGCAGGGCAGGGGGTGCAAACGCAGGGCAACCATCCAGTTTGATGAGCACTCGCATCTGCCATCCCTAAGGAGCTGCACTATAGGAGAGAAGGTTCCATTTAGCTTCGAGGGTGACAAAATTCCAGTGACCTCTGATAAAGCATTGAACAGGCCCGCGCTTGCTGAACTAAAACAGAACAGTGAAGCAGTTACCAAAGAAAGAAAGCAACAAGTTGGTCATTCGGTTCAAGACACTCAAACCAGGAGTAGAGATGATTCAAAAAAGAGCAAGCTGATGAGAACATCCTTCGCGGACAGAGTTGCTAATCTACTACGTGTCCAGAGCCGCTCCAGCAACAGCCACTTACCGCCGATGCAGTCGAGCAACTACTAACTGCTGACCATCCTTGGCGGAAATAGATTCACAGGAGTGTTGTTTCTAACTCGACGTTGAACAGGTAGTTACTTAAGTTGTTTCATTAGGTGATGATTACAATGTCCAACGATTTCCTTAAAAGACAGAGTTCTAGAGGAATTTTTTTTGAGCAGTAGATCCCAGGATGGCACCAGTAAGCTTTTTGCTTACGATTGTCCGAGCGCTGTATATATGGTTTATGAGCTACCGCTGTTTTTTTCTCTCTTCCAGTTGAACAGAATTCAGAGATGAGTAGTGCTTGCATTCTGTAAAAGATCTTAATCGGTCTTGCACTCTTTTTGTCCGGCATTTGGTTGACAGTCTGCTAATTACATGGTATCTGCTACATGAATGTTAGGTTGCAAGTTGTTTTCCTGGGAAGGAAAAATCAGTTGGAAGCTGTATGATTACCTTACTATATTTTATTATTTGTAGCTGAGATTGGAATCTCTTATAGCTGTTGCTATGCATATGTTTTGCTAACTATAGTTCCATTCGAGAAAACCCGCTGCGATCCAGATTATAACATAGCAGTAGGCGAGGACAGTTTCCAATCACGAGAATATATATATTCGTCGAAATCAGACTTGCTAAAATTGGGAAATCAGAAAAAGATTACTGATGCTAAAATTAGTTGTATTCTCAAGTCTCTTGATGCGGTTGAAAATGTTTTTAGCCCTGTCGCCATTCAGTACAGCAGACCAGATTGAGCTTACTTGCTAGACTCGGTCTGCGGTTACTGGGAATGTACCACGCTATTTATAATCTATCACAATGTCAGTCAGGCACAACCATATGGTTAGGCAAAATGATGCCCAACGGATCACTTGGACTGAACAAGGTAGGGAGCCCCAAGCTAGAGAGGAGATTGTTGCGGAAGTTTCGTGGGACTTTCGTGCTGCCACTCCCCTGATTTTTTTCAGAAAAATAAAATAAACCGTGCTGCTAAAAGAAGAGCAGAGTTGCTCTAGAACGGAAGGAACACATCATTTTTCAGATACCAGACCGCAGTACCAAAAAGAAGCAAAGCCAAGAAGCAGCAAAGCCTGTAAATAAGAGAGAGAAAGAAAGGGTGGGGAAGATAGAGAGAGAAAGAGTGGGGGAGGGGAAGAGAGAGACTGCCATCTTCTGATCATCTCAACAACTCTTCCAGCCTTCCCCTGCCATGGGAGAAAGCAAACAGTAAAGACAAAAAGAGAATCACCGAGAAACCCTCGAGGCCAAGCGTTCATCCCCTCCTCGGCCGCACACATCCCCCATCGACGAGCTCGTCGGCCGCCACCCTCCTGCATTGGCCTCTGGTATCTTCCTTCTTCCTCTGTTTTTTCACCTTGTTGTGTTATTTTCCCCGTTTCTTGCTTGCTCTGCAGTCTGTGAACCTTACGCGTCTTCTTTTCTTACCTTGAAATTATTGTTCCGCCCCCATCATCTTGCCCGATTGTTCGTCGCGTCACCCTTCGTTAGGAGGGGGAAATCCCTCCTGAATCGTTCTTGGCTGGGTACGAAATTGGGGTTTTTTTGGTTTTCTTGAGCGCTAAACCCCTCCGAGAATCATCATAGAGCAAGGGATCCACCAAGAACACTGGAGTTTTGGTAAGGCATCTAACTGCGCAGCCTAGCAATGGGGCGGGCGGGTTCTTGTGAGTGTTCAGGACGCTTTATTTCACAAGAATGAACCAAACATTCGTGGGGTGCCTTATCTAGCGCTAAACCCCTCCTGGATCGTTCTTGGCAGGGTAGAAATTGGTTTTTTTTTGTTTTTCTCGAGCGCTAAACCCCTCCGAGAATCCAAGAACACGCTGTTTTGGTAAGGCATCTTACTGCGCACCGTAGCAACGGGTGGGTTCTTCTGACTTGTGAGGGCATTTTTATTTTCTTTCGATTTTCGACTTGTGAGGTTTCAGGACCCGTTGTTTCACTAGACTAAACCAACATTTGTGGGGTGGATTGTTTTGTTCATCAGATGTATGCATCGTGGCAGAAAGATTCCGTGACTAAACCGTGCAGTTGGAGGAGCTGCTCTTCTTGCCATTAGACTTGGAGTAACTAGCAAGGATGAGGATTTTCAGGGTTTTCAGGCTGGTGTGTTTGATTGGAAATTCAGCAAGTTTTTATGATCCTTATTAGGAGAACAGGATGTCAGGGGTGAGCCCTCTCCATCTCTTGTTCGAGTTGCCAAAAAAATGGTTCAGTTGAAAGCCGTGTTCCGTTGCATAATCGAGCATGCTCGTCTAGACCCATGTGGTGGCACAATGGGAATGGATTGCGTATGGAAGCCCCCATTGCTGGATACTGAAAGTGGAAAGGGTGAAACTAAATTTATGCGGCCATTAGGTGTCCATGTTTGTCTTTCTTCGATAATTCACCTACACATCCTCCTTGTGGCAATTGTTGATTGTCTTAAGTTCAGCACGTGCTATCCTTTTGGTCCTAAAAAAGACATTGCTACTACTTCTGTGTTAGTCTGTTGTATGAAGTTCTACAGGTAGGAATTAATGTCTTGAGATGTAATTTATTTCAACGATGAAATATAGGTAGGGACTCCCTGATTTGCCAAAGGAAAAGTTGAACTTCTGATCATGATTCATGATTGATGATTGGCTTCACACCATCACATTGCTGTTTTATCTTTCTGTTTTAAACACGACATACCTGCAACCGTCAGAAAGCATGTTATTCTAAGTTCTTCACTTTTCATTCGAGTAAAATGTTGAATTTCCTGACCCCTTTTCGCTGTGACTTTTTCATGGTGTCAAGGAAAACCAATGAACTTTTGGATGGGGAAGGCACAGAGTAAGAATGTTTCAGCCTACGATGGTGCAATTTTCCTGTGCAACCACCTGACCAGGAAGGAGTGCTTTGACAGAAAGATTTTTGGCCTTTCTTCTAAATGTACTGAGTTCATACATAGAGTTAAATCTGGTGCAACACTATTCCTGTATGATGTTGATCAGCACAAGCTTCATGGGGTGTTTGAAGCAACTTCAGATGGAGCAATGAATATTATTCCTGATGCATATACCTCATCAGGGTTTCAGTATCCTTGTCAGGTATGGATATTTTAGAATCCCAAGCATAGTTTTCTATTCCATTTATTCCAGTGTTTCTATGAAATTTCTCAGTGGCACGTCTTTGATAATCGACCTGGAACATCTATCCTCCCTTTTTCATTTTTCACACTAATTAAAAAGAATTTGCCAGAAATTTCTGTATTGCTTCCCTTCCAGACATATTAGGAAAGTCAGACTAATACTTTTCCTGTTGTGTTTCACAAAATACAGATACGTTTCAAGAGAATTTGGTTTTGCAAGCCATTGATGGAATGTGAATTTGAGGATGCAGTGCAGGATAACTACTTCACAAGAAACAAGTTTACTTACGGTTTGTCGCATCAACAGGTTTGTTTCACAGTCTTCTGGTCTTCTTTTAATTTATTAGCTACTAACCCCAAGGTGTTCCTCTTATACAGGTTGTAAAGCTTCTTCACTTGTTTTCTTCAAGGAACCGATTACAGCCTCGTCAATATCCAAGGTTACAGGATGAACCTCCAAGGGAGTCTGAAATTTCTTCTGTGATTAACCAAACTGATAACCAATCGGGTTCAAATAGCAGTTCACATGGTTCACTGAAAAGCCCCTGTCAAACATGTACCTCCTCCACTGTTGGGGAGGATGCAGCATCGCCGAGTCACAAGTTAGCCAAGCCTATGTCATTAATGCACGGTGAGTTACAAAAAGACATCTCTGATGTGGCCAAGTCCAACAGCTCGAGATCTTCCTTGCACACTGCAACAAATACAGACATTGTCACTGATCCTGGTACCCAAGAAGCAGTAGATGACAAGTCTACTGATGATTATATACCGCTGCAGCTGGAGGAAGATACCATAGACGGTGTTGATTATCTATCTGATTTGCTTGGAGATGAGAGCTACTCTTCAGAATCTAAAGGCAGTAGTGACTCTGAAGAGCACACTACTTCTCACCAACCCTGTGACAAGAAGAAAGATTATTGCGATCAGCCCATGGCAAATTCAAAGCTCCGTGCTGACATTGAAGGGAGAAAAAGCGTGTTTGCTCGGTTAATTGGGAGACCCAAATCTTTTAGTCAAAAAGAGAAGTCCAAGACCAACGCATCAATGAATGCTAAGTCTTTCAGTTCCCTTTCTCGTTCTCAGAGGAAAAATAGACGGAGGGCACAGAAGAACAAGCCCTTCCCAGGTGATAAGCGTGCAACTTTTGATATGCCTTTGGCTGATAAGATGAGGAGAATTCCAGCATTGAACCATTCATTTGTCTGGGATGACGATAGAAGATCCAACAAGTTCACTGGTGGAAAACCAAGCAACATTCAAGCAGGCCAACATCCATATCTTCGTGAAGATGTGAACGAATGGGATGTGTCTACTAAAGAACCTGATCGATATGATGCATCCAAAAGGCTGTTTGTTCCTGAAGGTAGTAGAGAATTTACTGAGTCCCGTGACAGAGAATTAAAGAAACCCCCAGTGTTAGCTGAAGTACATGAGAGCTGTGAAGTCACTGCTAAAGAAGAAATCAGGACCCCTTTCTCAGATTTTAAGCGGCGTGCTAAGGATCCAAATGTTGAAGGAGGAGATCAGGATTTTGAAACTGAGGATGTCGAGGAAGCAGCAAGGAAGAAGACGCGGCTAGCAGGTGCATCTTACCAGCGAGAGGAGTATCAAAGTGAAACTGCATTTGTTCAAGACACCAAACCTATAGACATACTGACAATATCTGATGGGGACAGTAAACTCGAGAGCGTCACATTGTCATCTAATGACACCTCTACTCAGATGGCTAGTGCTTATCTTGAAACCGAAGTGCTCCTGCAAGATGAACAGAAAATGATCCAAGGCTGCTGTGAAGATGTTACAGGTGATAAATGTATGATTCTCGAAGATGTTGGAAATGTGCCCAATCTCAGTTTCGGTAACAAGCAGACTAGTCTGAATGTTGAAACTAGTAGTGAGGTGGCATTTGGTCATCTGGAAACTGAAACATCCCTCCAAGAGAAACAAAACCAAAGTGCTAGGAGCTTCTATGGAGTGGTTCACAAAGATGTTGCTCCTGGAAAAACCTGAAACCATGGATTTCTCACCCAACGACAATGAAGATTGTGGAAGCAAGCTGTGCTTGCCATCTGATGGGAATACGAGGCATGTTGCTTCTGATCATCTAGTCGCTGAAATGCCTCCGCAAGAGAAACAAACCCCTAATGTTCAGAGCTGCTCCCAAGTAGATAAAATGTTGCTCCTGGAAAAACCTGAAACCATGGATTTCTCACCCAACGACGATGAAGATTGTGGAAGCAAGATGTGCTTGCCATCTGACGAGAATACGAGGCATGTTGCTTCTGATCATCTAGTCGCTGAAATGCCTCCGCAAGATAAACAAACCCCTAATGTCCAGAGCTGCTCCCAAGTAGTTCACTGTGATGAAGTGTTGGTGCCAGAAAGTTCTGAAGAAATGTTTCCCAAATTTGATGCAAATTTTGAAAGGGGTAAGAGTTTGTCATCTGATGAAACTTATAACCATTTAGAGGCTTCCCATCTGGATACTCATGTGTCCCTGCAAGAGAATCCCTGCAAAAGAGCTGCAGGCTGCTGTGAAATAGATAATGTGGATGAAGAATTCTGTCGGGAAAATTCTGTGACCTTGGAGACATCACCCAAGTATGATAGGTGTATTGTTAAGAACAGTTTATCTTGTGATGGAATTGGTGGCAATGTGGCTAGTAACCTGCACTCTAGTGATGCTTCACTAGATCTAGACAGTCCTGAACCTGTCAGTAACTTGCCTAAATGCCATGGAGATGGTGCAAACAAGAATATCTTACCGGATGGAACTCTGGAGATGGCGGTTACTGATCATCAGGAAAACTGTAAGCTCCCCCAGGACGAACCTTTCCGCAGTTTAAGTGGCACCGTGGACACAAGTGCAGGTGACAAACTATTGACTCCTGAAGATTGTGGAGAAGTGGACATGTTGCCCAAGCCGAGTTTCGGTGACATGCAGACTACTGTTGAAACTAGGAGTGAGGTTGATTTTAGTCATGTGGAAACTGAAACATGCCTCCAAGAGAAACAAAACCAAAGTGATAGAAGCTGCTATAGAGTGGTTAATGCAGATGAAATGTTGCACCTGGAAAACCCCGAGAGCATGGATTTGTCATCCAGCCACGATGAGGATGAAATTTTGCAAATCCTGGACACTGATCATCAGGGCAAACAAATCATGTCTTTCTGCAGTGATACTTCATCTGTCTTGGAATATTCTGGCACCATGGACACAGGTACAGTTGATGGGGATAGTGAGCACAAGACATCCTCTTATCAGAAAGACGATGAAGCTACATACTCGCCGACAAGGTCTGAAGATCATGAAGATACCACCAACACTCTGTCGTCGAACAGACGCCGAAGCAGCTCACCTCCTCATGATCAGGAACTCAGCAAAGCAGTAGCGCTGGCGCAGCCGGAGACGCGATACCAGGATCTCCCAAGCAGACACGAAGCAGCCCACCATGAAAACCCCGACTCCACTGATCCGTTTACGGTCTTCGCCAAGAGTGGGACACCGACAGGCAGCACCTCCACCCATCTGGCCGTGGCCGATCTCCTTGGAACAAGCTCAGAGTCCAGGACAGGTTTCTTCGACGGCCTTCCGAGCGAGCTCGCGGAGATGATCATGCTCGCGCACGACACCGGCGAAGAGATGGAGCCGCACTGACTGTGCTGCTGCTGCTGCGGCGCGGCTCGGGAGGAGGAGATCATCAGCAGAGCACCAGACTCACTCTTGCTGTTCCCTGTTACCCCTCTATTTCCTGCAAAGTGGTAAATTTTTTATCCCAAGTTCTCAACTGCTGTATGTAGCCCCTGGCTGACTGGGTGGCTGGGTGTCGTACTGTCGTTCTTACTCTTTCAGACGATCCGTGGGTTTTTCCAAGTACCTCCTGCCTGAAATGAAATTCTGAATCGAAATAACTTGCTGAACTGAGAATTCTCCCTGTTTTACCGATACTGCACATTGCTTTTATTGCATACTGTTTACCAATGGATGGACGCCTGTCGAGTCTTGACGCGGAGGGTGATGATCCGCAATCATGCTTACCGCCGCGAGTCTTGCCTCACGACGTAGGGCGGGAAGAGCTCATCTCATCTACTCTGCTCGCGCGGGGCTCATGATCCGCGATCTGATCTGATTGCCCGCGGCAGAGGCGAGCCCCCAGTGCGGCGCCGGACTTCGTACTGCACATACACCTGTGATTTCTTACTACCAAGCTTGGCGCCTCCGTTGGACTCAAGATCAAGCGTTCGCGATGATCCGGCAGCACATTGACTGATTGACGCAAAGTTAGGGCGTGAAAGATGCCGCTCGAAACTGCACGTTTCAAGGGTGAAATATATCAACTTCGTCCCTGAAAAAAATATCAGATTCCAAAGATGATACACTATTTATTCTGTACTGTTCTGGGCATACAAGTGCTGAAATCATGTACAGCCACACAAATCGACCCAAACCGGCCGTGCTCTAGTGTTCATGGAGGAGCAAAGCACTCCCAAATCACATTTTCAACAGCCTTCACTCTTCATCACAATCCAAGTGTCACAATATTACAGGATAAATAGCAGGCGTCCATCTCTACACACAAAAAATAACTTTTTTTCTGCAATGCAACTGGCTGCAATGTGTGTGTCGCAGCAGTCGCTCTCCTGGGACAAGCCGTGTACACAAAGCACGACACAAGACAAATAATTACCGAATGCAAGTCGGCAATGTGAACCCATGGCACACGAAGAAGAGGGCAATGTATATTACTACCAGGAGGATGAGTATCAACGCAGCCCTGCAGAAAAAGGAAGAAAGAAACGCCGTGAGATGTTTATTTCTGACGAAATGTTGAAAAAGCAGTCAAGTAAACAAAACATCTGATGGTTTAGGTGGCCGCCCTTGGCATATAAATACAAATCGCTGTTAGGTAGCGTAAGCTAAGGAAGCAAGCTGCTTGGCGCAGGAAGACAAATTAAGAGAATGAAAAGATTTAACCTGCAGTGCATGGCTACGTATAAGATGAACAGTTGATTTAGAACATACAGTCAAGAAAACATTTCAGACAACGGAATTATCTACTATTTATTAACATACAGCACTTTCCAATATTTGAATACATCAGGAGATAATTATTCTCAATCTATGTTGCTCACTTTCCAAAATGTATGCACATACACTGCATAAAGGTCAGTATTTGCTATGCTCAACACACAGCAATATGCACAGAACTGTGTTAATTTCTGCACAATAAAGTCATTTTGGAAAGCAGTACCTAGAGCATTTGACACAAACTTAGAGCTTTCACTTAGTAAAGATTGTGAGGAATGCAATTAAGCCAAGTTAATGGTGGATGTGACAAAACAAGTGCAGAGAAGTTGATGAACAAAACTGTACTGCTCCAGGAAGCAAGCTTTATAAAAAGAGAATGTGAAGATGCAAAATAAAATGTTGTAACTGGTTTTAGTAAGACGAATACATACGTGAGTTTGACATTTCTCCACCAAACAGTGCTTCGGTAGCGACGAGCTTGTCGCTTAAACCGAACTGTATTTCCTTGCATAGTTGTTGTCTTGTCAACCAGTAGGTCCAAACGATCACCCCTTTCAAGGACTTTATCAATGTTATCAATCATAACACTCCTAACCTGCAATAGCATAATGAAGAGTAAATACCATTTCGAAATTCCAGATTTGTTTGGTAACATCCATCTGCCACGCTAGTAATGCAAGATCCGTGACAATGTTTTTATGGTTCTAATTAAAAGTTTAAAACCACAGTATTTGTAAACAACAAGCAGTATAGCAAATATGCCAGTTCAATTACTCAACGCAAACGTGTGATATTGTTCGGAAAAAAAAATACAACGACTTAAAGGCTATACCTGACTGATTTCAGTTCTCATGCGATTTATTCTGTCAGAACTAGGGTCATTTGAATAGTAATCCATCTGTTGACTGAGAACCCTTGAGAACTCATCGTTCATCGCGTAAGCAAGAGCTGTCAATGCAGCACGGCCATACGTCTTCACAAACCTTCCATGAATATCCTCAAGGAACGCAAACGGGATACGTCCTACAACATAAAGAAGCTTATAAGGACATCGGTAGGTGATTGATTCACATCACAGGAGAGACAGTAAGCCGCAGAGACAAAACCCATAGCTATTAACTTTTAGACATCAGTTGATGCTTAATGTGAAAGATTTGGTTAGTGGAAAATAGAAGACGCACTATAAGACTTAAAGCGCAACTTTCAGATATACTACATGTTAGACTCCATTTGGTCTTTGGGGATTTCACAGATTGCTCTCAGCAGGTACCAGACGGCCAAGCCAGAGGAAGTAGCTTAAACACTAGGAATCATCTATTCCAAAGTTTCGTTTTGATCAGATCAAACCATCATCATCCCCATGCCGTTCCATACATAACGAATAGACCAAAGATTGCAATTCAGTTTTGCTGAAATTGACTTTTTTTTTCAGACTGGAACGCTTAGGGTCGATAATAATGTCCAATTTGAGGTGACCGAGATTTAATTCGGGCGGCGGCTCGACTGGCCAACTCCAATCTATCCTCGAACAACAACTGGCGAGCCCTGCATCAATCGGACAAATTCCCCCTGCTGCAGGAGCGAAGTAGCAACAAACAGACATCGGACAAAGCCCCCAACATTAACCGGATCTCCAATATTCTCCTCCCGCCCACGAGAGCCCAGCCCCAGCCAGGTTCAAAATCCCCACCCCTTTCTGACCACATCAATTTGAAAAAAAAGAAACAGAGTCGCGGCAGGCAAGCAGAGTACTCCGGCGCGACGAACCAGAGCAGCAGAAAGAGGAGGGGGTGCTTACGTCCAGCAGCGTCGTCGGCCATGCAGAGTGCGGTGATGCCGTCGGTGCGCTTGGCGTGGAAGACGTATCGGTCCTGGGTGTAGGAGACGTGGCTGTCGGCGCCGCCGTCGGGGAGGCGGTCGAGGACCTGGCGCGCGACGGCGCTCGCGTTGGTGGACGCCGCGCCGTGCTCCGCCAGCACCGTGGACCCCGCGCCACCACCGCGTACAGGATCGACATCCCGCCTCTGCCGTGTGGACTCCTACCTTCCTTCCTCCCTCCCTCGGGTCGGGGGCAGGGGAGAAGAAAGGGAGGCAGCAGGAGTAGAATGATCTGGCAGAGGGATGGACAGCTCGGGTTGGGTGGGCCGTTTGTTTAATTGGCGGCGGGCCCACGTCGGTGGTGTGGTTGTTGAACGTGGCTTGGCCCGGAGTTGGTTTTATTTGAAGAGAAACGGTGTCGGTCTCGTGCCGACTATGGGTTGGATCGGATCAGATGAGACATGGAATAGTTCCGTTGTTTCTGTTCCAGCAGGGCGCTGCGACGTGGACAGCTACTAGTGCACTCGTGCTGTTTCTTAGAATTGCCGTCCTGAATTTTGTCGACACCTATCAAATTGTGTCCGCGTTAAGGGGTGTCGGACACTTGTCCAGTTAATCGTGAGTGTCAAATATTTAAATATCATTTAAACAAAATTGCATCGCTGGCGCCCATAAACCTAACCGTAACTCCTCGCGAGGTTGTCCCCGGCGACGCTGACGAGGTCGTGTGGAGGAGGAGGCAGCACGAGAGGTGGAGGCATCGTCACGAGGCGCACGGGAGGTGGAGGTGCTGTCGTGCGAGTGGAGGCGCCGCCAGAGGAGGACGTCGAGGCCATCCGCGTCGTCGCCTCGATGGTCTCCAACCAGCCGGGCGAGTCCTTCTCCATCTCGTTGACTGAGCCCACGAGAGCCCAACCTAGGCTGAGGGAGTCGTCGTTGGGCACCTCGTGCCGCAGCGGCGACAACCGTGGTAGCCGGACGCGACCACCTCCAACGGCCGTTGGCTCCTCCTTCACTTCGGTTTTGGGAAGACGTAGGTAGAGGCGGTCCCGCGGTGGGGAATGGGGATCATCGGGTCATAGTTGCGGATCATTGGGCCGCCTCGTGGTGGGTCGCGGTGGTCGCGGATGACGATGACGCTGCCTCTGCCTCCACGAAGCGGTGGTGAGCGCCGCTCCTCCTTCACGGGACATCAGGTGCAGGCCTGATTGTTGCGGCGTGGCGGGACCGGTGGCAGCAGCCACAATGGGATTGTGTTCTCTGTTGCGGCGTGTTTACGTGTGGTCTCAATGGCGGAGGCGACGGCAGGATTCGGCCGTCGTGGAACGCGAGGGCCTCCAATCGCTCGCGCTTAAATCGTTGGAGCCACCACGCCCAGTTTTTGTCGTTGTACTCGGGTGGTCAGTCAGCTCCGGCGTCGGGCAATGGCGCGTCGGCATAGGAAGCCCACCGTTGGAGGTGCACCACCCCTTGTGAAGGCAGGAATTCGGCGGGACGAGAAGCCTGTACAGGTACAGTTCCCATGCCTCCTCCAGGTTGAGGGAGCGGCCACCCGATGTGCCGATATGTCCGTCTTGTAGTTGTTCGCCATTGCAAGCGGAGGCGAGCTAGCGAGGTGGGAGAAGATGGGATACAGACAGGTAGGCGAGGAAGATGCAATGAGAGTGGAGGCGGGCAAGGCGATGATTATATGGCTGAGGGGGTGGTGCAATCGTGGCAAATCCTATACATCGCCCGTAGGCGACGCTTCAGGTGCACGTCGCCGGCGGGGAGGCGTGGATGGGCGGCTCATCAGACGTTTCTTCTTTTATTTGTTTTCTCTGCTTTTTTTCTCGTTTTCTGTTTTTGTTTTTTTTCTTTTCTTTTTCTTCTGTTTTACTTTTCCTTTCTTCTTTTCGTTTTTCTTTCAAAAAATTCAAATTCAAAAATTCCAATTTGTTTCGATTTGAAATTTGTTCAAATTCAAAATTTGTTTAAATGTAAAATAGTTCCGACTTGAAATTTGTTCAAATTCAAAAATTGTTCGGATTCAAAAATCATTCAGATTCAAAAATAGTTCGGATTCGAAATTTGTTCAGATTCAAAAATGTTCAGATTTGAAAATCTTTTAGATTCGAATTTTTTTTAGATTTTAATTTTGTTCAGATTCAAAAAATGTTCAGATTTTAAATTTGTTCCGATTTAAAATCTGAACAGATTTGTTCCGATTTTGTTCAAATTCGAAATTCAAAAATTTTGTTCCGATTTAAATTTTGTTCCGATTTAAAATTTGTTCAGATTCGAAAAAAATTCAAATTCAAAATTTGTTCATATATGAAAATTGTTCAGATTTTGAAAAAAAATCAAATTTAAAATTTTGTTCAAATTCGAAATATGTTCAAGTTTAAAAATTGTTCCAATTCATAAAATTGTTTCGATTTGATATTTGTTCATATTTGATAAAATCTGCACGGCTTCTTCTCCGAGGTGCTCAACCACTTCAGCCTCGCGCCGAGCCAGCTCGTGCCCAACGCGTGGCGCATACTGGTGGGCTTCGTGGCGCTCTGCCACGACGCCGGCGTGCCGCCGTCCCTGTCGGTGTTCGGGCATTTCTTTTGGCTGCGCTCTAATGTCAGGGGCTGGTACTATATCCGACGCAAGAACGGTGCCACATCGCTCTTCACTGGGCTGCGAATTTCATCAAGGGATGGCAGGACAATTTCTTCTTTCTGACGTCGCCGTCCCTGATGATCTTTTCTTTGTAATCATGTTATATTGATCATCTTTTGAACGTTTTATATTTTAGACATCTAATGCACTCTATTTTTAACTTTACAAGCATCTGAGTTTATATCTAGTTCTTTGTGTACCATTTGGATTATAAGATTTAAATTTGACCAACAATTAAATACACAACAACAACTAAGTCTTTTGTCTCATGCAATTTAGGGTAGGATTTGACCAACACTTAAATAAAAAATAAAATAAATTTTGTGTTAGAATAAATAATTATTGGTCAAATAGTTGAATAAGTTGACATCACATTTATTTAATAAAAATAATCTAAAAATGACATCACATTGTTGTTACATCACGTAATTATTGGTCAAATAGTTGAATAAGTTTGAATACATCTGTATCTTATAGACGCCAATTTGTTAGGTTAATCAATTAAAATAAATATATATTTATTAACCATTTGAGGATAAATAATAACAATGTATATTCCTTGAAACATCTCATTGTTAAGTCATGTACAAATAGGCACAGTAGCAGGGCATCACGAGCCAAAGCTACTCATAGAAATCTTCGACGCCAAATTGTGATATGCAATTACTACCTCTGTTCTGTAAAATAAAGCGTTTAAATTTTATCAAAAGTCAAAATTTGCAAACTTTTAGATTACTATCAACATCTTCATTGTTAAATCAATCATATTATATGCATCATTAAATATTTTCCAAGTATGTCTATATAATAAATAAGTTATACACATGTTTTCTGAGATGAAGGTAGTATAAATACTTTGACCAACCACCAACACGGGTGGAAGCCTAGGAGAGATAACTTATGTTTGGTATTGGCCGAGTGGTAACTTTTGTTTTAATCACCCTGGGGTAGAGTAGTTGAAATTTGTGGTGCCAAATATCGCTTAAATGGCAAATTGAACTTTTGGCACCCTATGGATTTTTTGTCGTGAAGACCTTAGCAATTTTTTCCGACTCGCTAAATTGACAAGTAGGATATGATTTGCTTGAGTTATGATAAAATAGAAATAGATTATTGTAGCCTAACATTCTCTCCGTGCAGACTTTGGTTCTCTTTATACTTGAGTCAAAGGACAAAGTGGACTCCTGAGGTCCAGTGATCCCACTATTTAAAAAGGTTAAAACATATATTTATAAGTTGAAACAAATCAAAAAATAATATGCATGTTCTAAATAATGTCTTCTACAAACATGCAAAATTAGAATGCAAAATAAACACAAAAATAACAAATGTGCATATCCTAGTGAATAATGTGTAGCTTCAAATCTCCAAATTTTATCCTTTTTGTGTAGCCCATAAAACCGAAATTTTGCATCAATTACAGAAAATGAGTTTCCGCAAAGGACAGGATTAGACTATACCACAATGCTTTTTCGACGTTAAGGCAGTCGACTGCCATCCGATTAGATAGAATAGAATGTTATGTACAGAGATTGGGGGGGGGGGGGGGGGGGGGCCAAGAGCCCATTACAAACGTAACCACTAGCTACACCGCAGTTTGAATGTCTCCCGGGTCCTGCGTGTGCGCGTACGCCCTATGCGCCATCTCTTCCCTAACCAGCGCGGTTACAGCAGCCGGTAGGAGCGCAGTGTTGCGGAAAACCCTCCTGTTACACTCCTTCCAAACCCCCCACATCGTGGTGAAACTGCAGTCGAGGAGGAGGTGTTGTATCGTCTCGGGATGAAACCTACACAACTTGCAAACTGGGTCATGCGGCCAGCCCCTAATCGCCAAGTTGTCGGCGGTAAGGATCTTCCCGTGTAGCACAAGCCAAGCAAAAAAAAACGACACTTAGGCTCCACGCGCTTTCCAAATCTTGTATGTCTTGAACGGTGCACTTGATCCCCAGAATTGGCAAGTGTAGGCCGACGCCGTGGGCCCGTGGAGTAGACACCGTTAGCCGTCCACCTCCAGATACTTGTTTATGTTCCAGGTCTTGATTCAATAAGACGATATAGATTTTATGCCAGAACTTATGTATAAAAAGTGATCTCAGGCTGGAATCAGATTGTTGTTATTATCTTTTTTTTTTTTTTGATAGAGAGCTCGAGTACAAGATCAAGAACAAAGAACGCACACACACGCTCGAACACAGGCAAGAACCACCCTTACACAGCGAAACACGGAAGATTGTTGTTATTATCACTCATTATTGATCAAATGGTTGAACAAATTTTTATAGCTTAACCATAAAAATAATCATCTACTAATTCACCATTTGAGGATAAGTAATAAGAGTGTACGTTCCTTTGAAACATCTTATCGCACGGAGAAATAGGATCAATTGCACGACCGCACGAGAATTTCATGTCAAGGGCAACGACCATAGTGTTGTTAGCCAAAGCTACTCATAGAAATCTTTCAAACACCAATTTATGATATGCAATAAACAACGTATATTAGGGTGTGGTTGGTTCAGTGGCTATATAGCCACTTTTTAGTGGCTGCCACCTGTTTCATTCAGAGGATCAAATGGATAGGAATAACCAAAATTTAGGAATATGCTCCTGAACAACTGGTTGAGCTCGTCCGGCCAAAAGTGACGGATGAGGGTAACCACTTCTGGCTCGCGCGATAAACTCACTCGCGGAAGTCGTTTTCCCCAGTGGCTCTCCTCTCTCTGTGTCGAACGACGGCAAATCGGGTGACACGCGCGGCGGCTGCACCTTGGAAAGCAGTTGGTCGACCCCGGCCGGCGATTGCGGCGGTTGCAGAGGCACCTCTCCTCTCTCCATCTCGGTCGGCGGCGGGGATGCCCTGTCCCATCTCGGCCTGGGACTGGAGAACGGCGATATGGACCGCCGGCGCGGAACGGCGCCGGACGAGCTGGTCGTTGCTCCTATCTCGCCGCCCTTTCCTTTCTCTGTCCCTCCTCTCTCCGACCCCTTCAAGCCCTTGCATCTCCGCCGGTTCTGTGGCGGCCGATGGACATGAACATGCTGGGCGCTGGCCTGAGGTGCTTGTGTTGCAGCAACTAGCAGTAGAAAATTAGAATCGATTTTGCAGGCCAGCTTTTGTGCAGCACGCACTGAGAGAGCTAACTAGAAAATTGGTGATGTGGCCTGCGGACACATGAGATAACTATCTAGAATCGATTTTGTAAGCCAGCTAGCTAGGGAATTAGTGTCGCATGAACCGATCTCCTTTTTTTGTTTACACAATTACAGTCGGTGTCGCATGGACATATTTTTTTTGCTTGAGATGGAGGAAATAATATTTATTATATGTATTTTGTTTAATCAAAATTAAACATATATTGGGGTAATCTCACCACCTCGTGAAATGCTGGTCATCACAACAATCTATCCAGTTTTCAGCCTTCCAACCAAACATAATATTGGCTACCATCAACCACATTTTATCCTTCAAACCAAACAACAAAATTGGCTATCCCTAACCTGGTGGTTAAGGATACCCTCATCCCCTAAATCATATCCCTGAACCAAACACACCCTTAATTTTGTTTTAGAATTTCCCTGCGGAATACTAGTTGATTTGTGGTGCCAAAATATGGTTTAAATGGTTATTTTAACTTTTGGCAAACTATGGATGATCTAAATTAGATTTATTTTTTCCGACTTATTATGTTTACATGTAAGATTTAATTTGCTTAAGTTATAATAAAATAGAAAAGATTAGTTTACCCTAACTTTCTCTCCGTGGACTCTTTGGTTGAGTCAAAGGACAAGACTAGAGACATATTTAGTGATATCACATCGCACATGATATACTGATACTACTCATCAAAATTCAAATCTTGCAAGTTTCGGAAATTTCAAAATAAATTTGTGTGCGTTCACAAGATGTGTCTTTACAATTGCTTAAGTTTTCAGAACCAGATTAGAAATACACATTGTGAAACAAAAAAATACAAATTCAACATGAATGTCATAAAAAGATAAAAAAACACAAAATGACACTATTCACACATCAATTGGTCTTTTTATTTCTCTCTGCGTATTTTGAATTTGTTTCTATAAATTGTACTGAACATCTAGAAATTTGATTTGGAATTTTTAACACTTGTAATTTACTGTAAATTTTAAGGCGTGGTATCATGATATTATATGCCTGTGCTTGAAATTATCCCGAGGACTAGACGTCTAGACTGCTACACCACAGTCTTTCTATTTCGTCTCGAGTGCCACTGAATAGGCAGAGACACTTTACATGAATCAATCAAGAGCCATGGAAACATGTACTGACAATAGTACAGTGACCAATGTCGTAATGCCTATTTTCATCAGTCAACCTGAACTGTCTAGGAGCCAACAAGGCTACAACCATAGTCTTGAACAGTGCAAGTACTCCTGCAAGGCTTCGATCCATACTGGTGCTGTGCGACTTCATGGGTGCGCCAACAGGTAGAGGTGCCTCCGAGTCCGAGACGAAGATTGCCCGCTGCAGCTGAGGCTGGCTGGCTGACACTTCCCGTCACCACCTGGCTACTCCCTATGTTTTGTTTTACTCTGCGGTACATGCAGGAACATTGCCCGGGGTAGCATATGCCATGACCAGTCTTCGGCGAACAACTTCGTTTGCTCGCGGAAGGAGACGGAATGGATATGCTGAACAAATGGGACGATGGGAAGAAGGTTAGGTTTCAGGTGCGCGATCAAAAGGGCAGTACTAGGCGTCCCCGGGATCCGAGCTTCCCATCCCCGGGTCCCCTGATCGACCCGTGTATACTTTATTTTCCCCAAATTCCCGTAATTCCTACAATGGAGCAAATAAACGTCTCGCCGCAGCAAATATACTATCCTTGCAGCAAAAACGGTTTGATCCCAGAATAGAAAAAAAGGATCGGAAGGACAGAATAGCAAAAAGCACCGCCGGCGCCGCCGCTACTCCGGGGAGCAGCACCGCCACCCATCGTCAGTAGCACCGCTGCACCTCTACGGCAGCACTCCCGTCCACCTACGGTAGCACTACTGCCAAACGATGGTAGCATCGCCGGCACCGCCGCTACTCCGGCGAGCAACACCGCCGCCCATCGACAGTAGCACCACCGCACATCTACGGTAGCACCGCCGTCCACCTAGTAGCACCATTGACCAGCTATGGTAGCACTACCGCCAAAGGACGGTAGCACCATCGACAGCAGCACTACTCCGGCGAGCAGCACCGCCACCCACCGACAGTAGCATCGCCGCACCTCTACAGTAGCACCACCGAACACCTACGGTAGCACTACCGCCAAAGGACGGCAGCATCCCCGCCCACCGACGGTAGCACCGGTAGCCCATCCTTGTAGCTCCGGCGGGCTGCTTTGTAGCAGAGCCAACCCAAGGTTTGTATCTCCGGCGGCCACCCCTCGCAACAACACGGTGGTGGCAAACACATCTTGCCCCTTGTAACAGATTTTCCCGCAATGTGGCTTGGTAGCATCGCCGCGAACCTAAGTTAGCTCTTCCCGCCCCCTACGGTAGCATCGCCGAGCACCGTTCGCAGCTCCACCAACCGCTTCTTGCAGCTCTGTCATTCACTCTTTGCCAGAGGTAGGAAAGAGAGGAGACAAATTGGGGATGGGGGCGGGACGGGTTCTATTAGTGAGAACTGAGATCCATGGAGGGAGGGAGGAAGGAGAGGGAGGGGCAGAGGTGGCCGCCGCCACCGGAGTAGGGGACGGAGGTGGTCGCTGCCACCAGAGTTGGGGGCGGCGGGGTTTGTTGGCTGCTGGAGCCGGGCGGCTCACAGGGCGGAAGGGAGATGGAGCGTGGGTACCGCCACTCGAGATCCCGGGGACAACGACAGTCGAAGGAAAGAGGCGGCGGCGAGATGGTGTTGGAATCGTGGCCGTGTTCTCTCTGGGAGGAGGCTAGCGAGCGAGACGCAGGAGGAGGCAAGCGAGAGGATAAGATAAGGGAACGAGTGCTGGGAGGAGGCGAGCGAGTCAACAAGCAGTCCGCAGGGACACGCGTCGCACGCAGGAGGCGGAGGACGTGACGCGCGGGATCCCCTAGGGGAATAGAAGGGTTTTCATCGGACCTATAGTAAGGGTAGGGGTGTAAAGGATAGGATAATTTCCGCACCGTATGCGATTCTGAAACTGTTTTGAAGAATTCATATCCGAAACCGTAAAGCAATAAGGATATCCGATTCCGAACTTGACATCCGGATATGTGGTATGAAAAATAGCCTATAATATGGATTATATGAAAATTAAATAGGATTATCTGATAATTTTAATCCAAATAGTATGATTTTCTACCAAATGTCTAACATAATAGAGCATAGTTTGCAGTTAGTGAGTTGTCGAATTCGTCCGCCAAACAACAACTCACTTAAATAGTCAATGTATAAACTATAAAGTATAAACTTTGTTAGTTACTAGGTTACTAAACAATTATTTTTTATTGTACGGTTTACAATTTACTTATGTGCGTATCTATCCGATTAATTTTGTTTCCGCTCTGAATTCCGTTCCCGAATCCGCCACCACATATATCCGCCTCCGAATCTTCATCCGGTCATTATCCGCTCCGCTCTGAATCCGATGAAAAAATGTGGTAAAGGATATGTTAGAGTCAAAATCCGATCTGATCTGATCCGTTTACATCCATATGTAAGAGCAACTTCAACGCACCCAAATCCGACACATTTTTTTGTCCGTTCCCATTTAGGGTGGGGTGACCCGTTGAGCAACTTCAACGCACCCAAATCCGACACATTTTTTTGTCCGTTCCCATTTAGGGTGGGGCAACCCAACGGGTCACCCCAAAATAGAAGAATAAAACGAATTAGGAAAACACAAACCATAATTAAAATTAATTTACATATAATTTTTAGCCACATTGCTCAGTCAACTCACAGTGAAACTGTCAATCTTGGTCATAGATGTTGTCATCACGCTCATTCTCTACGATCATATTGTGCATGATCATACAAGCAGTTATCACCTCCCACAATGTTCACTCTCCATGTTCTAACAGGGTGACAAACAATAGCCCACCGAGATTTGAGTACACCGAAAGCACGCTCCACATCCTTTCTACAGCTCTCTTGTTTTTTTTTTTTTGCAAAGCCGTGCTTGCTTCTCTCCATCGAGCCTTGATATGGTCTTCACAAAAGTAGTCCAGGTAAGATAGATAACATCCGCTAAGTAGTATCCCTTGAGTGCCAGGTACACTGCTCTAACTTGGTCCAAAGAGCAGATGTGGGAGGTGATGATGACTTGTGTGATCTTGCATAAAATGATCATCGAGAGTAAACATGTTGATCCTCCATAGATGATGAGCACCCAAACTATCATCAGGATCCTTTTGCCCACATTGATCATGATTCCAAGACGAAGGAAATCACGAACAGTGGCAAAATGATCTATTTATGCATCTGTCGCCACTCAAAGGACAACCAGCCGGCCCTCCTAATTGAGTTTGCAATTTATTTTAATTTGAAATAATTGTATAAATTATTTTATTTAGTTTCATGAACAATTTTATGTGTTTATTGTAGACATTTTAAATTGAATTATCTTTATTTGAGAGAAAATCGATTTAAATTTTATTAAGAGCATCTATAAAGAGCGGCCGATGAGGCGAGTCGTTCCCAATAGAACGGCAACGTGTGCCAGCGCTCCCAATAACACTTATCCAACACCATTGCCGGACGCTCTATTTGACGCACCGATGCTCTAATAATCTTGAAATATCAGGAGGCGAGGAACTCGGAACGGAGCAAACTACAAGCACTAATGTCTCCAAGAAAACAAACAATATATGAGTAACCTAGTGTATATCCATATTAATTCAGCGCTTAGACACAAAATCGCATAGCATTGAGAGTACTCTAGTACTGCACGTATCAGATGCATCATGACTGTGACGATGCTCCCGTTTCGAAAGAACGATGTCTTGGGTAGAAGAACAAGTCGCACAGAGCAGCGGATCAAACCAAGATTTGTCTGTGATCGCTGCTGAAGTGGGTACTAGTCATCCACGCAATTCATAGAGCCCAAAATGCGTCGAGAACGTTTCAAACTCCAAAAGATCAATCAACTAGCTAATCAAGGGCGCAAGATCAGACAGAGCGCGACGCGCCTCATGTCCTCCGTGCCGTTCCCTTGATATCCTTCCAGCGCTTGTACCCCTCCAGCGCGTGCTCCGCGCGCCGCCGCACGCGCTCCTCTGATCCTAAGAGCTCCTGCACCGCCGCCAACTCCTCGGCGCTCTCCCGCTCCGCCTTCAACGTCCGCTGTGCGATCGCGAGCTCGCCCTCCGTCTCCTCCAGCTGCTTCCGTAGCGCGGCGATCTCCGCTTCCCGCTCCCGTAGCTTCTCCTCCAGCTGCAGCGCGTGTGAAGCCCAATGAGAATGACACGTGGTTCCCGGCCTGCTCACAAACAATGTGGTCGATCGAACTCCGGACATTACATCTTAATTTCTGGCATACCTGGACGCCGTCGGATGGCCTGTTCGCCGCAAACACGCGCTCCTGCGATTGCAAGACGGCTCCCTGCTGAAGCTTCCGTGCAGTCTGCCAATCGGTGGCGAAGTGCTTTGGCGTCCGGTGGAATCCCGGCGGCGGGCCATGGGTGGCAGCCGGGGTGTTCGGTAGCACAGAAGAAGGCGTACCATCCTCGCCGATGCCTTCGTCCAGTCTCCTCTTCCTTCCGCACAACGGCGTCGACCCCGGCTCTGTTTTCACCATCTTCGTCGCCGCCGGCGCTTGCACGGCCGCCGCCTTCTCCGCCAGCATGGTTTTCATACGTGTACAAGTAGACTGCAGTGACGGCGGCCTCGGTGCCGGCGACGGGAGAGATATCTTGGCGGCGGCAAAATGGCTATCGCGAAGATACGTCCTTATATCAACCGGGGCGCCGCCATGAACACGCAGCAGGGTAGCTACCGATTTCTTCTCCTCGCCGTTGAGTACTGGCGCCATGAAGGAGCTCTTGGACGGCTTGGCCCATTCAACCGGGCAAGGCCACGGCTTGCGCGACAAGAGGAAGAAGAAGCTGTGCTTCCAACCCTTGATGGAATCCGGCAAACCCGCGAAGCGCAGGCCGGTGATGTCTTTGCATTTGAAAAAGTACCAGCTGCCTTTTCTGCACAAAAGAAAGAAGTGACGGAACACCGCAAGCGACGGCAGCACACCCGCGTAGTGGCAGAGCACGACGAACCCAGCCATGATGCGCCACCCGTTGGGCGCGAGCTGGGTTGGGGCAATGCCGAAGTGGGTGAGCGCGTCGCGGAAGAGCGGATGCAGCGGGACGCGCATCCCGGCCTCCAGCGCGTGCGCGTACACGCACACGGCGCCCGACGGCGGGGACGAACTGGCGCGCAGGTCGCCGGCAGGGCGTCCGGTGTACTGATCCATGGGGACGCCGTATTTCTTGCACACGGCGTCGACATCGTCCTTCGTGCGAAGGACTGAGATGACACTCTCGCCATCGACAGTCATCGGAGGGACGACGTCAGCGGCGTCGTTGTCGTCGTCGGGTGTGGCGGCGCGGCAGTTCCGGTCGTCGTCGGAGGAATTGACGAGGTAGTCGGGGTCCTCGACGTCGTCGTCGGAGGAGGACGACGACGAGGAGGAGTAAGAGGAAGACGAGGAGGAAGGCATCGCGCGCGTTGGTTGTTGTGCGGTGGCCGCCGGGGTCATCGTCTCCCGTGTGGCACTGTCGTCCAATGAGTCGGAGAAGAAAGATGAGAAACAGGGAGAAAAAACTTATACGACCCCGAGAGATGAACCGGCCGGCGTACAAGCGTAATGATTCTTGGTGTTTGGTTCCCGAGGAGCTTTTCCTGACTGCTTCGCTTGGTGTTTGAATACGCAAGTGCACTTACTGCATCACAGGTCTTTTGCTTGCTCCGGGCTAGTCTACTCTAATGCCAGCGCAAGCGTCCTAGGCGTAGCAGAGCGATAACAAAAATCAAGTTTTGCAAATCTCGTGTGAACAATATTAATATGCGGACATTTTTTTGCAACGCATACCATGTGATCTAAACTTTTCAAGATCAGATTGCAGAAGTCTTGCATCCTCTATTTTGATCACTGACACATTTGAAACTGGTGTTCGATTATTAGGAATCTCAAACAAAAGGCAATATTAGGGCAACTAAAACGCAGTGACACGTTTGTTATGTTTCTGTTCGAAATTGTCCATTTAGGGAAAGTCACGATCCAACGAACCGATTCAAACGAACCGACGTCTGTTTTCCGGTCTGCGTGGACCCATTTTTGGATCAAATTTGAGCTGGCTTTGCATCGGCGCGCAGACGACCGCGACGTCTTCCCCTTGTCCTCCCCCTGACTCGCCAGCCAGCCATTGTCCCTTCCTCTTATGCCTGCCTCCAGCTACCTCTCGCGAAAAAACCTATGATCGACACATTAGCCGCCGCCGCAACCAGCAAGGGTTGAGTCGGCGCCGCAACCAGCAAGGTTGAAGTCGAAGAAGGAGCTCACCTCGGCGTAGAGGGCGGCATAGACAATGAAGCGAAACAACCCGAGGAAGAAGGTGAAGACCAAGGCTGAAGGCGACCGTCGCCTTAGCCGCCGAGGCCATCGCAAAAACTGTCGTTCCCGTCATGCCTGACACGGAAGCCATCGCCACCAAAGCCACCACGGCCGCCCTTCTTTTGTTTGGGCTAGGGTCTACCCGCGCCGCCTCCGCCGTGGCGGCCAGCTTTGTGTCGTCGGCAAAACCGCCCAGGAAGTCATGCCTCTCCACGTTGCCGGAAATGGGAGATTCCGCGCCGATCGCCCTAGTGGTGCCACCTTTCGACCTCAACGCTACACCTCTTGCCGGCGACACCACGATGCCGGCCCAGCTTTGCGGCTAACCTCCCCGACATGTGCAACCTGCTCCAAGAAATGACTCCACATTTGCCGGAAGACCCTGATCAATGAGGGATTGCCTAGGCCGGACCGAAGATCAATATGTCTTTCAAGAATAATACTTTGACCAACCACCACCTTATTTTCAGAAATAGGTGTAGTATAATACTTTGACCAACCACCAACACGGGTGGAAGCCTAGGAGAGATAACATCATTTGTATGTCTGGTAGTGGGCGAGAAAATATCACATAAATGGCGAATTAAACTTTTGGCACGCTATGCGTGAGCTAAATTTTCGTTTTGACCGTGAAGACGTTAGTAATTGTTTCTCCAACTCGGTACGTTGACAAGTAGAATATGATTTGCTAAAGTTATAATAAAATAGTAGAAAACATTATTTTACACAATCTTTCTCTACGTGCAGACTTTGGTTCACTTTGTAGTTGAGTCAAAGGACAGGACTAGACTACACCACGATGGTTTTTATTTCGTGTCGAGGGCCACTGATGAATGTCAGAATCGGTAGCAAATCGTTTGCTTGGCTGTGGACACACACTTTTCATCAGTCAAAACCTTATGGTTTGAATGATTCATGCACCAATAAAGGGCACCTCGCGAGCATACGGACAGGCAAAACGGACCGAATGTGTCCGTTTGGGGCGGACCGCAGACAGTTTCTACGCCTTTGTCCGTTTGGAGTTGGGGGTGCCCCCAACGGCCCGACGCAAAACTAGTCCGCTGTGATAAAAAAAACTGAATACCAAATTTGCCTCTTTGCCAAATTTGAAACAAATAACCAATAGAATGACATTCAAATATAAAATATAAATATTTGTCAAACAAGCATGACATAGACATGTTCCAAATGATACCAAATGATACATAGTTCGAAATACAAATTAGTTTGAATGGCATGATAAGAAGAGATGCAAATCAAACATCACCGCGGTCGCTAATCATCTTTTGCTTCTCGAGTATCCAAACTCTTTGCTCCGGGTCCATGATGGTCAAGTCGGCCATCATGATCCGGTTCTCCTCGGCCATCACCGCGAGCTTGACGTGCTCCGCCTCATTCTTGATCCGGTCCGCTTCTATCTCTAGTTTCTTCTTTTGCATCTCCAAATAGCATGCCATGGCCTTCTTTTTATCTTTGCATTTCTCAACATACCTTGCGGCGGTGGACGATTCCTTGTTGGCGATCAACCCTTCAACGTCTCCTCCAATTGAGCTGTGGCTGCGTCGCGCTTGGCATCTTGGGCCGTGGCCATGTGTCCTCTCGGCCGCACCGCCCGGCCACCGGAGCCTTGGCCGAGCTCGACATCTTCATCATCTCCATTGGCCCTTTTATTCGATCCATCGCCGTCGCCCCCTTTCTTCAAAGAGTTGTAGAGCTCGATCCATTTCGGGCATCCCTTGATCATTTTTCCAACAATGGGGCAAGGTGAACTTGGTCTTATACACCTTCTTGTGGAAGTCCAATGCTTGGAGAACAAGGATATCAATCCCAACGCCACTCACCGGCCGGGCCTTGACACGATCATAGGAGGCTTGGAATTTGCTACATTCGGTTTGAATGTGTGCCCACCTCTTGCTAAGAGAGCCCTCATTGCGATCACTCTCAATTTGGTAAGGACGCAACTTCCTTATCTCATGGAAATGCTTCCACACCTGATGCCAAAACATTGTGCCCTTTTGTTGAGCACCAATGGTGGCGTTTTGGCCACATGTCATCCACGTCTCACAAAGGACTTTATCCTCCATGTTCGTGTATGATGCCGTACGGGCATTCCTCTTCTTGAGATTGGCGACGAGATTGGCGTGCTCCTCGTCAAAGTCTAGTGGCTCTTCATCAATGGAGACACCGTCGGGTTGTGTCTCACCCTCGGGTTGTGTCTCACCAAGGGTGTCGCCCTCGGTCATGGCCGCGGTCGGATCTTGCGTCTCGGCGTGTTCGGAGTTGATGAACGTTGTTCCGTTGTAGATCATGTCATTCATGACACGATCGCCATTGTCGACCTCATCGAAGAAGGCCGGGTTGGACGGCGTCACGGCCGGCTCTCTTCAAAATCGAGCACGCGAGGATCGGGTACGGTGCCCGCCGCGAACATCGACCGGGTCTTCGTCTTGCCGCGCTCGCTGGCGGCCGGCGTGACGTTGAGATCGATGGGGGGTACCGAATGGCCCGCTGGGACAAATGAAATCTCCGGCGACGCCTCACGGAACCCGAGAAGCAACATCGCGCCCGCGGGGTGGATGACGGCCGGCGAGGCCGTTGAAAGACCAGGGGACGCTGACCGTGGCGGCCTCCCTTTGGCGGAAGAGGCTGAACTCGCCGCCGAGGCCACGACAGCGGGGGCGTTGCCGGCGGCGAACACGCCGTCGAGTACCTCTCCCTTGAGAAGAAGCATGGATCGGGCCGCGGCCTGGGTGGCTATGAGGTCGGCCTGGGCGCGGGCGTGGATGGCGGCGATCCGCTCGTTCTCCTCGGCCGCCACCTTGGCGGCCTTGGTCTGGGCATCCTTGAGCCGCTTCTTCTCCCTCCGAGCTGCCCTCTTGTCCGACTCCGGCAACCACTCCTTCTTCACCTTCAATAGGGCGGCGCCGGTTGAGTCCGTCTTCCATCGAGGGCGGCAGCTAGGGCGGCGGCGGTCGCGGGAGGGTTGCGGAAGGAGAGGGTTTGGGGAAAGTGGTGAATGTGTGGCTGGCGCCTGGGCCCGGCGCGGACAAGGGAGGACAAGAGCGGACCGAGAGCCTGTCCGTTTCTCCCCCAAACCTGGCCCAAGGCGAAAAACATGTCCGCACGGACACTTGTCCCTTTGCGCCGGCCCGTTGAAGCGGCTCCTCTGTCCGTCCGGATAGATTGAGACTGGGCTCGTCCTTATGCGGGCCTCCCACGTCAAGCTGCAGAGCATGGTCGGACGGCGGCTCGAGTTGCCTGCAGCGCAGTTAAAGTCGATCGTGCATACACGTACGTACGTACGAGCGCATGCATGCCACTACACCATGCATGGTTGATCATAGGTGGCTGGGAGCGTACGTGCTTGTTTGTTAAAGTCGATCGTGCGAACGTCATGTTAGGCGAACCAGTTGGGTATTTGTACGCTAGCTTGCCAAAGTAGTCGCAGTACCAAAATGTTTCAGCTACAGTACTAGTAGGAGATATCCATGCAAAGAGATTTGTATGTACGGGCAAGGTGGGGGATGGCTAGCTTGCGCGCGCGAGCCCTCGCTCGATTTCGGACAGCCCGCATCGTGCGGTTCCGACAAGGACGCGACGGGAGGAGGAACGCGCCGGAGAAGAAGAAGACCGTCGCGCCCCCGCCGCCATCGCCGGCCTGGCCGCCTGCCTCCGCCACCCGCGGCCGGCGGCGCTACCGCGACCGCCTCGCCGCCCCGCCCTGCTCGAGCCCCGACCTCCGCCGGTCCGGCGCCGCCCCGACCATCCCTCTAAAAGCCCCCCCCACACCGAAGCTCGTCACCGGCGAACCCCACCCCCGCACCCCAAAGTTAAGTTTCTTTGCTCGCCTCCGCCGCCTCCGCCGCGGCCAGCCGCGTCTCCGGCGGCTCCGGCTCGCGCTTGACCTCAGTCAGGGATGGGGTTCGCTCGGCTTCGCCTCGCTCCATCCTCGACGGCGCCTCCTCCGCCGCAGCTCCCTCTGGTCGCAGCGGCGTCGTCGGTCGCCGCCTCGTCGCCGTCTCGTCGCGGGAGAGAGGAATTGGGCGCCGCCTCGTTGCCGTCCCATCGCGGGAGAGAGGAATTGGGAAAGGGGAGGAAGAAGAAGGTGGGGAGAGAAAACGTGGGTGGGACCCACCCACGTTGCCTACCGCGTCCGTCCGCAGACCGCACGAGCTCCGCGTCAACGCGTCCGTCCGCAGACCGCGTGAGCCGTCGCTCGCGCAACAGATAGACGTTTCGGGCAAGGTGCCACGAGAGCATTGCGCGACCACTCATGTGGCGAGTCCTTGTACCCCCGGTGGCACCCCGATGAGCTTCATAATACCATCTCAAAGCCTCATCTTTGTCTTTCAATACCAGTGAGACGCGACGGTGACTGCGGCGTCGCCGGAGAAAAGGCTATGCTACTAGCTGCATGTGTGCCAACTAGAATATCAATTACACGCTTCTAGGCCATACATCGCAAATCACTGGGAATTTATTTGTTTTCTCAGATATTAGTAAAAGAATTTCACAGCCACTTATGTTTTCTGTGTGGATTATGATACCTTGCACGCCTTTTTTTTACCGACGCTTCCATCCCTTCCATGTGAAGTGAGAAGGTCTTTTTCGTAACAACCGCTACATACCGACCGATCGACCGATCGCAACTAAGCTATAACCACTACCCTAGGAATGGAACTCTGCGTGCATATATAGTTAAGAAATATTTGATACATTTTTCAGAGAGGTCGCCTGGTGATAGGAAGCTAGATCCAAGATAAAATAAAACTAGTGTATCTCGTTAAGCTACACAGTTGCATCATAGACACCATAATTTGTAGGCTATATGATCGACTCCGATCTTCACCAAACAACACATGCACATTGTCAATTTATTTAAATCCATTATAACATGTCAGACACAATTGACCACGACGAAAGGTAATAAGAAAACATGTTATTCATTCAATGGCATGCTCCTGGTGGACACACCTTATAAATCTATTTTTTTATTTCTTTGTACACAATCATTCACTAGAATCCTCCCTAACAAGATATCTTTTAGACTGTCTTTGGTGTTTTATCAAGATAAATATATAGTAAATTCTACCACGATACATACTTTTTGTCGCTCATACAAACACATAGACCACATAGAGAGACTGTATCACAAATTAATCAGTAAAGGCGTGTATTTTGGGCAAAAACAATTCTCGGTCTGTAAGGAGCCCTCACCGATCCTGTAGGGCAATATATTAAAAAGGAAAAAAACTAGCGCAACCATTGTTCCAAAGTTTAGTTTATGTTTATCACGAGTTCACGACAACATTATCATCTATTTATACTAAACTTTTTATTTCATAATTATCCAATTTAAAGTTAAATGTGGGATGTTTTTATCAACACATATTTCAGTTCATACAATTTTACATTTACATTTTTCAAGTTCAAAGTGGAACCTTGTCTTGTCATAAAAAGTTTGATTAAATTTAGCTTATATGTTTAAAATAAGTTTATTAAATTGCAACAAAGTAAGGAAAACCAATACTATCTCTTAAATCTAAAATAAAAGTATGCCCCTAAATGCATACACATCCTTTTTTATAGTATCCACACACACACACACACACACACACACACACACACACACACACACACACACACACACACACACACACACCACACACACACACACACACACACACACACACACACACACACACACACACACACACACACATATATATATATATATGTATATGTATATATCCATTGGATTTGATTGAGTGCTTCCACAAGTTCTGCCGTACAAGATTATCGAGTTTGGGTTACACTAATTAAATAGGTAATTCTAGAGTGTATTTAGTGTCTTCAAGTATTTTGTCCTTGACTCACCTTTTGCACTCTACTCCGTCTATCCAGGTTTATATAGGTCTTGCGTGTGTCCTTAGATGCTCAACCTGATCAACAAAATTTAAATTATATGACACACAAATTGCACCATTAGAAATTATGAATTCCAAACACATGACATAACAAAGAAGATGGCATGAAAGTAGGTGTCAAGTCCACAACATTAAGGTTTGGAGATTCGACCAATCAATCGATCAGTGCCTTTGGAGCTGCATCGATTGACAGCTTGGCACTCCGTGGCTACAAAGCTGAACTTGGTCGGTCCTTGTTATAAGAATGTTATATATGTTCTATGCTGATTATATTGTTTTTAACCTAATATTGAGGACACACATTAATCATCTTCGACAGCATGGCCATACTACTCTCTTCTTACTGCTGCGGCTGCACAACTGGCATGACAGATTTTTAACTGTCGAGTTGTCCAACCATGGAGATTTGGAACAGATGGTTTGGTCATTGGTTTGTTACACCGCTTATGAAGTGCTTAAACTCATTTTATTTAATTCTTACCTTGCAGATTTGTTTCAAACAAGTGGTTTGGAGCTCTGGTATTCTGGGGAATTGTATATGGGCGACTTGCATCGTGATAGATACATTAGGGGCCTAGGGGGTGTACAGAGTGGTCGAAAACTGGTGCCTAAGACAAATTAGACCTAGGTCTAACCATTGGAGTGTTTTCAAAAGCTGGTAGCTATGGAAAATATTTTTAGACCTGAGTCTGTTACAACACACAACTGCCTACTGATTAAAATCCCAACTATTTTTGGAGGAGTAGTTCAGTCGGAAAAGTGGAGAAGACTTCTATTTGGCGGATCCGACTAGTGATGCTAAATTTTGGAGCGTTTTCATATCTTTAGAATCAGATTTGCTTTCTATCTTTAGGTGACAGCCGTGATGTGCCACCATGTTCTTTCCTATATGATTCGATTGCTCTTATAGAACAAGTACATATTTATGACTAGTACAAGGAGGAGAAACAGAAATACAGTGGATCTCAGAATTAATATTGGTAAGTTCTATTCTCTCGCAAATTGTGTTTTTCTGAGTCTGCTCATAAATCTTGAAGACATGCCTGATGATAAGTTTTGCTGTTCTACCATGTTATGTGCTGCGCATTTCATGGCGGTGTTCCCCATTCTGTCCACAGTGATAAAGTAATCAAACAGGAAAATGACACTTTTTTTGTAGAACACACATTACTGTGCATCTATGGGGCTATTTGGTTACCTGCATCACTCATGCAGCCATTTTGCATCCCCAGGGCCAGGCCCTCCAGAGCCTGTCCCCGCAGAGCCTGGCCCGGCCAAGGTCGAACCAAACGACGTGCAAATTTGAGCTCGCGTAGAAAAGTAGGTGAGGGTTGGTAGATTCGACGCAGTTTGTAAGCACAGGGTTTGGTGTGGCTGCGTTCTGCATGCGGTTGAGAGACGCATGCAAGATTACCTGGGACCTGCATGACTCGTGTTCGGTGTCGCATGCACGAGAGGCTGCATAAGTGGAAACGGCCGAATCGGCCATTCCTACTCATCCAGGCCCAAAGCTGCTTTAAACATCGTGCCATGCAAGATTTTTTAGCTCGTTGGAAACCAAACTTCGTGTCGTCTAAAATATTTCATTCTCATGCAGCGTACCTTTTTTTTGCTACATGAACCAAACACGCCCTATGTAATTATTATTCTAACTAGCATGGTGGCCCTCGCAAATGCGAGGGCATCACCTTCAGCATGTCAAAATGTGTAAAGTGTAACTTTTACATGATGTAAAAAATTTCCGTCCTACTTTATCCTCTCCAATGCAAAATAGCATTGATTATCTTTTTTCAAACAAAATGTATATTAAATTAAATATTAACATATATCTAAAGATTTAAATTAAGAAATCTGAATTTGAATGTTCTTGTGTATCATATAGAACTAACTACATATTCATTAGACAATTAAAAAAATTAAAACATTCATGTTAGAAAGTCTAGTCTAACCGTTTGTAAAATTACATTCGACAATGTGTCTTCCATATAATTTTTTAAAAATGGGATGACAAACATTGACTTACTATCAATTTTTTATGTTGATTGTGTTTGTTTAAAGCAAGTTTTGTGTTTATTATTTATTTTAACCATTTGGTTGTTATATGTGTTTAATCTAAGATAACAACTTTAATTTGGAAGGCATTCCTTCCATGTTGATTGGAATATCCTACTGGTTCAGAATGAAATATATAGATATGGACATATTATAATATGGGTAGGTACTTCCTATTTTGTTGCAACCTAATTAATTGATGGGGAGTTTGTTCATCCATTTATCAATTTTAACCAAAACTAACCACGATCAATGGGTTCCTCAGATATTAAACCTCCATGTGCATTTGTTGAGGTAAGGCTAAAATGCTCAAGATTGGTTTGTGCCTACACTTTTGTGGCATCTATGACTCTGAAATAAAAGGTGATTTACTTGTGAAATAGTTAGCAATATAAAGGAAAACAATGCTATTTATTTTGGCAAGGTATAATTATTGGATGTTTGTAATCACATTGAGGTCCACCGACTAAATAGTTTTGTTCACCCACTTCAAGAAAAATAGTGTGCAAACACATCACTTTGACAGCCCTCACACAATAATATTCACGAACAATTATCAATTAGTATTTTGGCACTAACTATGGTTCACATCTGTATAGTATTTCTAAGGAGAATATTAGGTAGACAAAAGGCTATATATTTTCTGATACCGGAAAATGGTAGTATGAACTTTCCATAGTCCATTTGCTTTAGAACACTAAACTGATAGACAATTTAGATGTTTCAGGAGGATTACTCTCGAAGCATAGTGAACAATTTACTAACCACGAAGACATGCATACTCTTAAACAAAGAGAAAATATACTTTTATGTAGCTAAAAAAATATCATCAAAACTCAGAATAAGTGGCACTTATTATAATAAAGTGCGAATTATAAAGACAATAATGCATCATCTATAGGGTTTCTTAACTTTTGAAATGTGGAAGAACTCTGAATATGGCAGATTCAATTATTATTATACTATCAATGTATTCACGTAAAATCTTAGGAACCATTTTTATTTGACTTCATCAATTCCTAGAAAAAGTATTAAGCTAGCTACTTAAAACATTTATGACACACCTTATATCTTTTGGAAACTTTTCACACCTTACATCTATTGGAAACTTGTCACACCTTTGTGACATGAAATTTGTATAGTGAGAAATAGTAAAAATCATTTTATTACCCTGGAATCATATGTCTATAAGAGCCAAAATTAGGCCAGTTTATGTGGATTGGTGTGAGTGCTAAACTTTATAATGACTATTTAATTTTTATGAAATACTTCACGTGTTGTTACCTGTCACATACTCCCTCCATTCGGATTTAATCTACATTCTAGCTCTAAAATTTGTTCGGAATTAATCTACATTCTAAGTGGGTCCCACCTCGGTAATTAAGACGAGAGAGAGTCCATACCCTATGCATGAACCGGTTTGCTTTTCCCATGCAGGGATTGCATTAATTAAGAATGGTTTAACCAATGAGGTGCTTGTTTTTTGTGAGACCATAATTATTATGCATGGTGGGATCTGCAAAATTATTACTAATAAATGCAGCCTAATTTATCTGAAATTTTCTAGAATGTAGATTAAAAGTGAACGGAGGGAGTAAGTGATTAACCCTTTCTGGAAACTCTTGTTCCAAGCTGGTTTTTTTTTGTTTGGCAACTTTTGGTCCGATGACTTGGTAAGACAAATGAATAAGAGCTTCAAGGGAAGCGAGATATATTAAATTATTTTCTTTTAGTTTGGAAGCTATGCTTAAAAAACTCACACCAAAAGCATCTTTCTCGTATTTCACAATTTGCCAAAAACTTAAATCTCACTAAAAATATGGTCGAAAAAGAAACACGCACGTAACATGTTGGAGTAGGTATGTTGCTTGCATGCATACTAATCAATTTCTAATAGACATCAACCACTGGATATTTAAAGATACTAATTAAATTGGCAAGTTAATTGTTCGTGACATTCGTGACTTCATGTAAGCACTATTGTACAAAGGAAAAAAAAACTGACGACGTGCAGCGTTTTGTGCAGCCACGTTAACTCTGCTGATGTCATCCATGACATCGTCATGTGAGGCGTTTTGTGCAGCCACGTTCTGTGAAAAAAAAAGACTTTTCTAACGTGTTGGGTATATTGGTACGTAATACGTTAAAAAAAGGACTTTTCTAACGTGTTGGAAAAAAAGACATTTCTAACGTGTTGGGTATATAGGTACGTAGTACGTTAAAAAAAAAAAGGACTTTTCTAACGTGTTGGGGGGGGGGGGGGGGGGGGGGGGGGTACGTAATGTAGCTATATAATTAAATCGTAGCCACAAATTATAGATCTAAGTGCTAATATAATCTAGATGATGTGGCTTAACGTGGTGGTTCTATTAGCTAATTCATTTTGCTTTTAGTATATAACTAGCATGGTGGCCCTCGCAAATGCGAGGGCAATGTCCAAAGGTACCTTAGAAAATATTTGCATCACGCTATGTGAACTCTACTCTATCAAAAATATAAAAGTGCTATAAGCACTATAAGTATTATAATAAAAAATCTTTTGTGAGGGAAACATCTTTAATCATCTTTAATTCGTGGACGCACAATTATGCCACCATAGATCAATGTCCATTATGTTCCTTTGTGCCTGGTAAAATTAGATATATGTGTAGATAAAGCATGGTGGCCCTCAAACGCGAGGGCATTGTCTTTAGTGTGTTGAAGGCTCCAATGAAAAATTGTGTTTTCATTAATATCACATTATGTACAAAAAACTAATGTTCCTCTAACACCGAAAACAAAATATGACATATGCAGATACGCAGTATCTTGAAACACCATTAATTTCTATGCCAAAGATTATTACGTCATTTCTATAGACACTGATGTATGGTGTTTGTTTGATATTATATTAGTTCACATAACTGTATTTTATATGATGGATAAGTAGGCGAGGTTAATGTCCGTATTATGTAGTTAAAAAATCGTATTTTGTTGAAGAGTTTTGATTGCATCGACTTTACTATGTTGAAATTTTCCCATAATGAGATTGTGTTTTATGGATATTACATTATGTGAGAGGAAATAATACGGCTCTAACACCAAAAAAAATATTATAAATAATATATAGTATATGTCGGTTGACATGGGTATGCCTATTGGGTACCCTACCGTGAGGGTACCTGGTGCACGTATCGACTAGGCCCAACTATCAGAGCCTACATGAAGCCCATGAAGGGAGGCCCAACAAGATGGAGTATCCTCCAAGCTGGCGAAGCCATAGTCGGTTTAGAGTTTCTTACTTGTAAATCGAGTCGGTTACGAACACCCGAGACCCAGCCTACTATTTAAGGACTGGGAGGGCCATCGAACCAGACCACGTACTTTCAGAGCCACCAAAACCCTAGCGAGATCGACATCTCGCCGGGACCCTTGTAACCATCATATTCACAAAGCAATAACAGACAGGCAGGACGTAGGGGTGTTACCTCCACACGAGGGCCCTGAACCTGGGTAAAATCTTTGCCCTGCTTGTCAGCCGACGATACTTCCAGCTCTACCACGTTCTCTCCCCCATATTCATAACCTAGGGACCTTAACCATGGGTCTTGATGAGTCTACCCCTCGTCAAGTGGCGCCGTCTGTGGGAAAGAATAGCGCTGGACTCGAAGTTTCGCCGGTCCCAACAGCAAACGGCAAATCGCCGATCACACCAGCAAACGGCAACTCGCCGATCTCATCTGCAAACGGCAACTCGCCGGCCATGTCAGCAAACAGCAACTCGCCGATCCAGGCGACACACGGCGACTCGCCGATCCACTCGAAAAGCGGCAGCCTGCCCGCTTCACCTGCAAAAAGCGCATCTGCTCTTCCAATGAATTTCAATCCGCACTCGCCGGAGCTTCAGGAGGCGTTTTCCGGCCTTGAATCAGGTTTGAGTTTAACTGTTGGAGCATTCAATTTTTTCGTAAACAATCTTGGCACGCAGGACTCGACAGATCCGCAACAACTGGCGCTGGGCGCACTCGAGGCTCCGTCGACTGCGCTCGCCCCGTCGTCGATTCCTGAAGCCTGCTCGCCCGCAACAACCATGTCGACCGGCGAGATCGACAGGTTCATGATGACGGAACTCCAAGGCGAGGAGGCAGAATCAGCATACCGCACAAGCAACGTCGACTTCAACCTACCACTCGACGAGAGTTTCGACTGCGGGATCTCCCTCGATGACTTCTACGAGCCCGCGATTCATAACGACAGCAACGTCGACTCGGAGATCTTCACCAACACCAACCTCGACTCAGAAATCCATAATGGTTTCGCCAACACCGAGATGAGCATAGGCGATGAGCACATCGACAACGAGATTCGCCTCGAAGATCTACTCGATGAACATACTGGCTCTGACATGAGCCTCGACGGCGACGTCGAGTCCATGACTGGAATCGACAGCACATACACCTGTCCACGGGTCACGCCCCATCAGGTCTACGTGGCCTTCTCCGCAGAATCATCCGCAGACGCAGCCGCTCGCAGGCCTGCACAATTCCCATGCACGGTAACCATGCCGGATGGGGTCACAACCTTGACAATCACGGAGGAGATGGCAGCAAAAGCAGATAAAGTCATAAAGGAGTGCACAATGATGCCACCAAATTCCACCCCAGAGGAGATGTTGACCTTCCAGTACTTCAACTGGCAGGAGTCAATTCGACTGCAAAACTACCGAGCGACGCTCGAAGAGCGCAAAAGGCAAGCCAGCCTCTCGAGTGCCCGAAGAAGGGAGCAATCCCTCGGGTCCACAATGCAACCAACCCCACGACCTAGGTCGCGGTTGGCAAGCCTTCCAGAACATGAAAGGGTAGCAATCACCCGTAACCTGTCGTTCATGACAGAGGACGCTAACGGAATCCCAGTGCCCAAAACTGCTGCGGGTGCATTATTCTCCGTAGGTGCTTACCTCAAGGCAATGCAACCTCCGGCGAATGACCCTAACGCAGCCCTGCATCGCCAACAACTCAAATCGCTAGCTCTAGCGGCACAGGCTATACAGCCAGAAGACAAAACTCCAGCAAGGAATCGCGATCGCGACATAGTCGACTCACGACACGCAGCACATCATCGCAGTGGTCGCAGCCACCACTCGGATGAAGGAAGGAGAAGCACGCGCCGGCACAGGTCCAGCAGAAGCAGATCTCGAAGATCCTATAGCAGCGATTCATACTCTGATCGTGAACCAGAGCCATGCGGAGCATTGTGCTTCACTCGACGCATCCGTGGACGCGGATGCCCAAAGGTTCAAGTTGACAGGCGAACAACCCAAGTACAACGGTCGCCAAGAACCTTCCGGGTGGCTAGAAGATTACAGACTCGCCGTGGCATGCCAGCGTGGCACGAACACCACGGCGATGCAGTACATACGACTCATGCTCGAAGGAACTGCCCGCGACTGGCTCAAGGCGCTCCCTCCATCATCATACGACTCGTGGGACGATTTCCGCAGAGACTTCATCAAAAACTTCGAGCCTCTATGTGAGCGCCCGAAGACATTCGAAGAATTAAGGGCATGCACTCAACGATCAGACGAGTCGTTGAGATCATACATACGGCGGTGGACCGAAATACGCAATTCGGTTGGCAAAGTGTCAGAAGACAGGGCCATGGATGCCTTCATACAAGGTCTCGCCAGGAAGGACTTCAAAGAGGCACTGGGTCGTGAAAAGCCAACCTCCCTGGCTGACCTCATCAAAGTTGCGACTGAGTGGGCAGATGGAGAGGATTCTGTACGCAGATCCCGTGCTTCCCCACCACGCGACAACTACGAAAGCGGCAGTCGAGGCCGCAGAGATTCATACAGAGAAGATCGCAGGCGCAAACGTTCCAAACGTCCTTACGACGATAACAGACCCGAGTTCATGGCGGCTGGATACACACAACCCGGGAGGACCAAGATAGAAGCAATCGACGCTCGGATGATCGACGGGACAGTCGAGATCGCGAGCAGCGGAGCGACAGCTACAAAAGGCAAGAATGGCGCAAACGCAGCGACGCAAAACCCGAGCGGTCATTCGAGGAAAAGATGGACGACTGGTGCAGATTCCACCTCTTCAAGGGGGACGACGGAAAACTACGCTCCAATCACACCCTAAGGAACTGCAGGGAATTCGACCAAATGGCGACTGACTACATGATACGACTCAAGAGGTACGGCCCAGCACCTGCTCAGCCCACGCCTGCACCCGTACCACAGCCGAACGCTGTGCCCGCTCTCATGGCGCCACAGCCGCCACCGCAACCACCACCACAGCCTGCTCCAGGCGCAAACCTCGCAGGTGCCATACAACCCGTACTACGGGCGGAAGATGATCAATATCCACAGCCCCACGGGCAGATGTACATGATACAAAAGGGTCGCCCCTCCAACAGGCAGCAAAAGCTAATCACTCGACAGGTGAACATGGCTGTCATGGCACCTCCTGCCGTGCCGAATTTCTGAAGGGATCGGAAACCATCATAAGCTTCAGTCGAGAGGATCATCCCCCAGCTGTAGTTCGACCAGGGCACGCGGCTCTGGTACTCGACGCGCAAATAGGAGGCTACGCCATGACCAAGGTCTTCATGGATGGAGGCAGCGGCATAAACATCATCTTCGCGGACACGCTCCGCAAAATGAACAGGTCAGTCGAAAACCTCCCAAAATCTTCAAATACCTTCCACGGTATCGTTCCTGGCAAAGCAATTAGCCCAGAAGGCACCATACAACTCGACGTTACGTTCGGGGACAAAAGCCACTTCAGGACAGAGTCGATTGAGTTCGAGGTCGTCGACTGGAAATCACAATACCATGCTATTCTTGGTCGCCCGACGTTTGCTCGATTCATGGCGGTGCCACACTACGCGTACCTCACGCTGAAGATGCCAGGACCAAAGGGAGTCATCACTGTCCGTGGAAACTTTCAAAGGTCCGATGCTTGCGACCGCGAGTTCAGCAAAATCTCCGAGATGTTCGGGGTGGAAGAATCACTCGCCGACCTGGCGATTTCCAACGACCGCACACTCCTTCCGGAGCATAAGAAGTTGGCAGTCGACAGATCCTTCAATGCTACAAATGACACAAGGTCGCATCAGGTGCACCCGACCGATCCGTCCAAGACAGTCAACGTATCTTCGAGCCTGCCTATCGCATAGGAAGGCGCGCTCGTCGAATTCCTCCGTGAGAACTGGGAAATATTTGCGTGGTGTCCAGCCGACATGCCAGGTATTCCCAGGGAATTCGCCGAGCACTCTCTCCAATTGTTTCCAGATGCAAAGCCAGTCAAGCAAACGATGCGTCGAATCTCCGGCCCAAAGCGAACCGCAGTCGAATCTGAAGTCGACCGGTTACTCGCAGCAGGATTCATTAGGGAAATCAAGAAATCACAATGGGTGGCCAACCCCGTACTCGTAGAGAAGAAGCATACAGACATCCTTCGGATGTGCGTGGACTTCACAGCGCTGAACAAGTGCTGTCCAAAGGATCACTTCCCGCTACCCCGAATCGACCAGATCGTCGACTCCACCGCCGGATGCGCACGACTCTCCTTTCTGGATGCTTACTCAGGTTATCACCAGATAAGGATGAAGCAAGAAGACGAAGAAAAAACGGCGTTCATAACCCCACTCGGGGTCTACTGCTACACAACTATGCCCTTTGGGCTCAAAAACGCGGGTGCAACATACCAGCGCATGATGCAGGACTGCCTCAAAAAGCAAATCGGACGCAACGTCCAGGTCTACGTGGATGACATTGTCATTACCACAAGGGAAGAACACACACTACTCGACGATTTGAGGGAGACGTTCGCAAACCTCAAACGCTTCCATATCAAGCTCAATCCTAAGAAGTGCACGTTCGGCGTTCCAGCCGGGCAGCTCCTAGGGTACCTAGTCTCTGCCCGTGGAATCGAAGCAGACCCGGAGAAAATACAGGCCATCCTCACAATGCAAAGGCCTTCAAAGCTTCACGATGTGCAGAAACTAGCAGGACGAGTAGCAGCGCTCAGTCGATTCATCAGCAAACTGGGTGAAAAGGCTCTACCATTCTATCGACTGATGAAGAAGGCGGACAAGTTCGAGTGGACGCCAGAAGCTGAAGCAGCCTTCACAGATCTCAAGCGGATCCTCACAAGCCCTCCGATCCTCGTCGCACCTAAGGAACGGGAACCACTCTACCTGTATGTCTCGGCTACAAACAGGGTGGTGAGCACCGTACTGGTAGTCGAACGCATGGAGGAGGGGCACATCCAAAGCATACAACGTCCAGTCTACTACCTGAGCGAGGTTCTCTCCATATCAAAACAGCGGTACCCGCACTATCAAAAGCTGGCATACGCTGTATTCATGTCCTCAAGGAAGTTGACACACTACTTCACCGAGCACCCGATCACCGTGGTAAGTAACTCAGCAATCGGTGATATCCTCACAAACCCCAATGCAACGGGTCGAGTCGCAAAATGGCTCATCGAGCTGGCTCCAAGAGACATCAAGTACGAGCACCCGAAGGCTATCAAAGCACAAGTCCTACCCGACTTCACAACCGAGTGGATAGAGGCCCAATTACCTGGAGCACCAGACGTGTCCAATTCCTGGACCATGTACTTCGATGGGTCCAAGAAACACGAAGGCGCAGGCGCAGGCGTCATCCTCATATCACCAAAAGGGGACAAGCTACGTTATGTTTTGCAGATGGGATTCAAACTACCCTCCAATAACGAGGCTGAATACGAGGCTCTGATCCATGGCATGCGGATGGCAAAAGCACTTGGGTGCACTCGATTGATGATCTACGGCGACTCCAATCTCGTGGTGCAGCAAACAATGAAGGCCTGCGACGCAATCGCGGACAACATGATCGCTTATCGCGACCTGTACAACACACTGGAGGGCAGCTTCGATGGCTGTGAGTTGAGGCACATAGGAAGGGAAAGTAACGAAGAAGCAGACATGCTAGCCAATCTTGGCTCAACTGGCGCACAAATTCCACCTGGTGTCTTCCTCGAGCGCATCGAACACAGATCTATCAAGGAGAAACGAGAGCCTCCTCCGTCGACTACGCCAGCCAAAAGCAAAGCCCTAGCACAGAGGACCCCCCAGTCGAGGTACTCCTCATTGAGCCAACTTGGACTCAACCTTTTCTGGCTTACATACTCCGCGGCGAGCTACCAGATGACATAACCGAGTCCCGGCGCGTGACTCGAAGGTCAAAAGCATACACCGTCATTAACGGCGAGCTATACAAGCGCAGCATATCAGGTATGTTCCAAAGATGCATCGCATTCGAAGATGGTCAAGCCATACTTCGAGACATTCATGCAGGCACCTGTGGGCACCACGCCAGCAGTCGATCACTCGTAGCCAAAGCCTTTCGAGCAGGGTTTTACTGGCCTACAGCACTCAAGGACGCGGAGGACATAGTCAAAAGGTGCGTCGGCTGCCAGAAATTCGCAACAAAGCCGCACGCACCCGCATCGGCGTTGAAGACCATACCGTTGGCCTGGCCTTTCGCCCAATGGGGGCTCGATATGGTTGGGCCACTCAAAAAGTCATCGCATGGCGGGCATACTCACCTACTGGTGGCAGTCGACAAGTTCACAAAGTGGATCGAGGCGGTCCCCATCACAAACTCGACTGCTACTACGGCGGTCAACTTCATAAAGAGCATCATATACCGATTCGGTGTCCCAAGCAGTATCATCACTGATAATGGCACAAACTTCACGGCTGAGGAATTCAAAACTTTTTGCAAAGAGCAAGACATTACGCTCAACTACGCATCCGTGGCACATCCACAATCCAATGGCCAAGTCGAAAAGGCCAACGGACTTGTGACGAGTGGGATCAAGAAGCGCCTCCTGGTGCCACTCAAAAGAGCTGCGGGTGCTTGGGTCGAAGAACTACCATCTGTGCTATGGAGCCTACGCACAACTCCCAACACTTCTACGCAGTTCACCCCATTCTTCATGGTCTACGGTGCAGAGGCAATTCTGCCATCAGATGTAAGGTTCAATGCGCCACGAGTTGAAGCATACAATGAAGAAGACGCGGAAGAAGCACTCGAAGACGCAGTCGACTTGCTCGATGAGGCGCGCGACACGGCCTTGGCCCGCACAGCTGTTTACCAGCAGGACCTTCGCAACTACCACAGCCGTCGACTGCGCACCAGGTCCTTCGTCGTTGGCGACCTGGTTCTTCGACTGAAGCAAAAGAAGGTGCACAAGCTCGCTTCCCCATGGGAGGGTCCCTTCATCATCACGGAGGTCCTTGGTGGAGGCGCATATCGACTGAAGAACGCGAAGACAGGAGAACTTTCTCATAATCCCTGGAACGTTGCGCACCTGCGCCGTTTCTACGCATAAAGTGCTCACAGTCATACAATGTAATAGGCTATATGTCGGATGGCTGCAGGTTTCAGACGCGCTCTTTTCCTTACCAGGGTACCTAAGGGGACTGGAAGGTTTTTAATGAGGCGGCCTGCAGCCTAACATTCAAAAGAGGAATAAAATCAATGTTCCTTCGACTTCTTTGTGGTTACTACCCGCATAATTCATACCTTAACCGCACCCGAAACCCTCGGGGGCTGTGTTATCGATCAAATGAGCTCTCGCTCTTGCAGAAACACAATGCCTTAGCCGCACCCGAATGCTCGGGGGCTGCGTAACAAGGATCCAACGAAGACAACAAAAACTATGCAGTCGCACTCGAATACTCGGGGGCTGCACAGTTGTTGCTTCACAATCAACACATACCTCATAAACCCCACTCAAATGGCTCGGGGGCTGGGCAAAAAATCAAGATATACAATCAAATATTCATCTACAAAGAGTCGAAATTGCACTCGCAATCTACTCTACTCCTCGGGCTCCTCCTTTATGGGCAGCTCCGGGCCACAAAGCTGGGCGTGAGTGCGCTCAATCAGCGTCTCCGCAGCACTAATGGTGTCGTCCAGATCTCCCTGGTCCAGGGTCACTCCGGTTGCGGGTGGCCGCAACACCAAAGTTGGTCTTCGACTACGCACATACGCCATTGCAGCGTTGGCTCCAATCACAAGTCTCTGAGACAGCAACTCTCGAATGGGATTTGTTTGACGGAAGATGTTCAACAAAGCACGGATCCCTTGTGGTTGTGGCCCCGCAGGAAAAAGAGTCTCGTTCAGGCGAATAAACGCCGCCCGGCATAACTCCAGCAGTTCTGCACTTCGCCAGGCGCGATCCTTCAAGGTGGCGAGTATGCGGGCATGGTACCTATGAAGCCAAAAGTGTTGACGCCCAGTCGTGGGGTGGTCAACTGCACTCTCCAAACGCTCTTCAACGCGAGCCTCTTCCGCTTGGAAATTGTCAACAAAGCCTGCAAAATATACAAGTTAGAATAGCCACACGAATGTAAACAAGGCAAAGATCATACTCACATTCGAGTTGCCTGTTCACAAGCTCCATTTCGCCAAGCACATAATCCTCGCGTTGGGTGGACAGCGCGGGTCTCGCCCTCAATCGATTCAGCTCAGCCTGGGCGTCCTTCAGATCTTGCTCCATTCTCACAAATTTGGCCTTCATAAACTCCATCACCTTGGCATCATTTACCACCTGACCCTGGGATCGGGTGGTGATTGGAGCCTGCGAGGAACTAGTCGCAGTAGCAGGTTCTCGTGACTGTTCAAAGAGCATAATCACAAACACAAAGTTTGTGTCAGAAGCAAAAACTCAGGTCATAAGCATACAACTCCTCGAGTGTAAGACATTAGCAAAAGACTATTTGCATAAACAAGGTAGCACAAACAAAGCGCAGACTCGCGCAGTTCAGAAGGTATCATTACAAGGCATAAAAAAACAAAAGGGTACAGCTACCCTAAACCTAAGAATTCGATTTCCTAAGCAGACGAGTGGCAGTCTCGACTGCCCGGCGCTCCATGGTGGTCATAAAAACCTCGGCCAGTCGCGCGGCGGCTCCGCTCACCCCCTTCAGAGAAATGGGCTTCCCATCTGGCTTCCGAGGGAACGCAGACAGTGCTGCCTCGTAGTCGCAATCTATCCCATGTCCCATAAGAAGCTTGATGGTGGACTCGGATCCGCGTACCGTGTTGGCGCGAGCAAAATCCGCCATGGTGGACGTCCCGGGGCCAAACACGTCGGCGAAGTCGTCCGCCGTCGACGGCACTACGCCAGTCGGGAACACCACCTTGTATACAGCGCCAAGTGTACTCGCCGATTTGGCGAGTGCGTCCTTCGCTGGGTGCATACGGCGCCTAGGCCGCCCACAACCTGGTCCAGCGGAAGATCACCACTCGACGCATCTGCAGAGGCCGGTGCGCCAACAGCTTCTACACAAGTCACAAAAGGGCAAAAGTCATTTCATGGCACTCTACAGCTGCGTCGTAATATCAAAAGGAGAAAGAGAATACTCACCTCCCATGGCCTGCGCAAGTACCACGAGCTGGTCTGCATACCCTCGCTCGCGTGTGGCGGCTGAGTTCATGGCGGCGTCTAGCTCTTTCTTCGACTCTTCGCGCTGCGCCGCGAGTGTATCCTCCAGCTCCTTCTTCTCGCCTGGTTCGCCCAATCGCATACATACTCGACAGAGTCAGGCATTGCAAAAAAGAAATTCAGCAAGCAAAGGCAAAAAGGAGAACTCACGACAGAGCCGCTCTAGCTCGGCGCGCATGGTGTCCCTCTCCTGCTCCACCTGGACATAAGCCTTGGCGGAATCTGCCAAGGTGTGGTAGAAGGGCTGCGAGCACACGAATTCAGCAAAAATTCAAACTCTCACAGACCTACAACTAAACGGGTCAAGCAAAAAGCTACTTACGTGGTTCATCCACGGCTCAGGAGCCGCGACTGATGTCCCGACATCTGGAGTTGCCGCCTTGGCTGTCTCAACGACAGCATCAGTGGCCATTGGCTGGGCAGCCTCGTTTCCAGTCGGTGCATAATTCGAGTGCTCCAGGGTTGGAACATTCTCGACTGGAGGAGTCCCAGGCTGATTGTTTTCAGCGCTGTGGGTAACACAACAAAGCAAAAAGACGGTCAGCACAAATATGTGACAGCACAAAATTCTCATATCATACTCAACAATCACACACCTGTGTTCCTCATCCTCCTCATCTTCGGAGTCGCCAAAAATTGGGCCTCCAAAAGCTGGGGTACCACTCGACTGAAGAGGAAGAGTTGAGCTCGTTGAGCACGCACGCAAAGGAGCGGCTTGGAAAACAGGTGGTGAGCCTGATTCCTCGTCATCCTCCAAGCCCTGCCCCCTCGCGGGTGAACTCACAGCAGAAGGCGCCTTCTTGGCCAGTCGACGCCGCTTCGGTGGCGCGGTATCGACTTCTTGGTCAGCGGTGGCCTTGTCTTCAGATTGGACCTCTTCTGCTGCTTCCTCCTCGACCTCCTCCACATGTGAAGTGGTGGCAGAAGGGATGGGCGACTGATCCCCTTTCGGGTCCACCACCTGTACCTGAGTTTCTTCAGTCTCGCCATTTTCAGGCAGAGGAGGAAGGGAGGCAGCAGTCGAGTGACCCTGCATAGCATACATCACAAATTGCAAAGTCAGAATCAAAAATCGCATATCGCAGAACATACGAGTGGCAAACTCTTCATTGCAAGCAGGCTATAACACATACATACCTCAAGCAAAGGGTTCTCCAACCCATATGGTTCAACAGGGCAGTCGACGTTGCAAGTGTCGGCTGCCGTCAGATTGGTGATGTGCCGCACATACGTCAGCAGCTCACTCCTTGACAGCTCCTCTGGGTTCATTCGGGTGATGTCACCCGCGCCTTCATACTCCCACATCGGGTGCGCTCGGGCACGGATGGGCCACACCCGTCTCTTCACAAAGGTGGCGATTAGGTGGATGCCTGTGACCTTGTCCAGCATGCCTCCGATCCGAGCCAGCAAAGGGCTTGCCTCCTCCATTTCTTCGGCTGAGAGCTGGTGGTCCCACGCCTTGGTCTTGGCAAAAGCTGCGGTCGAGAAGGCGGCGATTCCGTCTTGCTCGACAGTCGCATAAAACCACCCCTTCCTCCAGCCTTGGGCGGAGTCGACGGTCTTCAGGCGGAAGTAGCGGGTGTCGCTGCGCACCTGAATTCCACAGCCGCCAACGGGGTAGGTGCGGCCACCTCCTCTGTTCGGCCGCACCATAAAGATGGCTTTCCATAGCGCCCAGCTGGGGGTGACGCCGAGGAAGCACTCGCACAGCGTGATGAAACACGCAATATGCATAACACCGTTCGGGGTGAGATCATGGATCTGCACCCCGTAAGCAAAAAGAAGACCACGCACAAAGTCGTGGAGGGGAAGCGAGAAGCCCCTGGACGCAAACTCCGCAAAACATACACGCTCGTTGGCGCGTGGTTCGGGGAATACCTCCTTGGGCGACGGTGCGCGGACGGCGAGCTGTTCCGCGGGTGGCAGATACCCTTGCTCGCGGAGCTTGAGCAAATGGGCGTCCTTGATGGTGGACCTTGCCCAATCCCCGCTGCCCTTCTTCAGTGTGGCGGCGTCCGCAGATGTACCCGCCACGGTCTTCTTGCCCTTGGCCGCATCGGTCGCGGCGGCGGCGGCAGCACCACGCTTCGCACCTCCACCTTTCGCCATTGCTACAGTGGAGGGTGTGTGGGGCAAAGAACTTGGGCGCAGAGCAATGGAGGGGCAGCGCGAGGAAGGAGACGAGGGGCGGCGCAGGGAGCAAATGGCAAGTAAAAAACTCTGCCAGCGCCGTCCCCACTATTTACCACAGAGCGCAAAAACGATCGCAGCCGTTAAAACAAATGCATACGCTCCGCGCGAAATCTGGCCATACACGTGGCAGCCACGGAGAGCAAGCGTCGCCGGCCACTCCGCCCACTACGCACGAGAATCCAGGAAACCATCATCACGTCCCGTGAAAATCGCGCCAGAACGGTCAAATCAAGTCCACGCGGCGTCATCCCTGGTCAGCTCTGCAGAAACGGGCCCACAAAACAGGGTCACGTCTTATCAAGCCTTACCAAGCACGCCACCGCTTGTCAGAGATGGCAGTCGCAAAAATGCGTCATTGCTGACGTTATTCATACTGCACAAATGGCATAAATGTCACTCGACGACATCTTAGGGTGGCTTCTCACAGGAATTTCGATTGGTTCTCGAGCAAAGGTCATACATGTCAGTCGAAAGAATTTCGACTGCAACATCATACTCCCATCGGGAGCATATCAAAAAAATTCTTTGACTAATATGTGCAGGGTAAAAAGATTTTGAGATTATCCTCCATTGCAAGCAATAAAGCACAATCTCGGGGGCTACTCCCATCGGGAGCGCTGTCGCGCACCCGATAGAATTATGGCAAAGTATCAGTCGACAAATCATTCGACTCAGTTCATAAGCAAAATCATACTCGAAATATTCCCGAGTTGATCCGACGATCCTTGGATGCTGCATGCATAGTGCAAAGGTAAGACCCGCCGATCAGTCGAGCTGGGCTAAGGACCGCTCCAGCAGCGTTATCCTTAAGTGTTCCGTGTCAGCAGACATGATGAATAATCCCCGACGGACGCGTTGGGTTGATTCAAAATTATACTGCAGTTCGATTCAATAAGACCTCAACGGCCGTTTCGAGTCTGTCCAGTTGTTCCAGATTCGAGTCCGGGGACTCGAGTTTGATTGAAAGCTAGTATGGTTTTGCCCAAATGGTAGTTAACTGGCCCCGATCCGTCGTGTGTGCCGGGCCTGCTAAGCTAATATCCCTTGACTATCATAAGCAAAAAATCATAGTCGATGAAACACTCGGCATAGCCAACATGTGCTATTTCATACAGAAATTCCAAATTATATGATGCAAACGAGCATAATGTGTGAGTCCATGCCCGACTCTTCGAATCAGACAAGTACTCGGGGGCTACTGACATGGGTATGCCTATTGGGTACCCTACCGTGAGGGTACCTGGTGCACGTATCGACTAGGCCCAACTATCAGAGCCTACATGAAGCCCATGAAGGGAGGCCCAACAAGATGGAGTATCCTCCAAGCTGGCGAAGCCATAGTCGGTTTAGAGTTTCTTTACTTGTAAATCGAGTCGGTTACGAACACCCGAGACCCAGCCTACTATTTAAGGACTGGGAGGGCCATCGAACCAGACCACGTACTTTCAGAGCCACCAAAACCCTAGCGAGATCGACATCTCGCCGGGATCCTTGTAACCATCATATTCACAAAGCAATAACAGACAGGCAGGACGTAGGGGTGTTACCTCCACACGAGGGCCCTGAACCTGGGTAAAATCTTTGCCCTGCTTGTCAGCCGACGATACTTCCAGCTCTACCACGTTCTCTCCCCCATATTCATAACCTAGGGACCTTAACCATGGGTCTTGATGAGTCTACCCCTCGTCATCGGTGATATATAATACTCTTTGATTGTTTATCAGGTTTATTTGCTAATCATGTATTTGAGGTGATATATAATACTCTGATTTGGGGTAATCAATATTTACCATTCATGTGACGTTTTATGGGAAATAATAATAAGAAACGCATATATCTTAGTGAACTAATGTGTGGTTGTATGGATAGCAGGGAGCTTGCATACCTAATCACCACATGTCAACAAAATAATGAACATGTATCAGCTGTGAGATTCATCAAAATTCCATTTAAGAGCTATATTAACCTGAACTTATTTGCCTCTTCATATAGCTCCTCTTCATGCCATTTTCACTTCTTATGTGCAACCATTGCATTCCAATCGTTATCGGTTCTAGGTTCACATATTATTTGTTCCTACTTTGTGATGTCTCTATTTGTAATACTAATTTTTTAAATGCTTTTTTCATAATGTATTGCTAGTTATACTTATGAATATATATTACTTTAGGGTCCACAAATCGTATAACAAAGGATCAAAAAGTTGACAACCGAAAGCTTGGCGCTTTCATAGGACTTTCTATTATCTCTTTAATTTTAAAGTATAACTATATACTCTGATATCATACAATATATTAATTTGAGAATAACCTTATTTGGTGTTAGCTATTTTTTTAATGGTGTTGTGCACATATGGTCTAGATTCATAGAGTAACAAAATATACAATCGGAACCATGTTTTTTATAATTAAACTAAAATTCGGGAACATTTTATGCTTCTCAATTATGCCGGTGTGGAACTCTTAAGCTTTAAGTCTCATCAAAGTAAGATACACAACCTAGAAAGAATATTTTAGTGAGTTCATTTTGAAACAATTCATACACTTTTCTATGTTTTAAGCTCTAAATTAAAAATGTAGATGTTTTAGAGAACAAACGTGTTCTTGGATAGCTAGAAGGGTGCTTGTATTTATAAACACAACATATCAACACCATTTTTTTTTATAATATGTAGTATATCATTAAGGGAGATTATCTTTTAAGTGGAAGATGTCATTCTTATCGATAGCCTATTGGTTGCTTCGTCAATGTTGAAACTTCCCGACTTTGATCTTGTATAGCTTGTATGATTATGTGACGTGATACACCGAATCCTTGGACAAATGTTTTTACTAAATTGATTGTCAATATTTTATTATCTCTGTGTATATTTTGTACTTAATACATTATAAGTGTAATTATTTGTTGGATAACCCATGTGTGGTTAGATGGTAGGAAGGTGCTAGCTAGTTTCCAAACCACCACCAGGGATGAAACATGTTTGTGCACCAGACAGGTCTCGCTAAAGAAGATTATGTTTTCTTAAGCCCGAGCAGATTATCTTTTGAATGACAGACAAAATTGTCGTCAATAGTGCGACTTCGCAAATACTGATGCTCCACAACTTGGTCATTAGGAGACTATATGCGAGCGTGTGTTTGTGTGCATATGGTGGCAGTGTAGACGTGTGTATGTTGATATCGCGTATGCTTAGAAAAAAGCCATGTTGTTATCTTACCATTTTTTGTCCACTCATGAAGAGATATATACATATATAATCCCTTCGTACCAAAATATAAGGCACACTGTTTTTGTGTTGGTCTTCGTTGCTTGTGTTACAAAATTAATTTTGTGTTTAAAAATTGTATATATGTTGTTGATAAGTGAAGTTAAAGACGCTTTATATTCGTGATGGAAAAAATATACTTCTAGAGAATTATATTTTCCTTTATTAGAAAAATTAGCTAATTTCTTATCAACGTACTACAATATTCTCGTGACGCAGCTAGTTGACTTTGGAGAGCAACTTGAGAACATGCCATGAATTGTACACAAACGATACGTCTAGTATTTATTTTTTTGGAGTTTCGATGCAGCTAGTTAATCATCGCTAGGCATCTGGCTACGTGCAACTTTTTTTGGGTCGTGGCACAACCTTTTTTCTAGTGCTATAGGCTTGGGCTGAATAGATGGTACGTACCTGCCCGGGTCTTTTTTTTCTTTTCAGATGGTGAATAGATGGTACGTACCTGCCCGGGTCTTTTTTCTTTCCAGATCCACGTCCTGGATAGATTTAGATTAAACGTGTCAAAGTGTATTTGCGGTTACGTAACGTACTATAAATATCTCGTTACATCTTAGCCACATATTATAGATCTAACTATTAAGATTAATACAGATGATGTGGCTTAATGTGGTGGCTCCGTTAGCTAACTCATTTTGCTTTTAGTATATAATAGATAGATAGATGTATGACTCCAACGGGGCGACGCAAACGGACGCGCGTTTGGTCCGTTTGCGTCGCCAAAAAGGCAGGCCCAGTCCGGCCCTGTCCGCCCTTGGTGCCAGTGCCCCCAACGGGGCGACGCATCGAGTCCGCCCTGTAGTATTTTTGCAACTAAGCAGGCCATTTATGGACCTTTTTCATTGATAGTTAGGGAGATAGGCCACAAACGGCATGTTTACATAATATTTTCAAAATAAAAAATTAGCTTAAATTTTTTGACCTTCGCGGGTTTCTACTTCTTCTTCTTGTCCTCCTCATCATCATCATCGAGGATGATGTACGGCGGCTCCTGCCACAGTGCGGCGGCGGCCCTCCTCGCTGCGGGACGGCGGCCGGCGGCTCCTGCGCCTCCTGTGCGACCTCCCAGTCGTGGCCGTTGAAGACCCACCGCTGCGGGATCATCCCCTGCGGCAGCGGAGGTGGAGGCGGCAGTTCCACCTCCATGTCCTCGTACCACTGCTCCTGGGGCTCGAGGACAGCCGCCTGCTGCGCCTCCGCCGCCGCCTGCTGCTCTTCGGCGACTTGGGCGAGGACCAGCGCCCAACGCCACTCCTCGTCCTCCGCCATTGTCCTGAGGAGTCCACCCTGATGGCCTCCAACTGCTCCTCCTCCGTGAGCTCCGGCTCCGTCTTCACGGTCGCTCATCGGTATCGGGGCACCGGGATGCGCTGCGGGTTCAGATGCCAATGCTCTGGGAGCTTGGCATCTGGCCACGGCAACGGGACTGCGTGGTCCCAGTACCACTGGCAGTCCTCCTTGCGCACGTAGACGCGTTCGCACACCGCCGCGCCCGGCGGCGCGAGCTAGAACACGGCGGGGAAGGGCGCACGCTCAGGGGATGGCGTCGGGGGCGACCGCGTGCGGCGACGGCGGCGACCTGATGACGATGAGGCCTCGTGGTCGTTCTTGGTCTTGCCCCACCACCGGCGCGGCATCGCGGCGAGCTGGGCGGCGGGAGGGCTAGGGTTTGGGAGGGGTTTGGTCCCGGAGAGGGAGCGGTGGTGGAGTGAAGTGAGTGGGTGGGGTAGGTGGGGGCTGCCCGTCCCTATCCCCTGCCATTAAAAAGGACTGGGCCAGGCCAGGGAGGCTGACTGGCGCGGGGTCGCTGCCAGGTGGGGACGGGGCGGACACGAGGCGTCACCGCGCGGACGCGTTTTTGATCTGCTGGGCCAGGGATGCGTCGGGCAGACGCGCGGCGGATCAACATGCGACGCGCGGTCCGTTTGCGTCGCCCCGTTGGGCCGTCTTTTTGGCCCTCGCGGACAGGAACGGACCGACGCGGACTCGATGCATCGCCCCGTTGGAGTCATCCTAAGGAACCAAAATCACAATTCAGTCAACACTGAATACTTTGGAAGGCGGTAGGTTGTCGGTTTCCATTCATTTTTGCACATGTATCTCGGTGCAGCTGGGCAGAAAAACCTTTACTGCAGTAAGTTAAAATATACCGATGGATTAGTGGTGTCTCGATTGTTACTCTGGGTCCCTAGCTATGAAGATTCTCTTGCGCACTTGCCAGTTTTGATAGGCTGCTGTATATTTTCAGTTGAGAGATTTACAGGCTGCTTCTTTTTCAACACCTGTTTTTTATTTATGTCGTGTGATCGCAAGAAATCCTTAGTACGCCTCACTGATTATTAGAGACTTTTGAGAAAATCTTAGTATCGAAATCCAAGACATCTAAAAAATCACAATGTTTGTTATCTAGATACATTAATTACTGTCGGAATAGCAGGGCTGATGTGTTATAGAATTCTCCTTTATAAAGGATGAACATAATATCTTGAGTGACTTCTGGAGAGGTCTTAATTATCTTTTCATTACCGTAGTATCTGAGATAACAGAGTATGTACTGTGGAGTGAATATTTGCCAAAGTAACAAAATGTGGAATGTTAGGTTGATCTCGTTGATCTCGTATTGATGAGATTGATCACGTATTGATTAGCCCAACGGCTAAATCAATCCCCTTGATTGCGCCCTGATCGGGGGCCCTGTTTCCCGTTATGAAACAGTGGGCCCCTGTGACCTGCGCCATATAAAGAGGTGGGGAGGGGGCCAGGGCACTCGGTACGAGGTTCACCACGCCGCCAGCACCCCCCACCGATACCCCTCCAATTAGGGTTTTGGCACAGTGCTCACGGGAAGTCCACTGCGCCGCAGCCGCCACCGTCGACCACCATGGCCGTCTCCCCGAGCTCCTCTGGAGCTAACCAAGGTATCTCTCCCTCTCCCTCTCGTTTTCACTCACACACACCGATGCACACATATGAACTACATGATCTACGCATGTAGAGGTTTCCAGGCATGCTAACAATGGTATCAGAGCATCTAAACCTAGATCATACTCGTGTAGACAGAAAAAGAAAAGCCAAAAGAAGAATTTTTTCCCCACCCGTGGATCCAGTATGAATCCTAATTCTAAAGGGGCAAAGAAAAACTCACCGGTTTCACCGGCAAAGGATGCCACCGTCACGGCCGCATCAATCCGCTCGATCCCGATGCGCACCGAGTGGGGCATCGGGAAGAAGATGCAACCCCTCACGGGGCAAAGGGCACCACCATCGAGCCGTTTGACGGCGGCGCGCTCACCGTCAAGGTGCTCGCACACACCGGCAAAAGGGCCGGCAGGGCGCCGTCTTCTAATCGGCGGCGTGGAGGCTTTCCTCCACGGGTGGCCGTAGGAGCGCAGCAGCGAGCTGCGGCTCGAAAGAGAAAGAAAAGGAAAAGAAATAGACGCGGGGCGCACGGCGCCGTCGCCGCCACAGCGCGGCTCGGCCGTCTCCGGCGAGACCGCGGGGCAGGCAGATTCGGCGCGGGCCCCGGCCAGCCGCAAGCGCGCGTGGCGCATGAAGCGCATGGCGCAGCGCGGCGCGGGGCGCAGCCCGGAGTGGCGCACGGCGCGAGGCGCACCACGGCGCGGTCGCCGGCGGCCGGCGCGTTTCTTCCGCCGCCGCGGCGCGCGAGAGGAAGAGCACGGGAAAAGGGGAAGAGAGAAAGTGAGGCTGGGGTTTTTTGGCCAGGCGGCGGCACCCTGGCTGTTTTGTTCAACCGAAAAGGGCGGTCGGCCGTCCGATCGGACGGACGGCCAGGATGCGCCCTCGCGCTAACCCTAGCTCCAGCTGGGCTTTCGGGCCGAAAGCGAGAAGGCCACGGGCCGTGGGCCGTCTTTACGCGTCGCCGCGCGCGGCAGCTGACGATGCCGCTCACGGGCCGTGAGTCATTGTTACGAGTCGCCGTGGGCGACAGATAGCAAAAGGGCCATGGGCCGCCTGTTTTTTCGCACAGAAAAGTTTTTTCTGTTATTTTTAACAGAAACAAGTTTTATTTTGTTTTGGTCCATTTTTTGGGCAAATTTAATTCTGTTTTTCCTATCCAAATTTATCCAACTAAAATTTTGTTTAGGAAAACAGAAGAAAGAAACGTGAATACTTGTTAAAAGTATAAAAGTTTATGAATTTTTATTCATTTTGTAAAGTTTCCGCTGCAAATAGTTAAAAGAAATTGCATAAGAGCAATAAAGTGAAAATTAAAAGCATGATTAAAATGATATTAATGCTGATTATGATTCTGTTATTAATTGACCAACGTTATTAATAGCATTATTATGATTTAAAGTGAGAATTGAAAGCATGATAAAGTGATTTTAGTGATGATTATGATTTTTTTGTTAAATGACCAACGTTGTTAATAACATGATTATGATCTGTTTATTACATGTTTAAAGGTGCATTTATTTCTTTTATTGCCCAACGGTAATATAGTTTTAATTGCGCAAATGGTTGTATGTTTTAATTTATACCAACGTTGGATTATTACATGCAATTGTTTTTTGTTATCTTATATCCTTGTGGTTTCAGGAAGTTTTCACCTGATCAGTTGCCTCAAGGATGTTCCGACGCTCAGGGGTGACAACTACGCTGAGTGGTGGAAGAAAGTGGAGCTGGCCTTTGTCTGCGCTGAGGTCGACTGGGTTGTGACTACTCCACAGCCAGTCAAGCCAGCAGAGCCAGTGAGAGCATCTGATGATGATGATTCTGCTTGGCAGAAAAAGCAGCTGGACATAGTCCAGTAGAGATGGGTTACACCCTAGAGAACCAAAAGTGGGTGAACGCCAACAAAAAGTGCATGGCATTCATAAAGAACACAGTTGAGAACGCTATTGTGGGCTCAATTGAAGAGTGTGCCTCTGTGGGAGAGTATCTCCAAAAGATAAAGAGCCAGTTTACTGGTTCTTCAAAGACTTATGCTACCCAGCTGCTCAAACAGCTGGTGACAGAAAAGTATCATGGAGGTTCACATGGAATAAGGGAGCACATTCTCAGAATGAGCAACATGGCTGCTAAGATTAAGTCCATGGAGGCTGATCTGGAGCTCAAACCTGCACTCATAGTTCATTTGGTGATGGCTTCACTGCCACCACAATTTGAAAATTTCATCATCAACTACAATGTGTCGCCTGAAAAATGGGACATTGAAAAGACCATTGCCATGCCGTCGCAAGAATAGGAAAGGCTGAAGTCCTAGAATGGGGCTCCTTGAACTTTGTGAAGGACAACAAGAATAGGAACTGCAACAATTCCCCTTCAAAGCCATATGGCAAAGGTCCTCACCAGCATAAGCCACATGGCAAAGGTCCCCAGCAGTTCCAGCAAGTGGACAAAGACGCTTACAACCACTACAAGAAGAAAGGGCATTTCAAGCATGAGTGCCCAGATTGGCTTAAGATGATAATGGCCAAGAGAGGTATATATACAGTTTGTTTTGTAAATGAATCCTTGTATACACAATTTTCAAAATCTACTTGGTGGATTGACTCAGGTGCAACTGTTCATGTTGCAAATTCTTTACAGGGATTCCATTCGACAAGGACTTTGAAAAGAAGCGAAAGACATATTGAAGTCGCAAATGGAGTTCAAGCAGAAGTTCAAGCTGTTGGCGACATCTCCTTGGAGCTAGCTGATGTTTCAATATTATGCTTAGAGATGTTTTATTTGTTCCTTCGATTCATAGAAACTTAATAAGTGTATCGTGTTTGGATAAATACAGTTATGAATGTTATTTCGGTCATGGCAAGTGTGCCATATGGTTTAAAGATGCTTGTGTGGGTATTGCTTTACTTCATGATAAGCTTTATTTGTTATCCTTGCGTGAAAAAGTGCATTCTGTGAGTAATGTGAATGAACAAATTCCCTTGTCGGACAAAGAACAAAAGAAAATAAAGCGAACTCATGACTCTTCGAAGTTATGGCACTGTCGATTAGGCCATATTTCGAGGGGAAGAATAGAAAGCCTCGTTAAAAATGAAATTCTTCCTCCGTTAGAGTTCTCAGATATCGAACAATGCATAGATTGCATAAAAGGAAAATACGTAAAACAAATTAAAAAGGGTGCAAACAGAAGCACAGCGACACTAGAAATTATTCACACTGATATATGTGGACCATTTCCGGTGAAAAGTGTGGATGGTTATGACTCGTTCATAACGTTCACAGATGATTACTCCCGATACGGTTATATTTATCCAATTAAAGAAGATCTGAAGCATTGGATAAATTTAAAATATTCAAAGCTGAAGTTGAAAATCAACATGATAAAAGGTTAAAATAGTCAGGTCCGACCGTGGGGGGGGAGTACTACGGTCGGCACACTCCATATGGTCAAGTACCTGGACCTTTTGCAAGGTTTTTACAGGAAAATGGTATATTCGCCCAGTATACTTGCCATTTCATTGGCTACCCTGATAGATCAAAAGGTTATCGTTTCTACTATGCAGACAGATACACAAAGTTTGTAGAAACGAGACACGCGGTCTTCTTAGAAGACGAAATGATGAGGGGAGCATGGTAGGCCGGAAAATTGATCTTGAGGAGAAGAGGGTGTGTGCACCTTTTCCGATGATCCATGAGCCATTTTTCGCCCTACCTGTTGTACCTGCACCGACAAACCCTGAGGTTGTGGTGCAAGCACATGTTGTAACTCCACCCATGACCACCACGAGGCAAGATTTGGAACCTGTCCTTCAGGAGCCGACTCAACCCCTTGTTGAACATGAAAGGGAGCGACGACAGCCACATTTAGAAGAAGAGTCGCATGTTGAGACACATGATGGGTCAGAAAATGAGACTCTCAGAAGGTCTAAAAGGGCTAGGAAGTCTGCAATTTCTAGTGATTATAAAGTTTATAATACGGAATCAGTTCATATGGAAGAAGATCCCACTTCATATGAAGAAGCCATGAGAAGCGTTCACTCTTCGAAGTGGCTGAAAACCATGGAAGACGAGATGAAATCGATGAGTTCTAACAACGTTTGGGACTTAGATTAAATTCCTAAAGGAGCCAAAATAGTAGGCTGCAAATGGGTCTCAAAACAAAGTATGACTCCAATGGGAACGTAGAAAAGTATAAAGCGCGACTTGTGGCAAAAGGCTTTACGCAAAGAGAAGGGGTAGACTACAACGAGACATTTTCTCCCATCTCTTGTAAAGATTCTTTTAGAATCATCATGGCACTAGTTGCGCATTTTGATTTAGAGTTGCATCAAATGGATGTAAAGACGACATTTCTAAATGGAGATTTAGAAGAAAATGTTTACATGAAACAACCCACCGGTTTTTTCATGGAGGGGAAGAAACATATGGGATGCCGCTTAAAGAAATCCATTTATGGTTAAAGCAAGCCTCTAGACAGTGCTATTTTTAAGTTCAATAATACAATTAAAAGTTTTGGTTTTAAAGAGAATGTTGAGGACAACTGCATTTATGCAAAGTTTAAAAGTGGGAAATATTTTCCTAATTCTGTACGTGGATGATATCTTGCTTGCGAGCAATGATGTCAGTCTACTACTAGAAACAAAGAAATTCTTGTCCTCAAATTTTGATATGAAAGATCTTGGTGAAGCTTCATATGTTTTGGGCATAGAAATTCACCGGGATAGAAAGAATGGAGTGCTAGGACTATCACAAAAGGCATATTAGAAAAGGTTCTAAGAAATATAATATGCATAAAAGTAGCTCATCACCTGCTCCGATAGTCAAGGGCGATAGTTTTGGGAAATTTCAGTGTCCCAAAAGTCAATATGAGATCGATCGAATGAAAGCAGTACCATATGCTTCGACTGTTGGAAGCTTACAGTATGCACAAGTGTGCACTCGCCCTGACTTAGCTTTTATCACCGGGGTACTCGGTAGATATCAAGAAAACCCAGGCCATGAACACTGGACATGGTAAAGAAAGCTTGCGTTACGTGCAAGGCGCAAAAGACCTCATGCTAACATATAGAAGATCTGATTCCCTAGAACTAAGAGGGTATTCAGACGCAGATTTTGCGGGAGACAAAGATGATAGGAAGTCCACGTCTTGGTACGTGTTCACTCTCGCAGGAGGGGCTATTTCGTGGAAAAGCTCCAAACAGTCATTAGTTGCTGCATCCACGATGTATGCAGAATTTATAGCATGTTATGAGGCCACGGGACAGGCGATATGGTTAAAGAATTTATACCCGACTTGAAAGTGGTAGATTGCATTGACAAATCACTAAAGATGTACTGTGACAACCAGCCCGCAGTATTCTATGCTCACAACAACAAGTCGAGTAATGCTACAAAGGCAATAGATATAAAGTATTATGTTGTGAAAGATAAGATCCAGGATCAAACTATAAGTCTCGAGCATATAAGGACAAAGGAAATGCTTGCGGATCCGCTAACGAAAAGCTTACCACCCGATGTGTTCCAGAAACACATAGCCGGCATGGGATTAATGGAAAGCTTATGATTCCTGGATCATAGAGGCCCAAAAGTAACAAGTTTTTTGTTTCAAAACAGAAAAAGTATATAGTGGTTGTCTGATTCTATCGGCAATTGAGCTATGACGATGAAACATGCTCTATGTACTAATCGGTGATGAAACGAGTAAAGAAAAGGTAAAAGTTAAAAGTAAAAGTTGAGATCAAGGGGAAGAATGTTAGGTTGATCTCGTTGATCTCGTATTGATGAGATTGATCACGTATTGATTAACCCAACGCTAAATCAATCCCCTTGATTGCGTCCTGATCGGGGGCCCCCTGTTTTCCGTTATGAAACAGTGGGCCCCTGTGACCTGCGCCGTATAAAGAGGTGGGGGGCCAGGGCACTCGGTACGAGGTTCACCGCGCCGCCAGCACCCCTACCGATACCCCTCCGATTAGGGTTTTGGCACAGTGCTCACGGGAAGTCCACTGCGCCGCAGCCGCCACCGTCGACCACCATGGCCGACTCCTCGAGCTCCTCTGTGAAAGGACACGGATGTCGCCTAGAGGGGGGGTGAATAGGCGATTAAATTCTTTGCGGTTTAGGCTTGAATAATGCGGAATAAATGTAGCGTTTAATTTATTGTGTACGAAACCTAAACAAGCTAGGTTAACCTATGTGCACCAACAACTTATGCTAAACAAGATAAGCAAATATGTGATAGCAAGATATATTACTTCAAGCTCGATGGCTATCACAAAGTAAATAGCATAAGTAAGAAGCTCGGGTATAGAAATACCGAGGCACTTGGAGACGATGATTTATCCCGAAGTTCACTTCCCAATGGAAGCTACGTCTCCGTTGGAGCGGTGCGGAGTCACAAAGTGATCCCCGAATAGCCGTCAAATGGCACACCGTAATCTCCTTCGTGCCTCCACCAATGCGGAGTGCCACGAACCACTATGGGACACTTGAGGGTGGTCACCGAACCCGTACAAGGATGAGGCACACTCCAGAACTTAATTGGAGGCTCTCACCGAATTCCCGCGGCTCGCAAAGCCACAAGAATCACAAGGTTGGGGCGCGACTCCACAACTTAATTGGAGGCTCCCAACTATCCGCGAGCCACCAAAACTCCGAGATCAACAAGGACCGTCTAGGCACTCCAAGTACCCAAGAGGACAAGCTCTAGGGCACCCCAAGTACCCAAGAGTAACAAGCTTCTCAACTTCGATTTCGACGTATCACCGTGGAGAATTCAAACCGATGCAACCGATGCAAGAAGGCAAGACCACTAGAAGTGGTCAAATCCTTCACTCCCAAATCCCACCAAAAGCAACTAATGCTTGTGGGGGGAGAAGAGAGGAAGAACAAGGAAGAACTCAATAAATGGAACTTCAAGATCACGATCTACTAGGTTCTCCTCACTTAGAGGAGGAATGGATTGGATGAATATGTAAATCTTGATCTCCTCTCAAATTCCCTCAAAGATGTGCAAGAATCATGGGGGGGATTGAGAGGAAGGCAAGCTTTTCCAAAGGTCAACAATGGAGGAGAGAGAGTGAGGAATCAAGCCGTTGAGCCGGAGGTAGGTGGAGGGTATAAATACCCCTCCCATAAATCTGGCCGTTGGAGCTGTAAACAGCCCGCAGCGGTAGTAACGGGCCTCGCCCGGTAGTACCGGCTGACAGGGAACAGACGGCCTGGCGACAGACTGGTCAACGCCTCCTCCATGCGCGCATCGGTAGTACCGGACCGCCTGGTCCGGTAGTGCTCCCCACCCGGTAGTACCGCGCGACTACCGGGGCTACTACCGGATTAAATCGAGCGAGTCCAGAGAGCATTTGGAGATCCGGTACTGGGCCCGGTACTGGCCGCGGTAGTTCCTCAAGGGGTCACCCGGTAGTACCGGGCAAAGGTCGGTACTACCGGCCTAAGAAGAAATTGCAGAACCAGAAAAAGAGAACCGCAATAACTTTTGCAAGGAAGCTCCAAACGAGATGAATCCAATTCTGTTGGAAAGGTAGCGACAAGAGATTTACTACAAAAGTTGTTAAGGGTCACAAATTAGAGGGGATACCACACTTGGGAAGGTGTGGACCCTATCTCGAAGCTGGACCGATAATATTTCCAACCAGAAAACGCAACAAGTTTTCCATACAAAATCCATTTTCGGAGAACTTGGGCTTGTCATGAAGATCACAACAAGCACCAAAACCCAACAAGGAGACAAACCAAATAAGAACCAAGAAAGATGATGAAGGCAAGTATGCAAAGGTTTGAGCTCTCTCCAACTGATACGCTAAAGCTCAATCGAGAGCCCCTCTTGATAGTACGGTATCTATCCTATAACCCGGTCTCCCAACTAGTACCATGAGACCGTAAAATAGAAACCCTATCATACCTTTGCCTTGCGCATTCCACTTGAGCTAGATGACGTCGATCTTGATCTCTTCAAGTGGACCACCTTTCTTGATTACGCTTCGCTTGGTGAAGACTCAAACATTGCTCCCCATACTCCACTATGGGAGAGCCTCTCTTAGGCACATCTTCACATGAACATTTTCTCTAAATGGGTGGCAAGCTTCAAGCCTAGGATTTCTTCGAGATGCTCCTCTTGAACTTGCGCTTCTCAACATTGATGACGATCACCACTTGACGTCATCGATCATGGGCCATATGAAATCTTCATTTGATGCAAGCCCATAGAAAGATACCTAACCACACATAGAAATGCTACACACATATCATGGGTTAGTTCACAAAGCTATATGGACAATTGCTTACCATACCAAGAGATACATGATCCCACTTGGTACATCTTGTAGCTTTGTGTGTTGATCAATACTTGATCAACCTTGTATCTTTTCTTCTCTTTTCAATAGATGATGTCTTGAAGATAACCATGAATGATCACATAATTCTTTTCTCCAAGACATACTTGCAATATGCTCAACTCGATGATCTTGATGCCAAATACTTCATTATATCAATATATTCATGGCATCAACCTTGAATCCAACATATGGAGTTCAAGCATGGTATATGGACAAACACTACAAGTAAAACTCAATGCAACCATTAGTCCATAGGGATTGTCATTAATTACCAAAACCACATGGGGGCGCCATGCCCTTTCACTCTGGAGCTAACCAAGGTATCTCTCCCTCTCGTTTTCACTCACACACACCGATGCACACATATGAACTACATGATCTACGCATGTAGAGGTTTCTAGGCATGCTAACAATACCATAGTTTTCCAGATAATATTGTGTACACTATGAGTATAGATAATGTTCTGACTTGGTTTATTCCCTTTACACGTGCATGGGCGTAGTATCATTGCAGTTAAGAATTAAAACATGCATAAAGCACGAGCTATAAGATGACATCAAAATGTAAACAATGTATTCAAACATGCATATTGCACGACAAACTTGTCGATGTCAGATGTTAGTTTCAGAACCTTCTGCGTGTACATCCACGAGCAGGAATGTTTACAAGGACATCGAGGTCCTGAAAGATTTCCAAGATCGTTAGGCTGTGCAACAATGTTGGTCATGAAGTTGTGAAAGTAGTTTGGAGCCTAGGAAAGAGGGAGTTAGCAATGTGTGTCTTGCTTCCCAGGTTTCATTCTTGATCTACGTGTAAAAGAAGCTGGTACAAACTTGGTGATGAATGAGTTCGTACCCCCCCCCCCAGTACCGAAAAAAAACTTCATTCGTGATGCTTCTAACAAACACTGTATCTCTCTTATGTTTGGCTTCCTTTTCTCCCAATTGTACGTTGTTTCTCGGATCCACATAAGTGTTACAACATCATTTGATTGCCCATGCAAGGTGACATGCCTCAGTTTCAGTTAACCAACAAAAAAAAGTTTCAAGATCACCAACAAGGAAAAGGCAAAAGAGATACATAAAGGAATACACCCGAGAACACATTAATTTAGAAAAAGAGTCGACATACTTTGACTAATTTGTAGCACGAAACTGAGACGTGGTCCATCGCCGGCAAGGGGGTCCTGCCTGCATTGGCGGCTGAGGTCGCCGGAGACAAGCAAGACGACTGGCTAGGCTACTAGTGAATTATGCGAGTGTATACGCCTATAAAGATGACGGCGAAAACAAAGATGAGGGCTAGTACCATGATATTGATACAGGTGTCACGAGCCTCGCCCTGCTCTTCAACGGGCACGTTGGACGCCATGATTAATTTGGTTTTCTTGATTGCCACAGGTTATTCTTAGAGCTGCAGCAGGAGGGCGGGCGTCCCTGTCAACAAGTGTGTATATATAGGCAGATTAGGACCAAAAATAATTAGTACCTTCCGTTGAGGAAGCAAATTAAAGTGCACACGATCAAGGGGAATCCTTTTAATCATGACCTCTTACCAATGCAGTATATACAAAGAAAATTTACTCCATGATGCCTCCCATTTTCTACTTGTTTCCTGGGTGGCTACACGTACGACAGATTCTTTTTCTTTTTGCGGGGACATACGACAGATTCTGTCCGATATGTGTACGACACTGAAATCTATCCGTCGGACAAGCTACTGCTGGTGCATCTCACGGCGGACAGACAACGTCGGACAAGAATCGAACCGAAACCATCGTACGCAGAGCATTTTCGTAACAAGTTTTTCTAGGACGTGCTGGTCATGCAGAAATACAACTGCGGTCCAGAGAGCAGACACCCAACGACCTCGCAGGAGTCCCGCAGTACACCCGTGCAATGGAACATTTTTTTTTCGAGCAAGAGTGCAATGGAACCTTCACTGGGGACTATCCCTCCATCAACTTGTAATTTGGTTTCATTAATGAAATCGGGGAAGGCCCTTTTATCTATAAAAAGAAGTCAAATTTGGATCACCATAAACCATAAATTTGGATCACCATAAAGAATTTTGTTAAACATTTTTGCCAAATTCAAAGTCTGATGCTTAATTTTATTTAGCGAAACTAAATGAAGTGGGATGGAATCAAACTATAGTTCTAACATTTGTGTATGCCGTCGACTAATGTACTACAACCTTATCTCACTCCACGGAAATTGAGAAATTTGTGAAGTTTGTTCAAAATTTAAACGAAATTTTAGTCCTTGGACATCATCACGAACGCTTATGTGATGTATGGATTGGCCGTCTCTCAGGCGGAATAGAGAGGCGATGACGGAAGAACTTGCCATTGATGCCAGCGCGTTGGTGAGAGATAGCACCACTTTGAGTGGCAAGACGTTAACAGGGGCCATGGATAGCTTGTCAAGTGAAGTGATAGGTGCGACCCTATTTCTCACAGCTGAGACAAGCCCGCCGATGAAGGCAAATGGCGACAGAACGCTTGAGACCGCTAGAACACTTGATACAGTTTGATATCCAACGGTGGAAAAGGCAGTTCTGGATTAGAAGGAGTCATGATAGGCTAGGTGAGAGAACAACGAAGTAGAGATTGCACATGTTTCGGAAACAATGACCCTCAAATACCATGTATATATTACGAAAGTGAGACTTAACACGTATATTGAGGATACATGATATATTTGTACTCAATAGGAGAGTGCATGTCAGTTGTCATACTGAAAACTAGATACTAATAACAGCCCGCATATGAGGCATAGAGGCCCTAAGAGACAAGGTAAAAGCTAATAGTAAGTAAAACATACACGAACAAGAAGTGCTCACACCGACAACTAAGTTTTTACACTAACAGTGCCACCTTGTGACATGTGGGTATCGGACAAGGGCTGGGTGCCTCTGGTTCCACTCCCATCCCATCAAGTAGAGAAGTAGAAGCTTCTATCCCAGGAGAGGTCCACTTCATAAGGCTAAGTACACGTGGGCCTAGGGCAAGTAAAAAACATTATCATCTATTTATACTGAATTCTTTTATTTCATAATAACCCAGTTTAAAGTCAAATGTGGGATGTTTTTATCAACAAAAATTTCAGTTCATACAGTTTTACATTTACATTTTTCCAGTTCAAAGTTGGAACCTTGTCTTGTCATAAAAAGTTTGATTAAATTTAGCTTAGAATGTTTAAGATAATTTTGATAAATTTCGACAAAATAAGGAAAAGCAATACTATCTCTTTAATCTAAAAAATAAAGTATGCCCCTAAATGCATACACATCCTTTTTTTTATAGTATCCTTATATACATCCAAATATCTCGGAGTATAATTCTGTACTAGTGAGAGGTGACGGTTGGTGCTGTAGGAGAGGACAGAGGAGCTGGACTTTTGAGAAAAAACAAGTCACGAGGTTACTCGCCCAGGCTGTGCCTAGCAGCTGGAGAAGAGTACATAGAAGAATCAGTAGTTTCTGGATCTGATCTCACCGCAGCCGAGGAGGTTGGAGCAATATGACGGCCCATATTGCAATAATCAACAGTAATGGCATGCTGGGGCGGATGCGGCTTTTTTGTTATTTTTTAGCAAAGAAACTTCAAGTTGATGTATAAGATGTGAATTTGACACTAACAAATATTTGCTTGACCTCAACTCTTATTTTTCTTCATTGCATTTGCACCGAGTAAATAATGTTCATGATCAGTTTGGGGACGAAAAAAAAAAGCCTCGAGATCACTGGGGTTTCTCGTTCGGAATATTGAGCCCATCAAACAAACAAAGCACACGAGATCGGCTTTCAAGCTCACTCGATACTGAACCAATCTAGTAATTGCGGTCTACATGTAAAACAAAAGGCATCCATGTACACAAGGAATGCATGCTGAGACGCGAATTGATCTTTTAAGAACTCGACTAATAATTGACTTACAAGTACAATTCATATAGAGTAGAAAACTTTAGACGATCGCCGCCTGGGTCTTGCATCTGCGGTCATTGACGGCGAGGCTGGCTAGCTGGCTTGGCTACTTGTGCATCATGCCTTTGATTCCGTAGAAAATGACGACGCTGATCGCTAAGATGGACACGACGATCATGCAGATTCTTCGAGGAGTTATTTCTTCCGCCATGGTCAATTTGGTTTCATGATGTCTGATCGATCAGCCGGGTATCTCCCTAGTCCCTACATATAGCTGCCATCACGCACCGATCACGCTGCGTACCAAGGAAAGTGCAAATGTATGGATGAATACTCTGCGTGAATAATCAAGGAATTGAAGCGCAATCAGATCTCCTACCATGCAATGCACATCAATTCCATCGAAATCCTTTTAATCATGGCATCTTTCTAATGCAGGGCTCAATGATGACTCACACGGTTTACATTTGGAAAGAACATATTTGTTTCCATACCACGATATATATGCGGTGCCGGTTACAAACTTATGCCAGATCATACGCCTATCCATTTCCCTTTTTCCATTTTCATATCGATATATATTTTCGGCATAATAATATTTTATCTTGATATTGTACACGACGAGAAAGTAGAGAGTAATATATTCCTGGAGAAATCCACGTGGAGGCGCCTCATGCATATCCACCTAGTGCGGCTGCAACTCGCTAGAAATTTGTCCCTACGGGAGAGAGCACACATGTACGAAGAAAATTGTCAACTCATAATTGTCGGATTAATTTCCAAGTATGAAATTCTTCAATAATTTATCTGATGGACCGTTAATTCTATTAGCGATATGTTTACACAACTGAGTTTATATCAAACAAGGGGTTCAAAATGGGACCCCATGTTGTATGTACAATTATAAGATTACGTTAACATTCTTAGCAGATTAGCAGTAAACAATTGCCACAATAATTGTTTGATAACCGATTATTATTTGTTCTTGTGAATATCTCATATATTTGCACAATTAGAGAGAAGCTTTGAAAACAAATTATACAACTAAGAAACGACTACTTAAAAAAATAGTATTCTCCAATACTTTTTTTATCGGTTATTATCCAATAAATTACACTATTAATGGCAATATTCTTACTGGTTGAGTGGAATGATATGTTTTGCTCTGAGAATATCTTGAATGTTAACTGCTTCCCCAAGTGTCATTCTTATTGAAATGAAAACGATTCCATTAGTGCTAAATAGTATGGACTGGTCATGGTATCTAATCCCCTATTTTTAAACTTCTTAAGGTTAACCATATCTGAAGGTTATTACTCTGACAAATGCTCTATTGTTAAAACCACAACCAAAACGAATTTGGTCACCACGTGAATTGGTGCATGTCTTTCGCTTAAATTTGGTAACCAAAACGTATCGTCGAGTTCAAATCTCTTACCTAACTCATTGCTCTTAGTCGCAGTCCCTAAGTCAGTTAGGATTAGAGCGAGGCGGGTGGGACCAAGGGAGGTGGGTGAGACCCACAATTACTCACGTTAGCAACGACGACCGCTTAATCTCTTCCCCTGCGCGCGCTTTCTCTGCTTCTTCGCGCGCTTTCTTTGCTTCTTCTTCTTCTCCGGCGACATTGACGCAGGGCGGCAAACGCCGGCGAGGCAAAACATAAGTAAATGAAGATGAAACCACACGAGGCGCATACAGTAGATTAAGTAGCTTCATATTACACTTAAGGTGAGTTTACAGAAGCTCGTGGCTCATAGATTCGAAAGCCACACGGAGATGAACAGACTATTACAGAAGCTCGTCGACATTAGAGATGCTCGCTGATGCTCCTACCCCTATCTACGGACCAAAATTGGGCTCACAGCAGAGCCCCGGGGGTGCGGCGTCGGCGACGAGGCGGCGGCACCGCTCAGTCCTATTCCTCGTCGGAGCTGATGTTGAGGCGGCGTTCGTCGAGCTCCATCTCCATCTGACGGCGCTTCTCATCCTCTGTGCTGCGCTGGAACACCTCCAAGGTGACCCAGGGCAGGTCCTCGTCGGAGAGGAAGTCCCCGGATAGGAGGGGGCGGCCGCTGCGCGGTTGGAGCTCCTGCTGCTCCTCCTCCCTCTTTGGCGGCGGCAGCGGTGGCCAACCCCGAGCAATGGAGGACCTCCCCGCACCGGAGGAGCTCCCCGCACTGGAAGAGCTTCCAGCCATCGCCATCACCATGCGGCGGTCATACTCAGGCAGCTCGCGGCGCTCGTAAGCAGGCGGAGGCCGCATTCCGAGGTTCGTCCACGCACGCGCGCCTCGCTTACGACCGCCGTCGGAAGCGGCAACGGCCTTCCTAGCGATGTCAGCTGGAACCGGCCTCTTCTTCTTCCGCTCCTTGTCGGAGCCGTTGCCACGGCCAGAATGGCCACCCCAGCCGGCGACTGGACCTCCCCACCTAAACATCGGCGCGCAGCGGGGCTGGATCTACTGGCGTAGCTCGATTTGATCACCGGCGGCGAGCTAATGCGAGCGGCGACGAGGGTGGGGAATGGGGAAATAGCTAGGTCACGACATTGCTAGTGGATAAGAAGATAAATAGCCAGGGAACGACATGGGCCGGCTTGTTTTCTGGGCCGTCGCGTTGGGCCGTGGCCTATGCGCGCTCGAAACACTGCAGCTAAAAAAAAATCCTTCTAGATGGCTTGATCGGATTGGCCAATCAGAGCGCAGGACTGGGAGTGGCACGGATCGGGGTGGTTTTCTTCTAGAAGACATGATCGGACGACCAGGGTTAAATCACAGAAGCTTCATAGGATTTTGTGTGGGTTGAGCAACTAATTCAGAAAAAAAATCACAAAACCTTCATTTTGATGTGACTTAGAATGATCAGGCTTAGTTTTCCATTTTGGTGTTTAAAACATGTTTAAATGCTGATTGCCCATGGTTTGTATATATAGTAGATGTGTAGGAAAGGTTTTTGGCTGATTTAGAGATGGTCGAAAAAAATGTTAATTACAAATGGAGCCGTTTACACTACCTTTAGAGCTCATTTGAACTCTATTTTGGTGTGTAACATGAAATTGTCCAAACCTCACCAAACGTTCATTTTGGTGTCACTAAGAATGATCCAGGCTTAGTTTTCCATTTTGGAGTGTAAAACTTGTTTAAATGCTGATTTGGTTTGAGTTTGACCGAATTTGAAATATTCATGAAATATTCAGAAAACATCAAAAAATGCAAATCCAGTGCACATGGTTTTATATTGTTATGTACTAACACCTCCAACTGATAAACAAGGTCTAGGCACAAATTGAACAAGAAATGATTTAATATGATGTGAAATCACACATATCAAACTATGAACTCTATAGTGTGAAGAGAGGTGGTATGTGATTTGCAACATGAAATTGTCCAAAACCTCGCCAAACCTTCATTTTGGTGTGACTAACAATGATCCAGGCTTAGTTTTGCATTTTGGAGTGTAAAACTTGTTTAAATGCTGATTTTATTTGAGTTCGGCCGAATTTGAAACATTCATAAGATATTCAAAAAAACATCAAAAAATGCAAATCCAGTGCACATGGTCTTATTTGTCATGTAGTAACACCTCCAACTGATAAACAAGGTCTAGGCACGTATTGAACAAGAAATACTTCAATATGGTGTGAAATCACACATCTCAAACTATGAACTCTATAGTTTGAGATGTGAGATTATGAAACACTTCTTGTGTAATATGTATGTAGACCTTGTTTATCAGTTTGAGATGTTAGTACATGACAAACTAAGGCCATGTGCACTGGATTTGCATTTTTGTGATTTTTTTAATATCTTTTGAATATTTCAAAACTAGGTCAACAAAAGTCAACCGAATTTGAAATATTCGTAAGATATTCAAAAAACAATAAAAACATTGCAAATCCAGTGCACATGGTCTTACTTTGTAATGTACTAACACCTCTAAGAGTTTGAGATCATTTGGAGAAGGTCGAAAAAATGACAGATTATAAATGGGGCTGTTTGGGCTACATTTGAGCCTCATTTGTAGCTCATTTTGGAGAACCAGTGTGACATGACAGGATTATAAATTGGAATTATCAAGTTAGATCAACCAACTACATAATTGTATATAATCATTGCGACATCTAAGTCTAGCACAAATATTGAAAGTTGAATTTTGTTCAAAGTTGAATTCAAATATTCAAAGTTGAATCAAACTATAAAAAAATTCAAAAATTCAAAAGAATTTGTCCAAGTGCAATATTTTAATGGATGGGACAACTCACTATTTTAGAAATTCTGTAACAGTGAGATGCCCGACCCACAAAGCTATGGGACTTGGACATATCATGTGCAACACCTAAATTGCGAGCAAGGGGATTCAAACTTAGGTGGGCAAGGGCATCATCAACCCTTTGCCACTAGGATATGCCTCTGTTTGCGACAAATCTACCCCCATTTGAAGGTTAATATTTGCAAATGGAATCCTTCTCATTGCAACATCCAAGCCTAGCACAAATAACATGTACATTTGAATTGTAATTCAAATTTGAATTCAAAAATTAGTGTGAAATCATTGCAACATCCATGCCTAGCACAAATAACACGTACATTTCAATTTTGGTTCAAAGTTGATTTCAAATATTCATAAATTAGCACAAAAGATCAAAATATCAAAAAAAAAAATTCAAAAAATTGTCAGATTGCAGCATCTCAGTGGTTGGGACAACTCATTATTATCGATTAATCGATAATAATGAGGTGCCCGAGCCACAAAACTACTGGACATGACATATAATGTGCAACACCTAAATTGCGAGCAAGGGTACTCGAACTTAGGTGGGCAAAGTGAGCATCAACCCTTTGCCACTAGGCTATGCCTCAGTTTGCAAAAAATTTACCACCATTTGGAGGTAATAGTTACAAATGTTTGCATTTTGGTAACACTAGCAACACTAGCAATATTTGAATTTTGGTAAGTTAAATAACAAATTAAAGCATTTTGTCTAAAAATGACATAAGCCTCTACCTAGTTGACATGGTTTCAACTCTTTCAACTCCTTTTCAATACGACGACGTGCGGATGACACAATCGGCCGTGCCCAGAGCGCACTCCCAAACGTGTTCGACAGTGTGCATGCAACAATCTGACGCCACAAACAACACTAAAACAAGGAACTCAATAATTTACATTTTGGAGACTAAGTTTCACCTACAAAAACTAGGTTTCACTTACCGGAACGTGCCCAGTTCTTGTCCAGAGAACGTCCAGTTCACGTCCAGAGCACGCCTCCAATGTGTTCGACGTATTGCTTACATTGCGATTTCGCAAAAGAACTACCACTGCCTGCAATGGTTTCAAGCACCTAACAAAATTCACTACACTAGTTATCTACAGAATGCAGCAAGATCTTGCCTCCGCCGTGGCTCTGCAACACAATCTTTTAGCTCGATTTCATCCCGCAGAGGGTTTTGGTGCAGAACAATCTGTCCGCCTCCATCCCGGCAACTAGGCTGAAAAGCCTGTAGGCTCAACGCGGCATCGAACTCCAGGCTCGATGAACTGCTCCTCGATGAACTGCTCCTCGATGAACTGCTGCCCGAGTCGCCCGCAGCACCGCCCGAGCTGCTCTCGTCGCTCGCAGCAATATTGCGCATCGACGCAAACCTCTGCCTCGTCATCGGCGGCAAATCACCACGGCCGTGCGGAAAACCCTTGCGCTGTAGTAGCCGTGACGCTTCCACACCTTCTGCAGTACCTTGTCGAGTGAATTCCGGTAGATACATGACACAAATCGGGCCGCCGGTCGCCTCTGTGACCGTGTACCTGCACCACCCCATCCTCCGTCTTCCGCCGCTCCCTCCACGCACCAGCTTGCCGCGAGCTTGCTCGAGTCCGGGTGCGGCCGCTGGACTCGCGTGGCCGCTCTTCCCTCCGCCCCTGGAATCGTCGTCGGCTTGCTCGACTCCATTGCCGGCGCTCTAGTCGCCCGCCCCCTCGCCGTAGCTCAACTCGCCCGCCCCCTCGCCGCAGCTCGACTCGCCCGCTCCATTGCTGCCGCTCGACTCGCCGTGGAGAAACCGAGACGACGAGACAGAGTGAGGAGTGTGGAGTGAGCGAGCTCCGCGGGACGCCGTCGCGTGGCAGAGACGGTTCCCCACGAACAGGGCCGGTTTCGCTGATGCGTGGGTCCCACTCGAGATAAACGACTCCATGTACCGGTCAAACCTGGGTTACAACGTGGAGAACACGACTTGACGGTCATGTCGCCTCAGAGCAATAACTGGTCGAACAGACATAGCATGTGAGCTATTTTTGCAGATAGATGTCGCCGCTGAGCCAATTCTTTGAAAACATGTAGTACCTGAGCTATTTGCCCGAATAGGACAGGGCCAAATCCATTACTAACTGCTGGAGTTTCTCTCGCGAACGTTGTGACATATGGTACTATTTTAATCAGGTTTAATCAATCAGTATTATACTCGAACTAGCAATGTATCATTTCCATTTCCTCCATAGATCGACGCTGAAGATCGTTTGATCAAAATCTCATCTATAAGGGAGGTTGACAGTGGCCGCTTGTCACGCTGAATTTTTTGGTTAAGTCTTCCTTCTCTATCATCACGGTTACGGTGCCATTTACTCTAAATATAACAAGATCAGAAGAATTTCGTCATATCGGACTAGTTGTAACTTTAAAATTTGCTTCATGACGTGGTAATACTGTCTTAATCTCTTATGACTTGAACGATTCTTGGAATCACCATAACGATTCTTCATGACTTGAAGATACAGATGTGGGACGCAAGGTGCATATAGAAAATTTGACGGAGAAAATAATGTAATGCAGCTCCTTTTGTCGCAGTCCAAAAAAAACTAGTACGCTCATGGTCTGTTAAAGGGAGGCCGTTTGGAAAAAGATGTCATAAAAATGAGCTATCTACATCATTTTTCGAACAGAGGAAGTATATTTTTTATTGACATGGCTTACTGCGGTTCTTTTCCTCACCTTTGCCGCCGTGTGTTCGTCATGGCTCCTAAATCATCTATAACTCATGCATTCAGCTAAACAAACTGCATGCATTTTTGGAGAAAATATATTAATGATTAATGTATCTCCATGGGTATAACATTTTACTCATGAGTTTCGTAGACAGACAAAAAAGTAATTTCGATAAACACGTGTGCATCTATATATATTACCCCTCTACAGGCCACCAAGGCGCAACATGAAGACGGTTGGCCAATCTATCTCCATAGGCATAATCGTGCCACGGTGATGGTGAGGAAACTGGTCATAACCATTTTTGAACCCATAATATGCTTTTGGAAACCAGGATATATTTTTCAACTCGTGATTTGTTGTCTAGTACAGTGAAAGAATCTTGTTTTTTGATTGATTTTGTTTGAACGAAGAATGTTTTCAAAAATTTATATGGGAGTCGATCTGGGCACGGAACAAAATTTTCTTTGTAATTTATAGATTAGCAGAAAAATAATACTTAAAGTAACGGTACTGGTATATTTTTTGGTTCTAATCTCTACTACCTTAAAAAAGAATTTGGTTCCACATTCTGCCTCTAGCTTCGTTCAACTCTCTTGCAAGATTTAAACGCTCAATTAATTAGACGCTAAATCAACTCTCACAAGATTTAAATGCTCATTTAATTAGACGCTATCTCTTCTATCTTTCTATCTACCTTAAAAAAGAATTTGGTTCCACATTCTGCCTCTAGCTTCGTCCAACCCTCTTGCAAGATTTAAACGCTCATTTAATTAGACGCTAAATCAGCGCTAATCACGGGAAGGGACTCAATCAACAATAATTAGTAATTAATGCATTAATATGTGTTCAGTGATTTCTTAGTAATACGTGTTCAGTAATTAATGATATGGTGTAGTCTTTTTTTTGGTGATTGTCACTTACCCCATTGCCTTAACTTTTTCTCAAGTCTCACAGTCAGATGACCAATGGAGAAGGAGGGGCAGGAGCAACAACAACAGAGGTTGAACCACATGCCTGGTGTCATGTAAGTACATAAGAAGTGAGCTTTCTTCTCTACATCTTCAGCTAGATGACCAATGGAGAAGGAGAGCAGGAGCAACAACAACATAAGTTGAAGCATGTGTCTGGTGCCATGTAAGTACAGAAGAAGTGAGCTTTCTTTTCTATATCTTCAAGGTTGTACTCACTATAGTAATCAAATTTGAATTATCAAATCATCATGATGTGTAGACTTGATCAAAATACTTACTTGTGGTTTGCGTGTGCTATATTATGTTAGTAATCATAGAACCGAATAAGATGCTACGAGTTCTTTAATCTAATATTAAGACGCTCATATATAGGAACAATCCTATTTTTTATTGTTCTTACTACCTAGATGTATCCATATTAGCCTGCAGCATGTGTAACAATGTAAGTTGCATTCCTTTTACTTTTGAAGAAGTTAATATACCGGATGTATTTTAAAAGTAGGTGATGCGCTATTTTTAAGGTAGAACTTAACGGTATTGCAGTGCCCGTTAATATAGGTGATGCATTCTTAGATATCAAGTTCATATACTCTGCTCGAGCGCCACTATCTCATCTACGTTGTGATAGGAATGTCGGTGCTCGTTACTGTATCAGAAAAGTTCAGGTTCGCCTATCCTCGACTTTGATTATTTTGCTGAGTCTTGATAAGGTTGTATGTATATATTCAAAATATATTTTTGCGCCGTTTATATTGATCATGATTGGTCGAGCACAAAACCATGTTTTCACTTTCCAGCCCCTATTATAGTAAGGGATATTATTCCTTTAGTGACTTACTCACAATATATATTAAACACAACTATTATCAGATACCATTTTATGATGGTTGAAACATGACCAGTTTTTTAACAACATGAATGTACAATTGATGAATATAAATTCACGGATTAACCTAATGAGATATTCATATCCCGTTGCAACGCACGGGCAATTAGCTAGTAGAAAGTGAAAAATCTGGTCGCACATGGTTGCACACCCTAAACAGATATCCAGAAGAAAAAAATCGTGCACAGGAAGAAGCAGTACGTACACACTAAACAGAAATTCGAAAAAATTCCAGCTCCGACCAAGCGATTGTTTTGGGCCGTGGTCCATGGGCCTTCGGCTTAGGAGTAGTTGTACGTGAGCGAGTCGGGAGTTCATAAGAACGATCGGTATTAGTGAAAACGCTCCAAGAATACGAGGATGATGTCAGCTAGCTGAGAATTAGCTTAATTCTCAGCTAACTGCGTGCTAGACGGACCCTAATGATTAATGTATCTCCATGGGTATAACATTTTACTCATGAGTTTCGTAGACAGACAAAAAAGTAATTTCGATAAACACGTGTGCATCTATATATATGTTACCCCTCTACGGGCCACCAAGGCGCAACATGAAGAAGGTTGGCCAATCTATCTCCATAGGCATAATCGTGCCACGGTGACGGTGAGGAAACTGGTCTGTGACCTCTTCTAATATCGCATTGTCGAGATAAGCTTTGTAGAAGCGCCGCACGATTGTCCAATCTGTCTCCAGTGTCGAGATGAGTAACGTGTCGCTGCTCTTTTCCTCCCAAATGCAATGTGGCTGTTTAAGCTGGATGATTTGCTCAGCCATTTTGCGGTCGATCACCCTCGTACGCTCCCACTTTGCATCGCCATCTTCATCGTTTTGGTCATGTGTCGTCCAGATCTCTAGCTGGCCACCACTGTACACCTGCAGCGCCAATAGCGTTCCACCTGCCGTGGTAGTAAGACGTGGAAGTGGTTTGAGCAATCGAGGGACCTTTGTCGGACCGAGTAGCTTCGTCAATGAGACGTGTTCTGTCTCGATATTATAGCTGAGGACATGGAAGTAGTTTGACCGATCGACAAACAACCAGTGTGCACAACCTTGGCACATGACGGCTGTGGATGTTGAGAATATCTGGCGCTCCATTGAAAATATCTGGCGCTCGATCATGTCGAAGCACTTTATAGGCGCCCTCCAGCTCGGCTCGCCGTATGCAAAAGTGTGGAGGTTGACCTGTGACTTGTTGTCGCTGCCGATCATTAGCACTTTGAAGGTCGTTGCCGGTATGCCGTTGCTGGTCGGCATGATGATTTCACAGCCGTGAACAAGGACATTGGGGTAGCTGAATTGGGTGCTGCAGTCCAGCTCGGGCAACACGTCCCATGCGCCGGTGAGCAGGTTGCACACGGCTAGGCGCACAATGTTGATTCTCATGTATTCATCGTGTGGAAACAGGCGTACAACCAAGAGGCCGCCACGCGCGCAAAGCGGCACAGAACGGTCGACGTAGGTCGCGGTGAGGACATCTTCGGCAGCGGGCACCATGGAGCTCAAGAGACGGCGCTGAGTCCCGAGTGGCCAAGGTCCGGCCGACAGCAAAGGGACGAAGGCGAGCCGGCTGTATTTGTCTGACCATAACCAATTTGTGTTAGGACATCGTTGGGTGTAGAAGCCCACGAGGGAGGGCGGCCACCGGTGGCGGAGAAGGAAGGATGGGTCGGCCACGAGACGGCGCCAGGCCTTGCACACGGTGGCGCACCGGAAGAGTGTGGCCACGTCGAGTCGCCCAAGGATCGCGAGGAACAAGTCGTCCGGGATCATCGTCGTCGACATCTCTCCAAGGATCGATCTTCTTTGTTAGTTGTCCTGGCACACGAACTAGGATCGACGGAAAATATATACTCCGGTTTATATATCCACGATCGAGTACGTAGCTAGGTAGGAATTAATAGGTCACGTCCTCATCCAGTAGCTAGCTAGAGTTTGTCTTGAGTACGTTGTGTCATGCTTTTATCAATCGGCTCGTATTATACTCGAACTAGCAATATCTTTTCCTTTTCCACCACGGATCCATGTGGTGATCCATGCTGCAGATCATTTCGATCAAAAATCCCATCCATAAGGACAGAACATGGTCGGGCCGACGTTTTGGAGGGCAAAACATTTCTACCCTGGCGCAAGGAATAATTGTCAAACTAGGTAATTTTGTATACCTTACAAATTTATCGTCTTCCCTATTTTTTGTTATTCTATCAATGTAATACTATGTTTATATTGAAGAAATTATTAGACAGTACTAATAAGGGGAACATGACCCACATTAGTTTTAGTGTGCGTCGATAGAATATGGTGCATGCAAACGAAAGATTTTTTTGGGTTTCATCCTTTAAAATATTTTACTTCTAAACCAGGAGTCGAAATTCGGAGTCGTTTTCACGGTTGACTTTTCCTCGACGAGATTTCAAACTATACCCATATTGGTATGTTTTAACTACTTTTATGAGATACTAGTCCACAGATTATAGTCTCTTCTTAATCACCAGGTAGTCAAGTTTAACTGTTTTGAACTTTGCTTCTTACCAATGTAATCGTTTCGTAATGGTGATGCCATATTTTAGGTGTTTATAGTGGATTTAATACACATTCTCTCGATGTGGATCATAATTATGTATATTGTTTGCATGGTAATGTTTAACTATTAAACTATTATAACCTGACAACCCATTTGATGATATTATCTAAGAAGTATTATTCCGCCAACTTGTTTCCGCGTTAACTTGAAATGGACGTACCTTCTGTTGTTGTGATTATGTTTTCTGTTTGAGAACTTCAGTTTCAAAAGAGAAAGGGCAGATAAAAAAAGAGGGATCACTCATTCGCTCGTATGGGCAGAGTTTGGAAATCCTTCGTCATAGACGAGTCACCGCATGGCCATAGTTTTCCATGACGTGGCCCAGCCATTTCATGTTGTTTGCTTCAACTCATAACGAAGCTATTCCAGCACATAAGTCTGGGATGACATGAGGTCGCTGGTCTCACATGGAAAAGATGATTATCAAAACAACTCTCACGCAGATTGGTGTTTTCTTGTTAATGCACACATGTAGGTGTTGACTACTATGATATGTACATTTTCAGTTTTCAAGTTTTAGTAAACAATCCCAACTATTTGGCGTATTGTTTATTTGCACAGCTTTCCGAAAGTCGTCTCTTATAGTCTACACATAATTAACTAATACTTATCGGATGTTAGTCACCCTCTTTGCGGGATACACAATTTTACTTGTTCTATCGTAATACTATCAATACTCGCGGATTGAAAAATCATAATTTATACTAAACAATTTTACTTGTTTACAAAAGATTATGTATCGAGTCACTAATATTAACATGTATTTTCTATATGATTTCGCGATAACGACCACATAATTGTGTCGAAGATATCAAAATATACATCATTCAATTTTCTATCCTGCAAATACAGCAATCCTAACCAAGGAGAAATATATTTTTGGAATATTTTGGTGAGTCATATTCAAATATTAAGGAATCATATTTATTTGCATACCGCCTTCAAAAAGGAAATCACATTCTAAAATATTAATATGCATAGTAATTCTTATGGCTTGGGTGTAGCATGACAGAGACACTATATAAAATGTACAAGTATAACATCTATAATGATTGGTGTTTGTTGAGGATAATTTTCTCGAAAGTGGTAACCAACTGAAAACTCTAGCACGTATGAGGTGTCAACATTGTTATTTTGACTTCAAACCTCCTCCTCGCGCTACCAACAATTGGATTAGACATTTCTTCGTTATTTTGTTGTTGTTAAATTTTCCTCCTATATTCTCATGGTTTACAGCTGATCGGAGGACATGATCGGCTGGTCTATGATGACATCATATAGGATATAACAAATATAACATGCATACTAGTTTTAGAATTCGCTTTATGTTTTCTTTGTGTATTTACCAACGTTTTTTGATTGCACCGAAACGCGACGCAACCCATCCGAGCCCAGCCCAATGGGCCAATAGACGCTCCTGTTTGTTGTGGAGAAGAAGAAGGAAGAAAAGCCGATCTAGTTCTTCCACACCGGCGGCAGCAGCAGCGAAGAAGAAGAGATGCAGGTCGCGGCGTCGGCGCTCTCCGTGCCCCTCCTCTCCGCGATCCTCGGCGGCGCCATCGCGCTCGTCTTCCTCGCCGGCTACCTCCGCCGCAAGCACGCCGACATCACGCACGTGCCCCCTCTGCCACCGCCACCACCCCAGAGAAGGTCCCCCCGCAATAAGACTTGATGCTTGCACATGGATAACACTTGGTGGAATGAATCGTCTGCCATTATTGCGGATACATCAGACTTTAAAATATTGGTTCTATCAAGTTTAAGCAAATTCCGACGGAAGCAAATAAGGTTGCACATGAGCTAGCTAGGATCTGTTTTATTGATATACTTCATTGTAATTGAGACGATGATCCCCTAGCTTTTTGTTAAGTAGCTTTATAAACGATGTAACATTTTGTGATAATTAATAAAGCTCGTAGCAGGACGCAGTCCTCATGCTTCCCTAAAACGAAAGGACAATTGGACCGCTAGGTTTACGACAAGATTTCTTTTTAAACGGATGATCCGGTCTACCAGGCACTTGGACTCCTTGCAGCTTGACCTAGGCCTAAATATTTGATTTGTGATTCTGTGTGCATTGACTATCATCAATTCAAACTTAATACCACAATAAAGATTTTTTCCTGAAAAATCTTGTCAACAAAAAGAACAAAAATTAACACCTATACAATAAATATTTAGTTACATGAGCGTCGCGTAGTATTTATTTCCAAACTTTTGCACCAGTTCTTTTTTCATTGTTTTGTGCAAGAGAACAAATAGGATGAGCATCTGCACTGAATTTAGATGGAAGGAGTAGTGTTTTTTTCAGTTGATGATGTCTCGACCGATAGTTCTTCATTTTCCAATGTGAGAAATTATTTGCCGCCGCCTCTAACCATAACATTGCATCACTGTTCACAAGATATAAATTTTCTAAACGAAGTGGAAGAACAACGCTAATGCATACTGCTATGTATGTACTGCATAACTGTGCATTCGAAATCTGTTGGTTTACATTCAAAACAGCACTCACACATGTTGGTTTTCTGGACACATCTTTCCTATTATTGACTCTTATTATTTCCAGACAGTTCTGATAATGATTGGAAGTCAAACAACTTTTCGAAAGGGTTATCAATTTTAGTTGTTCTATCGTAATACTATTTATACGCAACGATTGGAAAATCATAATTTTATATTAAACATTTTTACTTGTCTACAATTTATAATGTCGCAGAGTCGCAAAAAATGTTTACTAGTGATATTAATAGGTATTTCTTCTATGATTTAGCTATACCAACCACATAGGCGCGAGTCGAAAATATAAAAATATACATCGTTCAGTCTCGGTGATGCAAACACAACATTTCTAAAGGAGAAATATGTTTGAAATTTTCTCAACTTCAAGATTGGACTATTTTGCTGAGCTACATTCAGTTAGTAATGTATCATATTTATTTACATACTGCCTTCAAAAATAAAATCACATTAAACAATATTAATATACACAGTAATTCTTATGGCTTGGATGTATCATTTTGATATAAAGATGTGTATATATTAATATCGCGCTTGATGTCTGTTGAGGCTAATTTTCTCGCAAGTGGTAACCAACCAGAAATTCTAGAGTGTATGAGTATGAGGTGTCAAAGTTTTCTTTAACTTAAAACCTGGCGGCTCGGCCCCAAACATGGCGCAGTCCAGCCCAGCCCAATAGACGCTCTTGTATGTTCTGTTCTGGAGAAGAAGAGGCCGATCCAGTTTTATTGTGATTCTGCAGATCATTTCGATCAAATTCTCATGGTGTCCGCTTGTCGTGCTTTGTATGGTTGGGCTGACGTCTTGGAGGGCAAAAAAAAGTTCTACGACTCGTGCAAGGAATAATTGTCAAATTAGATAATTTTGTACATCTTCACAAATGTATCATCTTTTCTATTCATTGTTATTCTATCGATGTAAAACTATATTTATATTTTAAGTAACTATTACACTGTACTAATAAGGGGCATGTGACCCAGATTAGTTTTTCGGAGCATCGATAGAATATGGTGCATGAAAATCGTGCCTTTAAAATATTTAATTTTAAACCAAAAGTCAATTTTCAAATTCATTTTCAAGGTTGACTTTGCCGTGACAAGATTTACTAAACTATACCTCATGTTGATATGTTGTAACTACTTTTATTCGATTCTAGTCCGATGATTATAGTCTCCAGTTATAGAAGTATAGTCAAGTTGGTTATCAGGTTAATGCCATATTAAACGTGTTTATAGTTTGATTGAATACTCACTCTCTCGATATGTCGATCATAAATGTGTATATTATTTGGGTTGTTGTTGTTGTTGTCCAGCCTAATTTCATGTTAATTAAATTTAGCCTTTGAACTATTTTTCCCAAATAAAATCTTGCATGCTCGTATATATATTACTTTAAATTCCATGCATGTTACACTCTTTTATCCACACAACCAAATTTTTAAAGAGATATCCACCGCAACGCGAGGGGTATTCCTCTAGTTGACCAATACATTTCATGTCTATCTATATCTTTTCTAGTTTGTACAATAATAATTATGTTTGCATAAACATGCGCAGCATGAACACATCTCATGGTTATCATTTTATTTTATGCTATTGGTTGCTAGTGAAAATGTAGCTAGTTTATCTTGCATGGATGAAGAGAACTTCAAAATTGTACTATGCTTGAGGAAGTAGTACACAAAGTATAAAGAGATACTAGCACTTGCACAAAACATGCGTGACAACAAGCAAAATCAATACATTTAATTTAAAACCAAACAAGGTCGTGTTTGATTGAGTACTAGTGTCGTGTTAGATACAGTACTACGTAGCTTTCAACATTTCGTGTAAGTTCTCAATATGCAAGATGGGTTTTGTATCTCGAATATGGAAAGGCAATGGAGTAGAAAATATAACCAGATGACTATGATAACAGCTATCACACAAGTTTGGTTTTGCTTGGCGAATGCACATAGATTGGTAACAACTATGTTTTTTTCTCACGGTGCTATTCAAATATGTTGTTTCTAAGTGTTGTCGAATTGCGCAAACTAGTTGGCATATTATTTATTTCAACATATTTCCAATTGATGGCTTCTACTATTTGCAAAGAGTTACATATGATGATAATTATAAGCCGAACATCTTCTATGCGGGATAGACAACGTTTGTTGTTCTATCATAATACTATTAATACTCCCGGCTTGGAAAACCATAATTTAGACTAAAATGTTTGACTTTTTTTACAACTTGTCATGTCACAAAATCTGAAAAAAATATTTACTAATAATATTAATAGGTGTTTTTCTTATAAGATTTGGCGACACCAACCACATAATTGAGTTGAAAATATCAAAATCAATTTTCTATCCTGCAAATACAATATTCCCGAGGAGAAATATTTTTCAATAAAATTCGCCAACTATAAGATTAAATTATTTTGCTTAGCTATATTCAAAGATTAATGAATCATATTTTATTTACATACCGCCTTCAAAAGCAAAATCACATTCTAAAATATTAATATACATAGCAATCTTTATGGCTTGGGTGCAGCATAAAAAATACACTATATAGTGTGTAACGTGCAAGTACAACATATATCATGACTGGTGTTTGTTGAGAACAATTTTCCCCCAAGTGGTAATGAACCGAACATTCTAGAGTGTATGAGTCATGTTGGGTTACAACCTACCGGCGGGCATAACGGCTGGTTGTCTATGATGACATAGGATAACAGATTAACCATGCTGGGCCACAGTTTTCGGGGTGCAGCAGAATAAGGCGGCTCGGCCCCAAACATGGCGCAGCCCAGCCTATCCCAATAGATGCTCCTGTTTGTTTTGTAGAAGAAGAAGCACAGACGGAAAGCCGATCCTGTTCTTCCACACACTCTCCCTCATAAATGTTGCTTTAGTGTAAGATTCTTTGAAGAAAAAACGGTTGATGGAGATGGTTTTCAGTAGCGATTTTCATTTTTACCCTGACCATATATTTTAACACTACATTCTTGCATAATAGAAGAGTGTGACATGACCATTATATGATGTTTTATCATGTAGTGAATGCTTTTTAGGAGAAAAGGGAGAATGGAGATGCTGTTCAGCAACGAGATAGAGAACTTTGGGCATCTCTGCTTGGCAACCTGGAAAAGAGAATTATATGTTTTATATGGTTTCATTTGTAAATTGTCGGGTTGAGTTATGGACTGAACCGAATGGCACAGTACAACATTTGGGTCTAATAGAGTTTGCACCTTCCTTCTATCATTAGTGTTTGATGCTCACATTTTTTCATGGTGGAGCAAGTAGGACAACTAAAGTCGATGTGTGTAGTTCTTGTTATTTTTTCTACGTATCTTTCTCCGTCCAGAAGAAAAGCTCAATGATATGCAATTTTCATATCATGCACATCGTATAGAATATATTTCATGTCTAGCCATTCTGATTCTTCTATATCGTTGAGGCATCTCTGGTATGAATGTTGGTATAATAATAAAAGTTTCTATTTTGGATAATCTCGCATTTGTTTTTTAGGTATCAGTAGGATATTAGGAGAAACTGATAAATATACTTGTGGCATGTCAACATGCCTTATACTTGGATGGAACACGCAGGAGAAAAAAAGAAGACAAAGATTATTGAGCAATTGTATTGACGTGCATTGCACGTGCATAGCTACTAGTGACACAAAGGAAGCCTTTCCTAGAAACTTCCTATCGTTTGGAATTCTACGAAATTCCCAGCTGTGTTCAAAATGGGGCCTTATGGTGGCCGCTTGTCGTGCTTTGTATGGTCGGGCCGACATCTTGGAGGGCAAAAAAAATTCTACGCTCCTGAAGGAATAATTGTCAAAGTGGGTAATTTTGTATATCTTCAGAACTTTATCGTTCTACTCTATTCATTGTTATTCTATCGATGTAACACTATATTTATATTTTAAGTAACTATTAGACCATACTAAGGGGCACGTGACCACGTGTGTGCATCGATAGAGTATGGTGCCTGCAAAATCGTAGATTAATTTTTGGTTTTTGGCCTTTAAAATATTTAATTTTAAACCAAAAGTCAAATTTCAAATTCGTTTTTACGGTTGACTTTTCCGCGACAAGATTTCTTAAACTATATGAGCCATGTGTTTTTTTTCTTAAGTGTTTATAGTGGATTGAATACTCACTTTCTCGATATGTGGATCGTAAATGTGCATATTATTTCGGTGGTAATTTTTAACTATTAAGGTATTAAACACTTGGAAACCCAAGTGTTTTTTCCGTTAGTTGAAATGGGCATTATTGTTGTTGTACCAGGAACGGTTCCCGCCGCACCACCACGCAGCCTCCGTCACCGACATGGTCATCCATCCTTAATTACTAACCCCGACAAGGTCATCCGCCTAGGAAAGTTTGTTAAAATGTAGACATTTTCTCTTGCATGGGCAAAGAGAAGTTGCAAACTATAATATGCTTGAGGAAGTAGTACAAAGTACAAAGGGCGGATCAACACTTGTATGAAATATGCATGATAACAAGCAAAGTCAATACATTTACTTCAAAACAGTAGTAGTACAAAGTCTAGTTGATTTAGTACCACTATCTTTCAAATTATATCAGTGTGCTCAATCTGCAAGCTAAGAATTACAAATATGGCAAGACATGGAAAACAGATTAAATATATGATTACGAGACAAACTCTCACACGCTTATTGTCTACATCGAATTGTCTAATAATGATTCAATGTCAATCAATCGCTTGGCATAATATACAATTTTAGTTGTTCTATTGTAATACTATTAATGCCCACGGGCTGGAAAATCATAATTTATATTAAACCATTTTACTTATTTACAACTTATCATGCCATAGAGTCACACAAATTGTTTACTAATAATATTTATATGTATTTCCTATACGATAAAGCGATACTAACCACATAATTGTGTTGAATATATCAAATATACATCATTCAAATTTTTATAATGCAAATACAATATTCCTAAAGGAGAATTTTTCTTTTGATTGGACTATTTGATTGGACTATTTTGCTGAGCCATGTTCAAATACTAATGAATCATATTTACACATAGTATTTCTTATGTCTTGGGTTTTTCATGAGATCCTAGACACTATATATAACATCCAATTATACCATATATCATGATTGATGTTTGTCGAGGATAATTTCCTCGCAAGTGGCAACCAACAGAAAATTCTAGAGTGTAAGACGAGGTGTCAACATACAACGTTATTTTGACTTGGAACATCCTCCTCGATCGGGCTTGCAGTAATTTGATTGCATGTTTCTTGGTTATTTCGACTTGAAACATCCTCCTCGCATCATCCGAGCATGATGACACAGGACAACAAATGTAACATGCGTAATGATTTTCACGGCTGGCCCACAGTTTTCCGGGTGCAGCAGAATAAGCCTGCTCGGCCCATCCGAGCCCAGCCCAATACACGCACCTGATTGTTCTGCTCTGGAGAAGAAGAAGAAACCGATCATGGAGCGGTGACAATTAATTTAGAAAAACCTAGTCTTCGCTCTGACTATTCCTCTTAGATATGTATACTGGGGCAATATAATATAGGAACACTCGCTCGCTACTGTGACGTGTGCTTGCGTTGGGACCCACGATGTACATGTACGATGGAAAGATGCTAATTCTGAGAGAAGAAGGCACAGATCGTTGGATTTAGGTGCAGACGATGTCAAACACTGAAAACACAAATTTGAGGGTGCGGAATCAAACACTGAAAAAAACACTGAAAAAGGTTGGAAGTCAAGTTAATGGCCCAATCCTTCATGTAACTTTGATGCAAGTTTTAGGTCGTGTGAAAGTTGGGTTACTAGGCCACACTACAGGTATCGCCCGATATGCCGACGGCGGCATGCCCTCGGCGTTAGGCCTCGTCGGCTCAGCCGGTTTGACCGTCTGCGCATACAATGTCGTCGGCATATGCATACGCTGAGGGCAATATCGGAACGTCGGCGTACGAATACCCTCGGCGTTTTCCAGGTGGGGCCACGCTGGTCTCGGACGGACGCATGGCCTACACTGAGGGCCCGGCCATCGGCCTATATGTAGCCACGTGTCGTGATCTGGGGCTTCCGCGCGCATGCCATACGCCGTCGGAATTTGCCGTCGGTGTATAGGTGACCATTTGGTCACTGCAGTCAGCCTACGCCGACGGCAATGCCCTTGGCGTATAAAATCCCAGGTAGGCTAGTGGACTTTCTTATTTGGTTGTGTTTGGTTAGACTATAGGGACATGTGAAACCAACTATTATCACAATGGCTCACAAGATTGCCTTTGGTTCTCCCAAAACTGGAGTTTTCACCTATAAGTGTAGAAACTTAGTAGAGAGAAAATGACGCCGGTGAAGCCAGTCACACGACGGAGTAGGATCTTTCACACTTCAAACACACAACTCACTTTTATACATATGGTATGGAACCACCTAGGTTTGGGTTGGGTTCCGACGCTCCTGGGGGGGCGGTTTCGGGGAAACCCTAGATCTGTTGGAAAAACCCTAACGTTTACGTCCACCCTCATCAACGACGTCGAAATGGGTAGACCAGTGGACTTTTTTCCTTGGTTGTGTTTGCTTAGCCCATAGGGATATGTGAAACCAACTTTTTCACAAGGTCTCACAAGATTGACCCCGATTTAACCCGCTACGTGAAACCCTAACGTTCCCGTCTAACACCTTTCAGATGCGTTGAATGGGGTGGGCTAGTGGTTGTTTTTCCTTAGTTAGGTCATAGGAACATGATAAACCAAAGTCTGCCCCAAATCATCACAAAATTCCATCATGTTCGTGACGTGCAACTCTCAGAGACATTAATTACGTCATTTTATGTGGACAGAGATCGCTATACACGGTAGCTACATACATAAAAATGAATAAAAACATATTAAACATCTTAAAATTAATTGAGAGTAATAAATAAAATACATAAAAATGAAAATAAAAAAGTACCATCTATACGCCGAGGGTGGCCGTCGGCGTACCACCTATATACCGAGGGATGTCCATACGCCAAGGGCCGGCTCGACGGGCTGGGTGTGGCCGGGTCTATACACCGACGGCTGTATATCTATGCCGAGGGTGGCCGTTTGCGTACGATTTATATGCCGAGGACTTTATATACGACGAGGGTCATTTGGCTGGGCTTGCCATGTCGAGGTGTACGCCGATGGCCCCGACAAAAGGCCATCGGCGTATAGCCCGGCCGTCGGTGCATAACTCCATTCTTGTAGTGCCAGTCATATAGTCATATAGCGTACGCTAAATATTTCACCGAGGATTGGATTTGTTGGCCATGCATGGCCAATAATTAGTATACCACATAAGCAAAATGCCTGTGAAACTGCGCTAAGAACCTTGCATTGACAAAGGCCTAAGTGCAAACATATGACGAACACTCTTACACCATGACATAAGTGCACCAACTGGCTATTTGATGCACGCACTTATAAATATTGACGAGTATGTAGGTCAAATTAAGGGTGTCGTATCCTATGCATCTGCTCGTTTTATGTTTCCGTGCATCCGAAAGTGTTTCAACCAACCGATCTGAATAGTCGCGTTAGAACTAGTTCGGCCATAATTTTCTTTAAACACGCTCACGACATCTCTCTGTTAGCCCGGCTAATTCGCATGGACACCCTGTCAAAATTAGCTAACAGAGAGAGGTTGTGGGTGTGATATTGGAAAACTACGACGGAATTTTCTAACTCTACGATTCAGATCGGCTGGTTGGAAAGCACCACTCGTACTGGAAAACAATGACCTATACACCTTGAAAATGTTTGGACTATGAGTCCGTAGTGTAAAGAGTAACCAGTGGGCCAAGTTGTGGCCTAGTCCCGTTAGGGGTGTAACATGGTTCCGCAACAAGTTGGCCAAGTTGTTGCCTAGTCAGTGGTGTAGCATGGTTCCGCAGCAAGTAGGCAAGCTATATGGAAAATTGCAGGAAAAAAGGCTGTACTGCTCTCCTCCTTACTACGTACTACCTATATATGAGAGGTCTAAGAACGACAGCTGCCGCGGTGGTGCGAGCTGAGCTCTGAAGGATAGCTTCCCCAAACCCTCAGGCCACATGGCGAGCATGAACGTCGAGCGAAGCAGTCCTGGCAGGCGGGCTGGCGACCGTGAAAAAGTGGCAGCTGATTCGATGCAGCATGAGGAGGGTTTTGCTGGCCGTCTTCGTCTTTGCGGCGACACTGCTGGCAGTCGCCGTGCTCTCAGCCGCCCGGGACAGCTTGCCGACGGTACCCAGCTCCGTGGAAGGTACGTCACGTAAGACGCGCTATGGTCTGGATATCGAAGTTCTTGATTTGTTGTCTATTTGTCTCTTCGTTCCGTCAAGTGCATGTGCACCTAAGTCGGAAATTACCTTGGAGGCGTAAGCGTATGTACAATATATGGTGTTTTGACTCCTGAGTGCTGTATAAAAAAAGAGGAAAAGGTGAGATGTACATTCAAAAATGTCAAAAAAATAACCACAAATTTTAGATGCACATTCAAACTTTTCGTGTCCACAAAAAACAATTGCGAATAGGTGAGATTTTATGTGGGCTGTACAAAAAAAGAGGGAAAAAACAATGTCTCGTGTATGATAATTTTGGAGGACCGAATTGTTTTTTACACAAGTTAAGAAAATGTCTTTTTCTTACAAATACTTGTGTACGAATATAACATGTCTGAATATATAGCCAAAATTTCAGTTTAACTTTTTTGACATTTCAAAATACGAATTTTGAGTAGTGGTTGCACCTACACCTATGTGTCAAAACATATTGCCGGGACGGTAAACTAATATTCTCATTCATGTGAATCCCTTTTTCCTGTTGTATGGATTACTTTTCTGTGTTCGATCGAGAAGAAGTGATAAATTCTTAGTAGCATGCTCCTTTTTTTTCGAGAATGTTGTACTGGGACGCAGAATTATCTTGACCACGGCTTTTCCGAATTGTATGTTAGCCATGACCATTCGTCTATGGAATACGAACTTGCTAACTAGATGTACCTCCGTCGAACCTTACCACCGACCAGCTCCTGGACGGCCTGCTCACCTCGGGAGGTACCTGTTCCACCCGGTGAACGACGTGTGGCACGCGGTCACGAGATACTATGACGCCTACCTCGCCGGAAGCGAGCGGCGCGTCGGCATACAGATACGTGTGTTCACAGGGAATAAGCCGTTGCAGAACGTCCTAGACCAGATCCTCTCGTGCGTTGGTAGGGAGAAGCTGCTTCTCCCGTCCATGCAGATGAACAACGCATCCGTGCTGGTCACCTCTCTGAGCTCGTGGTACTACGAGAGGATCGCGGCCGAGTACGGCGGCATCAGAGTGCACCAGCCGAGCCACGAGTGATGTGCTCGTCACCACCGGATTCTCCACCTTCGGCTACGTTGCGCAGGGGCTCGGTGGGATACGGCCATGGATCATGCCTGCCACGCCCTTCTGGGCGACCGAAACGGGGAGCTGCCGGACCCGCCGTGTATGCGAGCAATATCCGTCGAGCCATGCTTCCACTCGCCATCGTACTATGACTGTGCGGCCAAGAAGGACATGGACGTGGGGAAGGTTGTGCCGTACATCCGACGTTGTGACGATGTAAGCGGGGGATAAAGATTGCCAACGAAAGCAGCCACTGGTAACTTAAATACCATCATACGAAAGTATATGTAATATTTTGTCAATCTGATTATGTTTACATACTACACCTAACATGTTTTCAAATCAAGTTAAGTGAAAAATTACAAAGGAGCATATCGTTTGCGCTATATATTTCAAATACGCACTCCCACATTTAATATACCACTTACATGAGCCAACTATACCTCTTTTTCATTTTTCATATATTTCAATGATTTATTCAACAGTAAGAGTTTTTATCAATTGAAAATCAAGATTTATCGAAAATGAGTATTACGTGTATGGTGTGAAAATTATGGCTGAAAAACAATATGATGGCCCACGTGGCAAGAATCAACGGTTGTGGCACAGTGCTCAGCTTGGCATACTAGAGCTGATGCCGCCTTTTTGTTACTATTTTTTAGCAAAGAAATTTAAAGTTGATGTATATGATGTGAATTTGACAAAAAAACATATATTTGCTTGCACCGAGTAATTAATGTTCAAAATCAGTTTGGGGACGAAAAGAAAGCCTCGGATCATTGGGGTTTCTCGGAATGTTGAGCCCATCAAACAAACAAAGCACGGGAGATCAGCTTTCAAGCTCACTCAATACTGAATCAAACTAGTTTACATGGAAAACAAGAGGCATCTTCAGAAGGAATACATGGCAGCGAATTAATCTTCTAAGAACTCGACTAGTAATTGACTAACAAGTACAATTCATATAGAGTAGAAAACTTTAGACGATCGCCGCCTGCTTTTTTTTTTGCATTTTTCACCACGTATATTCAACCGAAAACCACGTACAGAGTACACAGTAGAAATACAGAACCAAAATACTGCTGCCGAGGTCATTGATAGCGAGGCTGGCTGGCTTGGCTACTGGTGCATCATGTATTTGATTCCGAAGAAAATGATGACGCCGATCGCTAAGATATATTGAGGCTAGATACGCGAGGATATTGCCGATTTTTCGAGGAGTTCCTTGCTCGTTGCAGGCCATGGTCAATTTGGTTTCATGACGTCTGATTGATTCTCGATCGTTCGGCCGGGTATCTCCTACATATAGCTGCCATCACGGTGCGTAGATCTCCTACCATGCAATGCACACCATTTCCATCAAGGGAAATTCTTTTAATTATGGTATCTTTCTAATGCAGTTTTTACAGCAACAAAAAATTACACAACGATGACTCACACAGTTTACATTTCTAAAGAACGTATTTGTTTCCATACCACAATATAAATGTCGTGCCGGTTGTTAGGGAAACGATCAGTACCCTTGTGGGATGATCGGATACGTGTTTATATAGATGGAATAGCCCCATCAGTGGCAATTACATGGAAGGTACAACGGCTGTGTCATGTAGACAAAAGGAAACCCCAACGGTGGTGTCTAGTCACCATACGCTAGCTAATCCGGGAAAAAAATAAAGCCTATTCATTACATTTTATTTCTATGTCTAACCCCCCCCCCCCCCCCCCCCCCCCCCCCCCCCACATAATCTTAGCCTTGGAGGACGCGGAAAGGTTGAGATTACGCTTGAATTCATCAATTGGCTTGGGCGGCAGGGCCTTCGTGAAGCCATCGGCAATTTGGTCTTTGCTGGAGATGAACATGATGTCAAGAGTCTTGCTTGCAACTCGTTCACGAACAAAATAAAAATCAATTTCAATGTGTTTTGTACGAGCATGAAACACCGGGTTAACTGAGAGGTATGTGGCTCCAAGATTGTCACACCAGAGACATGGTTTTTTTTTGAGAGGGACTCCTAGTTCGTTGAGCAATGCTTCAACCCAGATGAGTTCAGCAGTGGCGTTTGCAAGTGCTTTGTATTCTGCTTCAGTGCTTGAGCGTGAAACAGTGGCTTGTTTACGGGCACTCTATGAGATGAGATTGGGACCATAAAAGATAGCAAAACCACCAGTGGAGCGCCGATCATCAAGGCAACCAGCCCAATCTACGTCTGTAAATCAACTAAGGAGAGTAGAATTATATTTTTGAATAGTGAGACCAACTGTGATGGTACCTTGGATGTAGCGAAGAATCCTTTTTGCAGCTGTCCAGTGGGATGTAGTGGGAGCATGTAAGAATTGGCAAATATTGTTAACTGAGAAGGATATATCAGGTCTAGTTAATCTGAGATATTGAAGGCCACCCACAATACTTTTGTACCGAGTGCTATCATCAGGACCAAGTGGAGTGCCATCTGTTAAAGACAACTTGTTAGTGTTAGAGAGGGGTGTAGGGCATGAGGTGCAACCATCCATACCAGTGCGTTTGATCAGATCATTCTCATATTTTTCCTGTGACAAAAGTAACCCATCTTGTGTTTTGGTGACTTCAATCCCTAAAAAGAAATTTAGGGTGCCGAGGTCTGATGACCCACAAGTATAGGGGGTGTATCGTAGTACTTTTGATAAATAAAAGTGTCGAACCCAACGAGTAGCAGAAGGTGTTGACAAGTGGTTTTGATGAAGGATTCACTGTAAATGCTCACAGACAATTTTTAGGAGTTTTTGATATGACAGATAAATAAAGTACAAGTAAATAAAATGCAGTAATAATAGTTGCAGCGAGTGGCCCAATCCTTTCTACAGCAAAGGACAAGCCGGTTGATGTACTTATAATGACCAAACGTTCTTGAGGACACACGGGAATATTGTCAAGTGCTTTCGCTTCATATAGTTGATTAATCTTCATTGTTTTGATAAGTGTTGTGTGGGTGAATCTATGCTAATGCACCGCCCTTCCTAGGACTAATACATACTTGTGATTATACCCCTTGCAAGCATCCGCAAATACAAGAAAGTAATTAAGATAAACTAACCACAGCCAAACTTTGAGATCCTGCTATCCCTCATGCATCGATATACCAACGGGTGTTCAGATTTCTGTCACTCCGGCAACCCCACAATTGGCAAACGAATACACAATACATTCCCCTAGGCCCATAAAGGTGAAGTATCATGTAGTCGACGTTCACATGACACCACTAGAAGAATAACACCACAACTTAAGCATCAAACCATTAAATATTACTCAATATAATTCACTACTAACATAAAGACTTCTCCCATGTCCTCAAGAACTAAACGACTTACTCACAAGACATCATATAGATCATGATCAGAGGTGATATAATGATGAATAACAATCTGGACATAAACCTTAATCCAATGGTTTCACCCAATAGCATCAACAACAAGGAGTAATTAACACCGGGAGAGTTTCCCCTGTGGAATAGACAAGATTCAACCCTAGATGTTATAGCGGAACGGAGTGCAGCGGCGGTGATGACGGTGTCGGCGGTGGAGATGATGATGATGATGATCCCAATGAAGTCCACCACGATGACGTGACGATGGCGACGATTTCCCCCTCCGGGAGGGAATTTCCCCCGGCAGATTTCTTCCTGCAGGGGAGCTTTTCGCTCTCTGTTGTTTTCCGTCTCGTGGAGGCGGCGGAATATTTCCACGATGGTCCTCTGTGTCTTAGGGTTCCCAGGGGGTCATGTACGCGAAGGGGCGATGGTCGAGGTGGGCCTGGGCCTCCACACCACCTGGCGGCGCGGCCAGAGGTGGGCCCGCGCGAGCAGGTGGTGTGGGCCCACCTTGGCTCACCTCGACTCCCCCTTTTGGCTACCTTCGTCAACTGACAAAATAGGTGCTTCTGGATGTTTGCTTCGATTTATTGATCTTTAGAAATATTGCATCTCGACGGCGCTTTTTCCAGCAGAATTCTGACTCCGGTGTTTATTTCTCCAATAATCATCAAACATGCAAAATAGGTAAAATAACATAAGCAACACCTCTAAATATGAAATATATCGATGAATAATAGTAAATTATGATATAAAATAGTGATGCAAAATGGACGTATCAACCCCCCAAGCTTAGACCTCGCTTGTCCCCAAGCGAAAATTGAGATCAGTAAACAAGACCACATGTTTATGGAGTGAAGTGTCGATAAACAAAATACGGACAAGAAGCATCACATTCATTGATACATAAGTCATTCTAGACAGCAACTTCCCTTCATATAATCTTAACTTGAAACAAGTAAAGGGAACCACAATAAAGTGCATAAAGAGAATCATGATTGGTGAAGGCAAACTTAAGTTCTTGGTCAAAGAACAATTAACAGATCATACTTATCTTTCGAGAAGAGTCTTTATATAAGAGCTTATATATCAGAACTTACATGCCTCAATCATAACAATCACCTTACAGCCATTGATAACTTTCAAAGTTATATTCATTCGGATAAAAACTATTGTGCGAAACAAGGAAATAAGAGATATGATCAGAAGTATCAACACATATAAATGATTGGATCACAACAACTCAAATGCTTGCTTGAGATAGAGAGGAGTAGGTGTACTGACTCAACAATAAAGTAAAAGATAGGCCCTTCGCAGAGGGAAGTAGGGATTAAATCATGTGCTAGAGCTTTTTAAATTTTGCAAACATATAGAGAGCATGAAATAAGTTTTTGAGACGTGTTAGTTGTTGTCAACGAATGGCAGTGGGCTGTAGCCTTCCTGCACTTAGAAATTGGCAAGGTACCTGTGTATAGTGCAAACCCCTGGATCGATTCATTTGCACACACAGTCTAAGATGAAATATCACAACATTGTATCAATTATTACAGGATGATCCAGTACTTAGGAAAAATAATGTTCATTACAACTTGCATAGCATAAAGCTAGCTTGATAGAGTAAAGCAGCGGAAATAATAATCTTCATGGAGTCCTCATCCTTAGTATGTGCCACAGGTGAAAAACATGTTGGTTGCAGACTCAAAACCCTTAACGAAACTCACTCGTCATCAGAACAATCTGCAACAAATAAAATTTTGCAACAGAGTGGGTCAGATACCATTTAAAATGGATCTGGCAAGTGACAGTATGTGAACACTTAGTGGAATAACTCTAATAACCTATATGCATATTTTGGCTGGTGGAGTTCAAGGCTAATTTGCATAAAGCCAATTTTTCCTATCCCTTTATAACACACTTTTCTTTTGTCAAAACAGGTATGGCATGAAAACCATCCTCTTGTCTACCTTTGTTCAAAATTTGAACTTAGGAAAATGATATGTTGGGAGCCTCCGTTGTCGTCCTTGATCAGCTGCTCAGAATTATCCGTAACCGGGGACACGGCTAAGTACTTAGATTTTAACTCTCGAGAGGTTGTGCACTTTCACCACGAGACCCAACAAACCCAAACTATCCTCAAGCACTCAATTTGTGCTAAGGAAAAGGAGAGAGTTGAGACGAGACCTTTGGGAAACAGTCCCCTGTTCCTCTGGCAGACCCGTATAGACATTCATCCGCTAAGACCTGTCGGAATCAGGTTCCTAAAACTTACTTAGTCAAGGCAGAGCCATTATACCAAGTGGCTGCACTGGAAGCTTCTTCACTTAGACAAAACATTGGTCCCTTTAATACCCTGGGTGGCAACCACAAGTGACCATCCCTTAGAGGTCACCCCTAAGAGATGACACTCAACCTTTCCATCATCTTTTCAAAACCAAGTCCACCCAGGTGATAAATTACTTAGTAGAATTAAACTTTAAAGAAAACACATTTGCATAGCATCAAATAATCTACTAAGTTATCAAAGGGGTTCAAGACACAACTAGTGTAAAGGTATGGTGGGTTTAGCATATAGCAATAATACTATTCAACACATGCATATAAAGAAATACACTAAGTAATGCATATAAAAATACTTAGGAAATTTATGGGGGGTGTGCCACTTGCCTTGGCAAACAGGAGTGTAGTAGTAGCAGTTGCAACCACTTTCGTCTCTCTCTCCGGAATTTCTAACAAGTCAAACGTCACAAATAAACATACAATCATAAATGCAATACTTAGAAAAGTATGATATGCATGAAATGCAGGATGACACAGTAATTATGATATGAAAGACATGCAAACAAAATAAGGGAAAGACATAAATAACAATATCCCATTTAGCTAAGGCAAGGTCCAGGTTGAGCCTAAAGTAAACTTGATAAAACAACTTGAAAAGTTGTAAGGTTATTCTAATTTTTTCACAACTTTGATCTTCAAATAATCTTCAACTCCTTTGTAGCTTCATTGATCTTCAATGGTCTTCAATTAGCACTCTAGGAACTTAGTCTTAAACACCAAGGACTTGGTCTATGTCCAAAGTGAGAGCAAAAAAAATAGAAAGTAAAAAAAAAATAGACAGCATGGAGTAGTTGGTCTTCCTAGAATCTTCTCCTTGCTTCCTTGTAGTGTTGATTTTATTGAAAAATTGTAGACTTGATGGTTCTGCAGACTTGTTGATCTTGGCATCACCAGGGCTGGTCTTGAATGTAACTTAGCCACCATGAAGTCTAATAGAAGAAGGAGGAAAAGAGAGAAGGAAAACAAGACTTAGAAAATGTAGGGAGTTGGTCTTCATGAACTTCCTCTTGATTTCTTCTAAATACTTTTGTTCTTGGAGATGCTTCTGGAGTCTTGTTTTCTTGCTGAGTCCTTCATTGTTCTTCTAGCTTCATGTTGAAAATTTCCTAAGGATGACAATTGCCTTCTTCATTGGTCCTTCATGATTTCTAACTTAGTCAAAACCACTAACATGCATCCTCAAAATTTCTAAGGAGGAATATCATGTGTGATGTACAAAATAATACTAAGGACTTAATATGCATTCAATGCCATGAAATTTACTCTAAGGAATGCAAGCAAGTAAGATGGTCCAAAATAACTGAGGACCAAAGGTCAAACCATAAGTCCAAATAATTTCTAAGGAAAAGTAAACAAAACCTAGTTGCTAAATTTTCTAAGGGAAATACTTTAAAACCATAGTTGATAAAATTTCTAAGGACAAACATATCACTTAGGAAAATATTATAAAACAACTAAGTTCTAAAGAGGCTAAGTTTTTCTAAGGAAAAGATTTAACACATTTAAGATATAGAAATTTTTCTAAGGAAAAAGTGTTGTCAAAATTTTATCAAATATTTTCTAGGGAAGGAAATTAGTTTGTTTGGAGAGGCAAAAATATTTCTAAGTACTTTTTGTAACTAAAGTGACCAAAATATGACTAAGTCATTTTATTAGTCGAATAGATGAAGAAAAATAATTTTAATCAATTTTTAATTACTAAAATAACACCTAAAAAGCATTTAATCAATATTGATTACAAAAATCATAGAAAATACTTTTACAAAAATTATTAGAGTATTCCTACGGCCAATACTTAGGCATACAAATTTATAGCAAAAGAGTTTGATCAAAAATCTATTTTTAAATTCAAGTTATGTTCAAAATACGATTTAAGCCACTTTTTAAATTAAACAAAATTAATTTGACAAAACATAAAAATAATTGTGCCAAAAGTTTCTACGTGTCATAAGCTTTCCAAAAATATAAAGTTTGCAAAAACTGGCCGAGCCAATAAAAATTAGTGATAGATCTAATCTACAGGGACTAATCTGTAAAACGTAGGGGCTAAACTATAGAGAAACAAATAAAAGATTCGCGCTGAAGTCCCTGGCGACGTGGCGTCTTCTGATTGGTGTGGAGCCGCTGACTGGGCGTTGACGCAGATGCTGACTCGGCTGCTGACTGGACCGCGACGTGGCGTCTTCTGGTTCGTTGGTACCGGTTAAGTGAGGGAATCTAATCCGGGACTTAGATTGGAGATCAGACGGTTGAGATGGAGAGGCTCACCGGGTGGCGCGGATGGTCGCGCCGCCATATGGTCTGGAGCCCTCGGGACTCCACCGACCTTGCCCCTTCGCCTATATATTCCCTCCGGAGTGAAAACCCTAAAAATATACCTCATATTCCTCGAAGAGTTCCGCTGCGCCGCCGCCATCGAAACCTAGTTTCGGGGGACAGAAGTCTCTGTTCCGACACGCTGCCGGGACGGGGAAGTGCCCCCGAAGCCATCTCCATCGTCTCCACCGCCATCTTCATCGCCGTTGCTGACTCCCATGATGAGGAGTGAGTAGTCTCCCCCGAGGCTGAGGGCTCTACCGGTAGCTATGTGGTTCATCTCTCTCTCCCATGGTGTGATCTTTATGTGATCATGAGCTTTGTAATCTAGTTGAATAAGTAGATGTTACTCTTTATCTATTATGCCACTCTAGAGGTTACTTTAATATGAACTCCGGTACTCTCCACGGTGTAAAGGTGAACAGTGTGTGCACCGTGTGTGATTCCTTTATGAAGTTGTGGACTTGTTTACTCCGGCTTGAGGTGTGCTTTTGCAGCCCTACGCAATGGATGGTGTTCATTATCCAACAAGAGAGTGTTTAAGAGTAGCATTTATTTATTAAATTATGTTGTCGTTGTTGAGAGTGTCCACTAGTGAAAGTCTGATCACTAGGCCTTATTTCCAAGCATTGAAACACCGTTTATAGCCTGTTCTGCTACATGTCTGCTTGCTACCATTTTTATTTCAGATTGCAATTACTACTTATAATCATCCATATTACTTGTATTTCACTATCTCTTCGCCGAACTAGTGCACCTATACATCTGACAAATGTATTGGGTGTGTTGGGGACACAAGAGACTTCTTGTATCTTAATTGCATGGTTGCTTGAGAGGGATATCTTTGCATTCTACCTCCCTGAGTTCGATAAACCTTGGGTGATTCACTTAAGGGAAACTTGCTGCTGTTCTACAAACCTCTGCTCTTGGAGGCCCAACACTGTGTACAAGAATAGAAGCACACGTAGACATCAGGCTATTTTCTGGCGCCGTTGCCGGGGAGGTAAGGTAAAAGGTATTCACATCCTCTAGCTACTATGCTATTTTCTAGTACGGTTGCTAGTGTGTGAGTGCTCGAAGTTATCTCCTTTAGATTCCGAAATTTTATCTTTTTGTCTCTTGTTTTTATTTTCACTAGTTAGGCTTAATGGAAAACAACAAAATAATTAGAGATCTTTATGAACTTTATATTGAATTAGGACATGATGCTTTTGAAGAGAAAATTAAAAAAAACCTATGGAGGCTTGTTTGCATGATGGTAGCAATGGTATTACTATAAATTCTTTGAACACCATTATTGCCAATGCTATGGAAAAGTCTAAGCTTGGGGAAGCTAGTTGTGGTGAATATGATATTTTAGTCCCCCAAGCTTTAAGGAGGAAATTTGTTTTCATGATACTTTGCCTCCAATATATGATGATTATAATCATTGTGATATTTTCAGTCCACCTACTATTGAGGATATAGTTTATGTTGATTATGATAAGCCTCCTATATATGTTGTTTACAATGATGAATATGATATTCTCAGTCCATCTACTATTGAGGATAAAAATCATTTTGATTATTCTATGCCTCCTATTTATGATGATTACAATGATGGATGTGATACTTTTACTCCCACTATTATTAATGATTATGTTTAAGTGGAGAGTAATGGTACTTTTATGCATGTGGATCATGGTAAGAATGTTTCATGTGATGGTTATATTGTGGATTTTATCAATGATGCTACTGAAAGTTCTTATGAGAGAGGGAGACATGGTTTCATATATCTCAATAATATTAAGTCTCCTCTCTTTATGTTGAAGGTTTCGAAGTTGCACTTGTTTTGCCTTCCTATGCCAGTCACTTTATGCTTTATTGATTTATTTTCTTACAAGACTCATTTGCATAGGAAGTGGGTTAGACTTAAATGTGTTTGATATTTGCTTTTTGATGCTCCCTTATATTCAACTCTTATACATATGAGAGCATCATCAAAATTTTCAGGACTAGCTAAAAGGCATTAAAGAAAAGCACTTCTTGGGAGATAACCCATGCTTTTTATTCTGTATTTTTCTTTTGCTTTCTTTGAGTCAAGGAGGTTGTCTACTTCTGTAGAATCTCCTTTGTATCTTTATTTTCTTGCATAGTTGTGCCAAGTAAAGCCTCTAATGAAAAGTTGTTGCTATTTTCGAATTTCTGCACATAAGACAGATCTGTTCTGTCCACCGTTTTGGCCACGAATTCCAGCAGAAAATTCGGAAAAATCTGAAAAAAAATCAGGCACCTTCCTGACATATATACGCAACTTTCATTAGTTTTGATTTTTTCCATTTGAGCCTCTTAAGTGCCTCGAAAAATTCGTCCTTACAGACTGTTCTGGTTTTGACAGATTCTGCCTTTTTCTTTGCATTCTCTCTTTTACTATGTTGAGTGGATTTATTTGCTCCATAAAACATCAGTGGCTGTAGTTAATATCCAGAGGGTGTTCTTATGCTTGTGTCCTTGCAGAACATGTGAATTTTGATTGTGCACTAACCCTCTAATGAGTTTTATCTAAGTTTGGTGTGAAGTAAGTTTTCAAGGATTAAGAGAGAAGGGTGATGAGACGTGATCAAGAAGAGTGAAAAGCCTGAGCTTGGGGATGCCCCCGTGGTGCACCCAAGCATATCTCAAGAAGACTCAAGCATGTAAGCTTGGGGATGCCTAAGGCATCCCCTTCTTCATCATCAACTTATCAGGTCAGTTCTAGTAAAACTACATTTTAATTCCTTCACATCTTATGCACTTTATTTGGACCGTTCTTTTTGCTTTTCTTCTTCTTCCTCCCCCTTCTTCTCTGTTTCCAACTTGATTTGGATCCCAGCATTCCTTGTGGAGAGAGACACGTTCCACTTTTTCATATGAATACTCCTATTCTTCATCTTTGATTTGTTGAGTATTCTTATGCTTTTAGTTCCTGTTTTCATGCATCTCTTGTTGAGAGCTGTTAGTAGTTAGATTGTTACTCCTTTGGAGAGTTTTTTGTTGAAGGAAAAAATAAACCATGTGTTTGGTTGGTAGCAGAAAGTGCTACATGTGGTAGTTGGTATTTTGAAAAGACATGCTCTTCCTTATAGATCATTGTCTTGGATAATTTGACACCTTGCAATTGGTTTGAGCTCAAAAGTGGACATGTTTAAGCTCTTGCATTATGTAGTTAAAACCTACTAATGGAGAACTACCGTAGAGCTTGTTGAAATTTGGTTTGCATAATTGGTTTCTCTAAAGTCTAGATATTTTCTGGTAAAAGTGTTTGAGTAACAAGGAAGACAGTATAGAGTTCTATAATGCTTCCAATGAGTTCTCATATAAGCCTTGTTGTCCCAGTTTTTTACTTGTGTTTGATTCAAACAACTTTTGCTAGCCCAAACTTTGTACTAAGAGGGAATACTTCTTCTGCATCCAAAACCTTAAGCCAAAATCCATACCATCTATGTACACCATAACTGCCTATATGTGGTTTTTCTCTGCCATTCCAAGCAAATACTTCATGTGCTACCTTTAAACTATTCAAAGGCTATTACTCCTTATTTGTGTCAATGTTTTTTAGCTCATGAGGAAGTATGTGGTGTTTTATCTTTCAACCTTGTCATTTGCTTTTTGACTGGCTTTCAACCAATGGACTAGTGGCATATACATCCGCTTATCCAACAATTTTGCAAAAAGAGATGGCAAATGGGGTGCCCAGTCCCAATTAATTACAACTTTAACTGCTCAATTATCTTCACATTTTTGCCCTGATCCAACAAATCAGCTAAGCAATGATACCATTTTTTAACTGCATGTGCAAACAAAAGAGAAGAGGAATGATCTGCCTTGCTGGTAGAAATAACGTTCCTCATGGGAGCCGCTCTTGAAAGCCTGGTTGACAATTGGGTTTGAGAACCCATTGCCATTCGTTGACAACAACAAACACCTCTCAAAAATTATATTTTTATACTCTCTATTTGATTTTTAAAGCCTAAAAAGCTCTAGCACATGTTGATATCCCTGCTTCCCTCTGCGAAGGGCCTTTCTTTTACTTTTATGTTGAGTCAGTTTTCCTACTTCTTTCTATCCCAGAAGCAAACACTTGTGTCAACTTTGGTGCATCAATTTTTATATGGTTTCTTATTGGATTCTTTATATTGCTTTGTGTTGACAAATGTCCATGAGATATATATGTTTAAAAAGTTGAAAGCAATTTGCTGAAACTTAGATCTTTCTTTGTGTTGCTTCAATACCTTTTGCTTTGAACCTATTGCTTTTTGAGTCAACTCTTATGCAAAACTTTTTGATGCTAGCTTGAAAGTACTATTCATGAAAAGTTTTTGCTTTTATAATGCAGTTGTTTACTCTATGTTTATTTGATTGCAAACTATAGACCATTGCTTTGAGTCACTTCATTCATAACATGAGCCTTATATTTACTTGATCAAGATTGTGTGAAAGCATGTCTCCACAGAAATTATTCTTGTTATCGTTTGCCTGCTCGGGACGAGCAGAACTAAGCTTGGGGATGCTTGATACGTCTCCAACGTATCCATAATTTCTGTGGTTCCATGCTAGTTTTATACCAATTGCTACATGTTTTATTTACATTGCATATCACTTTTATGCATTTTCTGGAACTAACCTATTAACAAGATGCCACCGAGCCAGTTCCTGTTTTCTGCTGTTTTTCTGTTTCAGATAATCTCTTAAAGAAATATCCTCGGAATTGGACGAGACGAAGGCCCATGGGCTTATATCCACGAAGCAATGTCGGTGCCAGAAGGCGGTGCACAGAAACCCTAGGAGGGAGCCAGACCACCTGGCGGCGCGCCCTCCCTCTGGCCGCACCGCCATATGGTCTGGAGCCCTCGGGACTCCACCGACCTTGCCCCTTTGCCTATATATTCCTTCCGGAGTGAAAACCCTAAAAATATACCTCATATTCCACAAAGAGTTCCGCTGCGCCGCCGCCATCGAAACCTAGTTTCGGGGGATAGAAGTCTTTGTTCCGGCACGCTGCCGGGACGGGGAAGTGCCCCCGAAGCCATCTCCATCGTCTCCACCGCCATCTTCATCGCCGTTGCTGACTCCCATGATGAGGAGTGAGTAGTCTCCCCGAGGCTAAGGGCTCTACCGGTAGCTATGTGGTTCATCTCTCTCTCTCCCATGGTGTGATCTTTATGTGATCATGAGCTTTGTAATCTAGTTGAATAAGTAGATGTTAGTCTTTATCTATTATGTCACTCTAGAGGTTACTTTAATATGAACTCCGGTACTCTCCACGGTGTAAAGGTGACAGTGTGTGCACCGTGTGTGATTCCTTTATGAAGTTGTGGAGTTGTTTATTCCGGCTTGAGGTGTGCTTTTGCAGCCCTACGCAATGGATGGTGTTCATTATCCAACAAGAGAGTGTTTAAGAGTAGCATTTATTTATTCAATTATGTTGTCATTGTTGAGAGTGTCCACTAGTGAAAGTATGATCCCTAGGCCTTATTTCCAAGCATTGAAACACCGTTTACAGCCTGTTCTGCTACATGTCTGCTTGCTGCCATTTTTATTTCAGATTGCAATTACTACTTATAATCATCCATATTACTTGTATTTCACTATCTCTTCGCCGAACTAGTGCACCTATACATCTGACAAATGTATTGGGTGTGTTGGGACACAAGAGACTTCTTGTATCTTAATTGCAGGGTTGCTTGAGAGGGATATCTTTGACCTCTACCTCCCTGAGTTCGATAAATCTTGGGTGATTCACTTAAGGGAAACTTGCTGCTGTTCTACAAACCTCTGCTCTTGGAGGCCCAACACTGTCTACAAGAATAGAAGCACACGTAGACATCACATACCAAGGACTATCTCGCGAACTTACACTTATTGCAGCCAATTGTTCATTTGGAAAGCTATCATTAACAGGAATAGGATCATAAGGAATGCTTTCCAATCTAGACAAATTATCAGCAACAGGATTTTCAGCACCTTTTCTATCTACGATATGCAAATCAAATTCTTGCAAAAGAAGTACCCATCTAATAAGCCTTGGCTTAGCATCTTTCTTTTCCATAAGGTATCTAATTGCAGCATGATCAGTATGAATAGTGACTTTCGAATCAACTATGTAGGGTCGAAATTTGTCACAAGCAAAAACTACAGCTAGAAATTCTTTTTCAGTAGTGGCATAATTCTTTTGAGCAGAATCAAGAGTTTTACTAGCATAATGAATAACATTTAACTTTTTATCTACTCGCTGCCCAAGAACAGCGCCTACAGCATAATCACTAGCATCACACATAATTTCAAAAGGTAAATTCCAATCAGGTGGTTCAACTACAGGAGCGGTGATTAAAGCCTTTTTCAAAGTTTCAAAAGCTTCCTTACAATCATCATCAAAAACAAATGGTACATCTTTTTGAAGAAGATTAGTAAGAGGCTTGGAAATTTTAGAGAAATCTTTAATAAACCTCCTATAAAAACCAGCATGACCAAGAATACTACGAATACCTTTAACATCTTTGGGACAAGGCATCTTTTCAATTGCCTCCACTTTAGCTCGATCAACTTCAATACCTCTTTCAGAAATTTTATGTCCAAGAACAATTCCTTCATTAACCATAAAGTGGCATTTCTCCCAATTAAGAACAAGGCTAGTTTCTTCACATCTCTGCAAAACTTTGTCAAGGTTGTGCAAACAATTATCAAAGGAAGTTCCATAGACGGAGAAATCGTCCATGAAGACTTCCACAATTTCCTCACAAAAGCCATGAAAAATAGCAGACATGCATCTTTGAAAAGTAGCAGGAGCATTACATAAACCAAAAGGCATACGTCTATAAGCATAAGTTCCATAAGGACAAGTAAAAGTAGTTTTCTCTTGATCTTGCGCTCTCACAGCAATTTGAGAAAACCCAGAATACCCATCAAGGAAACAAAAGTGAGTTTTCTTGACAACCTCTCAAGCATTTGATCAATAAAAGGCAAAGGATAATGATCTTTCTTAGTTACTTTGTTAACCTTTCTAAAATCAATGCACATTCTATAACCAACTACTACTCTTTGAGGAATTAGTTCATCATTTTCATTAGGAACAACGGTAATTCCTCCTTTCTTAGGAACAAATGCACAGGACTTACCCATCTACTATCAGCAATAGGATAAATAATACCAGCTTCAAGAAGTTTTAATACCTCATTTCTTACCACTTCTTTCATCTTGGGTATTAAACGACGCTGATGCTCAACAACAGGCTTTGCATCAGGTTCCATGTTGATGGCGTGCTGACATATAGTAGGAGAAATTCCCTTCAGGTCATCAAGAGTATATCCCATAGCTCCGCGGTGTTTCTCAACACTCCCAATAACCTTTCCTCCTCTGTACCTGAAAGTTTAGAGCTGATAATAACAGGATATATTTTCTTATCATCAATATAAGCATATTTAAGATTATCAGGCAGAGGTTTCAAATCAAAAACAGGATCCTCCTTGGGTGGCATTGTGGTACCCAAATCTTCCACAGGTAAATTGTGTTTGAGCATAGGTTGACGAAGGAATACTTCATCAAGCTCATTCCTTTCTTCCCTGAAGTTCTCACTTTCATGATTCTCCATATGTTGCTGCAAAGCATTGTTAGGAGCAAGAACAATAGATGCAAGTTGAGCAATTTCAAAATCCTCACTAGGCAATTCAGTTTCATAAGGTGCTTTAGCAAATTTAGAGAAATTGAATTCATAAGATTCACCAGCAAATTTAGTAAAGATTTTCTCTTTCTTACAATCTATAACAGCACCACAAGTATTCAGAAAAGGTCTACCAAAAATAATAGGACAACTATCATTGGCAGCCGACCCAAGTACAAGAAAATCAGCAGGGTATTTAGTCTTACCACAAAGGACTTCGACATCTCTAATGATACCAATTGGAGAGATAGTTTCCCTATTAGCAAGCTGAATAACCACATCAATCTCTTCAAGTTTACAAGGAGCAATTTCGTGCATAATTTCCCTGTAAAGCTCATAAGGAATAGCACTAGAACTTGCACCAATATCACATAAACCATAATAGCAATGATCACCTATCCTAACAGAAAGCACAGGAACACTAGACTTCCTAGAACTTTTAGGATGTGAGACAATATTAGAAGCATCCTCACAAAAGATAATGTGTCTATCTTCTAAATTTTCAGTGACAAGATCTTTAACCAATGCTACAACAGGTTCAACAGTTATTTGCTCATCAGGTTTGGTTTTCTTATTACTTTTACTAACAACACCAGTTATGATAGTATGTTCCTTAATCTTATTAGGAAAAGGAACTTTTTCAATATAAGGTTCTGGAATAATGCGATCAACAATTAACCTCAACACCTTTAGATATATGAGAAACAGATTCATCTTTATATGGTTCATGATAATTTTTAAAACCCTCCTTCGGCAAACCGAAATAGGAAGCAAAGGCTTTATAAAAGTTTGCAACAATTTGAGAGTCAAGACCATAAGTAGTGCTAATTTTGCGATAATCATCAGTATCCATAAAATTTTAACACACTCAAAGTCATAGTTTATACCTGACTCCCTACCTTTGTCATTCTCCCATCCTTCAGTGTTCTCCTGAATCCGATCAAGAAGGTCCCACTTAAACTCTTCTTTATTACGAGTGAACGATCCAGCACAAGTGGTATCCAATAGAGTTTTATCTTGAAAGGAGAGTCTTGCATAAAAGTTATCAATAACAACATTACCAGGAAGCTCATGAATGGGACATTTGAGCATTAATGCCTTCAATCTCCCCCACGCTTGAGCGATACTCTCTCCATCATAGGGCCAGAAGTTATATATGAGGTTCCGATCCTTATGAATCTCACTTGGAGGATAGAATTTGGAGTAAAAGAGAGGTACAATTTCCTCCCATCCAAGAGAATACCCATTCTTCAGCAGTTTATACCAATGTGCAGCTTTACCAGACAGTGATAGAGAGAATTTTCTTCTTAACTTCTCCCATCGAGATACCTGCACACTTAAATAACTCGCACAATTCATGCAGAAATAACAAATGATCTCCAGGATGGACAGTTCCATCTCCTGCATAGCGGTTATTTGTGACACGTTCAACAATTTTCATAGGAATTTTGAACGGTATTACCTGCTCATCTGGCGCCTCCTCTACTACCTTAGCAGTGGTAGTTGTTTTCCCAAATAGGAATTCAAGAGAAGACCCCTCCATAATGAGATATAGCAGCAGGCAAAAATAAAAACAACGTACAATAAATGTTTCCCTTACCAATTCCACTTACCAATAGCGCTACACTCCCCGGCAACGGCGCCAGAAAATAGTCTTGATGACCCACAAGTATAGGGGGTGTATCGTAGTACTTTCGATAAATAAGAGTGTCGAACCCAACGAGGAGCAGAAGGTGTTGACAAGCGGTTTTGATGAAGGATTCACTGTAAATGCTCACAGACAAGTTTTTAGGAGTTTTTGATATGACAGATAAATAAAGTACAAGTAAATAAAATGCAGTAATAATAGTTGCAGCGAGTGGCCCAATCCTTTCTACAGCAAAGGACAAGCCGGTTGTTGTACTTATAATGACCAAACGTTCTTGAGGACACACGGGAATATTGTCAAGTGCTTTCGCTTCATATAGTTGATTAATCTTCATTGTTTTGATAAGTGTTGTGTGGGTGAACCTATGCTAATGCACCGCCCTTCCTAGGACTAATACATACTTGTGATTATACCCCTTGCAAGCATCCGCAAATACAAGAAAGTAATTAAGATAAACTAACCACAGCCTTAAACTTTGAGATCCTGCTATCCCTCATGCATCGATATACCAACGGGTGTTCAGGTTTCTGTCACTCCGGCAACCCCACAATTGGCAAACGAATACACAATGCATTCCCCTAGGCCCATAAAGGTGAAGTATCATGTAGTCGACGTTCACATGACACCACTAGAAGAATAACACCACAACTTAAGCATCAAACCATTAAATATTACTCAACATAGTTCACTACTAACATCAAGACTTCTCCCATGTCCTCAAGAACTAAACGAACTACTCACAAGACATCATACGGAACATGATCAGAGGTGATATGATGATGAATAACAATCTGAACATAAACCTTAATCCAATGGTTTCACCCAATAGCATCAATAACAAGAGTAATCAACACCGGGAGAGTTTCCCCTATGAAATAGACAAGATTCAGCCCTAGATGTTATAGCGGAGACGGGGTGCAGCGGCGGTGATGATGGTGTTGGCGGTGGAGATGATGATGATGATGATCCCGATGAAGTCCAGCTCGATGACGGTGATGATGGCGACGATTTCCCCCTCCGGGAGGGAATTTCCCCCGGCAGATTTCTTCCTGCAGGGGAGCTTTTCGCTCTCTGGTGTTTTCCGCCTCGTGGAGGTGGCGAAATATTTCCACGATGGTCCTTTGTGTCTTAGGGTTCCCAGGGGGTCATGTACGCGAAGGGGCGATCCACACCACCTGGCGGCGCGGCCAGAGGTGGGCCCGCGCGAGCAGGTGGTGTGGGCCCACCTTGGCTCACCTCGACTCCCCCTTTTGGCTACCTCCGTTAACTGACAAAATAAGAGCTTCTGGATGTTTGCTTCGATTTATTGATCTTCAGAAATATTGCATCTCGACGGCGCTTTTTCCAGCAGAATTCTGACTCCGGTGTTTATTTCTCAAATAATCATAAAACATGCAAAATAGGTAAACTAACATAAGCACCACGTCTAAATATGAAATATATCGATGAATAACAGTAAATTATGATATAAAATACTGATGCAAAATGGACGTATCAAGGTCCTTTATAGCTAATGTGGTACCCAAATCATGAAGGAGGGACACAATGGCTTGATCTGAGGAGCTTGTCACAATAATGTCATCAACATAAATTAACATAAAGGTAGTGACACCTGATTTGTGATATATGAAGAGAGATGTATCTGCTTTAGATGGAATAAAACTAAGAGAAATAAGTTTTGAGCTGAGTTTGGAGTACCCTGCACGAGGAGCTTGTTTGAGACCATATAGCGACTTGTCAAGTTTACAGAGATAGTGTGGAGTATGAGGATCTTCAAAACCTGGTGGTTGTTTCATGAAAACCTCCTCTTCCAGAACACCATGTAAGAACGCGTTCTTGACGTCAAGTTGGCGAAGGCTCCATCCCTGCGAGACAGAAAGAGACAAGACAAGGCGTATAGTTGCAGCTTTAACAACTGGACTGAAGGTATCTTCATAATCGATGCCATATGTTTGCCGAAATCCTTTGGCAACAAGTCGTGCTTTGTATCTATCAATGGTACCATCAGCCTTTTTCTTGATACGATACACCCATTTGCAATCAATAATGTTTTTGTTGGAGCTTGGAGGAACAAGGTGCCACGTCTTGTTTTGAAGTAAGGCATTATAGTCCTCTTGCATAGCTTCTTTCCATTTGACATCACCTAAAGCTTCAGATAATTTACTTGGTTCTCCTGTAGAGGTTAGTAAACCATAGAGAATAGTACCATCCTTATAAATTCGGGGTTGTCTAATACCTTTTTGTAGACGAGTTCTGGCTTCAGGTGCAGGTGGTGGTGCGGGCGCAGCTGGCACAGAAGATCCAGCCGAGGCAGAATCTGGGTCAGTCGGGCGGGCGCAATGGATCCTGTAGCTGTTCCTGTGTGGGACCGAGAAGAAGAGGCTGCCGCAGAGGATCCTGCGGAGCTGTTAGTGGGCGTGTCTGCGTCGGACCCGGTCAGTGACGTGGCAACGCGGGATTGGTGCGGAGAGGCCGAGCTATGGAGAGAATCATCCGCGGGGTCCACTGCTGTCTCCGTGTGTGATGATGGCGTGGGTGTGGCGATGCGCGATTGGTGCGGAGGAATTGGTGCCTGCAGGAACAGTTGGCGCGGGGCCGGGCGAGATGATGAGGGAGATTCCTCCGTAGTCGTGGCAGCCCTATAGGTCCATACACACCCTTAGTTGAAAATATTTGCGGTGTGTCCAGCATATTAATGGAGTGCCGGTAGGGATGCTCTAAATCCTTTTTCAAAATGTGCCTGCATACATGGATACAAATATGTCTACGACATTATTTAAACACAAGTACCATCTTACATATAACCCTATTGATTTCACACAGTATGCATGTTATTTTCCCTTAATCTTGTTATGTCAACAGTTAAACAATATAACATGAAACCGTTGCTCCACACTTGTAGAGTCCTAGTACCTCATCGAAGAAAAGTGTGTTTCTTAACTACCCTAGGTTGTACTAACTAGTTGCTCAACTTTTTATTGGAACAACCTACTGAAAATGTTCATGTGTGATTTAAACGTAAGGTACAGTAGCAATTGCTACGTTTACGTACGTCGTAATGCCGGAAAATCCAAGCAGGTAATTAGACGCCCCGGCCACGTGGGTACTCCCGTCACCAGATTTTTTGCTAGTACTATGTTTTTTTTTTTGAAAGATCCAGCAATTGCTGGCTTTCGATATATTAGCAGAGGGAAATTCGTACACAACAGTACATGGGTGTCACCCCGGACGAAATTACGTCCGGAGGCGAACAGAAAAGAAAAGAAAAAACCGGAGCGATAAGCCAGTCACCCTAGTGACACTGTATCGTCACCCCAGCGAAGCACAACCACAACCCCGCCTCCTAGGACCATGGATGCCGCGCTTTCCGAGGCCGCCGCCTCGGCGCACAACCACCGTCCGGGGATGCCACCCCGGCTTTCACCTCCCAGACCACAAAGCCACCCATCATGGCCGCCACAGACCCTAAGCACATCGAGACTTAAGAGAACTCCAAGGCGACGCCTTCAAGAATGTAACGACGTGAACACCGCCGTCGCCCGCTCCAAAGGAGCTAAGGTTTTCACCCGGAGAGACTTAAGCTACTCACGTCGCTAGAGGATTGCAGCTTCCAAACGACGCATTCAAGAAGGAGAACGACACCCTAGGGCGTCGCCGCCGTCGGCACCTAAGTGCGAGGCTTGTGCCTGAAGTACAACCTCGACCGCCAAACTCTAGGCGCTGGGCTAGGGAGCATCTGTCATCAACCACCGAAACCAACCACATGCCGCGGTGGTCGCAACACCTCATGCTAGCGATGACCGCACCATGCAGGCGGGAGGCTAGAGCTGCCCCTCCCGCACAACGACAGTCTGTCCGGGGCCGCCGCCCCAGCTTCCTTCCAGCTAGGGGCAGGCAGCCGAAGATTAGCACCTGCGCCCCCAGCCCTTCGATGCGTCGCTGTGGCTTAAGTTCTACGGTGCAAGGTCGCGGCCGACCCGCAAAACGGCGTCGCCGGAGCAGCCAGCACAAGGCCACTGCACCACGGCACCAGCAGAGCGCACAGCTCCACACCTCGGCGGCCACCTCCCACGCCATTGAGACGGCAACTCGGGCCCGCTAGGCCCCGATCGGGCCCTTCAAGGCCCAGATCTGGCCCGCACGACCGAGCACGGAGATCTGCCGCGACCCCGTGGCGCCCGCCGCGTCACTGCACTGCCGCAGAGAGGAGCGCAACACGATTCCCCGCCGGCCGACGCCCAGGCCCAGCTGGCCATAGCACCGACGAGATCTGCCGATGCGCCTCGAAGATCCGGCCGAGGCGCTGCCCATGCAGCCACTAGGACCGTCGCCCTCGCCGGAGATAATCCAAGGCCGCCGCCCCGGCGTCCTTCACCGCCGCTTGCAGCTCGCCGTCCAAGGCGACGCGCCGCACCAGCCAGAGACCCCCGCGCGCGAGGGAGAGTAGCCTGCCGCCGCCGACCACCCCGGTCTTTTCCCGGCGGCGGCCTTTGCCTGGCGGCGGCGAGGAGGAAGCGGCGGGAGGGGACGGGTAGGCGCGAGGTGTTTTGCTCGTCCGGGTCGCCCCCGTGGGAGCGACGCGGACGCGAGAGAGATCGCTAGTACTATGTGGAATAGCTCATTTGTTAAACTTCTGTACTCTGATCCATACTGAAGCAGTGTTAAATACATCTGATTCAGCAATAATTAATATGAATCGCATAAAGTAGTGTTTTGAAATAGCACTTTCCATGATCTCCTTGTATCGGGACTTATACCACAACCAAAACGAATTTGGTCACCACGTGAATTGCTTCATGTCTTTTGCTTGAATTTTTATCGGACAAGGATAGCTGTCCACCGGCGGCAGTGCTTCGCATAGATCGATATAAATTTGTGACGCGCCGATGATGCGATGTGCCATCGCGGTTGTTGTCAGTGATGAAGTTGATCATGCCGAAACAGATCTTCCACAGTTTGTCGAGGTGTGCCCTCGGCAAGTCTTATGGTTGCTATACTTAGGTTTGATTGTGTGGTACAAAACGCGTAGTATCGTGGAGTCGACGGCTGACAAGTTGGATTTACCCAGATTCAGGGCCCTCGAGTGAGGTAAAACCCCTACTTCCTGCCTGTCTGTATTTATTGTATGAATATGAGGGTTACAATGGTTCGGCGAGTTGCTGATCTCGTCGAGGTTTTTGGTGGCTATGGATTGCTTGTCGTTGATCGATCACCCTTTCCAGCCTTTATATAGGAGGCTGGGTCTCGGGAAACATAACCGACCAAGGTTTACACATTATAGAAAGTCTTAACCGACTATGTTTTGATCTAACTTGGAAAACACTCTTCGTACTGTGCCTTTCTTCGTGGGCTTCGATTAATCTTAATCTTCTTTGATCATCGCGTGTACCAGGTACCTTCATGCTGGGTACCGGCGGAGCATAACCACGTCACGGTTCCACCAGGAAAGGGTTTGCACATTTCCTAATAACTGACGGCTATTGGCCATCATCTACCCGCTTTGTTACTTGTCAACTTCTTAATACGATTTGGTCATGCAACAAATGTTAATGGAACTCTAGCTATATCTGAAAAGAATATGCAACTAGAGGGTTGCTAATGTGTAGGTGCAACACGTACACATCATGTGATATATAAGCAAATGCATTGGAACAGGATCAGTAATGTATATTGCATTGGTTTATTATTTGCACGGTTCATGAGCACGTCGACCTTTCTTTTGTGAATAGGCCAACCAATTTATTAATCATCAGCAACGGTGCAACGAATTCTAAAAGTAAAAAAAATTACAAATAGGACTTTGGACCACTCATTAATCTTTCTCGGTTCCCAATAGCGACAACTCATTTGTTTGGACAGTGGAAATGGCACTCATCCATTACTACTTCGTTCAATTCAACTTGCTGAATTATCCGGCGCCCAACTACAACCTAAGCCTGCCCGTCGCGGTGCGCATCGCCGAGATAGGGTGGTTCGACGGCGTCTCCGCTGCGCTCCTCAACGACACGCCAGGGTACCTACCCTCGCGCCCGCCGGCTGTCCCCTGCATTCTCGAGTATGCAATGGATTCTAAGCATGTGGGTTTGCGGGGCGTGGCGACGTCGGGCTGCCCCGGCCCCGCGAACGCGGCGAGGAGCGCGTGCCGGAGCAGCCTCAGCTCATGCCTCAACGTCAGCGGCAACTACCGCAGCGGCTACGTGTGCCGGTGCGATGACGGTTACCAGGGCAATCCGTACCTTGCCGACGGATGCCTCGACGTCGACGAGTGCCTGCTGCCCGGCACCTGCTCCGGCATCTGCATCAACATGCCCGGGGCATACAGATGCCAGTGTCCGGCCGGAGCCCGTGGCAACCCGTATATCAAAGATGGCTGCCAACCCGTCATCAAATCTTCCCGAGGTGAGATGGTACATTTCAAATTAGGTTCTTGCTCTGCTTCATATATATGATGGAATTTTCCCTCAACCATGACACATTTTCAGGTTTGAGTGTGGGCATAGGAATCGGCAGTGGTGCTGGCCTCTTACTCGTGGTCTTTGGTGCCATTTTTGTGACCCGGAAGCTGAAGCAAAGAAGGGCAAGAGCATTGAAGCGTCAATTCTTTAGGAAAAACAGGGACATCTGCTGCAGCAGCTGGTGTCGCAGAAGGCGGACATCGCCGAGAGGATGATCATTCCCCTGACAGAGCTGGAGAAGGCCACCAACATCTTCGACAAGGCCCGCGAGATCGGCAGAGGAGGGCATGGAATGGTGTACAAAGGAATCATGTCCGACCTGCATGTCGTCGCCATCAAGAAGTCCAAGGTCACGATCCGGAGGGAGATCGACGAGTTCATCAACGAGGTAGCCATCCTCTCGCAGATCAACCACCTCAACGTGGTGAAGCTCTTCGGGTGCTGCCTCGAGACGGAGGTGCCGTTGCTGGTGTATGAGTTCATCTCCAATGGCACCCTCTACCATCATCTCCATGTCGAAGAGCCTAATGCGTCATTGCCATGGGTGGACCGGCTAAGAATTGCAACAGAGACCGCGAGGGCTATCGCGTACCTTCACTTGGCCGTGTCAGTCCTATAGTCCATCGAGATATCAAGTCTCAGAACATCCTGCTAGATAGCACTCTCATAGCAAAGGTGTCCGACTTTGGAGCTTCGAGGTGCATTCCCGTCGATCGAACTGCGGACTAAACCGCCATCCAAGGGACATTCGGGTACCTAGACCCCATGTACTTCTACTCGGGACAACTCACAGAGAGAAGCGATGTTTATAGCTTCGGCGTTCTCCTCATGGAGCTGCTCACAAGGAAGAAGCCGTGCTCATATCGGTCATCCGAGGAGAAAAGCTTGGTAGCGTGTTTCACGCTTTGCTCGCGGAAGGTTGCGTGTCCAGTTTGTTAGATCCTCAGGTCATGGTGGAAGGGGGCAAGAAGGTTGAAGAAGTAGCTATGCTGGCAGCCGCATGCGTGAGGATGGAAGGAGCCCAGCGGCCGACCATGAGACAGGTGGAGATGACACTCGAGAGCCTTCGAGTACCCCATGAAATTATTGTTATCTGTGATAAAAAGGATGCACCAAGTTATGCAGTGATCAAGGTTACAGGAACGGAGGAGGTGAGCAGACAATACAGCTTGGAGGAAGAGTATTTGTTATCGTCCAGATATCCCCGGTAGGCCGGTAGTGTAGCGAATGATGTATGCTGCATGTACAAAAGGATATAAGATGGCTTGTACGCCCTATATATTTATTTTCTTTTCATTTATGTACTTCACTACAATGCGCCTACACGGGGAAGACCTTTTGGGTTAGAGATTCGGCTGCACGTTATTGTGAGAGAAGGAGATAGGAAGTACTGCGAGCTGCTACTTTTATTCGGCTGCATCTGAAACAATAACTGAAGAATGCCTGAAATTGTACGTCAGGCTTATAGTTCAACAATGTCAACACAGCGTACTACCACTGCCCATGACTTGTTTGCTCATCTTGTTATGCCATGACCATTTTGACTTTACTTAGTAACTGAAACAGGATTACTTTTTGTTCATTCTTTTCTCCTACTTCAGTTCATAAATAATATGAACGGTTGAGATTGAAAGGATGAAGCATGTCTTGGCCTCAATCTGGAGGCTAACTTGAAGTCATATATATGGTTGTATTGAGAATTACTTCGGTGCATGAACATGAACGACGAGCTAAATTTCGGGCATAGTTGGACGACAACACAGTGTTTGCAGCTAATCAAGCGGTGTTGACTGGCTGCAGGTTGTGAGTTTGTGCACTTATCATTGCATTGTAAGAGGAAGGTGGATCGATACCTCCCATCTCCAATTTCATTTTTTTTCAACTATCTTGCGATTTTCTTTCCCTGCTGAAAATTACCGAAAAAACAGTAAGGAAAAAAACTCTGCCGTGACGCTGCTACATGGGCCTGCTTATTGGGTTGTCAAACCCTCCCTAGCTACGCACAAGGGAAGGGATGATAGGGCTGCTTCTGCTGTACGTGGTGATGCGGAGGCACCCCGCCGCCATGCCCTGCCTCTTGCTCGTCGCCGCGTTGAGGCCATCGTCGGACCCCAGCGCGCCGAGGCGTTCATCGCCCGCAAGCGCGCCACCGCCGCCGGAGGAGGAGACTCTCTAGCTTAGCCACGACAGCCCGAATCGAGAGTTTCCAGATTGTACTTTTTTGTAATAAAGCGTCAAGTGAGATTGCCCCCCTCTTCTTTCAACTGAACTGGGTGATGCTACTTGGTCGTAGTAGTGTATTAAGAAATCGGATTATTTTGGCAATGATAGGTTGTTATATTAGCGCTGTGTTCTTGTTCTCGGATAAGTAACTCGAGTTCGCATGCTATGTAGTATCTTATTAAATCTGGATGTGTGGCGCTTTGTTACAGCTTTTACTCTGCTTCAAGTTTGATGGCGAATTATTACGGGTTCCTTGTCAAGGTATTTCATGGCTCCTTGTGCCGCGCTGCCATTGTATACAGCGATATGACGAAGAGGAGCCTGTTGTGGCTGCTCCTGTCAAGCTGAAGAACGAGGAACAGTGGCAGTAGGGATAGTAGCATGTCCTCGCCAGCACCGGCCGCGTCCCCATCACCGCGTCCGCGCCCTCCCGTGCCAGCAGATCATACACGACGGCCAGCTATTCCGTTACGTCCATGGGGACCTCGGTGCCGATCTGCTCCGGAATGAGCAGTCCTAGCCGACATCATCACAGTCAACCAAGCACATAAGGTTTGTATCCCATCCTGATTGCGTTTGTGCTGCTGCTTGCTTGAAATTGGTGAACTCATTGTCTACACAGTATTGTTTAGTAGTGACAGATGCTGAACTGAAAAAGGTCATAGGATGACGTCTCCGCCACGTCTCGGTGGGAGCTCGCCATCCATGCGGCGCGCCGGCGGGCTCTCGTCCCCCTCCCTCGGCCCCACGCCAGCACACGTACGACCCCACACCTCACCAGTCAACGCACCCGGAAGCTGCCGCCACTCGCGAGGGCTTTTCTCCGCGAGCGAACACTGTTACGAGCCCGAGTCCTGTTCATGGCGTAACCACATCGGGGGCCGCCCACGAGCCCGCGTCCGCGACAGATAATCCCGACACGCGGCGGCGTCGCTTGGTTGCCACTCCTCACACACTCGTGCTGTCGTCTCAGCTACTCGAACGGCAACTCAGGGTTTTCTGGAAGGGGAATCCTGGCGGCGGCGGCGGCGGCGGCGGTGGATGGAGAGGGAAACTTGCTCCTGCTGTACGTGGCCACGCGGAGGCACCCGCCGCCATGGCCTGCCTCTTGCTCGTCGCCGCGTTGACGCCCGACTCTCCGATGCCAACGCCGTCGAGCGCCGCAAGGTCCACGAGGCGTTCATCGCCAGCAAGCGCACCGCCGCCGCCGGAGAGACTAGCTAGGATCGGCCCATGCATATCGGGAGCTTCCAAATAAAAAATTCGTAGGAAAGGGGGCGACTGAGATTGCAGCCTCTTCTTTCCGTTGAATCGGGATGGTACTTGGTTGTAGTCGTATATTAGGAGTAGATTATTTTGCAACCACGATCAATGGCAATGATAGACTCCTAGCGCGGTGTTTTTGTTCTCAGTTAACTAATTCAAGGTCGCACGCCGTGTATCTGATGGAATCTGGATACCAGGTCGCCGGCCCAGGCTATGTTACTGTTCACGTCGATACCATGTCTGTATTATGTTTACAGATTGAAGATGATCAGACCGTAGGGGTGGAACGACCAAGGGAATTAGTGACAAAGAGAGTAAACTAGTTAGTTCAGCGGAGATCCTAAGAAGAGCTCGATTGCCCCTATCCGCTGCGAGGGTCTGGACCTCGCTGCCACGTTGCTTCATTTCCCGGCTGCGATTATCCAGTTCCCCATTCAGTATCTGGGTCTCCCTCTCTCCCTGGGCAGGCTTAGGAGGGTTGACCTGCAACCGTACATTGACAAGGTGGCGTCAAGACTTAATCCCTACAAAACCAAATTCCTCAATAGAGCTGGATGCGATGCGATTGTCAAGTCGGTCCTCACTTCCTTGCCTATCTTCCTTCTTACGGCGATCAAGGCTGACAAAGCTACTCTGAAGGCTTTCGACAGGCTACGCCGGGCTATGCTTTGGGCGGCGAGCGACACTGTCACTGGTGGAAAATGCAAAGTCAGCTGGGCTAAAGTCTGCCGCCCTAAGAAGATGGGAGGCCTTGGGATTCTTGACCTCGAGAAATTTGCTAGAGCTCTTCGCCTTCGCTGGCTATGGTTCGAATGGGCGGCTCCGGAGAAGCCTTGGGTGGGTTTAGAAACCACAAATGTCGACATTGATAGGGAGCTGCTCAATGCTGCTACGAGAGTGACCATCGGTGATGGGACCACGGCCAATTTTTGGTCCTCCACATGGCTTAATGGGACCTCACCAAAAGCAATTGCCCCCAAGATCTTCCAGGCTTCAAGAAAGAAGAAGCGATGCGTCAGGGACGCCCTTGCCAACCTCAGTTGGGTCGCAGATATCGCCGTGCACGAGTTTACCCTTGATCACATCACACAGTTTGTGTCTTTATGGGAGCTTCTCCAGGATGTCACACTGGTTCCGGACGCTCCAGACTCCATTGCTTGGACGCTTACTTCGGATGGAATGTATTCGGCCGGGTCGGCTTACAAGGCGCAATTCATCGGCTCCAACACTTGCTCCTTCAACAATCTTGTTTGGAAGACTTGGGTTCCCCCCAAATGCAGATTTTTTGCCTGGCTCGTGGTGCAGAACAGGCTTTGGACATCGGACCGTCTTGCCAAGCGGGGCTGGCCTCACACTCCCCTCTGTCAGCTGTGCAGATGCCAGAACGAGACGGCAAGGCACATTCTCTTTGAGTGCAGATATTCTAGACGGGTCTGGCAGGGGCGGCCTCTTGGCTCTCTTGCCCGTCCCTTGTCCAGGACCTTGGATCTGATAGGCCTACCGTCCTGGATTATTGGCAGGCCGCCAGCAAGTCCCCCACGGTGCATCCCAAGGGGCTCAAGTCTGCGATCACTCTCATCACCTGGGAACTGTGGAAGGAAAGAAACGCCAGAGTCTTCAACAACACTTTCACGATGCCGTCGTCGCTGATGCAAAAGATCAAGGATGAGAGCAAGGACTGGATTCTGGCCGGCGATAAACCGCTCGCCGAGATCGTTGCTTAGAAGTCTTCGCTAGCAATGGATTTGTCATCCTATCTCGCTGAGAGACTAGACGGAGTTGGCTGATTCTATTCTGTCTTTTCTTTCTTGTTTTTTTTTTACTTTGGCCTAGGCCGTGTCGTGTTTGCTTCTCCTATATCAATATAAAAGGCAAAGCTTTTGCCCCGCTTCAAGATCCTAGGAATCCTTCAGTAATGATCTATTTCTTCTTCCAACATTTTTCTTGTTTGTTGAGTCACCAATCTTGGTTTTAAAAATAATGTCACCGTCAGGTACTAGGATGTTGTCCTATAGTTTTGCTGCTGGGCTGTTCCCCAAATAAATCCGTGACCCCAACACCTTGTCACGCTCGAGGATAACCAAATCGTTTGCGTTCTGGCATGACTTGACTGCCTGATAGAGATGATCACAATTGGTCGTGTCTCCCCGATTCTCGCACGGAAGAAGCAAGGAAGAAGAAGGAAAAAAGAAGTAGAAGTATCAGCTGCGAGCTGATTTGCCTTATTTTCGATTTTGGATAAGAACAAGTAAATGGACGAGACGAGAAAACTGAAGAGGAAGAGTCAAGTTAGTGCTCTTGGCTCTCATGTAGAAGCAGTCACGACGAGCCTGGACCGCCAGAAATACAACTCGCGTCGTCTACGTTGCAGTTGGAATAGTTGGAAGAATCAGTCAGGAACTGGCTGTACGATTTACCAGAAAATTGTATCCATAATTGGGTGGACTAGGAAGAAGTCTTCAGTCAGACTTTGGAAGGTACTTCCTCCGTTCCAATTTAATTGACTTGCTATGTACCACATGTGGATGTATCTAGAAATGTTAAATGCCTAGATACATCCACATATAGTGCATAGCAAGTCAATTAAATTAGAACGGAGAGAGTACTTACAAGCGTCCCTACACCGACGCGGAAATCCAAGTGGCCACGCTACGCTAGCATGTGCGTTTACTTGTCAAAACGATTATGATTGAATTGTACTAGTGTGAAGGATTTTTCCACGTCATTCTGTTTACCTGCTCAGTACTTTCGGTGTAGTTAAAAGGTATGAATAGTCCAGTATACAGGAAGGTCGTCGGTGTGGAAGGTAGAAAGAAGGAACCAAAGGAAAGGAAAATCGACAATGATTTGGATAAGAATGAGTGAATGGATGGAAGAAGGGAGGAGAAAAAACGCAAAGCGAAGAGATAATGTCGTGGCCTCCCTCTCGTGTGGTCCTTGTGCATGCCGTCAGAGCGAGCAGTGACTGCGGACCGCCATAGAGTCAAGTCATCACGTTACGTCGTGCGTGTTTACCAGTCAATATGCTCGATGCTGAGCTGATATGCAAGTATACACAGATGTGTGGTCAGTCAAGCTTTGATATACACATATAGAGTTTCTTCATGTTATTTGATCGATGTAGCATATTCGCTTAATTAATAAAGTCAAATTGTTGGTCGAGAAAATATAAAATTGGACACTGTAATAGCATGTGGTATACATTAGCTGATTTCAAGTTGCGGTGACATAGGAAGGTGCCCAGTGTGTAGGCGAAGAAAGAGGGAAAAATGGAACATAGAAAAATCAACCGACCGCAATTTGAGCCTCATTCTCAGCAGGTGACCAGTAGCATTGGTTTCTGGATAAGGAGAAGGAATTAATGGACAGGAGGAGCTTTGAGAAAAAACTACAAGTCGCTGGTCTCCACACTCGTGTGCTGATAGCATATGCGTTGACTAGTCAAAACGCACAATTGTTGAGCCGTCCACCTCGATTAATATGCACTACAAAGCACTGCCACCCAACACTGCAATTTGCTATCTAAAACAGCAAAGCAATAGAGCCCATAGGCCATAGCCCTGGGCTAGCTTCCTCTTGCAGGCGTGGTCTTCTCCATCGCAAAGCTTTGATTCGAGAACCTACGGTTGCTTCTGGTAATCTGCCGTCCGCGGATTCATCGATTTGCAGCAACTGCGCTGTCAAGCGGCACAACATCTGAGAGATTCAAGTTGTACATCAGCGCGCTGTATTTTCTGCACAGTAGGTGCGTACTCAACTTAACTTGCTCTATTTTCTGTTCTCTTACTTTTGTTTAGCATTTAGAAAGGCAAGCCTCCCGGCCATGCGGGAGTTTGATTTGTAATTTGTGCTCTCTATTCTGCACGATAGGTAAATACTGGTGTTAGTTTGTTCAGTAGTATCGATCTTACTTTTTTAGATACCTACCTTTTGTTTCCAGAAAGGGAAGGCAAGCCTCTGCATGCTCCCTCGGATGCACATGACCATAATATTATTGAAAACAGAGCGAAACATTAGTGTCAAACAAATAGACTTTAATTTAAGAAAAGAAAGAATACATAAAGGATTGACCTTGCGACAACATTACCTAGTTAATTTGTTTTTCTTTCCAATTTCTGCCTATATCAAAGTATCTTAAAGCATGAAAATCAATGTTCAAGATATGTTTTATCGTTTACTGCTCGGTCAGAATTAGATTAGGGATTAGTCGCTTACAGCTATTGATTGGCCAGTTTTTTCGTAAATCTCATGCCATAGCTTTAGTATATCTTTAAATATTCTAAAATGTCTATACAAAATGCGCCTTTTGTTAGCCATCATCTCATTCTATTTGTTCACCGTTTAGGAAGGCAAGCCTCCCAGCCTCTAAGCGAGTTCTAGTCGAAGCTATAGTGCTATGTATTTTGTGCAGTGTCGATATTACTTTTTTTTGTTGCGAAATGTCGATATTACTTTCTTAGCTATTCCGGCCTCTAACCTCTGTTTTCCCAAAAAAAAAGGCAAGCCTTCCGGCCTCTCCATTGATCCTGAGTAGGGATGTCGGTTCCATATACAGTTCTGCACCAGTTATCCTGTCATCAATCAGCGCTCCAGTATCTTCTGTATGTTGTGAGTAGTATTCAATCAGCGCCTTACCGCCCCGCTGCAACCTTGACACTGCAGAAAGAGATCGCACCAGAGATCGCACCGCTTGTAGGATTCACCTCTTCCGCGTCGCGTGCAGCCCGTCATAGACACGTAACACAAAAAATCCCAGTCGCCCCTACATTTTCACAACACTGCCGCCGTGACCTCCTCGCCTTTCGCGACAATGCAGCGAAAGAACATCGGCCTCTTGCGATCACAATCCACCGACGCTGACGTAGCAGCCGAGGAAGAAGGCGATGAAGCGGGAGCAGGAGAATCGGTCGCTGGAGCTGACCCAGGCGCAACTGCGCAAGCTCGATTCCGCTCTTCGAAAAGACAGGCAAGTACATGTAAAGGCAGCTGCGGCAGCGCGTGACCTAATCCTTACTGCTCAGTACTTGTTGGTCGCCATGAACCAAAGCATCACTACTTCCGCCGTCCCTTGAGGAAGCTCGTCGTCGTCGGAGCATGGTACCGACCATGCACTAATCAAATTTCTCTATCTCGCCAACGATCTGGCGTTCATCGACTTGAACAAGAGGTTGTCTTCAGCGAGTCACCGGAGCTCTGTCGGACGGGATGCACAAGCGGTGACTCGACGGCTTCCCAGGGCTCTTCGTTCAGTGCGCCACCAACATGATCAGCGAAAACCCGCAGCTAGGCGAGGTGTTTTTTTTTTATATATCCCAGATAAGTGAAATATTTTGTTTGTGCAATTGTGTCCGGATATTTGTGTGCCGGCCAGGTGAGTTGTGCTTGTGCATTAATTATGTCGGTTAAGTGAATTGTCATGTGCCCGGTACACTAGTAGAAGGAACTTCAAAAGCAAGAAAAGTATGATCTCGCCGGATGTTGCTTGCTTGGAATTGAGTTTTCTAGCTTTCTTTAGTAAACTAGGCAGGATAACTTGGCTAACTTTCCTACTCTGATAGCATCTCTGAACGGCCATCAACCACCGTAACGAAAGAATGCCATTTACCGGGACCAATCACTGTGTTTGACCGCTCTTGGTATTCAGACCTTGGACTTTTTCGCTGTGGAGCTGATCCATGCTTTAAGAGCTCGCGCCTTAGATTTAGGTCGGAAGTCATCTCCGCCCTCCAAAGTGTGGGTGTTGCAGCCTTTTATTCCTTTTTGCTTCCTTTTCTCGAAGGGCGTTCAACTGGAATTCCACCCCATAGCAGGGAGCACTCTCGTCTGGCGCCATTCTCGGACCTAGCAGCGGACGGGCGGGCCAGGCCTGAATGAAGAGCAGACCAGACTCTTGTGCATTGCACGTTGTCGTAGAAGGTGGCTGCCAACGCTATCAATAAACTTATCAGCGGCTGTGGCTACAGAAACACCGGCTGCACCCTCCTAACATATAAAATGATCAAAAGATGACAGGGCCATCGTTTGGGGGTGCCGTTGAGGGAATATATAGTGTTCATTCTTGCATAAGAAACTATATGTTCATGCTCAACATCAGAAACATCATCATCGCTGGCTCGTGGTGGTGGTTATGCAGTTGATTTCATTCCAGAGGTATCACTTTGTTTTGTATTACAGATATGTCGGTTTCGCAAGCAAGCCAACTCGAAGCTCTGGAGCGCACATTGAGTAATCCAAGTGAATATCCTATCAAGCTATCGTATTCAGTAATAGAAACTATTACACAAAATTTCGCTGTAGAAATTGGTCGTGGCGGCTTTGGAGTTGTTTATCTGGTACGATTTCTACTTTCCTGCTACTTATTCCCGCCTAATATACTCATGCCTATGCTTGTGCCATGTGTAAAACAGGGATACCTTCCGAGTGGGAAAATTGCTGTCAAGAAGCTTTCCAATTCACAGGATTTCGATGATAAGCTATTCACGCATGAGGTCAATTGTTTGATAAAAGCAAAACACGAGAATATAGTACGGTTTCTGGGCTACTGCGCTGACACCCATGGGGAAATGAAAATGTTCAATGGAAGGTTTGTCTTAGCTGATTCACGTCAAAGGATTCTGTGCTTCGAGTACGTTCCTAATGGGAACCTTTACCAGTATCTTAAAGGTATATAACCTTGTAACTTCGTCTACAAATTACGTAGATCCAACAATATATAATAACAGTGTATCTATTCAACATTGTAGATGTGGGTATGTCCCTTAATATATTTGGTCAAACTTAGTAAACTTGACTTCTTACTAAATTTATTTCTATTGCTTCTTCAAACAGACGTAGTACGTATGCACTACATTATAAATATATGATTATGCTACTTAACCTGGTTCCTTCAATTCCAACCCAAATCTTTGTATTCTGAAGAAAATCGTTGAAGCTAGGTCGATACTCACCTTAAATCACCTGCCATGTATATTAACGAGGAAATTTGGGTAACCAAACTAGTTATAAAACTAGGCAAATGATCTTAACTTTTATAAAATTGTTCTCTTGAAGCATAACTGATCTAAGTAACTGTTTATCAACTTTTAGGCATGAGCCAACTTTGAATAGAAAATTGAATTAGTCACAAGCATTAATGCTGAATGTTAGTTACTCCCTCATTTTTATTTACTTCACGTTCTAGGTTTTTTCAAAGTCAACTTTTCAGAAGTTTGACTAAGTGTTCATGAAAAATTATCAACATATACAATATTAATATATATATATATGAAAATATATTTATGAACATTTTAATAATATAATTTTATTGTAAAGGCTTATGTTTTCCTATATATTTGGTCGAACTTCATAAAGTTTGACTTTGACGAAATCCATAATGCAAAGTAATTATAAACAGAGCGAGTAAGAACTTAACATCACACTGTTCTTGCACCTTATGAACTAATTTTATCGTTAAAGGTCCATGCTGATAATGGAAAATAAGTTACCAAATAAGTGTGTTCCTCTCTTCGTTTTTCAGAGGACCCTAGTCGAGATGAATGGCATAAGCGTTATCAAATGATTAGGGGTATTTGCGAGGGTTTGAATTATCTTCATGGAGAGCTGATTAATCATTTGGACATGAAATCCGAAAATGTTATGTTGGATGCTCAAATGAAGCCCAAAATTACAGACTTCGGACTGTCCAGGTGCTTTGATGAAGGATAATCTAGAGTTTTTACTCAAAACATTTATGGAACGCAGTAAGCAAAGCTTCGTGATACTTTGATATATCTATCAAGTCTAAAATTTCCTTCATGCCTATCTAATTCAAACTACCATGTTGTCATGCAGGGGCTATATAGCACCCGAAGCAATAGATAGTGGAGAAATATCATACAAATCTGACATATTTTCGTTGGGTATTATTATCATAAAGCTATTGGCTGGGAGTAACAAATATGATCTGGAAAACGTAAGGAGAATTTCCTTATCGATGCTGGTCGGCCTTTTTAATATGCACACTGCATATCATACGTTCAGAACTACTACACTGAAGTCCGAAAATGAATATAAAGGGAAAACAATAAAAATATTGTCCCTGAATACTGCTCTTCGCATTCACTTTCTCTGGTTTTGAAAAAAAAAATCCAAGCATTTTTGCGCAAACTAAATGATAAGATGTATATTGTTGACGACTAGCTAGGTAAAGCCCTATGTATTATATAGATAAACAATATATTACTGTAAAATTTATATATCCTATCTATATATCGCATGTGTGTATATAAATAGTTGGGACCTCTGCGATTGGTTGACAGGTAAAAGCGAGGTGCCCATACATCGCATGTGTGATTCCTTTAAATTGAGGTGCCCATACACTCCATATACTCACATTAGATGCATACTGCCAGAGTTAAAAAGTTAATTTCTTTAATGTATCAATATACAAGTTCTGATATCCTTACTGATTGTTTAACTCCACAGTGGCAAAATTTATTAGATGTGGATGGTCCAGAAGCGAAGATCTGCATCAACATTGCGCAAACATGTCTGCACGCTGACCAACATAAGCGACCTACTATAGGTAAGATAATTCATGAGCTGAACGAATTGCAGACCGTAATCGAAAAAACGAGAAACGACACCACTTCTCCCAAACACCAGGTATGATGGATTGCATTTCAAGGCAGAGATACAATTGTTTTATCTTATTATGTAGGAGCTACACTGATAATTTTGTGGGGTAAATTCCACCCTCAACACAACATACATTTTTTGAATCTAGGGAATTGATTTGATTGATTATGTCGAAATGAGTTAGATAGCTTATAGTAAGAAAAAACGACTGAAAACCATAAAAGACAAAATGCACGTCGCCAAGGCTGCGTCCCCACACGAGTTGATGGCCAAATCGCCCTAGCACCAAATACCGACATACAAATACCTCAAAACAGCACGGTGGAGGCAAGAAAAACAGGAGCCTCCACTTCAGTCCTAAGGCCGCGCCCCACGAGGTGACGACCAAGTCGCCCGAGCGTGCAAACTCGATACTCTAACACTAACACCTCAAGGAAACAAGGAGGAGGCGGTAATTTGGAGCCTCCGCTCTTATATCCATGCCGGCCCCTATGATACATCGCTAACCGATGACGAAAAAACGGACAACACTGACCAGACGAACATGCGAATGACCGACATGGGAGACGAGGGGCTCCACAGTGATGCCTCCCAAGAGGGGAGGGACGACACAGAGTGCCACCATAGCCGGCATCAAGCAAGCCGATGCAAGGTTTGCTCTTGGGAACCCTCAACCCTCCAAGTTCAGCCAACCTTTGTCATGAAGAGATCATGATGCCCGCCATCAAAGCCAACATAACAGGTCAAACGGCCCAGCATGCCTCACACATCGCCACACATAACAGGTCAACCGGTCAACCGGCTCTCTGCCACTGTAACGAAATAGCCACCGCCTGGATCATCATGGCTGACAACGAGATTACGACCAGAGCTAACACGAGCAGCCATCACCACGCTCCTGCACAAAGACCACGTCAGTCGCACACCCAGCCACACCTGTGCTGCCTCCTAAACCGATGCGAGGTGCCAGGAAAGGGAGGCCGAACAGGATGTCGCCACCGCTCGCGCTGCAGCTCATGCACGCACAGAGGTGCGGCACCTCCGTGCAGCACCGGAAACCACCGACCACAGCCATGGCTTGCCAAGACCCTTCGTGCCCAGGCTGAACAACCGCTGCTCGCAGCCACGCCGACAGGCAGCCCACCACCACCAAACCTCTGCGCACAATGCAAATCACCGCTTCCATCGAGACGCAAGCTGGAGCAGGTTGAGGTGGAACGCCCGCCATCCTTCGCTTCCACCGCTGAATCAGAGCTAAAAAATACTACATACATATCACCTGCAGACTGTCTAGTCAAGTTTCATCACAAGTTTGTGTCAATATAAATAGTTTAAGTTTTAGTGTCGATATCGCGACGCTCCTTCGAGGGCTGAATGAACACCTCCCCCTGTTGCCCCCGCTCACTCTCAATACGGCGTTGCTGGCAATTATGTGGTCTGTCGGGAAATCACGGAACAACATGGTGTTCGATGCGGATAGACTCTCTACCACTTATGTGATCGCCGCGATCACCGATCACCTGCGACTCTGGATGGTGCGTTTCCCCCGTCGAGTTGACCTCAGCAGCCTCCGCCGTCCGCGCCTGGTGTGATAGCTTGGGGTGACCTCTAGATTGTTTGGACTTTGTTTCCTTTCCCTTCCTCCCCCGACTGTTTTCGCTCCCGAGGTGGTATGCCTCCTCTCGCGCGTCACGCCAACTGATTTTGCATGCATGACGCTGCTACCATGTATCTTCCAGTGGTTTTAATAAAAATTGTTTAGGTCGGCTATTGCCTCCCCTCGTCACACTCTTAAGAAAATGTTTTAAGGCTGATACAGTTGACAATCTATTTTGAGCAACCTGATAGACATTGAAAAATCATATGATAAGTTGTACAAAAGAAATATGTAAACTGAACAACGTGATACACATTGAAATTTGCGAATCTTAATGAGTTTTGGGCAAGATTAGCTAATATTTATTTTGAAGGATACATTAATAAATAAAGTGTTTGTTCTATTTATGTCATTGAGTACTCCACAATCTTTGCCAAACATATTGTCAAATCATATCCACCTTGAATTCATTTAAGTTATTCACCTTCTTACGACTTCAAAAAAAATACTTTACCTAGCTCATTATCTAGATTTAAGCACTTGAACTTCTTGGACATTGAATATTGGAATGGAAATAAAAAATTGCATAAAGAAACCATTCCCACCCATGAATTGAATTCAATTAATTCCAGTATTACTGGAATCGTCCTCTTTTTTGGAGCGCTCATCCTCAAATGTCTTAGTTGTCCAGTATGCCTCACACTTCCACATTGACATGTGCTTTTCCTGTGAAGGAATATGGAACGGTATATGTAAAGGAGTTGAGTATTGAAGTGTCTACAGGTGTTTCGGCCTCCGACAATATGGATGGAGTAAAGAGTATGACAGTTATTGATGAATCAAATGTTACATGGTCAGATCTCCAAAAGCTAAACTCCTTGAGACGTCTACATTTCAAAAGCTGCAAAAACTTGTTTATAAAACTAGATGACACTGTTGTGCTCCATTCAGTTCAGAATCTTCACCTAGAGGAGTTATCGATTGACGGAGAATTGTTTTTTATGGTTTTGAGGTGTTTCCCAGCTCTTTCCCATCTTACTATCACCATGTGTAAAAACCTGGAACTTCTGCCTGTGGAGGATAGAGGACTTTGGGGTCTCAAGCTACTCCAATCATTTACAGCATATCATTGTGGAAATCTGTTCACTTGGTGGCACATGGGAGAAGCAGGTGGAGGAGCTGGTGGCATTAAGCCTTTCCCAAGTTCCCTGACAGAAGTAGATATCTGTTCTGAGGCAAGCATGAAGTCAATGGGTCTGCTCTCAAACCTCACATCTCTCATCACTTTATCTGTGGTATCTTGTGAAGAGTTAACGATGGATGGGTTCAATCCTCTCATGACAGTCAACCTAAAGAAATTGGTTATAAATACTCGGTATTGTAATCAAAACATCTCTATAGCAGGAGATCTGCTCTCAGAGATTGTAAGGAGCAAAGTAATGCAAGTAGATTCATGTCAGTTGGAAGAACTTTGGGTGGATAGCATCTCCGCAGTACTTACTGCTCCCATTTGCAGCCACCTCGGCACTACTCTACACAGATTAGTGTTCAATCAAGGTTTCGGTTACCGGCCGGAATTCCGTGGAATTCCGCGGTAACCGGATTTCTCGGAACCCCCCGGAATTTGCATATCTCGGATGAAAAATCTCGGATTAGTCAAATTTGAAACAAATTTGTGCTCGAAAAAATTAAATTTTAAAAAAATTTGATGTTTTAAGTTTAAATCCTGAATTCTTGCCGAAATATTGGGCCGGTTACCAGCCGGTATTTTCCGGTAACCCCGGTTACCGGAAATACCGGCCCCCTCCGGAATTTTTTTTAAACCGGTATCCGAAACCTTGTGTTCAATTATGATCAGCGGACGGCAACCTTCACGGAAAAGCAGCAGGAAGCGCTTCAGCTCCTAACATCCCTCCATTATCTTGAATTTGATAGCTGCCATAATCTGAGGTCCCTCCCCAAAGGTTTACGTGGCCTTTCTTCTCTCAAGAGACTAGAGATCGTCCTCTGTAGGAAAATCCTATCCCTGCCACCCAAGGAGGACCTCCCCACTTCATTGGAAGAGTTACAGCTTATGTTTTGCAGTCCTCAAGCAACCGAGCAAGCCGAAAAAATAAAAGGAGAAGACCCATGGTTTTCTGTACTAGTACGGGGTACGTAACCCACCTCCACTCTAAGTTTGAGGTGATGCCTCCCCATATGCCTTATTACTGAGCGAGTGAGAGCTGACAAAGTTACACGTTTCAATTGCAGCGGTATCTCGAAGAAAGGATGTATCTATGTCTAGCAGGATGTTGCAATGGATACGAGGGTAGCTGCGGCATCCCTCCCTGACCTCATCTCCGTCTTCCTCGCCTACCTCCTCGAGGTCCACCGGATATTGCGCCCCTAGCCCGCCACCGAGGAGGCATGTAAAAAGCTGCTCCTCCATCTCTGAGCCTGGCACCGGCTGCCCCCGCATCGCCGACGTCCTGGGGATGACGCCGACCTATTCTGCGTCGTCCAGTCCAGCAGATTATACATGAGGCCAGCTCTTCTGCTACTTCGACGACCTGGCTCGGAACGAGCAGTCCATCCGGGCCCAGCCGAGTGTTCACGGATGCTGAGCCCAGTCGCCAAAAGATCCAGCGGCTCCTCCCTTCCGACGGGGCATTACAGTCAGGCAAATCAGGTGCGTATCCAGTCGGGATTGCCTTTGCGCCTGAAAACAGTGAAATTGTCATGTGCACGGTATTATTTACCGATGACAGATATGGAACTGAAATTTTTATTTAACCTGTGTTGTCCGCATGCTACAGCTGGGTAATGCAAAATTATAGTGTTAAGCAAACTCTAGTCTCAGTACTTTATCCAAACTGAATGAGAAGTTTGATTTCAGTAAAAAGGTGGTTCTGCTTCTTGTACCGTGATCCTGACATGAATCATTAACCTGCAGCCCTGCAGGACTAGTGAGTAGTGAGGGTGTGCCTCTCTCCAGGCATGTAACATTCTGCTTCAGCGGCAAGCTCCTCGACCTGCAGGACCGCCTCTTCAACAACACCGACGGTGCTTTGGCCTGCAGTTGAACAAAGGTCACTTAACCATATGCTGGGTTGTAGCACTTGCATCCAGCGGCGAAGCTAGAAGATTAATCTATTTTGTTCAGCTCCATATACTAGGTGTAATATTTCACTAAATTAGCTGTGAAAAATACTAAACTAGTAAAGAACTTTGGTCTCATTCCATTGGGTTCAACTGAACCCAACCGTCGTACACCAGCGACGCCGCTGCTTGCATCACACTGAATTGTGAAATTGGTTCAATCGTTCAGGTTTTCCTCCCAACTTCTAAACTCCGACCTGGAGGAATTTAAGGTGTAACGTGACTGCATGGACATTCGTGACAGTCTTTGTCGAATCTTCGTTGGCCAAGCTGAACGATGGAGCAATTGTGGTGTGAATTCGTCTAGTTCTCCATGGAACAAATTAAAAGTACTTTCCTGCTATGCAGCAGTATTTTCCTGTTCACCTTATTAAACCATTGGCTTGATTCAGTGATCATTAAAGATATATTGTGAAGCTTAAAATCATATCCTTTTCTGGGTCGAGGACTACAGGATCCATGCTGGTATGTATCGGTTTTGACGTATCAACTCTGTATGGTTTTATTTGTCGCGGGTGAACTCGGTATGATTTGATTGTGTCTAAATCTACTGAATTCCGCAGCAAACTCATTGCTAGAACCAACTTCCTGACCTCTCTTCTATATGTACACTAGCAAGGTGCTCGTGCGTTGCAACGGGTCTAAAATAAATAGATGTGTCAACAATACAAGAAATAATTAAACCTATATCAGTCAAAAATAGCTTTATTCTAGTTTTACCTTATATCATTTGAACAAGTTTCACTTCCGGCTTCGTTTCTCTTATTCTCTGAAATCATTAATTCATAATAATATTGAGAAGGAGGCGAAGCAAATTGTTTCAAGTGGGCATGACTCGGGATTTCCTGCCAATTGTTTTATTTGACCAACAACCGAATTACTCTTTGGAAACTAAAGATCAAATAATGACCGTGCGTTGTAACAGGAGAGAAATATCGCACATATAAGCACACCACGTACAGACATTAAAGTGTATAAGATGTATGGCAGTACATTTCCATGGTCAACAAAGTTACACTAGTAGGAAAACATGGCTGATCATCAGGAAGTTTGACACCCATTTCAGATAATTCTTTGAGATGAAAGGTTTTAATTCCCTTTTCTTTAATGGCCTTGGAAGCTTCTTTCATTGTAGCATCATCTAGTTTGAGCATGCCTCCTTTCTTCTCCGGAAATATCTCTTCCATATTCCAACCTTCAAAATTTCTTGAGATAGTTTCCAATAGCTCAGTTGCTTCCTCAACGGTCCTTCCCCTGAAAACATTACCTGCAATACTATCAAGATAGCCTCTAGTGTTTTCAGTTAGTCCATTGTAGAATATATCAAGTATTTCATTATTCTTGAAGCCATGGGTAGGACATTTCCTAACCATCTTACTGAACCTCCCCCAAGCTTGGGGTAAATCATCCTTCTCTTTCTGTGAAAAGTTGCTAATATCAATAGTTAGACCATGAATCTTAGCAGCAGGGAAATATATATTATAGAACACATGCAAACATTCTTCCTTGCTAGTAATACATCCAGGTTCTAAACGATTATACCAAGTTTTAGCACTTCCTCCCAAAGTGAAGGGAAATAACTTCAAGAAATAATAGCGTTGGTTGATTTCATCTTTGACAAACAAAACGGATAAGTCATGCAAAACAGCAATGTGTTCAAAAGGAAACTCATTGTCTCTCCCATAAAACTTATACTTCTCAGCTTTTTCAATTATTTCAGGATCAACGCTAAACTCATAATCTTTATCTTTTATTTTGATTGCTGGAGCATTCATTTTTTCAGTAATAGGGAAATAACCATCAAGAGGAGAATTTTTATAGCTTTCAAGTTTATCCAATTTATCAAAACCCGAACCCATAAAAGCCATAGCAAAAGCGTCCTCTTCCTCAGAAGAAGTTTCATGTTCATCATCACAATATTCATAATATTCTAGCTCATATTCAACATTTTCAATAGCAGATGTTTTAGCATTCTCAGGTGTTTCAGTTATCTCAGATGTTTCACATCTTTCAGGTATCACGATTCTATTCTTGTAGACAGTGTTGGGCCTCCAAGAGCAGAGGTTTGTAAAACAACAACAAGTTTCCCTTAAGTGAATCACCCAAAGTTTATCGAACTCAACTATCTAACATAAATAGAGGTTGAACCCAACTATCTAGCATAAATACTCCTTCTTGGAGTCAGAAGCATTCACTTGGCCAGAGTTTCAACAAGTAACGGAGAGCATGCAAGATCAAAAAAGTCATAGACATGATAATTCAATATTCAACTTGACATAGTATCAATATTCTTCGGATCCCAGCAAACACAACATGTAGCATTACAATAAAATGATCTTGATCATGATAGGCAGCTCACAAGATCTAAATATGATGGTACAGGAGGAGAAGACAACCATCTAGTTACTGCTATGGACCCATAGTCTAGAGATGAACTACTCACACATCACTCCGGAGGGGGCATGGCGATGTAGAGCCCTCCGGGTGTCGGAGAGAGCTTCAGAACCCTCCCGAGTTAGGGTTGACGATGGCGGCGGCGACGGATGTTTTCTGGAATATTGGCTCGGGTGTCTAGGGTTATCCCGAAAATATAATTATATAGGTGAAGGGGCGGCGTCGGTGGAGGCACGAGGTGCCCTCACCACGTGGCGGTGCGGCGGTGGGCCCACCCGATGCCAATAATGGGGCTGCTTCGCTCGACGTCCATGATCGCCATGGGGTGCAGGGTTGGGGACAGTGTTTGGAGCACAGCTCGCACCAACGTGGCAGGTGTAATCCTTAGATCTCTGATGCGTGCGAAGTGCACGTTCGTCAGGATACCTCAAGTGTAAGGTTTGATGAGTACAGCAGCAAGTCTTCCCTCAGTTATGAAACCAAGGTTATCAATCCAGTAGGAAATTGCGATGCTTGAGAAGGTGTCAACGGCGTCAGAAACTTGGTGGTGATGAGTTGTTGGGGATGATGAGGCGCGTGATCTCCCTGACAACGGTGCCAGAAACTTCAGTGTGACGTGGAACCTGCACACAACACAATCAAACTATTTTGCCCCGACGAGACAGTGAGGGTGTCAACCTCACCGGCTTGCTGAAAACAAAGGGTTAAACGTATAGTGTGGAAAATATTGTTTGCTTGCAGAAAACAGTAAAGAACAATGATTGCAGTTGGTTGTATTACAGATGTAAAAGAATAGACCGGGGTCCATAGTTCACTAGTAGTGTCTCTCCAATAAGATAACTAACATGTTGGGTAAACAAATTACAGCTGGGCAATTGACAATTGATAAGTGCATAAAACATGCATGTGCAAGTTGTGGTGTCTACTATGAGATTCATTTGGGCATTACGACAAAGTACATAGACCGCTATCCAGCATGCATCTATGCCTAAATAGTCCACCTTCAGGTTAACATCCGTACCCCTTCCAGTATTAAGTTGCAAGCAACAGACAATTGCATTAAGTAATGTGCATAATGTGAACAATACATTCATCCTTGGACAAAGCATTGCTGTTTTACCCCTAGTGGCAACAACACATCTACAACCTTAGAACTTACTGTCACTATCCCAGGTTAAATAGAGGTTGAACCCAACTATCATTCATAAATACCCCCTCTTGGAGTCACAAGTATTCACTTGGCCAAGGCTTCAACAAGTAACGGAGAGCATGCAAGATCACAAATGACATAGACATGATAATATAATATTCAACTTGACATAGGTATCAATATAAGTCGGATCCCAGCAAACACAACATGTAGCATTACAATAAGATGATCTTGATCATGATAGGCAGCTCACAAGATCTAAACATGATGGCACAAGTGGAGAAGACAACCATCTAGCTACTGCTATGGACCCATAGTCCGGGGATGAACTATTCACACATCACTCCGGAGGTGGGAATGGTGGTGTAGAGCCCTCCGGTGATGATTCCCCTCTCCGGCAGGGTGCCGGGAAGAGCTTCAAAACCCTCCCGCGTTAGGGTTGACGACAGCGGCGGCGGCGGATATATTCTGGATGAAAGACTCGGTGTTTTAGGGTTTACGCCTCGGGGGAATAAATAGGCGAAGGGGCGACATCGGTGGAGCCTCGAGGGGCCCAAACCACAGGCTGGCGCGGCAGGAGGTGGGGCCGCGCCGCCAGGTGGTTTGGCCACCTCCTGGCGCTTCTTCATCTCTCCTTCGGACTTCGTGTACGTGTCGGAAAAATAGGGACGTGGCCTTTTGTTTCGTGCAATTCCGAGAATATTTGCAGAAGTACTTTTCTGAAACCAAAAACAGCAGAAAACAGGGAACTGGCACTGTGGCATCTTGTTAATAGGTTAGTCCCAGAAAGTGCATAAAAGTGATATGAAGTGCATATAAAACATGTAGCAAATGGTATAATATAAGCATGGAACATCAGAAATTATGGATACGTTGGAGACGTATCAAGCATCCCCAAGCTTAGTTCTACTCGTCCTCGAGTAGGTAAAACGATAACAATAAATAATTTCTGAGGAGACATGCTTTCACACAATCTTGATCATAATATTGTAAGGCATGTGAGTTGTGATCAAATCATTCAAAGCAAAGGTATATAGTTGATATCGAAAGATAATAAAGCAAGAGTCAAACAAGCTAAAAGTTTTCATGAACTATTGCTTCAAAGACATGAAACCATACAAGGTTCATTAAAGATGGTTTAAGTATCCAGCATAGGAGTTCTATCCTTCAATCCAAGCATCAAGCAAATTTTCATAACATAGAAGGATTCAGCCAAGTAAACATAAACATGAACGTCATGCATCAACTGTTTCGAAGTCTACTCAACCGGTGAGCGCAAGCATTTGGTATTGGCACCAGGATGTTATGGCAAAGAGAACATAAATGGGGGTTTGGAAGGCCAAAGGAAGAAAGTCTCACAAAGCTATAAGTGATCATTAGACAAGAGGAAGTCTTATAATCGAAGCTATGTAAGGAGTAGTGATTGCCATGCAACGGATGCAAATAGAGCTATATGTGTATGAAAGCTCTCCAATGGAACTAGTGGGGGTGCATCCAACTTGGTTGCTCATGAAGACATAGAGCACTTTTGAGGAAGCTCATCATTGGAATATACAACCCAAGTTCTATAGTGTAAATTCCCCACATAGTTATACAAGTAGACTATGAAAACTCTCTCACATGGAGTATGGGTGCTAAACATGAGCACAAATGATGACTATGAATGCTACAGGTGCTATAACATGAGCACAAGTGATGATAAAGGATAGTAATGTTGCCCCCTTTTTCTTTATTCTTTTTTTTCTTTTTTCTTTTTTCTTTTTTTTCTATTTTTTTTCTTTTTCTGTTTCTCTTTTCGATGGCTCAATGGCTCTTTTCACTTTTAGGGGCAACATCCTAATATGATAACACACTTTTTGGTACATATAACTCATAACGAACAAGACATGATGTATGAAACTGTAGGCCTCTGCCAGTGTAGCAGGATATGTCGTGGGTTTGTCACGTCAGGTGTCATAGATGACTTCGTAGGTGTGGGATTACGCGAGTCAAGCATCTCCGAGATTGGGATCGCAGTAACAAAGATCAACACAGATTTACCTAGGTTTGGCCCCCTCAATGTGAGGTAAAAGACCTACTTCCTGCCTACCCTAGATTGGTATTGATATGATAATCGAGGTGTTACAATGGAGGCGATCCGATCTGGTACTCGCCGTATGAACTAGGGTTTTGGGCTTGATAGCTCGATCCCGTCTAAGTCCTGCGAGTCCTCTTTATATACACAGAGGCTCGCTAGGTTACAAAGGAAACTTCCCCCATAAGGAATATGTCCACGGAGGCCTACTCGGAGACTACTTGGTCTTCACGTCCTCCGGGATATGTCTTCTAGATCTTTCTCCTTATGGCGGTTAAATACCGGGCTTGCTCCCAATGTGGGTCTTTGTCCATGCGAGTAAAGTAGGTCGCATTGGGATGCTGGTTAATCCAGAAAGTATTTCCCCGACAGGATATGCAATGATCTAGCGTAACATGTGTAAACCACACATCAGCTGTATAGAATCATGCAAAACAATATGTAGATGATGAATGACAACAAGTCAAGTAATGTAAGATGGATGTTGCATGGCAATATATCTCGGAATAGCTATGGAAATGCTGTGGTAGGTAGGTATGGTGGCTGTTTTGAGGAAGATGTATAGGCTTATGTGTAGGAGAACAAGAGAAAGCCCTCCCACGGGTTTGGATGTACAGGCGAAGTATGCACAACTCTCAATGTGAGCAGAAGGCAATGCACAGCACCGAAGAGGCTAGCAAATATGGATGGTGGAAGTGCCAAAAACCGTAGCCTAACATTAGTCAAAAAGAACTCACAAGTTTATTGCAAACAATTAGCAGGTTCAACATTAAGAGCATGATTAAAATTCACTCCAAGAAGGGCCGTTCACGGCGGTACAAGTACCCCGTTAGATCCCTCGACCTTCAGCACAACTTAGTTACTACGATGAACTTTCAGACATGGAAAGCTATCAAGTCCAACTACACCTTCAACAATTTTAGTATAGTTTGTAGTACGGTACAAGCTTAAAGACAACAATCCACTAATGATTTTAACTTAATTAACCAGCAAGCTTTACCATCTAAATATCTCAAAACGTTTGCAAAGAATCAAGTTATCAAAGTTCAATGATCTACAAGATTATGCAAGTTTTCCGTTATGCCACTACCACATGTAGCATTTTCTTTCTTCCGAACAAACACCAAGCAACTTACTTAAACATAAACTCTCCAAATGATAATATAATGCAGCCAGAGAGTATTTATAAACACGTGCTAACAGCTCGAAGAGATGCATGCAAAACAGGAGCTAAAAGCACTGCAGTAGCTAGTTAAGAATACTCAACAAATATAAGTGAAGAACATGAGTATTCACATGAAAAAGCGGAGCGTGTCTCTCTCCCACACAAGGATTGCTAGGATCCGAATTTATTCAAACAAAAACAAAAATAAAAGCACACAGACGCTCCAAGTAAAGCACATAAAATGTGAAAGAATTAAAATATAGTTTCACTAGAGATGAACTGATAAGTTGTTGATGAAGAAGGGGATGCCTTGGGCATCCCCAAGCTTAGACGCTTGAGTCTCTTTGAATATGGCTAGGGATGAACCACGGGGGCATCCCCAAGCTTAGGCTTTTCACTCTTCTTGATCACATGATATCACCCTTCTCGCTTGATCCTTGAAAACTTCCTTCACACCAAACTCGAAACAGTTCTTATTAGAGTGTTAGTGCATAATCAAAAATTCCCATATTCTGTAATGATACAATCATTCCCAACGCTTCTGGACATTATCTACAGCCACTGATACTTTGTGGAGCAAAGAAATCCACACAAACATCGTAAAAGAGCGAATGCAAAACAAAAGGCAGAATCTGTCAAAAACAGAACAGTCTGTGAAGACGAATTTTTTCGAGGCACTTAAGTTGCTCAAATGGATCTGGTCCAATTTATTGAAAGTTGCGTACATATCTCAGGAAGATGCGTGATTTTTCGTAGAATTTTTCGAATTGTCTCCAGGGAGAAAAGCTCAAATTAGTGACAGCTAAAAATCTGTTACTGCGCAGAAATCCAAATCTTGCATCAACTTTCAATAAAGAACTTTACTTGGCACAACAATGCAATAAAATAAAGATACAAAGGAGTTGCTACAGAATAAAAAAAAACTCCTTGACTCAAAGAAAACAGGAATAACAGAAAATAAAAACAATGGGTTGTCTCCCATAAGCGCTTTTCTTTAACGCCTTTCAGCTAGGCGCAGAAAGTGGAAATCAAGCGTTATCATGAGAAGAAGCATCAACATCATAACTTTCTCTATCAATAGAGTCAAAAGGTAACTTCATTCTATTCCTAGGGAAGTGTTCCATACCTTTCTTGAGAGGAAATTGGTACCTTATATTACCTTCTTTCATATTAATGATGGCACTAACAGTTCGAAGAAAATGTCTTCCCAAAATAATAGGACAAGATGTATTGCATTCAATATCCATAACAACAAAATCAACAGGAACAAGGTTATTGTTTACTGTAATAAGAACATCATTAACTCGCCCCAAAGGTTTCTTCATAGCATTATCAGCGAGAAAAACATCCAAATAACAATGTTCCAAAGGTGGCAAATCAAGAATATCATAAAGTTTCTTGGGCAAAACCGAAATACTTGCACCAAGATCACATAAAGCATTGCAATCAAAATCATTCACCTTTACCTTAATGATGGGTTCCCAACCATCCTCTAATTTCTAGGGATAGAAGCTTTTTGTTTCAACTTCTCTTCCCTAGCTTGCAAAAGAGCATTTGTAATATGCTTTGTAAAAGCCAAATTAATAGTGCTAGCATTGGGACTTCTAGCTAACTTTTGCAAGAACATAATAACTTCAGAGATATTACAATCATCAAAATCAAAATCATTATTGTCAATGGTGGTGGAACCATTGTCTCCAATAGTTTGAAAAATTTCAGCACTTTTATCAGAAAAAGTTTTAGCAGTTTTGGGCAATTTCAAATGCTTGGTAGAAGTAGTAGAGACATTACCAACACCAATAACATTACCATTAATAGTAGGAGGCTTACTAGAATGTGAAATATTAGCATTACTAGTGGTGGTGATAGTACAAACTCTAGCTATACTATTCTCTTTTTCAAGTTTTTCCTCTTTTTCCCACCTAGCATGCAATTCAGCCAACATCCTAATATTATTATCAATTTGAACTTGGATGGCATTTGCTGTAGCAAATGACTTAGTATCTTTAACTTCATTAGGCATAACTTTCAGTTTCAAAAGATCAACATCAAGAGCAAGACTATCAACCTTAGAAGCAAGAACATCAATTTTACCAAACTTTTCCTCAACAGTTTTATTGAAAGCATTTTGTGTACTAATAAATTCTTTAAGCATAGCTTCAAGATCAGAGGATACACTTCTATTGTTGCTGTAGGAATTACCGTAAGAATTGCCATAACCATTTGAATGATAAGGCTTATAATTATTGCTACCAAAATTATTCCTATAAGCATTGTTGTTGAAGTTGTTGTTTTTAATGAAGTTCACATCAACATGCTCTTCTTGAGCAACCAATGAAGCTAAAGGAACATTATTAGGATCAACATGAGATCTACCATTCACAAGCATGGACATAATAGCATCAATCTTATCACTCAAAGAGGAGGTTTCTTCAATAGAATTTACCTTCTTACCTTGAGGAGCCCTTTCGGTGTGCCATTCGGAGTAGTTGATCATCATATCATCAAGTAGCTTTGTTGCTGCACCTAAAGTGATGGACATAAAGGTACCTCCAGAGGCCAAATCCAATAAGTTCCTTGAGGAAAATTTTAATCCTGCATAAAAGGTTTGGATGATCATCCAAGTAGTCAGTCCTTGAGTGGGACAATTCTTTACCAAAGATTTCATTCTTTCCCAAGCTTGAGCAACATGTTCATTATCAAGTTGTTTAAAATTCATAATGCTACTCCTCAAGTATATAATTTTAGCAGGAGGATAATATTTACCAATGAAAGCATCTTTGCATTTTGTCCATGAATCAATACTATTTCTAGGCAAAGACAGCAACCATTGTTTAGCTCTTCCTCTCAAAGAGAAAGGAAAAAGTTTCAGTTTTATAATATCCCCATCCATATCCTTATACTTTTGCATTTCACAAAGTTCAACAAAATTATTAAGATGGGCAGCAGCATCATCAGTACTAACACCAGAAAATTGCTCTTTCATAACAAGATTTAATAGAGCAGGTTTAATTTCATAAAAGTCTGCTTTAGAAGCAGGTGGAGCAATAGGAGTGCATATGAAATCATTGTTGTTGGTGCTAGTGAAGTCACACAACTTGGTGTTCTCAGGAGTACTCATTTTTGCAAAGACAATAAGCAGGCCGAATTAACAAAAATAAAGAGTAACTAATTTTTTTGTGTTTTTGATAAAGAGAGCAAACAAGACTAAATAAAAATAAACTAAGCAAGACAAATAACAAAGTAAAATGATTGGAAGTGAGAGACTCCCCTTGCTGTAGCAGCGATGACTTCCCAGAAAACTTGCGTCGTAAGGAGGTCAAGTTGCTCAGACTCAGAAGCTTCGTAACTTCCCCGCAACGGTGTCGGGGGAATACTTTCTATTAACCCGCGGCCCAGTGCGACTTAACTTACTCGCACGGACGAAGGCCCACTTGGGAACAAGCCCAATATTGAACCGCCATAAGGGAAAGATCTAGAAGACATATCCCGGAGGACGTGAAGACCAAGTAGTCTCCGAGTAGGCCTCTGTGGATGTATTCCTTATGGGGAAGTTTCCTTTTGTAACCTAGCGAGCCTCTGTGTATATAAAGAGGACTCGCAGGACTTAGAGCGGGTCAAGCTATCAAGCCCCAAACCCTAGCTCATACGGCGAGTACCAGATCGGATCGCCTCCATTGTAACACCTCGATTATCATATCAATACCAATCTAGGGTAGGCAGGAAGTAGGTCTTTTACCTCACATTGAGGGGGCCGAACCTGGGTAAATCTGTGTTGATCTTTGTTCCTGCGATCCCAAGCTCGGAGATGCTTGACTCGCATAATCCCACACCTACGAAGTCATCTATGACACCTGACGTGACAAACCCACGACAGTTGGCGCCCACCGTGGGGCCTGCGGTCAAGAGCGTCACGTTCCGCGCAGGATCCATGAAGGGAGCTGAAGATCTTGTTGTTGGCCGTATCATCACGGTCAATGGCACACCCCTCATCGACGATTCAAGCTGGGGGCCGGAAGCAGATTACTTGGAGACCGGCCACGTCATCCCCTTTGGATCCATCAACGTCTTCGTCGGCTTCATTGGCGGCGAGTCAGAGGATCCATCGCAACATGGCGACTCAGAAGAAGGAGTCGCGGTAACAGTGGACCAAGAAGAAGAATCTATCAACCACGAGTCGCTGCCTCTCGAAGACGAAGAAGGCCAATCCATTGAGTATGTCCTTGAGGAAAGGCTATGCGGAGGCCCTGTGGATAGTGGCTCGCCCTCTGTAGAAGATCGGCACGTGGAAGGGGTCTACAGGACCACAGAAGCAGACGAAGGGCTGGGCATGCCACCAGGCAGCTTAGCCCCCACACCGCCGGAAGCAGCAGAACAAGCCGCGCTAGACGCATCAGGAGTCGCGGCATCCGCTGCGATGACGCCAGGAGTCGCGGCCTCAGGAGTCGCAAACAGAGAACCCCACCTGGAGTCGCGCCTGCGGAATCAGGGTCAAGGGTAACCCCCAGCGCAGCGGTCACGCCGCCACAGGGAAGCGTGTTGTTTACACCAATATCTGCGGTTAACGCGGCTGCTAGGGTGACAGAATTGGAGGCTACCAGGATCGGGCTATATGATGAAGTCCAGAGAATCGCAGATGAGAGAGCCAGGCTGGCGCGTGAGGAACAGCGCCTCCAACAGGAGCAACTGCGACTCATCGAGGAAACCAATACTCTGCAAGGAATACAGGCCACCTTGCCACACAGACGCCACGCGAGTCGCCTGCAGCCAGGAACAGTAAACCCTATGGAGCTGTTCCAATCACCTACCACTGAACCAGCAATTGCGGTCCCGTCAGCCGCCACCAACACTATCCCATCAGTCGCCACCAACACGGCACACCCGGTCGCATGGTCAGGGGTCGCACAACCTTCAGTCGCGGTACCCGCACACATGGCACCATCTGCCATGGTTATGCGGTCCGCGGCCCCGTTAGCTGCGCCCGCGGTTCAAGCACTCGCTGTACCATCAATCGTACCAGCGGTTCCATCTTTCGCAGCACCAAGAGTAGCAGAGATACCTGGGTCAAGGGCCATAGTACAGGCTAACAACAGGGCCATGATGCCCCCGCCGTTGACGCAGCCAACCTTTGTTCAGCAATCGCCACAGCAGCCTCAAAGGTTCCACACGCCGCAAGGGCATTATGTTAGCCCAGTGGAGAATCTCTTTGCAGCCACAAACATCTTGGCCAGATTAGCGCCAGCAGGAAACACGCCAATGGACAGAGAGGCACGGCGCGCCATCGAGATGCTGAGCACAGCAGTAATACAGCAGGCGAATATGTCCGAACACGCAGGACGGCTGCACTCCACCCCTTACAATAGCAGAGCAACGGCGGAGAGAAGCATCCACGCGGAGTCGCCACACGTTGCGACCTCAAGCTCGGCTAGGCGACAAAGGGAAGATCAACCTGCGGCTCAAAATCAACCTCAGCAAATTCAACCCATAGAGATTGTGCAGCCGCGCCGGCGGCCAACCAATAGGAAGGCCAGCTTCGTCCAACCTATCGTCGCGACTCAAAGGCCCAGTCTGTTTCAGCGAAAGAATCAGGTCTGAACCGTTTCCTGCAGATTTCAAAGGACCTCGCAAGGTCGCCAACTACAACGCCAGCATGGACCCTGTTACTTGGCTCAACAATTACGAGATGGGCATGAGCATCCTAAATGCATCCGAAGAGATCTGCGCACGTTACCTAAACATGATGTTAGAAGGCGCAGCCCACATATGGCTACAAAATTTGCCACCAAATTCAATAAACTCTTGGGATGAGATGAAGGAAGCTTTTATCAAGAATTTCCAAGGAACATGCAAGCGACTCTGCAGCATAGAGGACCTTGAGCGTTGTGTACAGAAGGAAGGCGAGTCGAGTCGCCACTGGATGAGAAGGGTCGCAGAGATCATACATTCCTCAGACAACATACCACCCAGTTCAGCAGTCCTTGTCATGGAGAAAAATTGCAAATTTGAGCCGCTAGTCCACAAACTAGGTCGCATGAAGGATAAAGTCAAGAGCCTAAGCGAGGTAATGGCGGCGGCCAACAAGTATGCTAGCTCGGATAAAACCAGGGACGCATCTGATGGGGAGGAAGAGGAAAACACTGGCAAGGGAAAAAGGCCAGTAGCAAGCCTCAACAACAGCAAGCTAGCAATGCCAATGCGAGTTATAACAAGCGCAAAAACGAGGAAGGAAACTCAGGGTTAGTCGCAAATACGAATACTCGTTACAAACAAAGCAGCAGCAGAGGAAGGAATTTTCACCCAGTTAATTTGGAAGAGGTTTTCAACCGCCCCTGCGACATCCATATAGGAAAAGATGGGAAACCACCCAACCACACGAAGGCACAGTGTTATCATTACAAAAAGTGGAAGGATGGACAGCCACTCAACACAAACTTCAATCATCAAAACAACGAGGAAGGTAAACACGGAGGCAACAACAGCAACAACGCCGTCCCAAATCCGCAGCCAGATCAGCCACAATTCCCAAAACAGTTGGGTCAGTATCATACCATTGTGGTGAATACTTCAAGGAGGGAACAAAAGCTGCGACGACGCAATCAGGCTGTTAACGCCATAGTACCAGCCGTCCCACAGTGGCTAAAGTGGTCCGAGCAACCAGTAGTTTGGAGCCGCGAGGATCACCCAGGAGAAATAAATGAAGAGGAAAACTCGCGCTGGTGGTTGCCCCTCAAGTCGCAGGGTACAAGTTGAGCAAAGTACTGATGGATGGAGGCAGCAGCATCAATATATTATACTATGAACCTTCAAAAGATGAACCTTCAAGAAAAGCAGCTACACCCATCAAGAACAACGTTTCATGGTGTCGTGCCAGGCATATCAGCTCAGCCATTGGGGCGAGTTAACTTGGAGGTCGCCTTTGGGACACAAAGCAACTTCAGGAGCGAGTACATTTGGTTCGAGGTTGTAGATTTCCAGAGCCCATATCATGCGCTGTTTGGCAGAGAAGCATTCGCAAAGTTTATGGCTAGGCCGTGCTATGTGTACCTAAAGCTTAAAATACCAGGCCCTAGAGGTGTCATCACCATCAATGGCGACAAAAGAATAGCTCAAGAATGTGAAGAAGGCGACAAGGCCATAGCCAGAGCAGCTTGCATCGCAGAGAGCGCGCCCATGCGCGAGTCGCAGGAGAATTTTGATGACATCGTGAAGGCCAAGAGGCACCTGCCTGACTTGCGACTTCAGATTACGGCCGCAAGGGAGGCAAGGAAGTCAAAGGCTACGAGCCATTGCCAATAAGGACACATCCCAAGCGTCGCGAGTTGCCATCAGCAGCCGCAGCAAAATTATTAAGAGTTTACATCATCAAGCTGGCCACTCAGGGCTAAAAATTTCAATTCTGGTCGCCACTCAGGCGCGACCGACCCAATATGACACTTCTGATCGCCACCTAGGCGCGATCGACCCAATTCTGGTCGCCACTCAGGCGCGACCGACCCATGTAACATCTCTGGTTGCCACCTAGGCGCAACCGACCCAATTCTGGTCGCCACTCAGGCGCGACCGACCCATGTAACATCTCTGGTTGCCACCTAGGCGCAACCGACCCATTCTGGTCGCCACTCAGGCGCGACCGACCCATGTAACATCTCTGGTTGCCACCTAGGCGCAACCGACCCATTTCTGGTCGCCACTCAGGCGCGACCGACCCATGTAACATCTCTGGTTGCCACCTAGGCGCAACCGACCCAAGCATCACTTCTGGTCGCCACCTAGGCGCGACCGACCCTATGTATCATATAATGATTCTGAAATAAAGCATCTCAAACTACCAATTGAGTTGTGAGTCTTTTATTTTTTAATCATTGGTCCCTTGGGGGTGCGGCAGCTTTTTAGCGCGGCCTATTCCTTGGGATCGCCAAACAAGTGGCATTTATCGTGATTATACTCAACCTCTCTTGGATGCGACTTGCACTATGCGGCCAAAGTACTGGGGGTGCGGCGTCAATCGAGTTTGATTGCCTATCATGGCCGCTCTCGACCCTGAACACGCACTTTTTACCTGGGAAATACTGAGCCGCGCAAGGGCCTAAGTGAGGAAAAACCGAGACAAATCATAAGGACCAGCCTATTGGTCGAAACATGTACTGCCAAGAGTACTTAAGCAAACCATAATATTGACACATCAATTCTAACAATTATTACAGACCGCTAAGGGCCAAGATCATCAAACCATTGTTTTCTCTTCTTCACTTGTGCGCAGCTTTTGGCCGGTGGGAAGGAGGAACAGGCGGCTTACCAAGCTTGCCAGAAGGAGCAATCGCAGGCTCGCTGGAGGGCTCTTCAGTCGCGGGCTTGGGGGCTGCAGAGCTGGATACGCCTGGAGAGGGGTTCTTTTCCTGCGGAATCACCGCACTGGATGACGGAGCGGGTAACTTCTCCCATCTGCTTCCATCTGCATTATACTTGCCCATATAGGTCGCAAGATCTATCCCCTCCACCAGTTCAGTCGCGTGGCCGCGCATATCCTTCCAAGTCGTCGCATATTCTGAGGCCGTCAGTTCGGTGCCATCCACCTTCTTCGAGGGCCTACCTTTTGCAACCTTGGCAGCATCAAAAGAAGGATAGTACGTCTTGGCCAAAGCAAGAACATGAGCCGCGCCGGTGCGAGCTGAGGACTCCTTCCAGTCCAAAAAGAACTGAGGCGCCCTAAGCAGTCTTTTCAGCAGCCCTTCAGAATCACCAGGGACTGGCTTGGTCGGCAGCAGGCACTTAGACAGTGATTTCATGGCGTCACAAGTCTTCGCGAAAAATCGCGGATATACTCCAGCTGCTCTTGAGTACTGCCGCGCTGCTCCTTGGCATCTTCACCTACATAGAGGCATGTTCCGTCAGCTTACAACATAAGGCAAAGATAGTAGAAAAACAGATGCAGATATGAGTCGCAACACATACCAGTTAATCTTGAGTCATGATGCACACTTTGGCGTGGACAGGTTATGGGCATCAGAAACTTTCTTCAACTTTTTCTCAAGCTCGCCAATGGAAACAGCCTTAAGCCTTGCGTCCTCATTGGCATCAGCAATGGCGTCTTTCTGAGCACTGACTTGGAGCTCCAGCTGCTGGACCCTCTCTTGGAACTTCTCTTCAACAGTTTTAAGCCGCAGCTCGGTGGCTTTGGCTTGCTCAGATAACTTGAAGCTTTCATCAGATAGCTCGCCCATCCTGGTTTCCCTTTCTTCAGCTCAGCGTCACGCTGGCCAAGGAGCTCGCGCAGCCTCTCCAGTTCAGAGGGAGTATCCCCCAGCTGCTTTTCCAAGGCAAGTTTGGCAGCCGTTATGGAGCTTAGTTCCTCCTACGAAGGGTACATCAGTTAGTAAGTATATATCAACAGCTAAAAGAGAAGCATCAAGTCTCCCTTTACAGTCAAAGAAGAAACTTGATCCTTGGGGGCTAGAGACAGATAACTGGAGATAGAAGTTTACCTTATAAGCCGCAGACAGGTCAGATAGTGCCTTGCGGAGCTCCATGGCTTGCTTGTCATTTGAGGCAATGATAGCCTCTGACAGTCTCTCAGCGCGGCTTGTGGAGGAGGAAGAAGCAACCTCAGCATGCAGAATTGGCGACCGCAGGCTGTCCGCCACTGGCGACTCAACCACTGGCGTATCAGCATCCTTGGCCATTACATCTATGGAGGAGGGGTTGACCTTCTCCACGTCCTGGATCATAAGGGGATCCGTTCTATCCTCCAGAGCCACCTCTTGGGTGGCTGTGTCAAGAACAGGGACCGTGGCCAGGTCATCAGTGGTGGCCACGCCCTCTACCATGGCGGTATGAGCCGCAGGTGATAAATGCGGCTCAACCGCGGTTCCAGGCTCAGTCGCGGGTTTAGCCGCACTTCTGAAAAAGCAAGGGCATTGTGTGAAGAAGAAGCACATAAGCCAGAATAAAAGTATTATAAGCACAGGGAAAAGTTACTAACTCTGGAGCCATCTTCACAAAGGCCATAAGTTCACCGCTTGACGGTGAGGACAGGCCTTGGGTCCCAGAATCTACGAGCAGAAGTTTTGCGTGTCAGTAGAGAAAAAGAATAAGCATTCAAGATGACAAGACAACAGAAATTACCAGAGTGGGGACCCATGTCTTCTTCAGCAGAGGCGGTGGCTTTGAAAGCACGCCTGGCAACGGAGGAGGTCGCGCCCGTAGCAGGTTTGCGACGCTTCGTGGCCTCAGGGTTTTCCAGAGCATCAACCTCTGGTTCCTCACGAGATAGCCTCTTGGAGGCTCTACGGGGAGTTGGTCCAGCCGCGGCAACAGAACTCGCGGCTGGCACTGGACTGTCATCCTCGTCCAGTTCAGTTCTTCACCATCTGAGGCCGCAGAAGCAACAGAAGGGATATCAGCAGTCTCGCTGCCCTCTAGAGTGGGCAGCAACTTCTTTCGTGCGGCACGCTTGGGAGCAGCAGTGCCGGCGACGGTCGCAGGCAGCGACCAGTAGTTCTCATCAGCCTGGATCAGGGAGATATAAGTTGCAGTATTAAGAAAAGGAATGCGACTCAACTACGAAGGCGAAAAGACAGAGAAGAGGAGTTACCTCAAAAGGCTTGTTGTTAACACTGAAAGGGGCAAGCCCCACCTTATCGAAGGAGATGTCCTTCTCCTCAGTCACGCGGGTGACAAATTCCACCCAATCCTCAGGCCTCCAGTCCGAAGCCTTGATACGATCAACGTCAGCAGAGGTGCCTGTGCACTCAAGGAAGGATCGCTGTCGTGGACTCACGGGCTGAATGCGCCATTTGGTCCAGCAAGAGAGAAGATCAAGGCCAGTAAGACCATGACCTATTAAGGCGCGGATTTTGATCAGCGACTCATTGATGAAGGACATGGACGAGTCGCGGGGTTTTGATTTCAGTGCCTCGGTAGGCACGAAGAGGGTGTTAGACCAGGAGGGAAGGCGAGTTTCGCCCTCCGGTGAAGTATCTTGGCAATAGAAGAAAGATTTTTGCCAAGCCCTGGGTCGATTCGCCAGGGCTAGCTTGGGAAGGCAAGAGTTCCTATGGCGTTGAAGAGAGATGGCGCCGACCTGAACGTAGGCGCCACCCTTGGAGACAAGTTGGCTGTTGCAGGTGAAAGAGGCCAGCCATAGATCGATGTTGGGGGCTATGCCAAGATAATCCTCGCACAGCACGTGAAAATTGCTCACCTGGAGCATTGAGTTGGGCCCGATGTCGTGAAGACGGAGGCCTAGGCGTTGCAGCAAATTGCGGAAGAAGGGAGAACCTGGCGGCGTGAATCCACGCTCCACGTGCTCCACGAACATCACCAGCTCGTTGGGCTTGGGGCGCGGCTCGATTTCATCGCCTGGCGCCCGCCAGACGCCGTCCCCTTCGGCGGCAAGAAGCCAGCCTCGGCCAGATCCGCAAGAGTTTCCTCCGTTACCCAGGATCCTTCCCAGTTGCAGGAGATTTTGCGCCTATCGTCAGATGGCTTCGCCTTGGGCGCCATTGCGAGGGGGAGATTGAATTGGGGAACTAGGCTCGGGTCGAGGAAGAAGACGGCGCGGCTAGGGATGAGAAGATTGCAAGGGCAAATGGATAATGACCTAGGTGGCCGCAGCTTATAACTGAAGGGGCCCGCAACTAACGGCATTATCTGTGCTCGCAACCAACGGCACAATTTGCGCCCGCAAAACGAGTAACGGTCCGCAATTAAAGGAACGAATATTTCCAGAAGGAAAGATGAGTCGCGCGGATGAGTCACAGCGCTGAATCGCATGAGTCAGGAGATTGGTCAGAACGTTTGCAGTGCGGCTCAGAGACCATTTCAAGAGGTCAGAAGGTTCTCACCGTAAAGTCCTAACCAATCTTGGGGGCTAATGTCGGGGGAATACTTTCTGGATTAACCCGCCCAGTGCGACTTAACTTACTCGCACGGACGAAGGCCCACTTGGGAAAAGCCCAATATTGAACCGCCATAAGGGGAAAGATCTAGAAGACATATCCCGGAGGACGTGAAGACCAAGTAGTCTCCGAGTAGGCCTCTGTGGATGTATTCCTTATGGGGAAGTTTCCTTTTGTAACCTAGCGAGCCTCTGTGTATATAAAGAGGACTCGCAGGACTTAGAGCGGGTCAAGCTATCAAGCCCCAAACCCTAGCTCATACGGCGAGTACCAGATCGGATCGCCTCCATTGTAACACCTCGATTATCATATCAATACCAATCTAGGGTAGGCAGGAAGTAGGTCTTTTACCTCACATTGAGGGGGCCGAACCTGGGTAAATCTGTGTTGATCTTTGTTCCTGCGATCCCAAGCTCGGAGATGCTTGACTCGCATAATCCCACACCTACGAAGTCATCTATGACACCTGACGTGACAAACCCACGACAAACGGCGCCAGAAAACTTGCTTGATGCATGCGAAGTGCACATTCGTCAGGATACCTCAAGTGTAAGGTTTGATGAGTACAGCAGCAAGTCTTCCCTCAGTTATGAAACCAAGGTTATCAATCCAGTAGGAAATTATGATGCTTGAGAAGGTGTCAACGGCGTAAGAAACTTGGTGGTGATGAGTTGTTGGGGATGATGAGGCTCGTGATCTCCCTGACAATAGTGCCAGAAACTTCAGTGTGATGTGGAACCTGCACACAACATAATCAAACTACTTTGCCCTGACGAGACAGTGAGGGTGTCAACCTCACCGGCTTGCTGAAAACAAAGGATTAAACGTATAGTGTGGAAAATAATGTTTGCTTGCAGAAAACAGTAAAGAACAATGATTGCAGTTGGTTGTATTACAGATGTAAAAGAATGGACCGGGGTCCACAGTTCACTAGTGGTGTCTCTCGAATAAGATAACTAAATGTTGGGTAAACAAATTACAGCTGGGCAATTGACAATTGATAAGTGCATAAAACATGCATGTGCAAGTTGTGGTGTCTACTATGAGATTCATTTGGGCATTACGACAAAGTACATAGACCGCTATCCAGCATGCATCTATGCCTAAATAGTCCACCTTCAGGTTAACATCCGTACCCCTTCCAGTATTAAGTTGCAAGCAACAGACAATTGTATTAAGTAATGTGCATAATGTAAACAATACATTCATCCTTGGACAAAACATTTCTGTTTTACCCCTAGTGGCAACAACACATCTACAACCTTAGAACTTGCTGTCACTATCCCAGGTTAAATAGAGGTTGAACCCAACTATCTTGCATAAATACCCCCTCTTGGAGTCACAAGTATTCACTTAGCCAAGGCTTCAACAAGTAACGGAGAGCATGCAAGATCACAAATGACATAGACATGATAATATAATATTCAACTTGACATAGGTAACAATATAAGTCGGATCCAGCAAACACAACATGTAGCATTACAATAAGATGATCTTGATCATGATAGGCAGCTCACAAGATCTAAACATGATGGCACAAGTGGAGAAGACAACCATCTAGCTACTGCTATGGACCCATAGTCCGGCGATGAACTACTCACACATCACTCCGGAGGCGGGCATGGTAGTGTAGAGCCCTCCGATGATGATTCCCTCTCCGGCAGGGTGCCGGGAAGAGCTTCAGAACCCTCCCGAGTTAGGGTTGACGACAGCGGCGGCGACGGATATGTTCTGGATGAAAGACTCGGTGTTTTAGGGTTTACGCCTCGGGGGGAATAAATAGGCGAAGGGGCGACGTCGGTGGAGCCTCGAGGGGCCCAAACCACAGGCTGGCGCGGCAGGAGGTGGTGTCACGCCACCAGGTGGTTTGGCCACCTCCTGGTGCTTCTTCGTCTCTCCTTCGGACTTCGTGTACGTGTCCGAAAAATAGGGACGTGGCCTTTTGTTTCGTGCAATTCCGAGAATATTTGCAGAAGTACTTTTCTGAAACCAAAAACAACAGAAAACAGGGAACTGGCACTGTGGCATCTTGTTAATAGGTTAGTCCCAGAAAGTGCATAAAAGTGATATGAAGTGCATATAAAACATGTAGCAAATGGTATAATATAAGCATGGAACATCAGAAATTATGGATACGTTGGAGACATATCAATCTCTCGTAGGTAGTCTGAGATAACTTCTTTGTTTGCATTTTCTTCGTACAACTTGGCCACCATCTATTAGTTATGCTCAAATCCATGGGGCGGAGCTCGAGAAAATGTGGTCCTGATCCACAAATTAACATATCATAAATTTTTCAAGAAAATGTAGTGATTGGAAATTAGGATCAAGAGAAAGCCAAAGGTCCGTTGACAAGGCCCTGGACTTGTATTTTCAACTTTTAAGAAAGAAAAGTAAGAGGATGCCAAGGTCCGTCGATCAGGATTCAAACTTATATTTTTAACTCATTTTTTATGAACAACTAAAAGTAAGAGGGCGGCAAGGTCCATCGACCAGGATTCAAACTTGTATTTAACTCAATTTTGCATGAACAGTGAAAGTAAGAGAATGGCAAGGTCCATTGATCCAGCATTTTCTTCTCATCTCCACTTTGGTATTACAATAATGGTAAAGTTTTATTATTTTATGACACTAGATATTTGTTGTTATAGAATCATACTAAATCCCCTCTTTGCAATTGAATTGTGTTTTATCTTAAAAATATACTTGCGTATAATGTATATGCATTTGATAAAAAAACACATGAACAAATGATACATCATGTAGATAATTATAAGATCCAAATTAACTTAGTCATCACCGTTTCCTAGATATATTAGGTAAAGTAAACAACTCTTCGTTTAATTTGAATTTATTACTCGTTCAACAAATTTTTCATGGAAAGTATTTTATTTGAAGATGGTATTGTGGATAAGTATTTTGTTATTGAAGCAAATCACTAAAAACTAAATTATCCTCGAATGAGTACTCTTGACGGAGCAACACACAAACTGGTTCGCTCCATCTTCTCTAGTGTCTAGAGAAGGGAAGTGTAGCGTACCTGCACTTAGAAATTGGCAAGGTACCTGTGTATGGTGCAAACCCCTGGATCGTTTCATTTGCACACACAGTTTAAGACGAATATCACAACATTGTATCAATTATTACACGTGGATCCAGTACTTAGGAAAATATCCTTTACAAATTGCATAGCATGAAGCTAGCTTTGAAAGAGTAAAGCAGCGGAAAATTATTCTTCATGGAGTCTCCATCATCATCATGTGCCACTGGCGAAAACATGTTGGTTGTAGACTCGAAACCCTTAACGAAACTCACTCGTCGTCAGAACAATCTGCAACAAATAAAATTTTGCAACAGAGTGGGTCAGATACCATTAAAAATGGATCTGGCAAGTGACACTATGTGGACACTTATTAGAATAACTCTATTGCCTATATGCATATTTGGCTGGTGGAGTTCAAGGCTGTTTTGCATAAAAGCCAATTTTGCCTAACACTTTGTAAAACATTTTCTTCAAATGTTTGAGACAATATGGCATGAAATCCATAGTCTCATCTACCCTTGTTCACCCATCAAAATTTTACTTAGAGAAATAAGATGTTGGGAGCCTCCGTTGACATCCTTGATCAGCTGCTCAAATTGTCCGTAACCGGGGACACGGCTAAGTACTTAGTTTTAACTCTGCAGAGGTTGTGCACTTTCACCATGAGACCCAACAAACCCAAACTATCCTCAAGCACTCAATTTGTGCTAAGAAAAAGGAGAGAGTTGAGACGAGACCTTTGGGGAAAAGTCAAGGCAGAGCCATTATACCACATGGCTGCACTGGAAGCATCTTCACTTAGATAAAACTTTGGTCCCTTTGTCCCTGGGTGGCCATCCTCAAGTGAACTCTCAGGTGAGAACCCCCACATACCATGGTCCTAAGTATAGTAAACTATCTTAGGTGAAAACCCTCATGGACATGGTCCTGAGTAGCCACTCAACTAAAACATCCATTCAATCCCAATCCACCCAGATGGTAAATTAACTTAGTAGAATTAAGCTTTTCCATAAAACACTTTTGCATAGCATCAATATTCCTACTAAGTTATCAATAGGATTCTAGACACAACTAGTGTAAAGGAGATAGTAGTTTCAGCATAGCAATACTATCCAACACATGCTTATAGAAAAATACACTAAATCATGCATAGAAAAATACTTAGGAATTTATGAGGGTGTGCCACTTGCCTTGGCAATGGGAAGTGTAGTAGTAGCAGTTGCAACCACCTTCGTATCTCTCCGAAATTTCTAACACATCAAACAAACCACAAATAAACATACAATCATAATTGCAACACTTAGAAAAATATGACATGCATGGAATGCAAAATGATACACATAATTATGATGAGAAAGACATACAAAACAAATTAAGGAAAAGGACATAAAATAACTTAATCCCATTGACTAAGGCAAGGTCAAGATTGAGCAAGAAATAACAACTTGAAAAGTTGCAAGGTTAGTTTAAATCTTCACACGTTTGATCTTCAAAACATCTTCAACTCCTTTGTATTCTTCAATGGTCTTAAATTAGTACTCTATGAACTTAGTCTTAAACACCAAGGACTTGGTCTATGTCCAAGGTGAGACAAAATAGAAAGAAAGAAGTAGTTGGTCTTCCAAGAATCTTCTCCAGGCTTCCTTGTAGCTTTCTTCTTGGTGTGTTGACTTCATTTAATTCTGTAGACTTGATGGTTCTGAAGACTTGATTTTGTTGGCAGCATCCAGGTTGGTTCTCATGAACTTCTTCTTGATTTTATTCTAAGTACTTTTACTTCTTGGAGATGCTTCTGGAGTCTTGTTTTCTTGGCTAAGTCCTTCATTGGTTTCCACTAATTCTAACTTAGTCGAATTTGGCTAGGAGGACTAACATGCATCACCTCAAAATTTCTAAGGAGGAATGCCATGTAAGAAGTGCAAATTATTTCTAAGGACTGGAATGCATGCCATGCCATGCCATGAAATTATTCTAAGGAATGCAAGTAATGAAAGATGATCCAAAATAACTAAGGACCAAGGGTCAAACAATAAATCACAAATAAATTCTAAGTAAAAGTTAATCAACATAAGAGAGGCTAAAATTCTCTAAGGAAAAGGGTTGTCAAAACACTTGTCAAAAAATTTCTAAGGAAGAAAATAGTTTTGTTTTGAGAGACAAAATATTTCTAAGTACTTTAAGTGCTAAAGTCTCCAAATATACTACTAAGTTATTTTACAACTCGAAAATAAGAAGAAAATAATTTTTAATACATTTTATTAATTAACATAACACCTAAAAGCATTTAAACAATATTTACTCAAAAATCATTGAAAAATTATTTTACAAAATTAATAGAGTATTCCTAGGGCCAATACTTAGGCATACAAAACTATAGAAAAAGATTTTGCTCAAAAATCTATTTTTAAACTCAAATTATAGCCAAAATACTATTTAAACGACTTAAAAAAATTAACTACATTAATTTTGACAAAACCCCAAAATAAGCATACCAAAAGTTTCTACACATTATAAGCTTTCCAAAAATATATTTTTCATAAAATTTGGATAAACGAGTAAAAATTAATAAGAGATTGAAAACACAGGGACTAATCTGTGATGCGCAGGGGCTAAAACGTAAAGAAAACAAAAGAATCTTCGCGTTGAGGTCCCTGGGCCACGTGGCGTCCTCTGGTTGGTGCGGAGCAGCGCTGACTGTGTTGCTGACTTGGCTGCGACGTGGTGCTCCGTGATTCGCCGATACCTGTTCGCGTAAGGATCTAATCTGGATCGTTAATCCTAGATCTAACGGCTGACAAAGATCTATACCGATTCAGCTAATGATCTAATCTAACGCGTCCAATTTAGATCGAACGGAGGAAGAAGGGTTGACTAAACCTGGCGGCGGAACCTCGCCAGGGAATGGCGTGGCGGTGGCGCTGGGCTCGGGTGGGCGACGGCGACGCGACTCCGGTGGTCCTCCTGGCTGGAGAAGATGACGACGCGGTGCCACGCGTCGTGGGGAAGAAGCTGGCGGGGTTGGCGTTGACTCGCGTGGGCTGGAGCGGCGGGGTGTCGCGGACGGAGTGGTCGTGGCTCCGACAAGCTTAGGTCGATCAAGGATGCGTCGATCTGTTGCATAATAAATCACAACAAAATTCACACGGGTGCGCACGGACGTAACAAAGGAGATGGGACAGGAGAGAGAGCTCGGAGTTTCCGAGATTCACCGGAATCGAAGAACCATGCCGGCGGCAATGGTGGACGACGAGCTTGCGTGCGAACAGCCTAGCGGCTCGCAGATGAAATTAGTTGAGGGGAAAAGGAGGCGGGGTTCTGGGGTTTATATGGGGAAGAGAAACGAGAGATGCGTGATCAAATCCTAACGGATTTGGATCCGAATCTTTAGCTAGGGTTCGGGGTTTGTTTCTTGCACGGGACGTTGAAGACGATGACGTCAGTGCTTGCGTCATCGACGGGTCCCACATGTCAGTGAGGGAGAGGGAGAGTTGGGCCGTGGGCCGGTGCTGGGCTGGCTGCGCGTTGCGCCGTGCGGTAGATAGGGTGTCCTATCTCTTTTTTTTTGTCCACACTTTTCTTTTTTTCAAAAAGGAAAATTTAATATCTTTTAAAATAAATGTCCAAATGGACTCAAACCAGTTTCTAAATTTTTATAAAAAAAAAATTCAACCCTTTCAAATGAAACTTTCAAAATTCCTTTTCCAAAACTTTTTTATAAACAAATTTTTTGAAATCAGTTTAAATGGATTTTGGACATAATAATGCCATTTTAAATCTATAGGGTTTTATAAATTCCTTTCGAAATTATATTTTAAACCAAAGAAAAATATGAGTAATAATATTACATATCACTCAAAAGATAATTTGCTTAAAACTCGTTTTGTTTAAAAGGGGTTTGATACTTCATAATTAATTCAAAACTCATTTTAAGATCCAAATAAATATTTCTTTCAAGGGCAAAACTATAAATTTGAAAATAGAGAATAGGTAAGTAATAGAATAATTCTCCATACAAACAAACAATCCACAACCAAACACACTTTTTAAATAGAAATCATTTTGATTTCCAAACTAAGTTTTTAATAAACAATATGACACTTGTTGTCCAATTTAAAATAGGTTTAAAACAATCAGAGGTGGCTTAAATAAAACTTGAATATCACAAGATAAACCTTTTGCAAATATTTATATTTCAACAAATACAATCAATTCACAAACAACATTAACAGAACAATACGTAAAAGTCAAAATAAAATTTTGGAGCATAAATGCTCTACTAATATATTTTCTTAAATATGTTTTCAAGTCGAAATTTATTTCCCACTTTTGAAATAACCAAAAGCAAACAATGCAAGATGATGATGAATGCATGCATGAATTTTCTTTTCAAAGCAAAATAAATCATAGTTTTCAAAAGTTTTAATTTTTTTTGATTTTTCAACTTTTTGAAAAACTTGGGATGTTACAGGAAGCGTCTATGATTTTTTCTTGGTCCTTAATCGGAATTTAGTTTACTACTAATAGGGATAACTAATGCCTTTTATATAAATGGGGATGTAGCTCAAATGGTAGAGCACTTATATATGCATGTTAAGAGGAAGGGGGATCGATACCTCCCATCACCAGTTCCTTTTTGTTTTTTGTGTACCGGAAAAAAAGGAAAACTCTGCCGTCGCTTCATGGGCCTGCTTCTTGGGTCACTGCATCATGGGCTCTTAACAACTGCGAGGCAGAGAAGTACTTACTTGTATCCGTCTTCGCACTTGGAGAAGATGGTGTGGCTGCAGTACGCGGCGACCCGGCGGCAGCGCGCCGCCACGGCCTGCCTCTTCTTGGAAAGTTTCAAAAAGAACCCCAGTCAAAAAAGTCAGCAAAAAGGGCAGAATTATGTTTGACACATTGTTCGTCGGCGTGTCCGAAGCTACTAGGTTCTGGCTAGTTTACCTGTGGATTACTACTACCAATGTCCTTATGTCGCCTGGTCTTTCAAAGATAATCAAGGTATGGGCTAAGCTGCCTAGGTGCATTTTCTATCTTACAATCTATTTGCTTGAGCTGCGCACCGCTAAACTTGAGGGAGACAATGATCTCGCTTTAATGACGAAGGCTTCTGCCACCACAACTAGATTGTATATCGCTACTACACATCACAAGTTTCAAGATTGTGGTCTTGATTTCTTCGAATGTGTGAAATCCGTAGATGATAAACGGGTTGTCCTGGCTTTTGCTAACATTTTTATTGTTCTACATATCTGTCTACATTGTCCTATAACATTTATCTATTTATACTGAATTCGTTTACCTATTAATAACTATAAATTTTTAATATATTATTTAATATATACTATAGACAACTATCTTTTAAGGGTATAAGTAACATCATTGGTAACTCCCAAGCACATATATATGTTACAGGTTTGCCACATTGTTGGGAAATTTATCAGTGCAATTAAATTTCTAGTTCTAGTGAAATAGTATTTTCTTGCATAATTTGGTTTCGAATGTTTAACAATGAACATTTCCAGCCTTAGATTGCACCTTAAATATAAGTAGATGGATATTTTTCACATTATGCGGAAGTTTTCTTACGTCACTTCATATACTGATATACCATGATGTGATTGTATATGTACCTTTTTCATGCCAATGTTAAGTATCTGCAGAACTTGGTAGAGTGATTTTAGATTATATGAATCTGGCAAATAACTTGGAATGGATTTGTAGACTTAATTGTCATGAAGTATAGAGTATAGTTACTTCCGGTGTACATGATGTGTGACGAGGGGTAGACTCATCAAGACCTATGGTTAAGGTCCCTAGGTATGAATATGGGGGAGAGAACGTGGTAGAGCTGGAAGTATCGTCGGCTGACAAGCAGGGCAAAGATTTTACCCAGGTTCAGGGCCCTCGTGTGGAGGTAACACCCCTACGTCCTGCTGTCTGTTATTGCTTTGTGAATATGATGGTTACAAGAGTCCCGGCGAGATGTCGATCTCGCTAGGGTTTTGGTGGCTCTGAAAGTACGTGGTCTGGTTCGATGGCCCTCCCAGTCCTTAAATAATAGGCTGGGTCTCGGGTGTTCGTAACCGACTCGATTTACAAGTAAGGAAACTCTAAACCGACTATTGCTTCGCCAAACTTGGAGGATACTCATCTTCGTGGGCCTCCCTTCATGGGCTTCATGTAGGCTCTGATAGTTGGGCCTAGTCGATACGTGCACCAGGTACCCTCATGGTAGGGTACCCGATAGGCATACCCATGTCAGTAGCCCCCGAGTACTTGTCTGATTCGAAGAGTCGGGCATGGACTCATACATCATGCACGTTATATTTTTTACATCTGTATTTAGAATTCTTATGAAATAGCACATGTTGGCTATGTCGAGTGTTTCATCGACTATGAGTTTTTGCTTATGATAGTCAAGGGATATTAGCTTAGCAGGCCCGGCACACACGACGGATCGGGGCCAGTTAACTACCATTTGTGGCAAAACCATACTAGCTTTCAATCAAACTCGAGTCCCCGGACTCGAATCTGGAACAAACTGGACAGACTCGAAACAGCCGTTGAGGTCTTACGGAATCGAACTGCAGTATAATTTTGAATCAACCCAACGCGTCCGTCGGGGATAATTCATCATGTCTGCTGACACGGAAAATTTAAGGATAACGCTGCTGGAGCGGTCCTTAGCCCAGCTCGACTGATCGGTGGGTCTTACCTTTGCACTATGCATGCAGCATCCAAGGATCGTCGGATCAACTCGGGAATATTTTGAGTGTGATTTTGCTTATGAACTTAGTCGAATGTTTCGTCGACTGACACTTTTGCCATTATTCTATCGGGTGCGCGACAGCGCTCCCGATGGGAGTAGCCCCCGAGATTGTGCTTTATTGCTTGCAATGGAGGATAATCTCAAAATCTTTTACCCTGCACATTTTAGTCAAAGAAATTTTTTGATACGCTCCCGATGGGAGTATGATACTGCAGTCGAAAGAATTTCGACTGGCTCTATGATCTTTGCTAAAGAACCAACCGAGACTTATGCGAGAGACCACCCGAAGATATCATCGAGTGATTTTTATGCCAGTTCTGAAGGATGAAACAACGTCAGCAATGACGCATTTTGCGACTGCCATCTCTGACAAGCGGTGGCGTGCTTGGTAAGTTTGATAAGACGTGACCCTGCTTTGTGGGCCCGTTTTTGCAGAGCTGACCAGGGATGACGCCGCGTGGACTTGATTTGACCGTTATGGCGCGGTTTTCACGGGGCGTGATGATGGTTTCCTAGTTTCCCGTGCGTAGTGGGCGGAGTGGCCGGCGACGGTTGCCCTCCGCGGCTGCCACGTGTATGGCTAGATTTCGCGCGGAGCGTATGCCTTTGTTTTGACGGTTGCGATCGTTTTGCGATCTGTGGTAAATAGGGGACAGCGCTGGCAGAATTTTTTACTTGCCATTTGCCTCTTTGCGCCGCCCCTCGTCTCATCTTCTTCCCCCACCCCATTGTTCTGCGCCCAAGCTCTCTTCTCCACCCTCATCCATCGTTGCAATGGCGAAAGGTGGAGGCTCCAAGCGTGGTGCCGCCGCTGCTGCCGCGACCGATGCGGCCAAGGGCAAAAGACCGTGGCGGGTACATCTGCGTCCACCGCTGCCCTGAAGAAGAACAGCGGGGATTGGGCGAAGTCCACCGTCAAGGACGCCCATCTGATCAAGCTCCGCGAGCAGGGTATCTGCCACCCGCGGAGCAGCTCGCCGTCCGCGCGCCGTCGCCCAAGGAGGTACTCCCCGAACCACGCGCCAACGAGCGTGTTTGTTTGCGGAGTTTGTGTCTAGGGGCTTCTCTTCCCCTCCACGACTTTGTTCGTGGCCTCCTTTTTGCCTACGGGGTGCAGATCCACGATCTCACCCCGAATGGTATTATGCATATTGCGTGTTTTATCACGCTGTGCGAGTGCTTCCTTGGCGTCGCACCCAGCTGGGCGCTATGGAAGACAATATTCATGGTGCGACCCAACAGAGGAGGTGGTCGCACCTACCCCGTGGGCGGCTGCGGCATCCAGGTGCGCAGCGACACCCGCTATTTCCGCCTGAAGACCGTCGACTCCGCGCAAGGCTGGAGGAAAGGGTGGTTTTATGCAAGTGTCGAGCAAGACGGAGTCGCCACCTTCTCGACTGCGGCTTACGTCAGGACCAAGGCTGGGATCACCAGCTCTCAGCCGAAGAAATGGAGGAAGCGCGCCCTTTGCTGACTCGAATCGACGGAATGCTGGACAAGGTTACAGGCCTTCACTTGATCGCCACCTTTGCAAAGAGCGCACCCCATGTGGGCGTATGAGGGCGCGAGTGACTCCACTCGGATGAGCCCAGAGGAACTGTCAAGGAACGAGCTTGTGACGCACGTGCGCACATCACCAGCCTGACGACAGCCGACCCTTGCAACATCGATTGTCCCGTCACGCCATACGGGCGGAAAACCCTTTGCTTGAGGTATGTCTGTAGTTTAATAGTTTGCCACTCGTAGTTTCTGCGATATGTGTTTTTGATTCTGACTTTGCAATTTGTGATGTGTGCTATGCAGGGTCACTCGACTGCTGCCTCCCTTCCTCCTCTGCCTGAAAATGGAGACTGAAGAAACTCAGGCACAGGTGGTGGACCCGAAAGGGGATCAGTCGCCCATCCCTTCTGCCACCATTCACATGTGGAGGAGGTCGAGGAGGAAGCAGCAGAAGAGGTCCAATCTGAAGACAAGGCCACCTCTGACCAAGAAGTCGATACCGCGCCACCGAAGCGGCGTCGACTGGCCAAGAAGGCGCCTTCTGCTGTAAGTTCACCCGCGAGGGAGCAGGGCTTGGAGGATGACGAGGAATCAGGCTCACCACCTGTTTTCCAAGCCGCTCCTTTGCGTGCGTGCTCAACAAGCTCAACTCTTCCTCTTCAGTCGAGTGGTACCCCAGCCTTTGGGGGACCAATTTTTGGCGACTCCGAAGATGAGGAAGATGAGGAGCACAGGTATGTGTTTTTTGAGTATGAGAATTTTGTGCTGTCACATATTTGTGCTGACCGTCTTTTTGCTTTGTTGTGTTGCCCACAGCGCTGAAAACAATCAGCCTGGGACTCCTCCAGTCGAAATGTTCCAACCCTGGAGCAGTCGAATTCTGCACCGACTGGAAACGAGGCTGCCCAGCCAATGGCCACTGATGCTGTCATTGAGACAGCCAAGGCGGCAACTCCAGATGTCGGGACATCAGTCGCGGCTCCTGAGCCGTGGATGAACCACGTAAGGAGCTTTTTGCTTGACCCGTTTAGTTGTAGGTCTGTGAAGTTTGAATTTTTGCTGAATCGTTGCTCGCAGCCCTTCTACCACACCTTGGCAGATTCCGCCAAGGCTTATGTCCAGGTGGAGCAGGAGAGGGATACCATGCGCGCCGAGCTAGAGCGGCTCAGTCGTGAGTTCTCCTTTTTGCTTTTGTTTTGCCGAATTTCTTTTTGCAATGCTTGATTTTGTCGAGTATTGAATGCACGTGATTTTGCTGGGCCAGGCGAGAAGAAGGAGCTGGAAGATGCACTCGCCGCACAGCGCGAAGAGTCGAAGAAAGAGCTGGCTGCCGCCACCAACTCAGCCGCTGCACGCGAGCGAGGATATGCTGACCAGCTCGCGGCACTCGCGCAGGTCATGGGAGGTGAGTAATCTTTTCTCCTTTTGATATGATATATAACTGTCGAGTGTCATGAAATGACTTTTGCCTTTTTTGAATTGTGCAGAAGCTGTTGGCGCACCGGCCTCTGCGGACGTGGCGAGTGGATCTTCGCTGGAACAGGTGTGGGCGGCTTAGGCGCCTATGCAACCAGGCGAAAGGCACTCGCCAAATCGACGAGCACACTTGGCGCTGTATACAAGGTGGTGTTCCCGACTGGCGTAGTGCCGTCGACGGCGGACGACTTCGCCGACGTGTTTGGCCCCGGGACGTCCACCATGGCGGGTTTCGCTCGCGCCAACACGGTACGCGGATCCGAGTCCACCATCAAGCTTCTTATGGGACATGGGATAGATTGCGACTACGAGGCAGCACTGTCTGCGTTCCCTCGGAAGCCAGATGGGAAGCCCATTTCTCTGAAGGGGGTGAGCGGAGCCGCCGCGCGACTGGCCGAGGTTTTTATGACCACCATGGAGCGCCGGGCACTCGAGACTGCCAATCGTCTGCTTAGGAAATCGAATCTTAGGTTTAGGGTAGCTGTACCCTTTTGTTTTATGCCTTGTAATGATACCTTCTGAACTGCGCGAGTCTGCGCTTTGTTTGTGCTACCTTGTTTATGCAAACAGTCTTTTGCTAATGTCTTTCACTCGAAGAGTTGTATGCTTATGACATGAGTTTTAGCTTCTGACACAAACTTTGTGTTTGTGATTATGCTCTTTGAACAGTCACGAGAACCTGCTACTGCGACTAGTTCCTCGCAGGCTCCAATCACCACCCGATCCCAGGGTCAATGGTAAATGATGCCAAGGTGATGGAGTATATGAAGGCCAAATTTGTGAGAATGGAGCAAGATCTGAAGGACGCCCAGGCTGAGCTGAATCGATTGAGGGCGAGACCCGCGTTGGCCACCCAACGCGAGGAATATGTGCTCGGGGAGATGGATCTTGTGAACAGGCAACTCGAGTGTAAGTTCGAATCTTGCTCTGTTTACAAGCTTTTTGCGTAGCTATTGTCCTTTTGATCTGACTGGTGCGCCCGTGTTTGTAGGCTTTGTCGACAACTTCCAGGCTGAAAAGATTCGCGTGGAAGGGCGTCTGGATAGCGTGGTTGACGACCCTACGACTGGGCGTCAACACTTTTGGCTTGATAGGTACCATGCCCGCATACTCGCCACCCTGAAGGATCGCGTCTGGCGAAGTGCTGAACTGCTGGAGTTATGCCGGGCAGCGTTTATTCGCCTGAACGAGACTCTTTTTCCTGCGGGGCCACAACCACAAGGGATTCGTGCTTTGTTGAACATCTTCCGTCAAACAAATCCCATTCGAGAGTTGCTGTCTCAGAGACTTGTGATTGGAGCCAACGCTGCAATGGCGTATATGCGTAGTCGAAAACCAAGGTTGGTGTTGCGGACACCTGCAGCCGGAGAGGTTCTCGAACAAAAGACCTGGATGACACGATCCGAGCTGCGGAGACACTAATCGAGTGCACTCGCGAACAGCTTTGCGGTCCCGAGCTGCCCGTAAAGGACGAGCCTGAGGATTAGAATAGTTTGCGAGTGCAATTTTTGTATAGGGGGCAGCCCCCGAGTGTAATTTTTGACTCTTTGTATATTGTATAGTTTGTATACTTTGATTTTTTGTCGAGCCCCCGAGTCAGTCGAGCGGGGTTTGTGAAATATGTGTTGGTTGTGAACCAATGACTGTGCAGCCCCCGAGTATTCGAGTGCGGCTGCAGAGTTTTTGTGTTCTTTGTTTGGATCCTTGTTACGCAGCCCCCGAGCATTCGGGTGCGGCTAAGGCATTGTGTTTCTGCAAGAGCGAGAGCTCATTTGATCGATAACACAGCCCCCGAGGGTTTCGGGTGTGGTTAAGGTATGAATTATGCGGGTAGTACCACAAAGAAGTCGAAGGAACATTGATTTTATTCCTCTTTTGAATGTTAGGCTGCAGGCCGCCTCATTAAAAACCTTCCAGTCCCCTTAGGTACCCTGGTAAGGAAAAGAGCGCGTCTGAAACCTGCAGCCATCCGACATATAGCCTATTACATTGTATGACTGTGAGCACTTTATGCGTAGAAACGGCGCAGATGCGCAACGTTCCAAGGATTATGAGAGAGTTCGCCTGTCTTCGCGTGCTTCAGTCGATATGCGCCTCCACCAAGGACCTCCGTGATGATGAAGGGACCTTCCCATGGGGAAGCGAGCTTGTGCACCTTCTTTTGCTTCAGTCGAAGAACCAGGTCGCCCACAACAAAGGACCTGGTTCGCAGTCGACGGCTATGGTAGTTGCGGAGATCCTGCTGGTAAACAGCTGTGCGGGCCAAGGCCGTGTCTCGCGCCTCATCGAGCAAGTCGACTGCGTCTTCGAGTGCTTCTTCCGCGTCTTCTTCATTGTATGCTTCAACTCGTGGCGCATTGAACCTTACATCTGATGGCAGAATTGCCTCTGCACCATAGACCATGAAGAATGGGGTGAACTGCGTAGAAGTGTTGGGAGTTGTGCGTAGGCTCCATAGCACAGATGGTAGTTCTTCGACCCAAGCACCCGCAGCTCTTTTGAGTGGCACCAGGAGGCGCTTCTTGATCCCACTCGTCACAAGTCCGTTGGCCTTTTCGACTTGGCCATTGGATTGTGGATGTGCCACGGATGCGTAGTTGAGCGTAATGTCCTGCTCTTTGCAGAAGGTTTTGAACTCCTCAGCCGTGAAGTTTGTGCCGTTATCAGTGATGATACTGTTTGGGACACCGAAGCGGTAGATGATGCTCTTTATGAAGTTGACTGCCGTAGTAGCAGTCGAATTTGTGATGGGGACCGCCTCGATCCACTTTGTGAACTTGTCGACTGCCACCAGTAGGTGAGTATGCCCGCCATGCGATGATTTTTTGAGTGGCCCAACCATATCGAGCCCCCATTGGGCGAAAGGCCAGGCCAGCGGTATAGTCTTCAACGCCGATGCGGGTGCGTGCGGCCTTGTTGCGAATTTCTGGCAGCCGACGCACCTTTTGACTATGTCCTCCGCGTCTTTGAGTGCTGTAGGCCAGTAAAACCCTGCGCGAAAGGCTTTGGCTACGAGTGATCGACTGCTGGCGTGATGCCCACAGGTACCTGCATGAATGTCTCGAAGTATGGCTTGGCCATCTTCGAATGCGATGCATCTTTGGAACATACCTGATATGCTGCGCTTGTATAACTCGCCGTTGATAACGGTGTATGCTTTTGATCTTCGAGTCACGCGTCGGGACTCGGTTATGTCATCTGGTAGCTCGCCACGGAGTATGTAAGCCAGAAAAGGTTGAGTCCAGTTGGCTCAATGAGAAATACCTCGACTGGGGGGTCCTCTGTGCTAGGCACTTTGCTTTTGGGTGGCGTAGTCGACGGAGGAGGCTCTCGTTTCTCCTTGATAGATCTGTGTTCGATGCGCTCGAGGAAGACACCAGGTGGAATTTGTGCGCCAGTTGAGCCAAGATTGGCTAGCATGTCTGCTTCTTCGTTACTTTCCCTTCCTATGTGCCTCAACTCACAGCCCTCGAAGCTGCCCTCCAGTGTGTTGTACAGGTCGCGATAAGCGATCATGTTGTCCGCGATTGCGTCGCAGGCCTTCATTGTTTGCTGCACCACGAGATTGGAGTCGCCGTAGATCATCAATCGAGTGCACCCAAGTGCTTTTGCCATCCGCATGCCATGGATCAGGCCTCGTATTCAGCCTCGTTATTGGAGGGTAGTTTGAATCCCATCTGCAAAACATAACGTAGCTTGTCCCCTTTTGGTGATATGAGGATGACGCCTGCGCCTGCGCCTTCGTGTTTCTTGGACCCATCGAAGTACATGGTCCAGGAATTGGACACGTCTGGTGCTCCAGGTAATTGGGCCTCTATCCACTCGGTTGTGAAGTCGGGTAGGACTTGTGCTTTGATAGCCTTCGGGTGCTCGTACTTGATGTCTCTTGGAGCCAGCTCGATGAGCCATTTTGCGACTCGACCCGTTGCATTGGGGTTTGTGAGGATATCACCGATTGCTGAGTTACTTACCACGGTGATCGGGTGCTCGGTGAAGTAGTGTGTCAACTTCCTTGAGGACATGAATACAGCGTATGCCAGCTTTTGATAGTGCGGGTACCGCTGTTTTGATATGGAGAGAACCTCGCTTAGGTAGTAGACTGGACGTTGTATGCTTTGGATGTGCCCCTCCTCCATGCGTTCGACTACCAGTACGGTGCTCACCACCCTGTTTGTAGCCGAGACATACAGGTAGAGTGGTTCCCGTTCCTTAGGTGCGACGAGGATCGGAGGGCTTGTGAGGATCCGCTTGAGATCTGTGAAGGCTGCTTCAGCTTCTGGCGTCCACTCGAACTTGTCCGCCTTCTTCATCAGTCGATAGAATGGTAAGCCTTTTCACCCAGTTTGCTGATGAATCGACTGAGCGCTGCTACTCGTCCTGCTAGTTTCTGCACATCGTGAAGCTTTGAAGGCCTTTGCATTGTGAGGATGGCCTGTATTTTCTCCGGGTCTGCTTCGATTCCACGGGCAGAGACTAGGTACCCTAGGAGCTGCCCGGCTGGAACGCCGAACGTGCACTTCTTAGGATTGAGCTTGATATGGAAGCGTTTGAGGTTTGCGAACGTCTCCCTCAAATCGTCGAGTAGTGTGTGTTCTTCCCTTGTGGTAATGACAATGTCATCCACGTAGACCTGGACGTTGCGTCCGATTTGCTTTTTGAGGCAGTCCTGCATCATGCGCTGGTATGTTGCACCCGCGTTTTTGAGCCCAAAGGGCATAGTTGTGTAGCAGTAGACCCCGAGTGGGGTTATGAACGCCGTTTTTTCTTCGTCTTCTTGCTTCATCCTTATCTGGTGATAACCTGAGTAAGCATCCAGAAAGGAGAGTCGTGCGCATCCGGCGGTGGAGTCGACGATCTGGTCGATTCGGGTAGCGGGAAGTGATCCTTTGGACAGCACTTGTTCAGCGCTGTGAAGTCCACGCACATCCGAAGGATGTCTGTATGCTTCTTTCTACGAGTACGGGGTTGGCCACCCATTGTGATTTCTTGATTTCCCTAATGAATCCTGCTGCGAGTAACCGGTCGACTTCAGATTCGACTGCGGTTCGCTTTGGGCCGGAGATTCGACGCATCGTTTGCTTGACTGGCTTTGCATCTGGAAACAATTGGAGAGAGTGCTCGGCGAATTCCCTGGGAATACCTGGCATGTCGGCTGGACACCACGCAAATATTTCCCAGTTCTCACGGAGGAATTCGACGAGCGCGCCTTCCTATGCGATAGGCAGGCTCGAAGATATGTTGACTGTCTTGGACGGATCGGTCGGGTGCACCTGATGCGACCTTGTGTCATTTGTAGCATTGAAGGATCTGTCGACTGCCAACTTCTTATGCTCCGGAAGGAGTGTGCGGTCGTTGGAAATCGCCAGTCGGCGAGTGATTCTTCCACCCCGAACATCTCGGAGATTTTGCTGAACTCGCGGTCGCAAGCATCGGACCTTTGAAAGTTTCCACGGACAGTATGACTCCCTTTGGTCCTGGCATCTTCAGCGTGAGGTACGCGTAGTGTGGCACCGCCATGAATCGAGCAAACGTCGGGCGACCAAGAATAGCATGGTATTGTGATTTCCAGTCGACGACCTCGAACTCAATCGACTCTGTCCTGAAGTGGCTTTTGTCCCCGAACGTAACGTCGAGTTGTATGGTGCCTTCTGGGCTAATTGCTTTGCCAGGAACAATACCGTGGAAGGTATTTGAAGATTTTGGGAGGTTTTCGACTGACCTGTTCATTTTGCGGAGCGTGTCCGCGAAGATGATGTTTATGCCGCTGCCTCCATCCATGAAGACCTTGGTCATGGCGTAGCCTCCTATTTGCGCGTCGAGTACCAGAGCCGCGTGCCCTGGTCGAACTACAGCTGGGGGATGATCCTCTCGACTGAAGCTTATGATGGTTTCCGATCCCTTCAGAAATTCGGCACGGCAGGAGGTGCCATGACAGCCATGTTCACTGTCGAGTGATTAGCTTTTGCTGCCTGTTGGAGGGGCGACCCTTTTGTATCATGTACATCTGCCCGTGGGGCTGTGGATATTGATCATCTTCCGCCCGTAGTACGGGTTGTATGGCACCTGCGAGGTTTGCGCCTGGAGCAGGCTGTGGTGGTGGTTGCGGTGGCGGCTGTGGCGCCATGAGAGCGGGCACAGCGTTCGGCTGTGGTGCGGGTGCAGGCGTGGGCTGAGCAGGTGCTGGGCCGTACCTTTTGAGTCGTATCATGTAGTCAGTCGCCATTTGGTCGAATTCCCTGCAGTTCCTTAGGGTGTGATTGGAGCGTAGTTTTCCGTCGTCCCCCTTGAAGAGGTGGAATCTGCACCAGTCGTCCATCTTTTCCTCGAATGACCGCTCGGGTTTTGCGTCGCTGCGTTTGCGCCATTCTTGCCTTTTGTAGCTGTCGCTCCGCTGCTCGCGATCTCGACTGTCCCGTCGATCATCCGAGCGTCGATTGCTTCTATCTTGGTCTCCCGGGTTGTGTGTATCCAGCCGCCATGAACTCGGGTCTGTTATCGTCGTAAGGACGTTTGGAACGTTTGCGCCTGCGATCTTCTCTGTATGAATCTCTGCGGCCTCGACTGCCGCTTTCGTAGTTGTCGCGTGTGGGGAAGCACGGGATCTGCGTACAGAATCCTCTCCATCTGCCCACTCAGTCGCAACTTTGATGAGGTCAGCCAGGGAGGTTGGCTTTTCACGACCAAGTGCCTCTTTGAAGTCCTTCCTGGCGAGACCTTGTATGAAGGCATCCATGGCCCTGTCTTCTGACACTTTGCCAACCGAATTGCGTATTTCGGTCCACCGCCGTATGTATGATCTCAACGACTCGTCTGATCGTTGAGTGCATGCCTTAATTCTCGAATGTCTTCGGGCGCTCACACAGAGGCTCGAAGTTTTTGATGAAGTCTCTGCGGAAATCGTCCCACGAGTCGTATGATGATGGAGGGAGCGACCTTGAGCCAGTCGCGGGCAGTTCCTTCGAGCATAGTCGTATGTACTGCATCGCCGTGGTGTTCGTGCCACGCTGGCATGCCACGGCGAGTCTGTAATCTTCTAACCACCCGAAGGTTCTTGGCGACCGTTGTACTTGGGTTGTTCGCCTGTCAACTTGAACCGTTTGGGCATCCGCGTCTCACGGATGCGTCGAGTGAAGCACAATGCTCCGCATGGCTCTGGTTCACGATCAGAGTATGAATCGCTGCTATAGGATCTTCGAGATCTGCTTCTGCTGGACCTGTGCCGGCGCGTGCTTCTCCTTCCTTCATCCGAGTGGTGGCTGCGACCACTGCGATGATGTGCTGCGTGTCGTGAGTCGACTATGTCGCGATCGCGATTCCTTGCTGGAGTTTTGTCTTCTGGCTGTATAGCCTGTGCCGCTAGAGCTAGCGATTTGAGTTGTTGGCGATGCAGGGCTGCGTTAGGGTCATTCGCCGGAGGTTGCATTGCCTTGAGGTAAGCACCTACGGAGAATAATGCACCCGCAGCAGTTTTGGGCACTGGGATTCCGTTAGCGTCCTCTGTCATGAACGACAGGTTACGGGTGATTGCTACCCTTTCATGTTCTGGAAGGCTTGCCAACCGCGACCTAGGTCGTGGGGTTGGTTGCATTGTGGACCCGAGGGATTGCTCCCTTCTTCGGGCACTCGAGAGGCTGGCTTGCCTTTTGCGCTCCGAGCGTCGCTCGGTAGTTTTGCAGTCGAATTGACTCCTGCCAGTTGAAGTACTGGAAGGTCAACATCTCCTCTGGGGTGGAATTTGGTGGCATCATTGTGCACTCCTTTATGACTTTATCTGCTTTTGCTGCCATCTCCTCCGTGATTGTCAAGGTTGTGACCCCATCCGGCATGGTTACCGTGCATGGGAATTGTGCAGGCCTGCGAGCGGCTGCGTCTGCGGATGATTCTGCGAAGGCCACGTAGACCTGATGGGGCGTGACCCGAGGACAGGTGTATGTGCTGTCGATTCCAGTCATGGACTCGACGTCGCCGTCGAGGCTCATGTCAGAGCCAGTATGTTCATCGAGTAGATCTTCGAGGCGAATCTCGTTGTCGTGTCATCGCCTATGCTCATCTCGGTGTTGGCGAGCCATTATGGATCTGAGTCGAGGTTGGTGTTGGTGAAGATCTCCGAGTCGACGTTGCTGTCGTTATGAATCGCGGGCTCGTAGAAGTCATCGAGGGAGATCCCGCAGTCGAAACTCTCGTCGAGTGGTAGGTTGAAGTCGACGTTGCTTGTGCGGTATGCTGATTCTGCCTCCTCGCCTTGGAGTTCCGTCATCATGAACCTGTCGATCTCGCCGGTCGACATGGTTGTTGCGGGCGAGCAGGCTTCAGGAATCGACGACGGGGCGAGCGCAGTCGACGGAGCCTCGAGTGCGCCCAGCAGTTGTTGCGGATCTGTCGAGTCCTGCGTGCCAAGATTGTTTACGAAAAAATTGAATGCTCCAACAGTTAAGCTCAAACCTGATTCAAGGCCGAAAACGCCTCCTGAAGCTCTGGCGAGTGCGGATTGAAATTCATTGGAAGAGCAGATGCGCTTTTTGCAGGTGAAGCGGGCAGGCTGCCGCTTTTCGAGTGGATCGGCGAGTCTGTGTCGCCTGGATCGGCGAGTTGCTGTTTGCTGACATGGCGGCGAGTTGCCGTTTGCTGGTGAGATCGGCGATTTGCCGTTTGCTGTTGGGACCGGCGAAACTTCGAGTCCAGCGCTATTCTTTCCCACAGACGGCGCCACTTGACGAGGGGTAGACTCATCAAGACCCATGGTTAAGGTCCCTAGGTTATGAATATGGGGGAGAGAACGTGGTAGAGCTGGAAGTATCGTCGGCTGACAAGCAGGGCAAAGATTTTACCCAGGTTCAGGGCCCTCGTGTGGAGGTAACACCCCTACGTCCTGCCTGTCTGTTATTGCTTTGTGAATATGATGGTTACAAGATCCCGGCGAGATGTCGATCTCGCTAGGGTTTTGGTGCTCTGAAAGTACGTGTCTGGTTCGATGGCCCTCCCAGTCCTTAAATAATAGGCTGGGTCTCGGGTGTTCGTAACCGACTCGATTTACAAGTAAGGAAACTCTAAACCGACTATTGCTTCGCCAAACTTGGAGGATACTCCATCTTCGTGGGCCTCCCTTCATGGGCTTCATGTAGGCTCTGATAGTTGGGCCTAGTCGATACGTGCACCAGGTACCCTCATGTAGGGTACCGCGATAGGCATACCCATGTCAATGTGTCTATAAAACTATCCCACACGCTTATTTCCTGCCAAGCGAAGCAACGGAACTGCACACTATTTATGTTATCAATCATGTGTGTGATGTTTCGACA